>CM059432.1:110524705-111124705 GCA_030390025.1 Squalus acanthias
ACCACTCACACACACACCACGCACACCACACTCACCACTCACACACACACCACGCACACAACACACACACACCACACACACCACACACACCCACACACACCCACACACACAACACACACACACACACACCACACACACCACACACACACACACCACACACCAGGTCATAGACCCTTTAGTTCATTGACAAGTTCTAGCCCATGCCCATTACAAATTATCTGAACTTGATGCTGCTTCTCATCCACTCACACAACTAAACGATTTTTCAACTGTCTGTCACCTATTTCTCACCTGTGTTTAATTTGGGTGGATACAGTTAAAAATGAGGGAACCCTGGCCTCCTTAGCCAGACCTGTCCCTCTGGCCCCTTTGCCCCTTCACTCTCACTCCCGGCCCCCTCAGCCACCCTATTGATGCCTGAGGTCTGCTTTATTCAATTTACAGGTGGGCCTGTAAACAGGAAGGCAGCACACCCGCCTGAAACAGGCGGTAATCTGCTTACATATGCAAATGGTTTGTAGGACCATGATTGCAACTTTCAGGGCAAATGGACAGAGTGTACACCGAGCATGCTCCACCCATTTGTACCAGGCATTGAGAGGTCTAACCAGCGATCCTTACTGGGACATTAAAGTGATAGAAGGTGTCATCGACAGTGCTATCAAGCAGCACTTACTCACCAATAACCTGCTCACTGATGCCCAGTTTGGGTTCCGCCAAGACCACTTGGCTCCCGACCTCATTACAGCCTTGGTCCAAACATGGACAAAGAAGCTGAATTCCGGAGGTGAGGTGAGAGTGACTGCCCTTGACATCAAGGCAGCATTTGACCGAGTGTGGCATCAAGGAGCCCTAATAAAACTGAAGTCAATGGGAATCAGGGGGAAAAGTCTCCATTGGCTGGATTCATACCTAGCACAAAGGAAGATGATTGTGGTGGTTGAAGGTCAATTATCACAGCCCCAGGACATCGCTGCAGGAATTCCTCAGAGCAGTGTCCTAGGCCCAACCATCTTCAGCTGTTTCATCAATGACCTTCCCTCCAACATAAGGTCAGAAATGGGGATGTTCGCTGATGACTGCACAGTGTTCAGCGCTATTCACAACTCCTCAGATAATGAAGCAGTCCATGCCCGTATGCAACAAGATCTGGACGACGTTCAGGCTTGGGCTGAAAAGTGGCAGGTAACATTCGTGCCACAGAAGTGACAGGGAATGACTATCTCCAACAAGTGAGAATCTAACCACCTCCCCTTGACATTCAACGGCATTACCATCGCCGAATCCCCCACCATCAACATCCTGGGAGTCACCATTGACCAGAAACTTAACTGGACCAGCCACATAAAAACTGTGGCAACAAGAGCAGGTCAGAGGCGGGGTATTCTGCGGCGAGTGTCTCACCTCCTGACTCCCCAAAGCCTTTCCACCATCTACAAGGCACAAGTAAGGAGTGTGATGGAATACTCTCCACTTGCCTGGGTGAGTGCAGCTCCAACTACATTCAAGAAGCTCGACACCATCCAGGACATAAGAACATAAGAAATAGGAGCAGGAGTAGACCAATCAGCCCCTCGAGCCTGCTCCGCCATTCAATGAGATCATGGCTGATCTGATCCAACCTCAACTCTAAAGAACACAAGAAGCAGGAGCAGGACCAGGCCACTCGGCCCCTGGGCCCGCTCCGCCACCCACAGGGCCTTGACCGATCCGAACTCAAACTCATGTCCAATTTCCAGCCCGCTCCCCGTAACCCCTGATTCCCTTTACTTCTAGGAAACGGTCTATTTCTGTTTTAAATTTATTTAATGAAGTAGCTTCCACAGCTTCCTGGGGTAGCAAATTCCACAGACCCACTACCCTCTGAGTGAAAAAGTTTCTCCTCATCTCAGTTTTGAAAGAGGAGCCCCTTATTCTAAGATTATGTCCCCTAGTTCTAGTTTCACCCATAATTGGGAACATCCTCACCGCGTCCACCCGATCAAGCCCCTTCACAATCTTATATGGTTCAATAAGATCGCCTCTCATTCTTCTGAACTCCAATGAGTAGAGTCCCAATCTACTCAACCTCTCCTCGTATGTCCACCCCCTCATCCCCGGAATTAACCGAGTGAACCTTTGTACTGCCTCGAGAGCAAGTATGTCTTTTCTTAAGTATGGACACCAAAACTGTATGCAGTACTCCAGGTGCGGTCTCACCAATACCCTATACAACTGCAGCAATACCTCCCTGTTTTTATATTCTATCCCCCTAGCAATAAAAGCCAACATTCCATTGGCTTTCTTGATCACCTGCTGCACCTGCATACTAACTTTTTGATTTTCTTGCGCCATGACCCCCAGATCCCTTTGTACTGCAGTACTTTCCAGTTTCTCGCCATTAAGATAATAACTTGCTCTCTGATTTTTCCTGCCAAAGTGCATAACCTCACATTTTCCAATATTGTATTGCATCTGCCAAATCTCTGCCCACTCACCCAGCCTGTCTATATCCCCTTGTAGGTTTTTTATGTCCTCCTCACTCTCTACTTTCCCTCCCATCTTTGTATCATCTGCAAACTTTGATATGTTACACTCGGTCTCCTCCTCCAAATCGTTAATATAGATTGTAAAGAGTTGGGGACCCAGCACCGACCCCTGCAGAACACTACTGGCTACTGGTTGCCAGTCCGAGAATGAACCATTTATCCCAACTCTCTGCTTCCTGTTAGATAACCAATCCTCCACCCATGCCAGAATATTACCCCCAATCCAGTGATTTTTTATCTTGAGTAATAATCTTTTATGTGGCACCTTGTCGAATGCCTTCTGGAAGTCTAAATACACTACATCCACTGGTTCCCCTTTATCCACCCTGTACGTTATGTCCTCAAAGAACTCGAGCAAATTTGTCAGACATGACTTCCCCTTCATAAAGCCATGCTGACTTTGTCCTATTAAATTATGTTTATCTAAATGTTCCGTTACTGTCTCCTTAATAATAGACTCCAAAATTTTACCCACCACAGATGTTAGGCTAACTGGTCTATAATTTCCAGCCTTCTGCCTACAACCCTTTTTAAATAAGGGTGTTACATTAGCAGTTTTCCAATCTGCTGGGACCTTTGCTGAGTTCAGGGAGTTTTGGAAAATTATTACCAAAGCATCCAGAATTCCAACTGCCACTTCCCTCAAGACCCTAGAATGTAAGCCATCAGGTCCAGGGGATTTATTCGCCTTGAGTCCCATTATTTTACTGAGTACCAATTCCTTAGTGATTTTAATCGTATTTAGCTCCTCCCCCACTAGAGCCCCCTGTTTGTCCAGTGTTGGGATATTCTTAGTGTCCTCTACCGTAAAGACTGAAACAAAATATTTGTTCAGCATTTTTGCCATCTCCATGTTTCCCACCATTAATTTCCCGGTCTCATCCTCTAAGGGACCAATGTTTGCCTTAACCACCCTTTTTCTTTTTATATAACTATAGAAACTCTTGCTATCTGTTTTTATATTTTTTGCTAATTTATTTTCATAGTCTATTTTCCCTTTCTTAATCAATCCTTTAGTTACTTTTTGCTGTCTTTTGAAGACTTCCCAATCTTCTATCCTCCCACTAACTTTGGCTACCTTATATGTCCTTGTTTTTAGTTGGATACTTTCTTTAACTTCTTTACTTAGCCATGGATGGCTGTCATTTCTTTTACACCCTTTTTTCCTCAGTGGAATATATTTATTTTGAAAGTTGTAAAATAACTCCTTGAATGAACACCACTGCTCATGTACCGTCTTACCCTTTAATCTATTTTCCCAGTCCACTTTAATCAATTCTGCTCTCATGCCATCATAGTCTCCTTTATTCAAGCTCAGTATGCTTGTTTGAGGACAAAGCAGTCCGCTTGATTGGCACCCCATCCACCACCTTTAACATTCACTCCCTCCACCACCAGCGTACCGTGGCTGCAGTGTGTACCGTCTACAAGATGCACTGCAGCAACTCGCCAAGGCTCCTTCGGCAGCACCTTCCAAACCCAGGACCTCGTCCACCTAGCAGGCCAAGCGCAGCAGGCGCATGGGAACACCACCACCTCCAAGTTCCCCTCCAAGTTACACACCATCCTGACTTGGAAGTATATCGCCGATCCTTCATTGTCACTGGGTCAAAATCCAGCACTGTGGGAGTACCTTCACCACACGGACTGCAGTGGTTCAAGCAGGCAGCTCATCACCACCTTCTCAAGGGCAATTAGGGACGGGCAATAAATGCTGGCCTTGCCAGCGACGCCCGCATCCCATGAACAAATTAAAAAAAAGGCTGCTCTGAAAATAGCCACCGAGATTTTTGTTGTTTTGGTGGCGCCAGGAGGAGCAGGAATGCTCCTCGGCTCTCAGAAAACCTCCGGCCGACTGCTGAACTATGCGAGGTCCCCCCCACCCCCCCAGAACGAGAGCCAGCTGATGTCTCGCCCTCCTATAATCAGTGAACGGCGGTGCCCAGTTGCAGCATTTAAACAAGGCTCGAATTGAAAATGTTTGAGGGTGATCTCAAATGGGATGGCAGGAATGACGTATGAAGAGAGATTGGGTCAATTTGGCTTGTATTCGCTAGAGTTTAGAAGAATGAGAGGGGATCTCATTGAAACTTATAAAATTCTAACAGGACTAGACAGACTAGATGCAGGAAGTATGTTCCCGATGGTGGGGGAGTCCAGAACCAGGGGTCACAATCTAAGGATAAGGGGTAAGCCATTTAGGACTGAGATGAGGAGGAATTTCTTCACCCAGAGAGTGGTGAACCTGTGGAATTCTTTACCACAGAAGACAGTTGAGTCCAATTCATCAAATATATTCAAGAAGGAGTTAGATATATTTCTTAAGGCTAAGGGGAATCAAGGGATATGGGGAGAAAGCAGGGACAGGGTACTGAGTTTGGATGATGGCCCTTATTGTCAGGGTTTTCTTCAAACTTGTTACTTCATTTAGTCACTAAATCTAGAACTGCCAACTTTGGGCAAATACGAGGTGTGACATTTTCAGTCAGAAGTCAACCAAATACTCAAACCTTGCGCCAAGAGTGAAAACATTATATAAAGTGGCAAGCAGGCTGTCCCATGAAAGAGCAATTTTAGGCAGTGAACAGCTGAGCCAGTTGGACTAGAAAGGTCCCAGCGTTGATCCCCAGTCTCAGCTGAGTTGACTGAATTTACGGTATTATTTGTGTTAAATGGCTGTTTTTCAGACTGGAGGATGGTAGACAGTGGTGTTCCCCAAGGGTCAGTGCTGGGGCCACTGCTTTTTTTGATATATATAAATGACCTGGATATTGGAATACAGAGTAGAATTTCTAAATTTGCCGATGACACCAAACTTGGGGGTGTGGCAAACAGTGATGATGATACCAATCGACTACAACAGGACATAGAAAGGCTAGCAGAATGGGCAGACAAGCGACAGATGGAATTTAATACAGAGAAGTGTGAGGTGATGCATTTTGGCAGAAGAAACAGGGAGAGGCAATATACACTTAATGGCACAGTTTTAAAGAGTGTGCAGGGACAGAAGGACCTGTAAGTTAATGTGCATAGGTCCCTGAAGGTGATGGGACATATTGAGAGAGTGATTAGCAAAGCATATGGGATCTTGGGCTTCATAAATAGAGGTATTGAGTACAAAAGTAGAGAAGTTATGCTGAACCTTTATAAAGCGCTGGTTAGGCCACAACTGGAGTATTGCGTCCAGTTCTGGTCACCACACTTTAGGAAGGATGTGAAGGCCCTTGAGAGGGTGCAGAGGAGATTTACCAGAATGGATCCGGGGATGGGGGATCTTAGCTACAAGGACAGGTTGGAGAAGCTGAATTTGTTTTCATTAGAGCAAAGGAGGTTGAGGGGTGATTTGATAGAGGTGTACAAGATTATGACGGGTTTGGATAGGCTAGACGGGGATAGGCTGTTCCCACTAGTTGATGGTACAAGGACTAGGGGACACAGATTTAAGGTTTTGGGCAAGAGATACAGGGGGGATGTGAGGAAAAACTTTTTTATGCAGCGAGTGGTGAGGACCTGGAACTCACTGCCGACGGAAGTGGTGGAAACGGAGACACTCAATGTTTTCAAGGGGAGACTGGATAGGCACTTGAGGGAAATAAACTTGCAGGGCTACGGGGATAGAGCGGGGGAATGGGACTGACTGGATTGCTCTACAGAGAGCTGGCACGGACTCGATGGGCCGAATGGCCTCCTTCTGTGCCATTATGACTCTATGGGCTAAAAATTCAGTTTTGCCCCATTTGGGGCGCTAACCTCGCCTGGGCGCTACGTTTAGCGCCCCGAAAAAATTAGCGCCCCCGCGCCGGAACTTCAGTGGTTGCGCCCCAAGAGGGAAGCGGGGCGCTACTGGAAGCACCCCGCATCCCTCTTGGGGCGCTGCGAGGGAATATCGGCGCTGCGGCACATCGCGCCGCGGTATTGCAGGCCTTCCTCCCCTTCTTAAAGGGGAGGGGGCCCTGCGCAGCGCGAACCGGGGCCCAGCTGGGCCCCCAGGGATCGGGAGTGCCGGCAAAAGAGCCCGGCACTCAAGAGAAGTGCCGGGCTCTTGGAGCGCAGCCGGCACTCCACGGGGGGGCTGCTCAGGAGGCCGGAGACGGCAACAGGGGCAGGTGCTGGCAGGCGGCCAGCAACAAAAATGGCCGCCTGCCACCTCCCCTTTAAATATCGCCGCCCCGGCCGCACGTATGTCCCCCCTGAACCCGTCGGACATAGCGTCAGGGGGCGCGTCCAAAGATCGAGGCCGGGGCGCGAGCGGGGTGCTGCGCACGGCGATGACGTCATCGCCGGCGGTGCAGCGGCGTGGGGCGCTACCGGCTGGCGCCGCCGCTAACCTCCCGCTGAATTTTGCGGGAGGCGTGGGCGGCGCTGCGCCCGGGCGCTAGCTGCTTTGCGCCCCATTAGCGCCCTCTTAAGGCACTAACGGGAGGCGCAAGCAGCTGAATTTTTAGCCCTATGACTCTATGGGTGCTACAATTGGTCTTGGTGCTCCTGGGTTAGAGGAGAAAGTCAGACAGCATTCCCCCTTCAGACCACCATCCAGCCATCCCTGCTGGAATTGCATATGTATACATCGAGTGAGCACAGAATTCAGCTCAGACATGTTGCCCCCGTGGACACTCAAGGATCAACATGAGTAATGGACACTTGGGTGAGATACCAGAAGTCAATAGGGCCGCAGCACCATACGCCAGCAAGGAATCAATGACTTCTGACTTCAGGATAAAAGAGGAGGGAAGAAACCTCACAGAGAAAAGCAGCAAAATAAAGAGAAAAAAGTGGCAAGTGACATGGGTCACAGGATCTGTCTGTGCTTGAATTTGAGTTCCTTGTCCTATCATCACTGACATTGTCCTATCATCACATATTGTTTGATTATCATTAAAGTAACCAGCCACATCGTCTAATAACCATAGCAAGAAGCACTGTCAGCTATCAGAAATCACCTGGAAGAAATGGATTGACAACTGCCCGCATGCAACAAGACCTGGACGACGTTCAGGCTTGGGTTGATCAGTGGCAGGTAACATTCGCGCCACAGAAGTGCCAGGCAATGACTATCCCCAACAAGCGAGAGTCTAACCAGCACCCCTTGACATTCAATGGCATTACCATCGCCGAATCCCCCACTATCAATAACCTGGGGGTCACCATTAACCAGAAACTTAATTGGACCAGCCACATAAATACTGTGGCAACAAGAGCAGGTCAGAGGCTAGGTATTCTGCGGCGAGTGTCTCACCTGCTGACTCTTCAACGCCTTTTCACCATCTACAAGGCACAAGTAAGGAGTGTGATGGAATACTCTCCACTTGCCTGGATGAGTGCAGCTCCAACAACACTCAAGAAGCTCCACACCATCCAGGACAAAGCAGCTCACTTGATTGGCACCCCATCCACCACCTTAAACATTCACTCCCTCCACCACCGGCGTACCGTGGCTGCAGTGTGTACCATCTACAAGATGCACTGCAGCAACTCACCAAGGCTTCTTCGGCAGCACCTCCCAAACCCGCGACCTCTTCCACCTAGAAGGACAAGGTCAGCAGGCGCATGGGAACACCACCACCTCCAAGTTCCCCTCCAAGTCACACACCATCCTGACTTAGAAGTATATCGCCGATCCTTCATCGCCGCTGGGTCAAAATCTTGGAACTCCCTCCCTAACAGCACTGTGGGAGTACCATCACCACACGGACTGCAGCCGTTCAAGAAGGCGGCTCCCCACCACCTTCTCAAGGGCAATTAGGGATGGGCAATAAATGCTGGCCTTGCCAGCGATGCCCAGATCCCATAAACGAATTAAAAAAAACAGCTAGCATGGACGTTGGTGCTAGGCTAAAAACAGCTGGGATGAATCCTCACTAAAAAGAGGTAAGCTTTTAAAATTAATACAAACTCTGGCAGCCTGCTGTATCACCATCCACATTTAATAAGTGAAAAGAACTGATTACCTTGTTGGCATTTTTTGATCATTATAAACCACACTGATATTGGTCTGCTGGACAACAGCACAAATGAGATCCTGTGTGACTGTGACCTCTCTGGTGTCCCACAAGGATCTATCTTTGGCCCCCTCGTATTTCTCATCTACATGCTGCCCCTCGGCAACATCATCCGAAGACACAACGTCAGTTTCCACATGTACGCTGACGACACCCAGCTCTACCTCACCACCACCTCTCTCAACCCCTCCACGGTCTCTGATTTGTCATAATGTCAAGTTCAAGCCACAAGTCTCAGCTTCAAGCTCAGTTTTGTAAACTTCAGGGTGTGACTTGTACACAGGTGTGAGATATACTATGCTGCTTAGGTATTGGAGAGCCGGTTTTTACTGGGCATCCACCTTTGCTGTGAAGCTGAGGGTGTTTTAAAGAGGACAATCCTTTCTAACTAATACCATCAAGAGAAGCTTGTCTTCAGGTTATGTGGAACATAGGCCACCCACAGAATGAGTGCACCAGGGGCATGGAGAATTTGGTAAGTCACAAATAAATACAGTGTCAGCAGTGAACTTACCAGTCACAGGCCTGAACCTCTCCCCCTTCTTCATTTGAAGGGCTTTGCACTTTCTATTGAGTGACCACAAGCACTTTGATAAATGTTCAAACTAGACTGTGTACCGATAATCAAACAATAATCATTAATGAAAACTCAAGGTTGTATATTAACAAGATATCAAAATCCATGAAGAAACAACTCAATTGCCCTTTGACAACCTGGACAAAAATCTTGCAAAGCCTCAGCCAATCTTTTGATAACATCAGCATCACTCACACAGATACTCAAAAACATCAGCATCACTCACACAGATACTCAAAAACATCAGCATCACTCACACAGATACTCAAAAAAGCCATCAATGGACAAAAAAAGGACAAAGAATTATTCTCCACTGTTTGAGTTATAAACGGTGGTCAGGCTCTTTGTTTTAGGTGTATTCTGGGACCAGTGCTTCCTCTTCCACCTCCATTCTCTCCACATTGCAGTCACTTCACAGCCTGAGTCACTAGATGGGGCTGTCACTAGGGACAGTACGGAAATGGGAAATATAAAGGCCACAGCTTAATTTCATCCCGAATGAAAGGAACATTTAATTGACAAAGGGACCCTTGCACAGAGTATGAAATTCGCTGAGAAGGTACTGCTTTGAAGGACAATCTGCCCTTCAACATGCTGTAGATGAAGATCTTAAATTTAAATTATGGTACGTCCAAAGAGTATAATTTGATCACTAACTTTGTATATACACGAGTAATGTTTACCCAGATATGTAAAGCAACACGTCCTGTTGAAAACTGTCAACCCTCCTTACAATCAACAGGAAAATATTCACTGGAGACCATACTGTGGCTGCAACTGAGCCAAATGCCATCCATAGTGATTAAACACAAATTTATTCTTATTTTGTACAGTTTTATGGGCTTTTCCTCCATAAATTCAGGTTAAACCATTTTTGAGTTGATGATGCTTTTGCCAACTGAACCCTTCAGAAAGTTGGCATTTATATTTTGCAGAGTCCAACAAAACTAAATAAAAAGTCACCGTATACTTTCCATAAAATCCGCTGCCTTCACCAGAGAACAGAAAACAAGTATTCTCACTGGAAGACTCACGTGGGAAAGGAGGAGCACAATTCTTGAAATGACGGCTATTGGACCGTGGTATACTTCATCACACATGGCAATTGAGGGAGAGAGAAAGGGCTAAAAATCGGCATCGCTAAAAACCTGCCGGTACCACCGCGGGCCGGTGTTAACGGCCGCCGAAAATGGTGGCACTGGCAGGACCGGTAAAATGGACACTGGGAAATAATTAACATTAGCCCAGCGCTAAACTCACTGTGCAAGGCTGTTTTCATGCCGTTAGTCCCGGCAGGAGGCCCAATGTAGCGTGGCCAAAGCGTCATTGCAGCAAGAACAGCCTTCTCTTAAAGCGAGGCTGTCATTTCAGAAAGCAGTCCCTTAAAGGGAAACTACCTTCTGAAATGAAAAAAATAAAAATAATGTAAAAATAGGCAGTTTTTAGGCCTTAGATCTCAACTGCCTTCTTAAAAAAAAACATTAAAAAGAATTCCCAAATGGGAGTCTTCAGCTCTTAAAGCTGAATTGCCTTCCGCACCTAAGAAAATGGGAAAAGTGCTTCAGCACTAACACAAATGGCTCAGCAAGGTAGTATTACTATTAGTTATCAGCGCAATTTCAGTGAGTTACCATTAGTTACTGGTGGAATCAAAGTTCCTCCCACCTCTGGTTTCCCCTCTGCGAATCGTCCCCCCATCTTCGGATACCCCGCCCTGGGTTCCTCCTCTTCCCCGCCCTGGGTTCCCCCTCTTCCCCGCCCTGGGTTCCTCCTCTTCCCCGCCCTGGGTTCCCCCTCTTCCCCGCCCTGGGTTCCCCCTCTTCCCCGCCCTGGGCTCCCCCTCTTCCCCGCCCTGGGGTCCCCCTCTTCCCCGCCCTGGGTTTCCCCTCTTCCCCGCCCTGGGTTCCCCCTCTTCCCCGCCCTGGGTTCCCCCTCTTCCCCGCCCTGGGTTCCTCCTCTTCCCCGCCCTGGGGTCCCCCTCTTCCCCGCCCTGGGTTCCCCCTCTTCCCCGCCCTGGGCTCCCCCTCTTCCCCGCCCTGGGCTCCCCCTCTTCCCCGCCCTGGGTTCCCCCTCTTCCCCGCCCTGGGTTCCCCCTCTTCCCCACCCTGGGTTTCCCCTCTTCCCCACCCTGGGCTCCTCCTCTTCCCCGCCCTGGGTTCCTCCTCTTCCCCGCCCTGGGTTCCCCCTCTTCCCCGCCCTGGGCTCCCCCTCTTCCCCGCCCTGGGTTTTCTCCTCTTCCCCGCCCTGGGTTCCCCCTCTTCCCCGCCCTGGGTTCCCCCTCTTCCCCGCCCTGGGTTCCCCCTCTTCCCCGCCCTGGGTTCCCCCTCTTCTCCGCCCTGGGTTCCCCCTCTTCCCCGCCCTGGGCTCCTCCTCTTCCCCGCCCTGGGCTCCTCCTCTTCCCCGCCCTGGGTTCTTCCTCTTCCCTACCCTGGGTTCCCCCTCTTCCCCGCCCTGGGTTCCCCCTCTTCCCCGCCCTGGGTTCCCCCTCTTCCCCGCCCTGGGTTTTCTCCTCTTCCCCGCCCTGGGTTCCCCCTCTTCCCCGCCCTGGGTTCCCCCTCTTCCCCGCCCTGGGTTCCCCCTCTTCCCCGCCCTGGGTTCCCCCTCTTCTCCGCCCTGGGTTCCCCTCTTCCCCGCCCTGGGCTCCTCCTCTTCCCCGCCCTGGGCTCCTCCTCTTCCCCGCCCTGGGTTCTTCCTCTTCCCTGCCCTGGGTTCCCCCTCTTCCCCGCCCTGGGTTCCCCCTCTTCCCCGCCCTGGGTTCCCCCTCTTCCCCGCCCTGGGTTCCCCCTCTTCCCCGCCCTGGGGTCCCCCTCTTCCCCGCCCTGGGGTCCCCCTCTTCCCCGCCCTGGGTTCCCCCTCTTCCCCGCCCTGGGTTCTTCCTCTTCCCCGCCCTGGGTTCCCCCTCTTCCCCGCCCTGGGTTCCCCCTCTTCCCCGCCCTGGGTTCCCCCTTTTCCCTGTCCAGGTGACCAACTGGTTCTTGGAATTTGTCGCTGCTGGTGCGAAACCATAGGTTCAGGAGTAGGCCATTTCCATGAGCAAAAATACTCAACTGCAGGGGAGCCAACCTTTATAAGGTAAATGCCGTAACATTTGTAGAAGCCATGTGATCAGATGTCATGTCATTGGGCATCACATGGTCAGATGGCATGTGGTCAGAATGTCATGTGATCAAACCTCCAAGAAAACCTCCAACCAGAGTTGGCCACCCGAGTCACTGAGGTAAAGGCAGTATAAAACCCTGGCAGTAGGCAGGCTCTTCCAGAGCTCACTGCTCCAATTAGAAATTCAACATGCTTTTGCATTGCACCAACACAGAATCTGCAATTTTAAGGCAACCAATCTGAGCACAAAATGATTTATCATAAGTGGTGTGAGGCCACCTTGAAGAGGTCCTTCAGTGCAATTGTTTGGAGAAGTGGAAATCGGGATGTAACATTCTCCACTGTTCCTGGAACGTATCACAAAGTACTGTGGCAACTGTGAGTCTGTAATTAAAGACTGCAGAGTTTGTCCAGGTTCCAGCTCAATCAACTGTGAGCTGTGCAACCATACAGGTGAGTTGATGAGAACATGTACATCTTTTCCACTTCATCTATCTGAATTCAAAGCCACACAGATTTGTAGGCTGTGCAGTTTCACTTATGCAATCATCTGCAGACTGCAATCATTTTTGCTTGTTGTTTTTGTATTTTTACCCTTGGAAAATAATGCAAAGTAGTGAAGGATCTGACAGCCCATGAGATGAATGCTCCTTCCATGGCCAGAACCAGCCGATTGGTGCTCAGTCCTATACAGCGGGAGCCTTTTATTGGCTCACACAACCCATACAATGAGGGGTGGGGGCAGCCACACCCACACCCCCACCCACCAGACTCAAGCATCCCACTTGGATGTCAACCCAGACTCCGAGCCGGAGTTCCAGTCTCTGGGATTGTCTGGAGCGGGTTCAAACCCTGCACCTACTGACTCCGAGCCGGAGTTCCATCATTTTTGGTGCACAATATATAGAAAAAAAGCTAAGATTAGAAATTAACAATTTTCAAATAGGCTGGTGAGATCATTGTTCTTGAAGTCTCATTAGGAAAATGATCAAACAGTCTGCTATATTTTTATATATATATTTATATGGGACTCCTTCCTGTCCACGAATAAAGCATCACAAAATCAGAATATATTTGTTAAAAAACATGTGACTGTTGATGGGGCTGAAGAATCTTAAAAGAAAACTAGTTGAGATCCTCAAAGAGCTGAAGAATTGCTCACACTGGAGTCTCCAATTCTGGCACTACACTTTAGGAAGGATGTCAAGGCCGTGGAGAGGGTGCAGATAAGGTTTACCAGGATGACACCGGGGATGAGGGAGTTCAGTTATGTGGAGAGGTTGGAGAACCTGGGACTGTTCTCCTTAGAGCAGAGAAGGTTACGGGGAGACCTAATAGAGATATTCAAAATCATGAAAGGCAAATGAGTCAGTAACCAGAGGTCACAGATTTAAAATAATTGTCAAATAAACTAGAGGGGAAATGAGGAGAAATTTCTTCACACAGAGGGTTGTTATGATCTGGTACTGAAAGGATGGTGGAATCAGATTCCGTAGGAACTTTCAAAAGGCAATTGGACATGTATTTGAAGAGGACTAATTTGCAGGGTTATGAGGAAAAAGCTGGGGTGTGGGACTAAACTGGACAGCTCTTTCAAAAAGCCAAATGGCCTCCTTCTGTGCTGGAAGATTCTATGATCCGAAGGAGAGAGGCTGCTTTTCCCTACGGGGAGATTATATGCTTCCAAAAGTTTGTAAACAAGGGTTCCTTACGTTCCAGAAATGATAGAATTAAGAGACAATTGCAAAAATAAAAGAAGATTTCCATATCCTCCGTAGATAATCCTGGTGTAAATTTTTACTGTGCCGACCTTGCTGCCTATTTTTGTATTTGGTCGACTTGTATACTGTTTTCCTTTACAACATTTGAAATCAATATATATGTGGCAGAATTAATTCAGTAACACCTAGTAATAGTGGTCCAGCAGACATTTTAAAAAGACTAATTTTATAGCATGTTATGTGGCCATTTCTGGTGAATGATAGAAAGCTTGGATATTTTCCCAAAGCTTGGATATTTCCCCCTTAGTTTCTGGAATATTGGAAAATAATGTGGTTCCAATTTCACATCAGTAAAGATAAAATAAATTGAACATTGACTGCGCTGTTTATATTTTGACCATTTATTGCTTCTTTAACATCTCCCCTCTTCCCACCCTCCCTCCTGCCCTCAGAAACATGTACCAGTCAAAGGCAAAGGGAATGAATTATAGAACCATACAGCACAGAAGGAGGCCATTCGGCCCATCGTGCCAGTGCCAGCTCTTTGAAAGAGCTCTCCAATTAGTCCCACTCCCCCGCTCTTTCCCCAGAGGCCTACAAATTATTACACTTCAAGTATTTATCCAATTCCCTTTTGACAGTTATTATTGAATCTGCTTCCACCACCCTTTCAGGCAGTGCATTCCAGAGTGTAACACCTCGCTGTGTAATCTTTTTTCCTCTTATTGCCTCTGGTTCTTTTGCCAGCCACTCTAAACTGGTGTCCTCTGGTTACCGACCCTTCTGCCACTGGAAACAGCTTCTGCTTATGTACTCCAGCAAAACCCTTCATGTTTTGCTTCAGGTCTGGCTTCAGGTGTGGTGCCGGAGGACTCGGTGGTACCCTTGTTTAAAAAGGGAGAAAAGGATAGACCGAGTAATTACAGGCCAGTCAGCCTAACCTCGGTGGTGGGAAAATTATTGGAAAGAATTCTGAAGGACAGGATAAATCTTCATTTAGAAAGACACGGATTAATCAAGGATAGTCAGCACGGATTTGTTAAGGGAAGGTCGTGTCTGACAAACTTGATTGAATTTTTTGAGGAGGTAACAAGGAGGGTAGATGAGGGTAGTGCATTTGATGAAGTGTATATGGACTTTAGCAAGGCTTTTGATAAGGTTCCACATGGCAGACTGGTCACGAAGTTAAAAGCCCATGGGATCCAGGGTAAAGTGTCAAGTTGGATTCAAAACTGGCTCGGAGGCAGGAAGCAGAGGGTAATGGTTGATGGGTGTTTTTGTGACTGGAAGGATGTTTCCAGTGGGGTTCCGCAGGGCTCAGTACTAGGTCCCTTGCTTTTTGTGGTATATATCAATGATCTAGACTTGAATATAGTGGGTATGATTAAGAAGTTTGCAGATGATACTAAAATCGGCTGTGTGGTTGATACTGAAGAAGGAAGCTGTAGACTGCAGGAAGATATCAATAAATTGGTCAGGTGGGCCGAACAATGGCAAATGGAATTCAATCCGGAGAAGTGTGAGGTAATGCATTTGGGGAGGGCTAAAAAGGAAAGGGAATACACATTAAATGGTAGGACACTGAGTAGTGTAAAGGAACAAAGGGACCTTGGAGTGCATGTCCACAGATCCCTGAAGGTAGCAGGCCAGGTAGATAAGGTGGTTAAGAAGGCATACGGAATGCTTGCCTTTATTAGCCGTGGCATAGAATACAAGAGCAGGGGGGTTCAGCTTCAACTGTATAAAATACGCGTTAGGCCTCAGCTAGAGTACTGCGTGCAGTTCTGGTCACTACATTACAGGAAAGATGTGATTGCACTAGAGAGGGTACAGAGGAGATTTACAAGGATGTTGCTGGGAGTAGAGAATCTTGGCTATGAGGAAAGACTGGATAGGCTGGGTTTGTTTTCCTTGGAACAGAGGAGGCTGAGGGGAGACCTTATTGAGGTGTATAAAATTATGAGAGGTCGAGATAAAGTGGATAGAAAGGACCAATTTCCCTTAGCAGAGGGGTCAAAAATCAGGGGGCACAGATTTAAAGTAATTGGGGGAAGGTTTAGAGGGGATTTGAGGGGAAATTTCTTCACCCAGAGGGTTGTGGGGGTCTGGAACTCACTGCCTGAAAGAGTGGTAGAGGCAGAAACCCTAACCACATTTAAAAAGTACTTGGATGTGCACTTGGGATGCTGTAACCTGCAGGGCTACGGACCAAGAGCTGGGAAGTGGGATTAGGCTGGATAGCTCTTTGTTGGCCGGCGAAGACACGATGGGCCTCCTTCCATGCTGTAACTTTCTATGATTCTATGATTTTGAACACCTCTTTCAAATCTCCCCTTATCCTTCCCTGCTCTAAGCAGAACATCCCAGTTTCTCCAGTCTATCCATGTAACTGAAGTCCCGCATCCCTGGAACCATTCTTGTAAATCTTTTCTGCTCCATCTCTAAGGCCTTGACATCTTTCTGAAAGTGTGTTGGCCAGAATTTGACACAATACTCCAGCTGAGGCCTAACCAGTGTTTTATAAAAGTTTAGCCTAAATTGCTTGCTTTTGTACTCTATGGCCTCGATATTAATCTCCCCACGACAGGCGGGAGAGAAGGTTAAAAATTTAAAAAGAGAACACGGCCCCAACCCGCTGCATACGCGCCTGCCGCCATTTTTACGGTGGTGGGAAGCGACCGTGTGAGTGTCGTAACAACTTCCTTAACATATTTAAATCCGGCTTCCACAGTGCAATTGGCTGCAGGCTCAATAGGTAAGAAGTGCTTTTACAGCACTGCTCGTAGGCTCCTATCTTGCTCCTCAAGGAAGCCTCCGACCTCCCCTCTGACAATCGCGGCCTCTCTCTCCCTTTGCCGCGATCGCCGACCTCCCACCCCCCTCCCCCAGCCCCAATTGCTCAATCCCTCCCGCCAACAATGGCCTCTCTCCTCCCCCACCCTCCCGATTGCCTGTCTCTTCCCTTTCCCCACCAAGTCCTGATCTCGAGCATCGTCCCTCCCAATTGCCGGGGACTGTCCCCAAAGGCTGCTGTCTCATTTTGCTGGTTTACCTGCCTGGCAGCTGGCCAGCCTTTCAATTTGGCTGACAACTGGGTGGGAACTGGAAGAAAAAAATTGTAATGAGGTCCTGTGTTAAATTTGGCAGGTTTTCCCTGTGTTTCAGCGCTCCCCCGCGCCCTCCCTGTAATTATGGGGCTTTTGTCCTCTATTTACAGTATAAGGCCAAGGATCCTATATGCCTTTTAACAGCCTTCTCAACATGTCCTGCCACCTTCAAAGAATCGTGCACGTACACCCCCGGATCTCTCTGTTCGTGCACCCCATTTAAAATTGTACCATTTAGTTTAGGTCATGTATATTTGCAACACCAAAGTTCTGATTGGTCCCCTTGGATGACAAGTCCTGATTGCTGATTGGCCCCCTTGGAGGACAAGGCACACCCAGCAGTTTCTCTGGCTGGAATGTGTAATTAGATCCTCCCTGGCTATGTAATCAGTTACTTTGCAAAGTAAAATTCGAGCCATTCTGACTGTCTACTCCAGACAGAACAGAGCTCACTTGGAACAGACAGGTTAAGACCTACTCCCACCAAGCAAACAAGTTCCTGCCCACACCGCCCAAGTTTATGACCTCCTCCCCCCGAAGTTCTTGACCACGTCCCCCACAAGTTCCTGACCTCCTCCCCCGCAAGTTCCTGACCTCCTCTCCCCAAGTTCCTGACCTCCTCCCCCCAAGTTCCTGACCTCCTCTCCCCAAGTTCCTGACCTCCTCTCCCCAAGTTCCTGACCTCCTCCCCCCAAGTTCCTGACCTCCTCTCTCTCCCCCTCCAATCTCCTCTCTCTCCCCCTCCAATCTCCTCTCTCTCCCCCTCCAATCTCCTCTCTCTCCCCCTCCAATCTCCTCTCTCTCCCCTCCAATCTCCTCTCTCTCCCCCTCCAATCTCCTCTCTCTCCCCTCCAATCTCCTCTCTCCCGCCCCCCCGATTATCCTCTCTCTCCCCCCGATTATCCTCTCTCTCCCCCTCCAATCTCTCCTCTCTCTCTCCCTCCAATCTCCCCTCTCTCTCCCCCTCCAATCTCCCCTCTCTCTCCCCCTCCAATCTCCCCTCTCTCTCCCCCTCCAATCTCCTCTCTCCCTCTCCCTCCGATTTCCTCTCTCTCTCTCCCCCGCCAATCTCCTCTCTATCTCCCCCCCGATTCCCTCTCTCTCCCCTTCCAATCTCCTCTCCCTCTCCCCCTCCAATCTCCCCTCTCTCTCCCCGTCCAATCTCGCCTCTCTCTCCCTCCCCCACCAATCTCCTCTCTCCCTACCCCCGATTCCCTCTTTCTTCCCTTCCAATCTCCCCTCTCTCCCCCTCCAATCTCCCCCTCCAATCTCCCCTCTCTCCCCCTCCAATCTCCTCTCTCTCTTCCCCTCCAATCTTCTCTCTCTCCCCTCTCCGATTCCCTCTCTCTCTCTCCCCCTCCAATCTCCTCTCTCTCTCTCCCCCTCCAATCTCCTCTCGCTCTCCCCCCGATTCCCTATCTCTCTCTCTCCCCCTCCAATCTCCTCTCTCCCCCCTCCGATTCCCTCTCTCTCTCTCCCCCTCCATTCTCCCCTCTCTCTCCCCCGATTCCCTCTCTCTTCCCTTCCAATCTCCCCTCTCTCTCCCCCTCCAATCTCCCCTCTCTCTCCCCCTCCAATCTCCCCTCTCTCTCCCCCTCCAATCTCCCTCTCTCTCCCCCTCCAATCTCCTCTCTCTCCCCCTCCAATCTCCTCTCTCTCCCCCTCCAATCTCTCCTCTCTCTCTCCCCCTCCAACCTCCCCTCTCTCTCTCCCCCTCCAATCTCCCCTCTCCCTCCCCCTCCAATCTCCTCTCTCTCCCCCTCCAATCTCTCCTCTCTCTCTCCCCCGCCAATCTTCTCTCTCTCTCTCCCCTCCGATTCCCTCTCTCTCTGTCCCCTCTCCGATTCCCTCTCTCTCCGTCCCCTCTCCGATCCTCTCTCACCTCCTGCGATTCTCTCTCTCCCCCTCCGGTTCTCCCTCCCCCTCCGGTTGCCTCTCTCTCTCCCCCCCCTCTGATCCTCTCTCACCACCCCCGATTCCCTCTCTCCTCCTTCAATCTCCCCCCTCTCTCTCCCCATCCAATACCCTCTCTCTCTCCCCCAATCCCCTCTCTCTCTCCCCCTCCAATCTCTTCTCTCTCCCCTCCAATCTACCCTCTCCCTCCCCCTCCAATCTCCTCTCTCTCCCCCTCCAATCTCCTCTCTCACTCCCCCTTCAATCTCCTCTCTCACTCCCCCTCCAATCTCCTCTCTCTCTCCCCCTCCAATCCCCTCTCTCTCTCCCCCTCCAATCTCCTCTCTCTCTCCCCCTCCAATCTCCTCTCTCTCTCCCCCCTTCCAATCTCCTCTCTCACTCCCCCTTCAATCTCCTCTCTCACTCCCCCTCCAATCCCCTCTCTCCCCCTCCAATCTGCTCTCTCACTTCCCCTCCAATCCCCTCTCTCACTCCCCCTTCAATCTCCTCTCTCTCTCCCCCTCCAATCTCCTCTCTCACTCCCCCTTCAATCTCCTCTCTCACTCCCCCTCCAATCTCCTCTCTCCCCCTCCAATCTGCTCTCTCACTTCCCCTCCAATCCCCTCTCTCCCCCTCCAATCTCCTCTCTCTCCCCCTCCAATCTCCTCTCTCCCCTCCAATCTCCTCTCTCTCCCCCTCCAATCTCCTCTCTCCCCTCCAATCTCCTCTCTCTCCCCCCTCTGATTCTCTCGCTCTCCCCCTCCAATCTCCTCTCTCCCCTCCAATCTCCTCTCTCACTCCCCCTTCAATCTCCTCTCTCACTCCCCCTCCAATCTCCTCTCTCCCCCTCCAATCTGCTCTCTCACTTCCCCTCCAATCCCCTCTCTCCCCCTCCAATCTCCTCTCTCTCCCCCCTCTGATTCTCTCTCTCTCTCCTCCTCCAATCTCCTCTCACTTCCCCTCCAATCTCCTCTCTCCCCTCCAATCTCCTCTCTCTCCCCCCTCTGATTCTCTCTCTCTCCCCCTCCAATCTCCTCTCTCCCCTCCAATCTCCTATCTCTCCCCCTCCAATCTCCTCTCTCTCCCCCTCCAATCTCCTCTCTCCCATCCTCCAATCTCCTCTCTCTCCCCCCTCTGATTCTCTCTCTCTCTCTCCCCCTCCAATCTCTCCTCTCTCTCCCCCTCCAATCTCCTCTCTCTCGCCCTCCAATCTCCTCTCTCTCTCCCCCTCCAATCTCTCCTCTCTCTCCCCCACCAATCTCCTCTCTGTCTCCCTCCAATCTCCCCTCTCTCTCCCCCTCCAATCTCCTCTCTTTCTCCCCCTCCAATATCCTCTCTCTCCCCCCCCTCCAATCTCCCCTCTCTCTCCCCCTCCCATATCCTCTCTCTCTCTCCCCCTCCAATCTCCTCTCTTTCTCCCCCTCCAATATCCTCTCTTTCTCCCCCCCTCCAATCTCCTCTTTCTCTCCCCCTCCCATCTCCTCTCTCTCTCCACCCCAATTCCCTCTCTCTCCCCCTCCAATCCCCTCTTTCTCCCTCTCCAATCCCCTCTCTCTCCCCCTCCCAACTCCTCTCTCTCTCCACCCCAATTCCCTCTCTCTCCCCCTCCAATCCCCTCTTTCTCCCTCTCCAATCCCCTCTCTCTCTCCTCCAATCTCCTCTGTCTCCTCCTCCAATATCCTCTCTCTCCCACTCCGATCCTCTCTCTCCCCCTCAAAACCCCTCTCTCTCTCCCCCTCCAATCTCCTCTCTCTTCCACTCCGATCCTCTCTCTCCCCCTCAAAACCCCTCTCTCTCTCCCCCTCCAATCTCCTCTCTCTTCCACTCCGATCCTCTCTCTCCCCCTCCAATCCCCTCTCTCTCTCCCTCAGATCCTCTCTCAATGCCCCCCCGACGATTCCCTCTCTCTCTCCCCCTCCAATCCCCTCTCTCCCCCTCCAATCCCCTCTTTCCCCCCTCCAATCCCCTCTCTCTCTCCCCCTCCAATCCCCTGTCTCTCTCCCCCTCCAATCCCCTCTCTCCCCCTCCAATCTCCTCTCTCTCTCCCCCTCCAATCTCCTCTCTCTCTCCCCCTCCAATCCCCTCTCTCTCTCCCCCTCCAATCTCCTCTCTCTCTCCCCCTCCAATCTCCTCTCTCTCTCCCCCCTTCCAATCTCCTCTCTCTCTCCCTCTCCAATCTCCTCTCTCTCCCCCTCCAATCCCCTCTCTCTCCCCCTCCAATCCCCTCTCAATCTCCTCTCTCTCCCCCCCGCCCCGAATCCCTCTCTCTCTGTCACTCCAATCCTCTGCTCTCCCCCCAGTCCGCACAGATCCAGTGACCTTCTCCCATGGAGCTGAAGAAAGCGAGGCCGACTGCAGGCCGCAACTGTGGGGTACTGCGCATGCACAGAAGGGGATAGGGTGCACAAGCGCGGCTCCGGGATACCGTGCGCATATGCAGAAGGCCGTGCAGAATGTTCGTGCAGATAATCACTCCGTTTGGTTTATATTGCCTCTCGTTATTCTTCCTACCAAAATGCATCACTTCACACTTCTCTGCATTAAATTTTATCTGCCATGTGTCTGCCCATTTCACCAGTCTGTCTTTGTCCTCCTGAAGTCTGTTACTATCCTCCTCATTGTTCACTACATTTCTGAGTTTCGTGTCATCTGCAAACTTTAAAATTATGCCCTGTATACCCAAGTCCACGGCATTAATATATTAAGTGAGGAGGCAATTTGTTCAGACAAGTTCAATGTCTGACTAGTAGGAGGTGTACAAGGTGGGCCTTGACGAGGCAAGGGGAGAAGCAGACCTGTTGATTTACCGACCTTCTTGGTAAGGAAGCGACTCCCCTTCACTCAGCACCTCGCTCTAACAGTATAACTAGGACTGGGAACCGTCATTATAGGCATTGCAGGGACAGAGCCATAATCTTCCACTCTGTGACACAGTTAGTTGGCGGGTTTCAATTGCTCATTGGCATAAATTTCAGTATCATTCATAATGAGATTGCTGTTAATCAAGTGGGAGGGACAGTGCCATTTATTTTAATTGCTAAATTAAAGGGTTTTTTTTAAAGTAAAGATTCAAGCAAGTGAATTGTCATGTTATAGAGTTCTAATAGAAACTTATAAACATTTCTTGGAACTTCACAAAAGCTCCATCTCTTCCATTGCATTTAAAATGAATGTCCACTTTGCTTCCACATAGTGGACATATGATCATAGAATTATAGAAACTTACAGCACATTCGGCCCGTCGTGCCTGTGCTGGCTCTTTGAAAGCGCAGTCGTGCTTAGTCCTACACCCCCCGCTGTTTGTCCGTAACCCTGTAAGTTCCTCATCCTCAAGAACCTGTCCAACTCCGTTTTAACATTATTTATGGAATCAGCTTCCACCAGCTTTTCAGGTCGAGCGTTCCAGATCCCGACAACTCTCTGAGAGAAAACATTTCTCCTCATCTCTCCTCTCGATCTTTTTCCAATAATTTTAAATCTATGACCTCGAGTTATTGACCCACTCGCCAGAGGGAATAGTTTTTCTCTATCTACTCGATCAAAACCTCTCACCATCTTGAAAACCTCTATTAGGTCACCTCTTAACGTTCTCTGTTCCAACGAGAACAGTCCTAACTTTTCTAACCTCTCCTCATCACTGAAGTCCTTCATCCCTGGTAACATCCTGGTAAATCTCCTCTGTACCCTTTCTAAGGCCTTTACATCTTTCCTGGTGTGGTGCCCAGAATTGTCCACAATACTCCAGCTAAGGCCTAACCAGCGATTTATAAAGTTCTAGCATGATCTCTGTTTTTATATTATTTTCCTCTGTTTATAAACCCAAGTAACTCATATGCTTTATTAACCACCTCATCAACTTGCCCTGCCACCTTTAAGGATTTGTGTAACATATAGAGTGGATAAAGGGGAACCAGTGGACGTAGTGTATTTAGACTTCCAAAAGGCATTTGACAAGGTGCCACACAAAAGATTATTGCTTAAGGTAAAAAATCACGGGATTGGGGGTAATATTCTGGCATGGATAGAGGATTGGCTATCTAACAGAAAGCAAAGAGTTGGGATAAATGGTTCATTCTCAGACTGGCAATCAGTAACTAGTGGTGTTCCACAGGGGTCAGTGCTGGGTCCCCAACTCTTTACAATCTATATTAACGATTTAGAGGAAGGGACCAAGTGTAACATATCAAAATTTGCAGATGATACAAAGATGGGAGGGAAAGTAGTGAGTGAGGAGGACATAAAAAACCTGCAAGGGGACATAGACAGGCTAAGTAAGTGGGCAGAGATTTGGCAGATGGAATACAACACTGGAAAGTGTGAGGTGATGCACTTTGGCAGGAAAAATAGTAGAGCAATTTATTATCTTAATGGCAAGAAACTGGAGAGTACTGAAGTGCAAAGGGATCTGGGGGTCCTGGTGCACGAAACTCAAAAGGTTAGTATGCAGGTGCAGCAAGTGATTAAGAAGGCAAATGGAATGTTGGCTTTCATTGCTAGGGGGATAGAATATAAAAATAGGGAGGTATTGCTTCGGTTGTACAAGGTATTGGTGAGACCGCACCTGGAATACTGCATACAGTTTTGGTGTCCTTACATAAGGAAAGACATCCTTGCTCTCAAGGCAGTGCAAAAAAGGTTCACTCGGTTAATCCCGGGGATGAGGGGGTGGTCATATGAGGAGAGGTTGGGTAGATTGGGACTCTACTCATTGGAGTTCAGAAGAATGAGAGGCGATCTTATTGAAACATATAAGATTGTGAAGGGGTTGGATCGGGTGGATGCGGGGAGGATGTTCCCGATGATGGGTGAGACTAGAACTAGGGGACATAGTCTTAGAATAAGGGGCTGCTCTTTCAAAACTGAGATGAGGAGGAACTACTTCACTCAGAGGGTGGTAGGTCCATGGAATATGCTGCCACAAAAAGCTGTAGAAGCTACATCATTAAATAAATTTAAAACAGAAATAGACAGTTTCCTAGAAGTAAAGGGCATTAAGGGTTACGGGGAGCGGGCAGGAATTTGGACATGAGTCTAGGTTCGGATCGGTCATGGCCCTGTGGGTAGTGGAGCGGGCCCAGGGACCTTGTAGCCTGATTCTGCTCCTATTTCGTGTGTGCAATTCTGTTAGATGCAGGAGATGGTTCCGTGATAGATAGTAGATTGGCGGTTAGGATCAGATCAGCCATGATCTTATTGAATGGCGGAGCAGGCTCGAGGGGCCGATTGGCCTACTCCTGCTCCTATTTCTTATGTTCTTATGTTCTTATATGGACACCAAGGTTTCTCTGCTCATTGACATGTTTCAAAATCATGCCATTTATAGTATACTGTCTTTCCATATTCATCCTCTCAGGAACTACCGATTGTGACATAGGAAGTGAAGTAAATTTAAAGAGACACTGGCTTCATGAAAATAACAAATCACTTCTGTTCATTTGTTCAGAACTCATGAGGCAGTGAGCAAACTGCATCAAAATGCAACGTCAAGTCACTTGTGAGCGACAATAATTGTCAATAATTATGAGCAGCCCTGCTTACTCTTCTCCCATGCTGAAAAAAAATAATAGCCTCCCACTGCAGGCAATACCTCTTAAACAACAATTGATGCTATCACAGGGCCAAAGTGCTTCAGCTTTGTGAACATCAGTTCAGTTCTTAGGCTCAGAAACTCCTCCAGGACTTTTCCCTGAGGACGACATGTTCTGCTCAAATAATAATACTCAAAACAGAAATCAACTGGAAAAAAATCAAGGGCATGGTAACATTGATCTGAATCCTCTTTAACTGACTGATTTTGAAAGGGACCCTGCAGGTGAGAATATCTCTTCAGCTAAACTTTCCACACCAAATTCGAAACAACGTATGCTGGTGAATTACAGATCAATTGCTGAAAGCGCTTGCAATTTGGTTAGTTACTCATTTTGCACCGTAATTTTAACACATGTGATTCATAGGGATACAACTTCTTTTTCTTTTAATCCCGATGAACCCTTTGGATTGAAACAACAATGCAAAACCAATAGTTCACAGAGCATGCATTGGCAGCATTGCACATCACTTTAACACAGTCTCTTCCACAATCAAACACCTTTTTGGAAAATAACTTACTCTGATTCTAAGTCTGTGTGAATATAATAGACTTATCTCAATGGCTCAGAATTAGCAGTCAGCGATGAAGTGATGGCGCTCGCTGCTGACATCGAAGAAAGCTTCCCACAAAGGTCTCGCGACCTCTGTGGCGAAAACTT
Source organism: Squalus acanthias (assembly GCA_030390025.1). Lineage (NCBI taxonomy): Eukaryota > Metazoa > Chordata > Chondrichthyes > Squaliformes > Squalidae > Squalus > Squalus acanthias. The sequence continues at coordinate 110,549,878 of CM059432.1, forward strand.
TAGCTTTCTCAATATTGGCCCGAAAATTAGTCCTAATACGCGAGAGTACGCACTGTGTACTCTCGCGTTTTAGGTCTCCAATTGCCGGTTTCCAGCATGCACTGCGCATGCGCGGGAAACCGGCACTTCGTGAACTCAAAAGGGGGCAGTTCCTAAGTGAACCGCGTGCACGCTACAGGCTGCGCGCACGCAGTGCACTTAGTGCTTTGAACGCGCAGGTAAGCATGGAAGATTTTACACATAAAGAAAGGAGGCGTAAGACCCTCTTTTAACAAGGTAAGTAGTTAATTAAGTATTATTTTAAATTTTTTTCAACAGGTTTATCTTTTTTAGAGACTTTAAAGAAAGGTAAGTTTATTTTTATAACTTTTAAAAAGATTTTAAATTTTTTCAAAAATTTTAATTTTTGTTTAATGTGGTTAATTTATTTAACTATAGTTATTTTATTAATGTGATGTTTTTTTTAAATTTAATTGAGGTTTAGCTGTTCTTTTGGGGGTAAGTTGTATTCATAGCTTTGACAGTTCTCCTGTTAAAACTATGAATGAAAGATGGTGTGCTGCCATTGGCTCTAACTGAATCACGTGATCCCAGAGCTCGCACAAACTAACTGCATCTGTGGGTCACGCAAGCACTGCACAGCTGCAGCCTTGAAACTAAAGTTCGTGTGGGCCCGGAGGGAAAAGGTAGGCGCGCAGTGAGGTATCGCGGGGAAGCCTTACCCCCGCAGGAACGCTCAGTGTTTAATTTCTGGGCCATTAGTTTGATTCTACCTGTGCATGTGCTAAATCCTGAAATTACGGTCAGTTTTAGGGGGATAATGATGGCGAACGCTGACAGTTTACCGTCATCACCACCGCCATTATGTTTGTATGAAGCACCGAGAAAGCTGAAGAGAATGATATATAACTAAAATTACAAAGTGAAAGTGCACACTATTGTGCTCTCAGCACCGAAGGAATGGTGCCAGCCGTTCCTTACATTTACACTTGCCCACAGACGTTCTACCGGGTTTTGCACTGGAACTTACTGTGAATTAGAGAGCCAAAACGGCATGGCGCCCTCTACAGGGGCTCTGGGACCTGTGTGAACAGTGCAAGCAACTGTGCATCTCCTTAACCAATCAGATTGCAGTGCAGTCTGAACCAGGAAGTGTTAGTTAGAATATTGAATTCAATGTCAAATCAGGTACAGAAAGTGAAATAAAGAGAGGGAAAGAAACATTGGATTAAGAGAGAGAGATAAAAGAGACAGAAAGAAAAAGTTAAAAAAATGAAACTTTTTAAAATCTCCAGCAATAATTAAAATCTGAAGGAATGAGACTCCACATTTGTAAAACTTAATTTTCCGTGCCAGAGAGGTTGTTTGATAGTAATTAAGACTTATCACATCGTTAAAAGGGTACTTACACTGGAATGGACAAGCTCTAACTTTTTCACAAGTTTAGTGTGTATATATCAGGTAAGTACATCAACTTCACGCCGATTGTGTTTTAATGCCGAGTCTCTCGACCATATACCGTTATCGCGCAGCTTCTGGAGGAGCAGGGCATCTTGTGTAGCAACTTGCTGATTTCCGCGTTTAACTGCACCTGTGTGGTCGCCGGAATTTGCTGTCAGATTTACATTTCAATAACGTTGAGCACTGATAGCCTCACCCTTGCTTTTACCGCAAATCCGGCCCATTATTTCTAGTAATCGTTGTTTTCTCTCTTTACCAAGTAGGGGAAACTGAGTTGGGGAATGTCCTATTAAATGAAGAAAATACTGTTATTTCATTGGGGGAATATTTACACTCATTTCATTGTAATCATGAAGAGTGGGGCAGATCACAAATCCACTTAAATACACAAATATATCTCCCATGGAATTGCTCATTGTAAGTTGGATGATGTATTATTTTATAAAGATAGAAGATATACCATGCTTATGCAAATTATTGTTCTGCTGCTAAAGTGTGTGCAGCTGTGTGCAACTTTGTGTGCTCCTTTAAGAGCACATGATGTGATTGCTGCATCTTCTTGCGACAAATAGAAGTTCTAAACAGATGCTCAAGTGAATTAAAGGGTAGACTGTTTCTTTGTTTAGATACTTTTTTAAAGTGTGACTCAAAGTTAACTATTCTGTTGCTGGGGAACTTTCACTGTAGAGTACAAAGACCTGGTTTTCTTTCCCAAAATTGTCTTCATTGTTTTGTATAAGGGATTTGCACATGCTCTCAGGTCATACTTTGATACAGAGTAATGCTATATTACAGACAACACAATGCTTGCATGTACAGACATTGAGGGTCATGCATAGTTACATAGGGCTGTACATTAGAATGTAGTGCTTCATGTTGAGGCCTCCTAGTCAGGGGTTCTGGGAGCTCATTGGCGGTGGGTGTGTGAATGTTTCACCAGACATTAGGTCGAGGTAACAATGTATGCCAGTAGGGTTTGAGTGGGGTTCTGGAATCTGCAACTTCAGCATTCAGCCCAAAGGTTACTTTGGCTGTGGAGGTTTGGGATGGGTAGAAGGCAATCTCGCAGCAGACCCCGATGCCTCTTGGTGTTTCCCAGCTCCGTGCACAATCCTTGCATTATACACTTTGACTGGCAAATGTCCATGCTTGCTGTGGGGGTGACAGAACATAAGAACATAAGAAATAGGAGCAGGAGTAGGCCATTTGGCCCTTCGAGCCTGCTCCGCCATTCAATAAGATCATGGCTGATCTTCTACTTCATCTCCACTTTCCTGCACTATCCCCATATCCCTTAATATTCAAAAATCTATCGATCTATCGACAGGATGACATATCTTCTTGCCAAGGGTATGTCTGAGGGAAATAGATGCCACACTTGTAAAATAAAATTTTCAGGGCCAGAGAGGTTGTTCAGCAGTAATAATCATTTACCCGCCGTTAAAAACTCACTTACTCCTGAATGCACCAGCCCTAACTTTTTTAGCCATTTTTAGTGTGGAACTAGCGTGCAAGTACCCAAGTTCACGCCGTTGCAGTCATTTCAGTGCTGAGTCTATCGACGAGGGCTGCAACAGCACATCCTGTGGAGGAGCAGGGTATCTCTGACAGCAACTTCCGGATTTGCGTGTTTAACTGCGCATGCGTGGACACCAGAAGTTTCTGCCCGATTTACCCCATTCTAACAGAGATGCTATGAGCCTCACCGTTATTCTTATCGCAAAATCTGGCGCATGATGTACTTGTAGGGCAGCTCTACATTATAGACAGCCAGATCTATTGGGGTAGGCCTGCACTGGATTTTACAAACCACAACGGAGTCTTGAAGGATGTGCCGGATCTGAAGACAACAGGCATAGTTGTGCTTAGTGGTACAAAAGTTTATTAGCCAACTGCTGAAGGATGCCTAAAAACCAAAGTGAACGATAGAGAAAATAGTGAAAAATTAAGATTAAGGGCTGGATTTTACGAACCTCGGTGGTGGGTCCCGACCTCGCTGCTGTCTCCATCCCGGCCTCTGTAATGAATTTACTGTGATTGGGCTGGTTAAGCCCACCCAGCGCATTTCCCAGCCAATTAGAGGAAGTGGGTCTGGTGACATCATTTGATGACGCGTCATCAGCCGGTTTCCTTAAAGGGACCATGGCCAACTTTCTTTTGACATTTGTGCTGTCAGTGTTCTACAGCATTGAGGTGCTGCAAACACTGACAATCACTGCACAGAGGTGCACGGCTGCACCCAGGCTCTCCCATGACTTATGCTTATGGAGGGAGTCAGAGCACACAGGGAGGTTCTCTTCCCTTCCCATGGGCGGAAGAGACCTACCTAGGAGATCAACACAGCCTGGTTGCACATTGCAGAGGAGGGCACAAGCAGGGATGTGGTCAGGAGGACCTGGGTGCAGTGCCGCAAACGTTTCAATGATCTCAGTAGATCACGAAACAATAGTACAAATCAACACTCAACCTCATCCTGCTGTGCCTCTCATCACATCCCCATCACTCTGCCTTCTCTACCCTACACCTGCACATCCCTCCTTACACCAACTTACCTTGAACCTCCACCCATCCCTCTCTATCTACATTATCACATCCCCATCTCAGTAGCCACCCCTCACCCTCACCCTACTGTCATCATACCAACTAACAACACACAAGGGTAGCCACTTGTGTGTTTTAGCCAATGTTCATGTGAAGTTTCTGTTAATGTGCTGTCAAACACTGAAACCTTTATTTTCAACACTTGGACAGATTTGTGTGCACCTTTGGAAGTGGCTTAGTGAGTTGCAGTGAATGGTGAGACCTAACAGTACCCCCCGCAATGGTGATGAGTGTGAAAGGAATGGCTTGGGCATTGTAGGAATGCTTTATGGTGTCGGTGTGGGGTGGTGCCAACCTGGCGCATCATGTGGCAGCCAAGGTGTACAGCATCAAGTGAAGTAAATCTGGCCATGGTGAGGTCATCCCTGGCCTCCCGGGCAACAAAGTGGTCGGGTGCTGATGCCCTGTGCCCTGTGCAGCATCAGGTGATTGCGGAGAAGGTTGGTGTTGTTGTTGGTGCTGTTGGTGTGCCTTGTGCTGCTGGTGTTGGGGCTGATCGTGGTGGGATTCTGAGGACCAAAGTGAGAGAGTTTCAAGGGCACCCATGCTGATGGAATAGTTGGCAGGTGAAGTTGAGATGACAGAAGCGATCTGTCAATGGTGGGAGAGGTAATGAGGTCAGACTGGATGGAGACTTGTGTAAAGACTTGCAGCATCCTGAATCTGTAGTGGAAATGCATTTTAGAGAAGCTGGTGGTTAAGGGAACATTTCTCAATCAGCTGGGAGCTATGACTTGACATGTGAAGCTGTCAACTCATCAGCTGATTCAATGGCCAGTGACCTCCCAACTCAGCTTCACAGACGAGGTCTAGGCACAACGGGAAACCGGTGGACGACCTGTCAAATCCAAAAAGCTGGGAAAAAACCATTGATAAGTGGCTGTAAACAAGCCACTGATGATTTTAATTGCCTCTCCCACCGCTGCCTGTCGGGTCTGCTCAGCGCTGGCAGACCCAACATCGGGTAAAAGCGTGTGGCGGCGGGTTTACATTGGGGTCCCAATCCGCTGGGGAAAAAAAACACTTTCCCACCCAACCCGACCCCTGATCGCGCTTGCTGACCCCCCCCCTTGCAAAATCCAGCCCTAAGTGTTTAATTTATAACTTAAGTCTCTGAACCTAGACAGTAAAGTAATATTATACAATGCAGAGAGATAATGTAAGTAAAAGATAAGTTAGGACCAGAAAATGCAACTGGAGAAAGAAGATGAGGACGACAGATGTCCCAAAAGAAGATGTCCAGCCGGCAGCCTACTAAAAGGAAGAAGCTGTATGTGATATGCTGATATCACAGATGGATAACTAAATTCTGGAAATGTGTTTAGATACATTGAATACAAACTGTAAATTTCTGTTTTATTATCCATTCTCAGGGTGTGGACGTCGCTGGTAAGGCCGGCATTTGTTGCCCATGGCTAGTTGCCCTGAGAAGGTGATGGTGAATCTTCTTGAACCACTGGTAGTAGTTTTATACAATTGATTCGCTTGCTATGCCACTGCAGAGGGCAATTAAAAGTCAACTATAATGTGGGACTGGAGTCACGTATAAACCAGACTGGGTAAGGACGGCAGGTTTCCTTCCCTAAACGACATTAGTGAACCATTTTTATGGCAATCCGATAGTTTCATGGTCACTTTTAATGATGCCATTGAATATTAAATAAATATGCAAATATGCTATGCAATCCTGTTAATTGGTAAAACCCAGAAAAGACCGAGATATTGTGATACACTTAAATTACAGTTGTGCCTGTGATGATTTAGACTCTGTCAATTAATAGCACATATCAAAGTACTTATAATAAATCCTTAAGGCTTAACTTTATGATGGTATTAATTGTGTTGCTGTAGGCGGTTAAATAAAGTAGTGTTAGTTAAGAGTTTTGTAACCAACTTCATCTGTAAAAAACAGCAAACGCCATCGTGAGGTGGGGCGGCCACTGGGCAGCCACAATGCCCACCTGTTTCAGGTGGTAGGCACTTTTTAAGATGCAAATTGGGGTCCCATAACATACAGCACTCTGATCACCATTCTGGAAGACAGGTATGCACGGTGCACATTCCACCCACATTTACCCAGCAGTATAGCCAATGGGGACCAACACGGTAAGTTTAACATTTATACAAAGCAAAATACTGCGGATGCTGGAAATCTGAAATAAAAACAGAAAATGCTGGCAAGGCTCAGCAGGTCAGGCAGCATCTGTGGAGAGAGAAACAGAGTTAACGTTTCAGGTTGGGTCATCGACCTGAAACATTAACTCTGTCTCTTGCTCCACAGATGCTGCCTGACCTGTTGAGTCTTCCCAGCATTTTCTGTTTTTAAGTTTAACATTTATTTGTGGGGCCAGGTGGAGCAAGAGTGCTCCTCTGAGCTCCACGAAAAACTAGGGCAGCAATATTGCTGCTGCCCCAGGCTCCACCCTTCTGCAACTCCAACACCCGCCCCCCGCCCTCCCAGGACCTACCTTTCCGCTGGTTTGGTTCTGCTCCACCAGACCTCCAGCGGCATGGTAATGTGGCCCCACCCTTACAATGGACGTGGTCTCCGACCAGCACTATCCGATGACTAGCCGGCACACTCCGCCAATCGGCCACCTGATAGTTTAAATCGACCCCAAAATGTTGTTACACAGCAGGTCAGCCAGCATCTGTACAAAAGCAGGTTATGATGTTTCAAGTGCATACCTTTTGCTCTTTACAGATGTTGATTGATCTGCATTGTTTTATTTTTCACAGTTCTAGTCTTTACAGGTCTTCATTTTTATGTAATCTATGCTGACTCTAATAAGTATGAGTTAATTATACTTCATTCAATGTCATAATGTGTGATGCCTTGCCATTATAACATTTCAGTAGTCCAAAGATGTGCTAATTCAGAATTCTGACAAACCTTATGCATATTCGGTAGATTCCAATCCAATGTTCCTCTGTCTACCTGTTAGAAATAGGGCAAAAGGATTTGATTGATAGGCTTTGATTAATGTTGATTATCTATTAGGATTTTGAACATGCTCTTTCAGGATTGAACAACTTTGTCTGGCCCTCAGCCCATTTTGAAGCCATGCCCCTGGCTGTTTGCAATAGAGCTGCATCTGTAAACACTTCGTGGGAGAAATTGGGTGACTTTGCGCCTCTCGTTGGAGCATAACGTGGCGCAAATGGCTTTGCGACCAGGCGCGGTGCTGACATCGACTTCTGCCATATTCGGCGGGAGTTTTGCAGCGGTGCTACGGCGTTGTGCCCCGATCTCCTTCGCCCGGAGATCGTGACGTCATCGCCGTGCGCATCGCCCGGACCCAAAATTGACTTCCGCCCCCTGCAGCAGCGCTGGTCGAAAACACCGACAGCTGCAGGAGGTGTGCATCGGGCTGCCGGCCGCTTCGGGGCCGATAATTAAAGGCGAGGTGGCCGAGGTAAGTGGAAAAAAAACTTACTTTTCCTGTTGGTGTTTTTTTTGCGGTTTCCTGCCCGCGATCGATCAGCCCAGCACTCTGCTTGAGTGCTGGGCTGATCGCACGGGATCGCGGCTGCCTTGGTGGTCCAGGTAGGTAATTTTTCTATTGCAAAGCCTGCAGCGATGGTCCTTCCCTTTAAGGGAGGGAGGAGCCTTTGAACGCGGCAGCGCTGCACGGCCCAGTGTGCAGCGTTGCTTAAGTCTCCACCCCGATATTCTGGGTTAGCGCTCCAAGAAGGAAGTGGAGCGCTTGATTTAGTGCTCCACCTGCCTCTTGGGGTGCTAAAACTCAATTTTGCTGTCGCCGGTGCTAATTAGCGCCGGGCGCTAAAGTTTGCGCCCAGGCGATGTTAGCGTCCCAAAATGGTCGATACCGAATTTTCCCCCCTTCATTATTGACCTTACTGGAACAGGCGAGCAGGGAGGAGACCTTATTCAAGGACCTCCAGGTCAGATAGAAAGCTGAGATTTGAAAAATAAAACAAGGAAATACTGCACCTGGAAGACAAAGGAGTTCCCTACCTTTATTGATTGTACTGTTTTGACATTATCCACTTCTATGTTGCAATTGAATGAACAACAACGATTGTTCAATAATCCACAGTAGCCAGAAAGAGTGTGGGAAATCCCAGCACCAGAGATATAAAAGGAGCAGCGGCAGAGAGAGGCAGACACCAGACAAATAGAGGGAAAAACAAGAACGTGACGTCAGCACAGAGTGAGGAGTGGTGGAGCCCAATTAGAGCTAAGTGTTTAAATGATCATTTATCTTAAGTATTTAGAGGATAATATCCTTTGCGTAAACAAATAGACCTTATAGGCTAAATAGCCTAAACAGATCTAAGGGGATAAAAATAAACTAAGTAGAGCAAACCAACATTCAAGGGATCCAATCTGAATTAAATAAGCATCTGATGTACATAAATAATTCATAAATACTCAAAGTAATTAATTACTAATTAATTTGAAATCAAACTAATATATCAACTAATTAATACTAGACCTCAAGTGATTCTATTAGCTTTAGAAATAAATTACTGCAAACAATAAATACGTAAATAAATAAAGATTAGAAATGACAGCACTATGTGGGAGTTTGTAACTAGCAAGACTGACCCGGATTGCCAGAACTGTAAGAAATGTCTGTACATTGACACACTCCAGCTAAGAGTCATTGAGCTGGAGTGTGAGTTAGAGACACTCTGACACTTAAGGGAGGGGGAAGACTTTATGGATGATTTTCTCCAGAGTACAGTCACAGCTCAGAGGAAGCAGAGTGTGTGACTGTAAATCAGCAGAGTAGGGGGTACCTGGGAGAGGTAAAGAGGAAGGTCCCACAGACACTGGTCCTATCCAACAGGTACAATATACTTGCTACCTGTGAGGATTAGGGTGAAGGCTGCAGGGAGAATAGCCAGAATGCTGACCATGGCACTGTGGAGCAGACTAGAATGGTTGTAATTATAGGGAATTTGATAATTAAGGGGAGAGATGACCGAGAGGGGGTGAGGCTTACCTGGTGCAAGGGTAAAGGATATCGCGGAGCAACTGGAGAGGAACCTTGAAAGGGAGGGGGACAAGATCCAGATGCCATGGTCCGTATCAGGACCAATGACATAGGGAAGAACAGAGAGGAGGTCCTGCTAAGGGTAGAAGATAGGAAGAAAGGGACAGGAATAGGCCATTCAGTCCTGCGAGCCTGATACACCATTTAATTAGATCATGGCTGATCTATAACTTAACACCATATACCCACCTTGGTTCCATATCCCTTAATACCCTTGCCGAACAAAAACCTATCAATCTCAGTTTTGAAATTTTCAATTGACCCCCAGCCTCAACAGCTTTTTGGAGGAGAGAATTCCAGATTTCCACTAACCGTTGTGAAGAACTGCTTCCTGACATAACCCCTTAAAATTAAGTTTAAAAAGAATGTATAGTTTCCTTGTGGGCATGGAAGAGCAGGAGTGGTTCTCCAGGCCCAACAAGGAAACCTTGGCCCACTCCTGCATCCCCCAACCAGTATTCTCCTCCCGGAACACTAACCTTCTGCTGGGGTCATGCACCTGGGTACTCAGTGGCCGTCTACTGTCGCCCAATTTTAACAGGCGGGCAGCTGCTTCCCACCACCTGACCGGCCATTTTGGGAAGACGCCAAGTGGCATGCTAATGAGGCCCTGTCATTAAAATTGGCAGATTATGCCTGCTGCCTCTCCTGGACGGGCACGCCGCTCGTTTGCCCTATTCCCACCTTGAAGTTAAAATTGAGCCAGTCGTATTTGTATTGGAATTAATGAGCTTAAGGGGTATTATTCTCAAGGGCTAGTTTTAATTAAATTGAGAAATATTCTACTGTAAACAAATTACCTGCACAATAGTTTCAACATGTAAAGTTGTTGCAATCTTTTCAATTAGAGTTTAAACAGTGTAATCTTCACACAAAAGTTTCCAATATAGTATTCATGGAAAGATGGTAGTAGACACTTTTTAGCAATTTTAGATGGTGCTGTTGCTATTGGTAACACCGTAGGGTTTTACATTTTGTGTACCTGACTACCGTAGTGTGATAGCAGTCTAGAATCAATGCACTTGTCCAATAGATTTGAGGTTCTTGCAACCCTTGTGGACAAGTGCGGGGATTGCGGGGAGGAATCGCAAACTGACCATGGCACTGTGGTACAGGAAGCCGTTCAAGTGGGGAGAGTAAAAAGGAAGGTGGTTGTAGTAGGCGACAGTATAGTTAGGGGGATAGATACTGTTCTCTGCAGCCAAGAGCGTGAATCCCGAAGGCTATGTTGCCAGGGTGCATCCAGGAGAGCTTTTTGAGCCAGCATGTAGAAAGTCCTACAAGAGAGGGGGCGGTACTGGACCTAATTCTAGGGAATGTAGCCGGGCAAATGCTGGATGTGTCAGTAGGAGAGCATTTTGGTGACAGTGACCATAATTCGGTGAGATTTAAGGTAGTCATGGAAAAGGACAAAGATGGACCGGAAATAAAGGTTCTAAATTGGGGGAAGGCCGATTTTAATATGATAAGGCAGGATCTGGCTAAAATGGACTGGGATCAGCTACTTGTAGGAAAATCCACATCAGAGCAATGGGAGTCTTTCAGAAAGGAAATAGAGAGAGTACAACGCCAACATGTTCCCGTAAAGGTCAAGGGTGGGACCAACAAGCCCAGGGAACCCTGGATGTCAAGGGATATACAAGAATGGATTAGGAAAAAAGGGAGGCTTTTGGCAGATCCAAAGGACTAAAAACGGTGGAAGCCCTAGAGGAGTATAGAAAGTGCAGGGGGGTACTTAAAAAAGAAATTAGGAGAGCGAAGAGGGGGCATGAAAAAACACTGGCGGGCAAAATAAAGGAAAATCCAAGGTGTTTTATAAGTATATTAAGGGCAAGAGGATAACCAGGGAAAGAGTAGGCCCCATTAGGGACCAAAGTGGCAATCTGTGTGTAGAGCCAGAGGATGTAGGTGAGGTTTTAAATGAATATTTTGCATCTGTGTTCACTATGGAGAAGGACGATGTAGGCATAGAAATCAGGCAGGGGGATTGTGATATACTTGAACAAATTAGTATTGAGAGGGAGGAGATACTAGCGGTTTTAACGGGCTTAAAAGTGGATAAATCCCCAGGCCCAGACGAGATGTATCCCAGGCTGCTGTGTGAGGCAAGGGAGGAGATTGCAGGGGCTCTGACACAAATTTTCAGAACCTCTCTGGCCACAGGGGAGGTGCCAGAGGACTGGAGGACAGCTAACGTAGTACCATTATTCAAGAAGGGTAGTAGGGATAAACCAGGGAATTACAGGCCAGTGAGCCTAACATCAGTGGTAGGGAAATTATTGGAAAAAATTCTGAGAGGCAAGGATTAATCAAGGATAGTCAGCATGGCTTTGTCAGGGGGAGATCATGTCTAACCAATTTGATTGCATTTTTCGAGGGGGTGACTAGGTGTGTGGATGAGGGTAGTGCAGTTGATGTAGTCTACATGGACTTCAGTAAGGCTTTTGACAAAGTCCCACATGGGAGACTGGTCAAGAAGGTAAGAGCCCATGGGATCCAGGACAATTTGGCACATTGGATCCAAAATTGGCTTAGTGGCAGGAGGCAGAGGGTGATGGTCGAAGGTTGTTTTTGTGACTGGAAGCCTGTGTCCAGTGGTGTACCGCAGGGATCGGTGCTGGGTCCTTTGCTGTTTGTAGTGTACATTAATGATTTAGATATGAATGTAGGAGGTATGATCAGTAAGTTTGCAGATGACACAAAAATTGGTGGAGTGGTAAATAGCGAGGAGGGAAGCCTCAGGCTACAGGAGGATATAGATGGGTTCGTTAGATGGGCAGAACAGTGGCAAATGGAATTTAACCCTGAAAAGTGTGATGTGATGCATTTTGGGAGGACTAATAAGGCAAGGGAATACACAATGAATGGTAGGACCCTAGGAAGGACAGAGGATCAGAGGGACCTTGGTGTTCATGTACATAGATCCCTGAAGGCAGCAGGACAGGTAGATAAGGTGGTTAAAAAGGCATATGGGATACTTGCCTTCATTAGCCGAGGCATAGAATATAAGAGCAGGGAGGTTATGATGGAGCTGTACAAAACGCTAGTTACGTCACAGCTGGAATACTGTGTGCAGTTCTGGTCGCCACACTATAGGAAGGATGTGATTGAATTGGAGAGGAAGCAGAAGAGATTCACCAGGATGTTACCTGGGCTGGAGCGCTTCAGCTATGAAGAGAGACTGGATAGGCTGGGGTTGTTTTCCTTAGAGCAGAGAAGGCTGATTGAGGTGTACAAAATTATGAGGGGCATAGATAGGGTAGATAGAAAGGAACTTTTCCCCTTAGTAAAGGGGTCAATAACCAGGGGCCATAGTTTCAAGATAAGGGGCTGGAGGTTTAGAGGGGATTTGAGGGAAAACTTTTTCACCCAGAGGGTGGTTGGAATCTGGAACTGATTGCCTGAAAGGGTGGTAGAGGCAGGAACCCTCACAGCATTCAAGAAGCATTTAGATGAGCACTTGAAACGCCATAGCATACAAGGCTACGGACCAAGTGCTGGAAAATGGGATTAGAATAGATAGGGCTTGATGGCCAGCACGGACACGATGGGCTGAAGGGCCTCTTTCTGTGCTGTGCAACTCTATGACTCTATGACTCTAGGGTAAAGGACATCTCCTCCGGGCTGGAGAAGAACTTGGGAGTAGGAGGGGGAAGATCCAGCTGTCATGGTCCACGTAGGTACCAACGACACAGGTAGGGCAAAGAAAGAAGTTCTGCTGAAAGAGTTTGAGCAGCTAGGGACTAAATTAAAAAGCAGAACCATAAAGGTCATAATCTCTGGATTATTACCGGGGCCACGAGCAAATTGGCATAGGGTCAATAGGATCAGGGAAATGAATGCGTGGTTCAAAGATTGGTGTGGGAGAAGTGGGTTTCGATTCGTGGGGCACTGGCACTAGTACTGGGGAAAGAGAGAGCTGTTCTGTTGGGGCGGACTACACCTGAACCATGCTGGGACCAGAGTTCCAGCACATCGAATAACTAGGGAGGTAGATAGGGCTTTAAACTAAATAAGGCAGGGGAGGGTCCCGGTGGAGAGAAATCTAGAATGCTAAAGAGAAAAGACAAGGAAGCAGTGCAGGAAAGTGATTGGGGTAAGGATAACCAGATTGTGTCAGGAAGGGACAGAGCATACAAACATAGAAACATAGAAACATAGAAACTAGGAGCAGGAGTAGGCCATTCGGCCCGTCGAGCCTGCTCCGCCATTCAATACGATCATGGCTGATCATCCAAATCCAGTACCCTGTCCCTGCTTTCTCACACAGAATCCCCATAGAGCCTGCACTGACACATATCCCACCCTATCCCCGTAACCCCACGTATTTAATTCCCCCTAACATATCCCATCCTATCCACAAAGGAGTGCACTAACAAATAGGGTCCGGGTAAGAAAAAATGTTAATAAGACAAATAGGGCCATAGTACAAATTTTTTTTAAGATGTCTCAAAATCTTAAAAAGACAAATCTAAAGGCACTGTATCTGAATGCACAAAGCATTCGTAATAAGGTAGACGAATTAACAGCGCAAATAGATGTAAACGGATACGATATAATTGCGATTACGGAGACATGGCTGCAGGGTGACCAAGGCTGGGAGCTGAATATCCAAGGATATTCGATATTTAGGAAGGACAGGCGAAAAGGAAAAGGAGGTGGGGTGGTGTTGTTAGTAAAGGATGAAATCAGAACAATAGTGGGAAAGGATATTGGCTCAGAAAATAAAGATGTAAAATCAGTCTGGCTGGAGCTAAGAAGCACCAAGGGGCAGTAAACATTGGTGGGAGTTATCAAACAGTAGTGGTAATGTAGGGGATGGCATCAAACAGGAAATTAGAGATGCATGTAACAAGGGTACTATAGTAATCATGGATGACTTTAATCTACATATAGACTGGCCAAACCAAATTAGCAATAATACTGTGGAGGATGAATTCCTGGAGTGTGTACGAGATGGTTTTTTAGACCAGTACGTTGAGGAGCCAACTAGGGAACAGGCTATCCTAGATTGGGTATTGTGCAATGAGAAGGGGTTAATTAATAATCTTGTTGTGCGGGGTCCTTTAGGGAAGAGTGACCATAACATGATAGAATTCTTCATTAAGATGGAAAGTGAAGAAGTCCAATCCGAAACTAGGGTCCTAAATCTAAACAAAGGAAACTACGAAGGTATGAGGAGTGAGTTGGCTGTGATAGATTGGGGAGCTTCATTAAAAGGCATGATGGTGGATAGGCAATGGCTAACATTTAAGGAACGAATGCATGAATTCCAACAGTTATACATTCCTTTCTGGCGCAAAAACACAAAAGGAAAAGTTGCCCAACCATGGCTAACAAAAGAAATTAAGGATAGTATTAAATCCAAAGAGGAGTCATATAAAGTTGCCAAAAAAAGTAGCAAGCCTGAGGATTGGGAGCAGTTTAGAGTTCAGCAAAAAAGGACCAAGAGATTAATTAAGAGGGGAAAAATTAGTGAAGACAAATGTAGGTCCCTTACAGTCAGAAACAGGAGAATTTATAATGGGGAACAAGGAAATGGCAGAGCAATTAAACAAATACTTTGGTTCTGTCTTCACGGAAGAGGACACAAATAACTTCCCAGATCCACGGGTCTAGTGAGAAGGAGGAATTAAAGGAAAGTTGCAAGCCTGAGGATTGGAAGTAGTTTAGAATTCAGCAAAAAAGGACCAAGTGATTGATTAAGAGGGGAAAAATAGAGTATGAGAGTAAACTTGCAAGGAACATAAAAGCGGACTGTAAAAGCTTCTACAAGTATGTAAAACGAAAAAGATTAGTGAAGACAAATGTAGGTCCCTTACAGGCTGAGACAGGAGAAATTATAATGGGGAATAAGGAAATGGCAGAGCAATTAAACAAATACTTTGGTTCTGTCTTCACGGAAGAGGACACAAATAACTTCCCAGAAATGCTTGGGAACCAAGGGCCTAGTGAGAAGGAGGAATTAAAGGAAATTAGTATTAGTAAAAAAATAGTGCTGGAGAAATTAATGGGACTGAAAGCCGATAAATCCCCAGGGCCTGATAATCTGCATCCCAGAGTACTAAAAGAGGTAGCCATGGAAATAGTGGATGCATTGGTTGTCATCTTCCAAAATTCTATAGATTATGGAACAGTTCCTGCAGATTGAAGGGTGGCAAATGTAACCCCACTATTTAAAAAAGGAGGGAGAGAGAAAACAGGGAACTACAGACCGGTTAGCCTAACATCAGTAGTAGGGAAAATGCTAGAGTCTATTATAAAGGATGTGATAACAGGACACTTAGAAAATATCAACGGGATTAGACAAAGTCAACATGGATTTATGAAAGGGAAATCGTGTTTGACAAACCTACTGGAGTTTTTTGAGGATGTAACTGGTAGAATAGATACGGGAGAACCAGTGGATGTGGTGTGTTTGGATTTTCAGAAGGCCTTTGATAAAGTCCCACATAAGAGGTTAGTGTGCAAAATTAAAGCACATGGGAATAGGGGTAATATACTGGCATGGATTGAAAATTGGTTAACAGACAGGAAACAGAGAGTAAGAATAAATGGGTCTTTTTCGGGGTGGCAGGCGGTGACTAGTGGGGTACCGCAGGGATCAGTGCTTGGGCCCCAGCTATTCACAATATATATCAATGATTTGGATGAGGGAACCAAATGTAATATTTCCAAGTTTGCTGACGACACAAAACTAGGTGGGATTGTGAGTTGTGAGGAGGATGCAAAGAGGCTTCAAGGCGATTTAGACACATTTTGTGAGTGGGCAAATACATGGCAGATGCAGTATAATGTGGATAAATGTGAAGTTATCCACTTCGGTAGGAAAAACAGAAAGGTAGAGTATTATTTAAATGGTGATAGATTGGGGAATGTTGATGTACAGAGGGACCTGGGTGTCCTTGTACACCAGTCACTGAAAGCAAACATGCGGGTGCAGCAATCAGTTAGGAAGGCAAATGGTATGTTGGTCTTCATTGCAAGAGGATTTGAGTACAGGAGCAAGGATGTCTTACTACAATTACACAGGGCCTTGGTAAGACCACACCTGGAGTACTGTGTGCAGTTTTGGTCTCCTTACCTAAGAAAGGTTATACTTGCCATAGAGGGAGTGCAGCAAAGGTTCACCAGACTGATTCCTGGGATGGCAGGACTGTCGTATGAGGAGAGATTGGGTCGATTAGGCCTGTATTCACTAGAGTTTAGAAGAATGAGAGGGGATCTCATTGAAATGTATAAAATTCTGACAGGGCTAGACAGACTGGATGCAGGGAGGATGTTTCCCCTGGCTGGGGGTTCTAGAACGAGGGGTCACAGTCTCAGGATACGGGGTAGGACATTTAGGACTGAGATGAGGAGAAATTTCTTCACTCAGAGGGTGGTGAACCTGTGGAATTCTCTACCACAGAAGGCTGTGGAGGCCAAGTCACTGAATATATTTAAGAAGGAGATAGATAGATTTCTAGACACAAAAGGCATCAAGGGGTATGGGGAGAGAGCGGGAATATGGTATTGAGATAGAGGATCAGCCACGATCATATTGAATGGCGGAGCAGGCTCGAAGGGCCGAATGGCCTACTCCTGCTCCTATTTTTCTATGTTTCTATTCATACCGCACAGAAGGAGGCCATTCAGCCCATTGTGCCTGTGCCGGCTCTTTGGTAGAGCTATCCAATTCGTCCCACTCCCCTGCTCTTTCCCCATAGCCCTGCAAAGTCTTAGTGAATCTTTTCACTCACTGTTAATGCCCACATGGTCCGGTTATTTGTGATAGCAAAATTGTTTTGCCCTCAGTAGCTCAGAGGAGAATCTTGCACTAAATCAACAGGAGCTGGCTTGTTTATACTGCTCCCCTGGCAATCTGCCAGGACATTATTTTACGTACATTCTGCTCCAATGTTTTCCTGCAACCATCAGCATCTCCACAGCCTCAGAACAATGATTTGTTTTATTAAAGCCAGTGACATGTACACACTCACAGTACACAAATCAACCTGACCGGCTCCCTGGCTCGTAGTTGCAGAATGGCACTACAATAACCATCATTTTAAATTTATCAAGTAGCAACAAAGTCGATAGCAAAAAGAACCACATTAAAATTGCATCCCAGGATAGCTGATATATGCCTAGTGGATAGAATTGAGTGTCCAATCAAATCCACTGCTATGCAAAGCTAAAGAATAATTTGGACTGTCCAGCAATGCCCTTAGCCTTTGGCTTCTGGCATACGGCAAAATCTGTTCTACAACCCATGAGGCAAATGCCATCACTGAAGTCACAGTGGGGTTGGGGAGAAAAGAGATTGCACCATTGTGGGGAAGGGAAGGGTCTGTTCATATGACTGGGGAGAACAGAATCATCTGGTTGTATCTTGAGGGTAAGGGAAAAGTGAGAAGGAAAGAGTGAGATCTAGTCACAGGGAGGTTGAGTTCTAGTCTGCATCTTTCAAGAAATAGGATGTGGGTGCATCATAAACTTGTATCAATATATGGTGACTGTTTCTTTTTTATGCTGCTATTTCTATTTAACATTGGGAAGTCTGTACATATCTTCACTGCAAGGAGAGAGGGAGGCATCAGGGCGGCAGATCCAGAGCATTGCGTATACCTCAGAGTGTCTTGTTATCAAGTGGCAGTGGACTGGAATCATGCCATCAATGCACCCTCTCAGTTAGGGAATGTAAGAGTAAGGAGAAAATTATTTAAAAATAATTACACATAATTAGCTTTGGAGTAGTAAATGTCACTGCAGCTTTCACATTTTCTATCACCTCGCCCCTGATATTTTCCTCTCTTCATTTGTTTCAATGAATTCATAAATGCGTTGTTTAGAAACATATTCCACGATTTGTTAAAACCAATGCATATCAGAAAACAACTGGAAACATGTTTTCTCTTAATTTCTAATGCTAAATGAAATAACAAGAGCTGTGACATCCACAGAATTGTAGGATTTCCAAATTCACAATATGTTCTAAGAAAAGTAATAGTTAAGTCGGTTAAAGTTGGTTAAAACTCCCAAACAGCTGGGCAGCCATATTTGATAATCAGTAAATAGGAAGCAGTAAAGAATCTGAAATAGCACTGGGAATGTAAAGCCAGACGTTTACTCAGCAAAAAATGACTGTTGAATGAGGTGTTATGAAGAGAAGGAAAGTCAGCTTTGCAGGCCAGATGCTGCGAGCAATAGTGCAAGGAATCAGGCAGAGGAGGCCCAGGCAGAGGAGGCCCATCATTTATGGGCCTGACACCCCTTTCCCACAAGCATCTGGCGCATCAGGTGTGGGAGGAGCTGGTTAAAAGCTGGCAGCACTGGTCACCCAGCACAGTCCTAGACGTGGCTGGCTCACTGCCAAATAAAGGGAGCATGAAGGATGATAATGGCTTGCAGATAAAGGGAAAAGTTTGAAGGACATGGATGGGAACGATGGGAAGAGGGAAGGAGGCAGAAGGTGGAAGCAGTGCTTTAGGGAGGAAGAGGGAAGAAGCTGGGAGCACAGCTTTGGAGTGGGGAGGAAGATTAACTGAAGGGGCAACAAGGACTGGGGATGTGGGATTGAAAGTACCAGTTTGAACTGAGGGGGAGGAAAGTGTAACAGCATGAACTGGAGGGATTGGGGGAAGTGCTGGCATGAAACGAGGCGGGAGAAGGATGCCAGCCTGAATGTGCGGGGGTTTGGGGGTGGGGGACAAGATGGAAGAAAAGTACCAGCTGGAACTAGGTTGGAGAGGAAGAAGGGTGTCAAATTGATTTGAGGGGGTAGAGAGCAGAGTGTCTGCTTGAAGGGGGGTGGGATGGAAAAGGAGTGGCAGGTTAAATTGAGGGGAGAATAGAAACAGAGTGCAGTATGAACCGGAAGGGTTGGAGAAGGATTGAGTTTCTTTATAAAAGGATGGTGTGTGGGTTGGGGTACAGTGCGTCTCTGTGAACTAGGACAGGGGGATTGAATGTGGAGGAGTGACTTTCGAGATAACTTTTGGGACGTGATGGTCCGGTTGATCTATTGAAAATCCAAATGTCACTGTTTTTTTCCTTTTTAAAATTAAAAATCTATCGTGTAGTGTAACGTTCTTAAAACCATCCACAATGTATCATTTTTAATGTAAAAAATGTAAATTTTCCTGGGAACTGCCTGTGGATCCTCCTAAAAATGAACCACCAATTTTGTGCCATCAACATTTGGATTTTCCCTTCATGCTTTCATGTACTTACGTTTTTTTCCTCTCCGATATGAGAGAAGTAATGTTGGGTATACCTACAGCTTAAGGTACAATGTCTGTGAACTACTTGGTTTCATATTTCATAAGCTTTTACTCTGAACTGTTTTTGAATTGTCAGCTTTTAGGGATTTGGCCAACTTTGTTGAAGCTGTTGGTCTGTTTTTGCTGCTTTGCTCGGTTGGTTTGAACATTGACCTTGAAATGAAAACTCCAACTTTCTCTCAGCAGCCTCTGCTGTGACAGCAGTTACACCCGAATGAGATGAATGCATCACAACAATGCTGCTTCTCCCTGAAGGACCCAAACTGCCATCATAAATGATCGAACGCACAAAATGAGAGCATTAATGCTTATACTTAGAGCAATTTTAACTTGAGGATGAACTGTACTTCCAATATTGCTGCCACTATCACACAACAGCTGCAGACATAACGTTGACTCAGCACTGTTTTAAATTTGTTTCACACACAAGGGTATCATGGTGGGAAGCAAAGGATAACAGTTTACTTCAAGAAATCATGTGATTTGACTGAAAGAAGTAGTGTAGTACGTGAATTAATCAGTGGAATTTATCTCACGGAACGTTACAGGGGAATATTGTACTTTATAACTTTCACTTTTCTTTTTCAGTAGCTGAGCAGAAGGAAGAGTGGAATTGGGCAGCTACTTTGCCATCGTGGCCCCTTATTTTTCCCTGTCACACTTTCACAGCAGGCTTATTCCAAGCACAAACAACACCTGACAGCTGGTGGTGTTATGACGCAGAGTTTTAAAAATATAAAGTTTCAGCTTTTCAAAACATTAGCTTCAAACTCCTGTCAACTAGAAAAGGAGGGCAACTGATTTTCCAGACTGTTTTCTTCAAGCTAATTGAACAAAAACACCTAAATCTTGATGACTATTTTTCTGCGCCTTATGGTAAGGGTTGACAGTGAGGGGAATGCATTATCTTCTGCTTTTTGGACCCAGTATCAGCATCAATGCAAGTTTGGTTAATTCAAAAGACTCTAACTTCACAGTGCTTATATTGTAATTATCAATAGCAGCTACATTGCCCCTTTTCTGCTGATTCGGTTCCCATTG
The DNA here is from genome assembly GCA_030390025.1 of Squalus acanthias. Classification (NCBI taxonomy): domain Eukaryota; kingdom Metazoa; phylum Chordata; class Chondrichthyes; order Squaliformes; family Squalidae; genus Squalus; species Squalus acanthias. Next base: position 110,570,270 of record CM059432.1, read on the forward strand.
CCAATTTTAGTTGGCTCTTGAAGTACAGTTTTGTCATCACCTGGTGGTGGGTTAAGATGGCCGAAATTCTTTACATCGAGTTCTCCAGCCAGGAAAGAGGTGTATGAGTGCCTCCTGAGCACCTTTTGAGCACCTCCATCAGATTTGAGTTCTGCTGCAACTTTCAATTTTTCTATCAGGTGAAATTAGGCCTCAGCTAGAGTACTGCGTGCAGTTCTGGTCACCACATTACAGGAAAGATGTAATTGCACTAGAGAGGGTACAGAGGAGATTTACAAGGATGTTGCTGGGAGTAGAGAATCTTGGCTATGAGGAAAGACTGGATAGGCTGGGTTGGTTTTCCATGGAACAGAGGAGGTTGAGGGGAGACCTTATTGAGGTGTATAAAATTATGAGGGGCATAGATAAAGTGGATAGAAAGGACCCATTTCCCTTAGCAGAGGGGTCAAAAACCAGGGGGCACAGATTTAAAGTAATTGGGGGAGGTTTAGAGGGGATTTGAGGGAAATTTCTTCACCCAGAGGGTTGTGGGGGTCTGGAACTTGCTGTCTGAAAGGGTGGTAGAGGCAGGAACCTGAACCACATTTAAAAAGTGAGAGCACGCAAGGAGGTCCTCTTCCCTGGTGATGGGAGGAAGAGGCCAGCCGTTGAAACAAAGAGGGCATGGCTGGAGATCGCCCACGAAGCGAGCAGCAGGGGTGTTGTGAGCCGCTCCTGGATCCAGTGTAGGAAACGATTTAATCACCTCATGAGGTCAGGAAAGGTGAGTACAATGCCACATTCAACTACATCCTGATGAGCATGTCACCCCCAACCCCATCACTCTGCCTTCCCAAGCCTCCTACTGCACCTCACTCCTCACACCAACCTACTTTGCAGGTGCACCTACTCACATCCCCATCTGACTAACCACCCCTCACACTCACACTCATCCTCATCCTAATGCAATCATAGCAAGTAGCGCCACAGGAGGCCGCCATTTGGCAATGTCACGCCACTCCCTCATAGTCACCCTCTACAGATGTAACCCATCCATTCCTTACACTCATTCCATCACTCTCACTCAAAGTTCTCTTGTTTCCCTCCTTGCGGAAGGGAGCGCACAACAGGGAGAGACAGAGAACTGGAGGTGGATTGACCCCAGCAGAGGAGGAGGCGCTGGAAATAAGCAGAGTTCCAGAGCTACTGGCGGTGGGAGACGGAGAGATGGGAACGTCTTAGCAACCTGGTGACAGAATTACATCTCATACAGCCACATGGCATACAACAGTCAGTCATGGTGACTAATGTCAGCAGCCAGTGAAATGTCATCATGTGCATAATGGCAACTTAACCCATTCCTATCATAAGACTTCTAATTCATCTCTTTACTCTCCCACAGGTCCATCAAGTGCCCCCACCCCCAACTGTCCAGCCGGAGGAGGAAGACGACTCCTCAGAGGAAGCTCCAGTCTCTGAGGGTGCATTGTCAGCAGACCCAAGCGCACCCAGCACCAGCGCAGATACGCACATCTTGGTGGGTCCTGTAAGAGAGAAAGTACTGTTGTCACCTGGTGTCTCACACATCACAATGAGCAGGATGCAGATGGTGAACCTTGGGGACTGTCGACAAAGAGGATGATCTTGGAGGAGCGGGAGGCTCTGGCAGCTTTTCCAGCCACGATATGCGCGATTGTTGGGAGAATGGAGGAGTCCATCTCCACCAAGAGCACCACCATGTCGCAGGCAATGGCGACGATGTGCTGTTCCATGGAAAGGATGGCCACCTGCATGGAGCAGCAAATGGACCAGTCACATGAGCACATGCTAGCTGTGGACAACAGATGGCAGACGCTCATAGACCTCATCTCTAGGGAGGGATCTAAATGTAGACTTGGGCGTTCATGGCCCCACTGCTGTGCAGCAAAGTGCTCTCCAGCTCCTTGCTAGCAGGGAAGTGCGAGTGGCCCATGAGAGGGATGATGGTGAGAGGGGACATGGAAGTGGGGCTCTTCTCAAAGCACTCCCACTTCTCCCCTGTTGCCTCCCCCTCAGTCAGAGCCCCACATGCTGCCTCGGATCCCGATGGCCTAGTCTGCCCCTGCACAGGCGCAGGAGGAGCAGACTTAGGCGGGACCCTCACAGGATCGTAAACCCAGAGGACATCTGCCAAAAGTGTCTAAGCAGTCAGAGCAGGGAAGTGAGCAGCCTACCTCTACCTCTGCTGAAGCCACAGGGGTTGCACCTCATAGAAGCACTAGGAAAATAAAAATGACACAAAAATTGATGCATAAGGGTATGCACATGGTTGTTTTCCAAGATGTTACATTGTTAGGTTTCAGTTCTATTTATAACCCACATAAATTTATTTCTTTGCAGCACTTTCCTGTCTTGTCCATTTTTGCCTGCTACCTGGGAAGAGGCCTTGTCAGTTGGAGTGAATGGTGAGACATTACTTAACCTAGAGCACTGGAGTGTGTGTATGACAGGAATGGTTTGGTCTTTTTAGGACTGCTTTGTGGTGTTGGGGGGGTGGGGGGGCGGAATTTGTTTCAGCGTCTGGGTGCCATATGGGTGCACTGGTGCAACCTAACTAAATCGTGCCATTATGAGTCCATCCCAGGCCTCCCGCACAGCAAAGTGTGCAGCTGCTGGTGCCATCTGCACCTCAGATTCCTCCTCCTCATCCTCCTCCGAGGAGGCTCCGTGCTCTGCGCCTTGCTCCTGCTGCCGCACCAATCCTCGCTGCCACGCTATGTTGTGCAGTGTGCAGCTACGACGATCATTCTGGAGATCCTGGCTGGTGTGTACTGAAGGGTTCCTCCAGACCTCTCCAGATATCTGAAGCGCATCTTCAGCATCCCGATGGCTTGCTCTGTCACACATCTGGTCGTCATGTGGCTTTGATTATAGCACTCCTCGGCCTCATTACTTGGCCTCCTCAAGGGTGTCATCAGCCACGTCTTCAGTGGATAGCCCTCGTCTCCAAGCAGCGAGCCGGTAAGTCTGTTCGGAGGAGCAAAGAGTTGAGGGAGGGTGGACTGGCGCAGGACGAAAGAGTCATGACAGCTCCCTGGGAATTTGGCACACACATGCATGATGATCTTTTTGTTGTTGCAGACAAGCTGCACATTGAGGGAGTGGAAGCCCTTGCGGTTCACAAACACTCCTGGGTGATGAGGGGGTGCCTTGATGGCCACATGTGCAGTTGATGACGCCCTGCACCTGTGGGAAGACAGCCAGAGCCACAAAGCCGAGCACCCACTCAGTAACACTGGCTTCATCAGTGGCAAAGCGCCTGACTTGTGAACCATGGCATCAATCACCTGGGTGATGCATCTGTGGGTGGCTGACTGCAAGATCCTGCAAATGTCTGCTGCAGATCCCTGGAAGGAGCCTGAGGCGGAGATGTTGACAGCCACTGGTAAGGAGTGTCCACCAAGTCCTCTGGGCAGCAGGTCTTGTTCCAGCAGGCTACAAATGTCTGTGACGACCTGATGCGATAGTAGCCTGAGCCTCCTGAAGCACTGTCATGTCCAGGAAGCTAATCCTCTGCCTGTATACCTTGTGTTGGGGGTATCGCCTCCTGTGAGATGCACCCCTGTGCTCATCCCCACTCTCCCATGGAGCAGCAGGTCGGTGAGGAGAAGGCTGCTGGTGTTGTTGCTGCTGTGGCTCAGCTTGGTCCGAATCTGAGGCCTAAGGTGAAACAGCATAAGCAGCACCCATGCTGATCTGATAGATGCCAGCTAAAGTGGAGCTCAGAGGCACAATCCTCCAATGTAGTGAGAGTGGCTTCCAAGGTTGCAGAAATCACCTGCAAACTCCTGAAAGCAAATTCTCTGCACCAACGATGTCAGCAAGAGTCTTTCCCTTAGGCAAGGAAGCAGGTGTGAGGTGTGAGTATTTATGTGATTATTTCAACTGTCAATTGTTCAACTCAAAAATTGGCCGGTCACTTCCCAGCTTGCTTTGACAGGCGAGTTTCAGGAAGCTCGTGAATCCCGTGCACAAGCAGTAAAAGCTGAAACCTCAGATTAAAAAGCATCTTATGGTCTGTTAACAACCTCTTAAATACTTCAATGAGGTTGTTCGCTTCTCCCAAGCGGGTCCCTGGCGTGCTGAGAAACGCGCCGGAGTAAAAGGCGGATATTGGCGGGATGAAAGCAGATTCTCGATGCGCTGTCAATTTCAGTGCTTTTAACAGCCCACCCGCTCGCAAACCCGCAGTCATTTCAAAGGGAAAATTCCAGCCTATTAGTTTCTTATATAATACAGACTCCGATACGGAATTAGACTTGTTTGAATTGTTGAAACCCACTTTGGATCAAATGTTTGACAGCTGATTGCCATCTCGCTGCAAAATCTTAGTAGTGATCACAGCATCAAAAAAAGAGTGTTGTTACAGGGCTCTTTAATGGTGTATTTACTGAGGATGGTTACAGACTGACATCATAACCTGTATAATTAAAGCTGCTGGGGCCGTGCTCAATAAATCGCTGGAAAATTAGATTCATTCTGAAAAATGCTTCCTGCCTCCCTCTTTAGCAGTGAATTACTATTCTAGCACACGTCTGGGGAAAAGAAACAATTTGAAAGTAACTATATGCTGTCAGTGATCACCACAAATAAATTGCTGTATTGAGACAGATTGAGCTTAAAGGACTTTCAAAAAGAAATACAAAGGCAGCTGCAGAAATGACAAATGGCACATGAACTGGCGCACTGGCTTTTTAACTATAGCTCAATCCTAATGTGGAGCTATTGTCATCTGTTTCATAAAAATTGTTTATGTTCAAGGGTTGACATGTATTTAAGCTACAAATATAGCACCAGCTTGGATTTCCAATTGCCGCTACCGCTGGCGAGAGCTCCAAATACTTGATGTTATATTAAGTCTGGAGACACGAGGGAATAATTCACAACTTTTTTTAAGAGTTGTTTATGTTACCATTTTCCTTTTTATTTAGACTCAAATTCATATACTGGTACAGAAGTTGGTCTTAATTAAGTTCTTGAGTCGATATTCTTAGTGCAGATCTGTAGCGAGACACAGTGTAGCTACATTGTCAAATCCAACAGGAATTGCACATTTGAAATAACAACAGAAAGTGCTGGAAACACTCAGCAGGTCAGGCAGCATCGAGGAGAGAGAAACAGAATTAACGTTTCGGGTCGCACCCTTCGTCAGAACTGGAAAAGGTTAGGGAGGAGATATTTTTAAGCAGGGGCAGGGAGGAGGGGAGGAAAGAACAAAGGGAAGGTCTGTGATAGGATGGAAGGAGAGATTGACTGACAAAAGGGATGATAGTGCAAGGCATAAAGAGAGGTTTTGGGACAAGTTAAGAAACAAAAGAAGACTCTAGATGAGGTGTGAATAATGATGGCAGCAACATGTGAGGAAACAAGAGAGCTTACGTTGAGCTTCGTTGGAACAGTGTAAGAGGCCAAGGACCGAGAGGTCAGAGTGGGAGTGGAGCGGAGAATTAAAGTGACAGGCGACCGGAAGCTCGGGGTCACGCACATTTCTTATTTGATATTTTTCTGCCTTCTTCCTTCCCTTTGTACAAATATATGCAAGTACACACACACACTGATGATAGCACAGTCTCCAACCTTACCATGAATATGACAGTTTCTTACTGCCATCGTTTACAGTCACTATTACGTGTCGCTGACACGTTTCTGTGAACTGCATGTTCAGGAAAGTCTGAAGGCTTTGGCAATGTATTCTGTTGCTGTGAAAATAAAGTTTATGCTAAAATCATTGCACAACTACTGGAATTGAATCTGCAGCAGGTTTCTGGGGAATTGCATGGCTCCGCATACTGTAAGGAAATTAGTTGCCGTTCCAATACAGAGTTGTGAAGAAATTAACAGTATATAGTACATAGAGAATTATTGACAGACATGAATACAAATAATTCAGTTGAAGTGTTCAGGTAAAGCCATAAATCGCAAGAGCCATAATCCACAAGAGCAAAAGTTAATTGGGACCAAAATTCCTTGGCCCTTCCAGTGTATTTGTCCACGACTTGGATACGCAGCTCCTGGCCGGCAATCGGAGTTCCCGTGGGTTCTGTAAAGGGCACAGCCTCTGCCTGCCTCTTCCAGAGCCAGCAACAGTGGTGGGGGTGGGGAGAGGGGGTGCGCAGGGAGGGAGCAGGGCATTCTCCCTACATTGGGATTGTCTGCAACCTCAGCCTCATAAGAACATAGGAAATAAGAGCAGGAGTAGGCCATTCGGTCCTTCGAGCCTGCTCGCCATTCAGCAAGATCATGGCTGAACTTCTACCTCAACTCCACCTTCCTGCACTATCCCCATATTCCTTGGTTCCTTTAGTATCCAAAATCTGTCGATCTCTGTCTTGAATATACTCAACGACTGAGCCTCCACAGCCCTCTGGGTTAGAGAATTCTAAAGATTCACCACCCTCTGAGTGAAGAAATTTCTCCTCATCTCAAAGGATTACACAGGATATACAGCACAGAAACAGGTCATTCAGCCCAACCAGTCCATGCCAGCATTTATGCTCCACTTGTAGCAAGTTCCACATTCTCACCACTCTCTGGGTAAAGAAGTTTCTTCTGAATTCCCTATTTGATTTCGTGGTGACTATCTTATATTGATGGGCTCTAGTTTTGCTCTTCCCCACAAGTGTAAACATTCTCTCTGTAACTACTCGATCAAAACCTTTCATGATTTTAAAGGCCTCTATTAGGTCACCCCTCAGCCTTCTATGTTCAAGAGAAAAGAGACCCAGCCTGTTCATCCTTTCCTGATAGGTGTACCCTCACATTTCTGGTATCATCCTTGTAAATCTTCTCTGCACCCTCTCCAGTGGCTCTATACCCTTTTTATAATATGGCGACCAGAATTGCACACAGTACTCCAAGTGTGGCCTTGTTAACCTGTGTCGATACTTTTAGTGATTTGTGTATTTGTACTCCTAGATCCCTTTGTTCCTCTACCCCATTTAGATTCTTATTTTCCAAGTAATATGTGAGCTCCCTATTTTTCTTACCAAAATGTAATACCTCACATTTATCTGTGTTGAATTTCATTTGCCAATTATATGTCAATTCTGCAAGTTTATTAATGTCTTCTGTAATTTGCTGCAGTCCCCCTCAGTATTGGGTTTCCCCCCAATTTGGTGTCGTCCGCACATTTAGAAATTGTGTTTTTGATTCCAAGGTCTAAAACGTTGATATAATTTGGGAACAACAGTGGTCCAAGCACTGATCCTTGTGGAACACCACTTCCCACCTTCTGCTTCTCTGAATAGCTACCCTTTACCCCTACTCTCTGCTTTCTGTCTTGAAGCCAGCTAGCTATTCATTCTGTTACTTGTCCCCTGACTCCGCATTCCCTGACCTTATCCATTAGTCTATTATGTGGTACTTTATCGAAGGCCTTTTGAAAATCTAGATAAATTACATCTACTGCATTACCCTTGTCAACTCTCCCTGTTACCTCTTCAAAAAATTCAATTAGGTTGGTCAAGCAAGACTTTCCCTTTTGAAATCCATGCTATTTATTATTATATTTTTCATTTCTAGATGTTCTTCTATTTTCTCCTTTAGTAGGGATTCCATTATTTTTCCTACCACCGATGTTAAGCTGACTGGTCTATAATTCCCTGGACATGTTCTAGCTCCCTTCTTAAATATTGGTATTACGTTAGCTAACCGCCAGTCCTCTGGCACTACACCTTTTTCTAACGAATTCCTAAATATGTGTAGTAATGCCTCTGCTATTTCTTCCCTAGATTCTTTTAAAATGTGCAGATGTAATCCGTCCGAACCAGGGGTTTTTATTCTCTTTGAGTTTCATTAGTTTATTTAGTATATTTCCTCGTTTTATTTTAAATGCAGTTAACTCATTACTAATCTCATCATCCGATGTCATCTCCACCTGTTCTATCTCCCTAGTAAATACTGAAGCAAAGTAATTATTTAATATCTCTGCCATCTTTTTATTGCTGCCTGTGATATTATCCTGTCCATCCCTTAGTGGCCCTATTCCCATCCCGACCTTCCTTTTTATAATTTATGTGCCTGTAAAATATTTTATTATTTTGTTTTATGTTCCTTGATAATTTAATTTTATAGTTCCTCTTTGCCTTCCTAATAGTTTTTTTGACTTCTCTCCTAATCCCTTCATATTCTCCCTTATCATGCTCTCCCCTGCTGTCCATGTACTTAATGTATGCCTTTTTCCTTAGCCTCAATTTTCCCCTCATGGCTTTATTCATCCATGGTGTCTCATTCGTGTTTAGCTTGTTCTTGTTTATTAGCGGAATATATTTTTCCTGGACTCTGTTGAACATCGTTTTAAATGTTTCCCATTGGTGTTCTACATCACTGTTTGCTAATAATGTTGTCCATTTTATTTTCCCAAGTTCTATTCTCAGCCCCTCAAAATCAGCTTTTCTCCAATCTATTATCCTGGTCTTTGTCATACCTATGTCCTTCTCAATTATTATCTTAAAGCATATTATATTATGGTCACTATTGCCTAGATGTTCCTCTACTTTTACTTCTCTTATCTGCTCTGGTTCTAGATCCAATAGCGAATCCTCCCTTGTTGGGCTTTTTACATATTAGGTTAAAAAGGAGTCCTGTACACATTGTAGGAACTCCATTCCCTTATCCCCTTTACCTACTTCTTCTGTCCAATTAATATCGGGGTAGTTGAAATCCCCCATGATTATTATTCTGTGTGTTTTACTCATTTCCTTAATTTGTCTGCATATTTCTTCCTCTACCTTCCTTCCACTATTAGGTGGTCTGTAGACTACACCTATTAGTGTGATTGATCCTTTATTATCTTTTATCTCTATTCACATGGATTCTACTTCTGTCTTGTTGATAGCTGCATCACTTTTTTCTACTGCCATTATGTTATCCATAATAAGTACAGCTACTCCACCTCCCCTTTTCCCCTGTCTATCTTTTCTAAATATTTTTACCCTGCAATGTTTAATTCCCAGTCCTGATTTTTATGTAGCCATGTCTCAGTAATCCCTACTGTGTCTGGTTCCTTGCAACACATGATTGCCTCCAGCTCCCCTGTTTTATTATGGACACTGTGTATATTGCTGTACAGACAGTTTAACTCATTTTTAATAGCAGTTCCTCTCACTTTATTTTTAATCATCTTTTTAAACTCCTGTTCTATGACTCTATTTATTCCCTGGCCATCAATGTCCTCCCTTACTTTACTCTTTCCTATGCTCTCCTTTCCTGTTTTGTTTATATTTAGTCTGGTTTCATTTCTTGTAGATCCCTCCCCTGTAAGCTTCGCAAAATCCCCCAGAAACTCGTATAGAAGCCTAAAAGGGGTGATTTTTGGATTTTTCATACGAATTTGGGATGATGGGACCTAAATGAAGTGAGTTGAGGCAAAAACCTCAGTTTTGGACATTTTTAAGGATCAGGGAAGAAAACCCCTGAGGAAAATTACTTTTGAATATTACTATTGGGAAAAACACCTTTCACAGACACAAGACAGGCTGCGGAGGGGTGTGGCAAGGCAGTGGACAGCTTTTGGTTATTGGGGCCCAGTCAAGCTGTCTGGAAAATGTTTGGACTGCAATCCAAGCAGGAGGAAGAGCCTCACCCAAAACCTCACAAACACATCCAAAATTGAATAATTCAAGGCCCCTTTTGAATATCCCCAGGCCCAAACAGGATGCTAGAAGCCTGAAAACAATCGGAAGCCATCAGGACAAGTTAACACCAAGTTAAAATCATCAAACTTAACGAGCCCGCCAAAACCTAAGACAATAGAATGAACAGGCCTTAACTGAAACCTAAATCACTTCAACACGAAACCAATCACCTGTAATCAACCGAAGATATCGACAGGACGCAAGCCATTTGACACTTAGTAAAGTCGTTACTGTTAACGAGGTCTTACAATGACCAGGATTTGATTTGGTTTTGACAAGGCCACTTCAATTTAGTATAATTGAAGGCCCATCAAGCAGTTACAAGAGTTATAAGTTCGAGTTCTCCAGTAAAACAGTTAAAGTTCAACAGAATTGAAAGCCTGTGTTGAACGGAAGTCAGAGCTGCAGTTACAGAAGCAGGCAGGAGGCAGTTTCCACAGTTCTGCAAGAAGGCAGTTCCACAGCTCGGAAGAAGCCAGTTTAAACAGAGGCAGAGTTACAGCAAGAAGCTAAACAAAGAAGGCCAACAGCTTCACAAGCAGACCGACACGCAAGAAGAAACCAGAGCGACTGCCTCAGTGACCATTGGACACCTCGCAGCAACAAGGGACTTACGAAACCTTTTACTCAAAAGACTCTAAACCCTAACTCTCAACTGTCAAGGATTTGTTTGGTGAGCATTATCCCTGGTTCTCCAGAGTCCAACCTAGCTAGTGAAGTGGGATTGGGAGGGGTGAAGTATTCTTCTAAGGTTATTTCCCTCGCTTGTACCAATGTGTTCCCCAACCTGTGTTTAAGTGTGAAGTGTGTTTTAAGTTTGTTACCTTTTTCTTTTAATAAAGTCAAAATTCTTTCATCAGAACCTGTTGTCTACTGCATCTTTATTCACAACCCCTAAATAAGTCCAAGGTCTAGAACCAGGGGCGTGGGAGCAATTCGAACCGCTCACTGAGTCAGAGGTGAGGCTGACCCCTACCACACCACCCCCTATACCCCCCCGTCTAACTAGTTTAAAGCCTTTGCCACCTCCCTATTTTTATTTGCTCTCTCTCCTCTGCTCCCGCTCCTTTTATCCCTGCCACTCTCGCTGTGCTCTCGGGCCTCGGGTCGCTGCTCCTTTTATCCCCGCCGCTCTCAGTCCTAAAAGACCGACCCCTTATTCTGAGACTGTAATCCCTAGTTCTAGACTCTCCAGGAAACATCCTCCCAGCATCTACCCTGTCAAGCCCAAAGGTTGATCTGCCCAGTGAGACAGAACCTCCTGCTGACCCTACATACTCTGGCGGGATCAGTGCTGCAGGACATCAGTGTGCACAATCTTGAGGAAGTGCCCCAGGATCATGGCCAACAGATTTTCAGGGCCCATTGCACCGATTTAACAAAGAAAGTCTGATCTGTTGTTGCCATGTGCAAGGTGTTTATTTTTGAGCTGATGGGTGTCATGGTGACACTAATGACCAGGATGTTGTTGTTCAGTTAATGACATGCTTGCTGAAAGAAAGAACTTGCAATTATATAGGTGCTTTCACATCTTCAGGACTTCCCAAAGCTCTTACTAGACAATGAATTGCTTTTGAAGTGCAGTCACTGCTGTTATGTGGCAAATGCAGCGGACAATTTGCACACAGCAAGGTCCCATAAGCAGCAATGAAATGACCAGATAATCTGTTTTTGGGGGTGTTGGTTGAGAGATAGTAATGCCATGGGATCCTTTAATTCCACCTGAACAGGCAGATTGGACCTTAGTTTAATTTCTCATCCAAATGACCTCCGATAATGCAGCAACACTCTCTCTACTGGTCTAGATTATCTGCTGAAATTAGCCTTGATTAAATGTTCAAATCGTGTGTTGGAGCTTGAATCCACAACCTTTTGAAAGTGCTACCACTCAAGCTAAGCTGGCACTTTAAAAGATTAAATTTGTGGTGAAATCTTGGTTTGCTGCTTACCCAAGAATTTAAAATGCATCAACGTGTTTCTACCTTTTCCACTGACTATACCGTATATCACTTATTTTTTACCTCTTTGCCCTCTCCCCTTCACAGAGCTCATCATTCTCGCTATCGTTCTAGCTGCACAAGGAGGGAAACAATTTATAAACATAATTGTACGGTACTGGAACAATGTACTGCTGGAAATGGTGCGTATACATCATGCGATGAGACTAAAGGATATATTTCGGTCTGAAACGTTAACTCTGTTTCTTTCTCCACAGACGCTGCCTGACCTGCTGAGTGTTTCCAGCATTTTCTCTCTTTATTTCAGATTTCCAGCATCCGCAGTGTTTTGTTTTTGATATATTTTTGATGATGGATTTCAGTAAACTGGTTTATTGCTGTAGGTGAAGTGGAGTCATTGTATTGTGTTCCCTGTTGCATTGTTTTAATAAATTCTTTTGAAATATAAGGATCTTGTTGTCTCTAATATTTCAGCTGTTGAAGTTTGATTGATATAACACAATCAGTTGACACAAACAGATTTCTAATTTGCAGCGGAGTCACTATTGTCCTGAATCTACTTGGGTAGAAAAGATTAATTCAAACTGGAACAATTTGAAACAGCAGATGAGGATGCAATTTTTTCAATGATCTGTTCTTGGGATGTGGATGCCAGGGGAGGAAGGTGCTGTTAAATTAACCATGGTGACTTGCTGTGGTACATCCTGCAGATGGTACATCCTGCAGATGGTACATCCTGCAGCTACAGTGATGGATGGCGGGGATACTGAGTCCAGCAGCACGGGCGCCGATCAAGCAAACTGCTCTGTCCTGGATGGTGTTGAGCTTTTACCATCGGGTAGCTCTTTTTGCTTTCCATAATCAATTTTCTTAAAGTAGATGACAACACAATAACAACTTGCATTTATATAGCAGCTTTAACATGGTAAACATCCCAAAGCACTTCAAAATGGAGAAACGCACGCCAAGAGAAATGAGTGAAAACATGGCCAAAATATAGGTTTATGAGGAGTCCGTTAAAAGGATGGGGAGAAGCGCAGGGCTCATGAAGGGAGTTCCAGATAGCTAAAGGGTCTGGCAGCAACGGTGGATCACAGGGAAGAAGAGATGCACAGGACGTTATATTCGAAGAACCAAAGGGTTGCAAATGAGGATAAGGATTTTGAATTTGATGTATTGATAGAAAGAGAGCCAGTGGAGATGAGCAGGACTCCGTGTGGGATGGGATGGGGATGGTGAGCTTTGGATGTTGGTGTAGGGTGGAAACTGGTAAGGAGGCTGAGGAGCTGGGTCTGGAGGTAAGAAAAGTGTAGATAAGGATTTCAGCAGCAGTGTGGGCGATGTGGTTGAGGTGGGTGTGAGCAGTCTGGTAGTGAACATGGGGTTTGAACTTCAACTCAAGTTGAACAGGCCACTAAGGTTGTGCACCATTTGTTTCAATCTGAACAGGAGGAGCCCAAGAGGCAAAAAAAGGAATCCAAGAGCAGCCAGGCCATTCCCTGCAGATTAATGCAAGTTTGAACTATTCTAGAAACCCTCCAAAAACGCCTGCAAGTCACCCAACAGCAAGTAGAAATAATCCAGCAACTAACCTGTAATTGTTATATGTTCCCTTTAAATAGTGCTGGCGAGGGCTCCTTCATGCTGCTGAGCGTCATATTCTGCTAAGCGAGGTAAGGACTGTACGCACCTGAAATACATCTGACGCCATATTGGCTTGGGCTATATTAAGACAAGGTGAGTAACCTTGTTTTCTCTTTCCTGAATGTGGAGCTAGGAGGAGCAGGAATGCTCCACAGCAATACTGTGGGCCACTGCCAGCCCACTCTCACTTCCCTCCTGTTCCCATCCTACTTCAGGGCCGTTGCCTTTGTCTGAGCCAGGCGTCTGAGCGATCTTGCTCTGGGCCCAAACGGCAAGCTGCTTTGGGCCACCCAATTAGTGCCCACAGCTCGCTGGTTTCATGGTAATAAGGTCTGAGGACAAATTTCGGGAGATCCTGAGGCTGACCTCTTCAGGCGCACATTGCTTTTAGCAGCCACTTCTCTCTCTGCTCTCCCTTCACACTAAAAGTTAACATTTTTCCCTGTCTTTCATTCCCAGTTGTGGAAAATGTGGACGCCCCTCTGCCACTTCAGGAAGAGAAGGCCAGCTTTCCTGAAGATGCAGCGTCACTCGATCTGACATCAGCAAGCAGCAGCTCAAAGACTAGAACCACACGTACTTTAGAGGGTAGGTGAGAGGAGGGACCTTCATGTGATGCATCACCGGCTACAAGTGTGAAGGAGCTAGGGCAGGGGGATAGTACACCTCAGGTGCCAGATCACCTACTAGTTCTGCTGAAGAGTACTCAGATGCAGACCTTGAGGGCCTAGGTTACTGAAGAAGGCAGGAAAAACTGGGTGCACTGGGCAGGCTGCCAGTGAGCTTGCACACAATGGCTCAGAACATGCCCAGCTCCAACCTGTGTCGGGGCTACGTGCAGAGCATGGAGACAATTCTGTCCAACATGGAGTAAGTGGTCAGCTCCATGGACTCGACAGTGGGGCCTTTGCTGACGCTCCCATGGCAGCTCACACTGCTGCTCTGTGAGCTCAGATGGCTGCCACCTTAGCTTTGGGAGCCAGTGTCAACAGGGACTTCGAGATCATCGCATCACTCCTGTTCTCGAGTTGAGCTGTAGGAGTGTCGAGGTGCACTCCCAGGAAAATGGCTTTGGCTCCATGGCAGAGACACTTGCAGTCATCTCAAAATGAGAGCATGCCTGCTCCCCTGCCACCCACTCCGCCACTATCCTTTTTAATGCCACACAGCAAGCTAAACCAGAATGACCCGGCCCTAGATCCTGCAGTCTGCAGTCGGGCCCTCAAGGGATTCTGAAATGTCCTCAACGGAAGCTCAGTAGCCTTCCACCTCCTAAACTGCAGCTACTGGGGAAACACTTCATAGGAGCACGAGGATAGGTAAACAAGCACACAAGACAGGCAATAAGGGATGGCACAGGGTGATTCTTAATTATTCCTGTTAAATATTATACACATGTGGAATTAACTTGTTGAATTACATTTTTTTTGTTTTGAATTTGATGTTGGTGTTTATATTTGTAGTGAAGTGAGGGCAAGACCCATTAGGCTGAACTGAAGGAAGGCCATCAGAGGCTGGTAGTAAGGACTGTGATGATAAAGATTGTAGGATTGTTGGTGTATTGGGGACGGGAGAGATGGTTCACTCAAACAATCTTGGATGAGGTGCTCTCTAAGAGTTCTGGCAGCTAAGGGCACTGGTCGATGTTGCTCCTCCTATTTGAGCTGCTCTTCCTCTTCCCCCTCCTGCACTTCTTGCTGTCGAGGTGATGGTAAGGTCTGGTCCCTCTTATCCTGAGGTTGTGCTGCATGTAGCAGAAGGCTCGAGCTGTGGCTTTAGCAGGCGACACAGCTCGGTGACAGCCTCCCTTGGTGAAGTGAAAGTGCCTCATACATTGCTCCTCGGTGAAGTGGAGGTATAAGAAATGCTCCCTGAAGACCCGCTGTGGGTATGGCCCTCCTGCACCGTGCCCTCCTCTTCTCTCTTCTCCCAGATGCGCTTGCTCTCTCTTACCTTCTCAGCTGCTCCCCCTCCTTCTCCAGCCCCAAAGGCAGACCTACCACTGATGACTCCTGTAAAACTGTTGTCAAGGGAGACAGAAGCATCTTAGCAAACCGTTGTTGGCAGAAGTCAGAAATCAGACTGTGAAAGCAGAAAATAGGCAAAAAAAATGCCCAGAGGTTAAGCAGCAGCCTCAAAGGGCAAACCAGCAACTGTGTCATGGGTGAGCCCTTTAAACAGCACTGCTGAAGGGTCCTTCCTGCTGTAAGTGCCATGGAAGAGTTTTATCATGTGGCGAGTCAGGGGCTGGAGCAGCCCAATTTCAAAATAGAGTCCTACAACCAGCCTAGGATCCTTATTTAAATATGATAATAAGGCTTTTAAATTATTCTGTCCGATCCAATATGATGGGCACATGTTGGGTCATATTGGATCTTTAGGCACCTGTCTTACTCCTGTAAAACGGGCGCGGTGCAATTCAATTTTGAGGCCATTGCTTCTTAGAGCCATAGTGAATGGATTCAGCAGAAGAGCCGTGGAAACCCCAGAAAATAGCATTTATGCCATTTATACACTCATCGTGATCAGAGATAGTGCGCACACTGTGCATATTAGAGCAGTCAACATTCACAGGGAAACGTGAGGAGTGATCCTCACAATCTGAAATAATAGATAACATTTTTGCCCATTTTTGTGTCCCCCTCCTTCCAATTTCCATGGATAAGGCCTGGCAGAACACAACATGCTTCCTAAATATAGCCATACTGTAAAGAAATGCAAATAAGGCAAATACTTCCTCCGATGTACGTCCTGTCATTTGCACCATAGTAACACTGGATAATAGGATGCCTGTTGGTCCCAGATGTCCAATGTTGCTATGGTAGCAGTGGGTGGTGTATTAATTTTTGAAGTGCAGAAAGTTGGACCAATCAATCACATAGAGATAAATGGCAAGGCTTCTTCCGCAGCACCTCACAAACCCGTGACCTCTACCACCGAGAACGACAAGGGCAGCAAGCGCATGAGAACACCACCACCTCCAAGTTCCCCTCCAAGTCACACACCATCCTGACTTGGAAATACATCGCCATTCCTTCATCGTCGCTGGGTCAAAATCCTGGAAATCCCTCCCTGACAGCACTGTGGGAGTACCTTCACCACACAGACTGCAGCAGTTCAAGAAAGCGACTCACCACCACCTTCTCATGGGCAATTAGGGATGAGCAATAAATGCTGGCCTTGCCAGAGACGCCCACATCCCAGGAATGAAAAAAAGAGGGTTGGAATTTAACATTTTTTTAAAAAGGTCTTTCTACATTCACTGAGAACTCAGATGCTGTTGGCGCCATTATTCTGAGGGAGAGCCTTGAGGCCTGCTCCAGTCTAACTCCCCCCACTCCAGCTATGAGGCTTGCTGTAGTCTAACAACACCCCACTCCAGCCCTGAGGCCTGCTCCAGTCTAACTCCCCCCCCATTCCAGCTCTGAGGCCTGCTCCAGTCTAACTCCACCCCTCTCCAGCTCTGAGGCCTGCTCCAGTCTAACTCCCCCCCCCACTCCAGCCCTGAGGCCTTCTCCAGTCTAACTCCGCCCCCACTCCAGCCCTGAGGCCTGCTCCAGTCTAACTCCGCCCCCACTCCAGCCCTGAGGCCTGCTCCAGTCTAACTCCACCCCACTCCAGCCCTGAGTCCTGCTCCAGCCTAACTCCCCCCCCGCCACACTCCAGTCCTGAGGCCTGCTCCACCCCACTCCTGCCCTGAGGCTTGCTCCAGCCTAACTCCCCCCCCGCCACACTCCAGCCCTGAGACCTGCTCCAGTCTAACTCCACCCCACTCCAGCCCTGAGGCTTGCTCCAGTCTAACTCCACCTCATTCTAGCCCTGAGGCCTGCTCCAGTCTAACTCCACCCCACTCCAGCCCTGAGACCTGCTCCAGTCTAACTCCCACCCCACTCCAGCCCTGAGACCTGCTCCAGTCTAACTCCCACCCCACTCCAGCCCTGAGACCTGCTCCAGTCTAACTCCACCTCATTCTAGCCCTGAGACCTGCTCCAGTCTAACTCCACCTCACTGCAGCCCTGAGGCTTGCTCCAGTCTAACTCCACCCCACTCCAGCCCTGAGACCTGCTCCAGATTAACAGTCTAAGGAGATTACAAAATGTTCAGGTACAGACGGATCTGGGCTCCTTGTACACGAATCACAAAAAGTTAGCATGCAGGTACAGCAAGTAATTAGGAAGGCAAAGGGAATGTTGGCCTTTATTGCAAAGGGAATGGAGTATAAAAGTAGGGAAATCCTGCTATAACTGTACAGGGCGTTGGTGAGACCACACCTGGAGTACTGCGTACCGTTTTGGTCTCCTTATTTAAGGAAGGATATACTTGCATTGGAGGCAGTGCAGAGAAGGTTCACAAGGTTGATTCCGGAGATGAAGTGATTGTCTTATGAAGAAAGGTTGAGTTGATTGGGCCTATACTCATTGGAGGTTAGAAAAATGAGAGGGGATCTTATTGAAACATATTAGATTCTGAAGGGGCTTGACAGGGTAGATGCAGAGAGGATGTTTCCCCTCGTGGGGGAATCTAGAACTAGGTGGCATAACTTCAGAATAAGGGGGCACCCATTTAAATCGGAAATGAGGAGGAATTTCTTCTCTCAGACGGTCATGAATCTTCGGAATTCTCTTCCCCAGAGAGCTGTGGAGGCAGGGTCATTGAATATATTTAAGGTGGAGATAGACAGATTTTTGAAAGGCAAGGGATTCAAGGGTTATGGGGAGCGGGGAGGGAAGTGGAGTTGAGGCCAAGGTCAGATCAGCCATGATCTATTGAATGGCGAGAGCACGCTCGAGGGGCCAAATGACCTACCCCTGCACCTACGTCTTATGTTCTTATGTTCCCCCCCACTCCAGCTCTGAGGCCTGCTCCAAACTAACTCCCCCCCACTCCAGCTCTGAGGCCTGCTCCAGTCTAAATCCACCCCACTCCAGCCCTGAGGCCTGCTCCAGTCTAACTCCACCCCACTCCAGCCCTGAGGCCTGCTCCAGTCTAACTCCACCCCACTCCAGCCCTGAAGCCTGCTCCAGTCTAACTCCCCCCCACTTCAGCTCTCAGGCCTGCTCCAGTCTAACTCCATCCCACTCCAGCCCTGAGGCCTGCTCCAGTCTAACTCCACCCCACTCCAGCCCTGAGGCCTGCTCCAGTCTAACTCCCCCCCACTTCAGCTCTTAGGCCTGCTCCAGTCTAACTCCATCCCACTCCAGCCCTGAGGCCTGCTCCAGTCTAACTCCCCCCCACTTCAGATCTCAGGCCTGCTCCAGTCTAACTCCATCCCACTCCAGCCCTGAGGCCTGCTCCAGTCTAACTCCCCCCCACTTCAGCTCTCAGGCCTGCTCCAGTCTAACTCCATCCCACTCCAGCCCTGAGGTCTGCTCCAGTCTAACTCCACCCCATTCGAGCCCTGAGCCTGCTCCAGACTAACTCCATCCCACTCCAGCTCTGAGGCCTGCTCCAGCCTAACTCACCACACTCCATCTCTGAGGCCTGCTCCAGTCTAACTCCACCCCATTCGAGCCCTGAGGCCTGCTCCAGTCTAACTCCCCCCCACTCCAGCTCTGAGGCCTGCTCCAGTCTAACTCTATCCCACTCCAGCCCTAAGGCCTGCTCCAGTCTAACTCCACCCCACTCGAGCCCTGAGGCCTGCTCCAGCCTAACTCCCCCCATCTCCATCTCTGAGGCCTACTCCAGTCTAACTCCCCCCCACTCCAGCCCTGAGGCCTGCTCCAGTCTAACTCCACCCCACTCCACTTCTGAGGCCTGCTCCAGTCTAACTCCACCCCACTCCAGCCCTGAGATCTGCTCCAGTCTAATTCCACCCCCCCACTCCAGCTCTGAGGCCTGCTCCAGCCTAACTCCCCCCCAATCCCGCCCTGATACCTGCTCCAGTCTAACGCCACCCCACTCTATCCCTGAGGCCTGCTCCAGTCTAACTCCCCCCCCCACTCCATGGGCTGAGGCCTGCTCCAGTCTAACTCCACCCCACTCCAGCTCTGAGGCCTACTCCAGTCTAACTCCCCCCCACTCCAACCCTGAGACCTGCTCCAGTCTAACTCCACCCCACTCCAGCTCTGAGGCCTACTCTAGTCTAACTCCCCCCCCACTCCAGCCCTGAGGCCTGCTCCAGCCTAACTCCCCCGCAATCCCGCCCTGAGGCCTGCTCCAGCCTAACTCCCACCCACTCCATGGGCTGAGGCTTGGAAAGTCCACCTTAAATATATTAATGACATTGAATCAATAAGATTGCATCGAGTCATGGTATATCTTCATGGTGAGCAAAAGTCCCACCATGTATGAGAAGCAATCCGAATCAGCAAAAACAGAAACTCCACGCCAATGCCTTGATATGACATTCCTCTGGCCACTATATTATTTTAAAAGGGTTAATACCTGGGTTAATATAGCAGATAGAGGCATGTCATGTGACATGTTCATCTCCCATTACTACTAAGAGTAATTTCTAGTCTGATGGACTTTAAAATGCACAGCAGGTCGATCAATATCTAAAAGGAAAAGACAGATTAATGCTGATGCATGGGAAGTGACTGAATGTTGTGCGTCCCTGCACTCTGTTTCTGTTCCCCGTTCTCTACCCTGACAAACCCAAGTGCCTTGGCTGCATGGATTTGGTCCACATGGTGGCAGGAGCAGATTTTTTATTGCCACCGACACAGGCTTTGGGAGGACAATACACACCCACCACTTCGTCTAGAATGTGTCATTTGGTCCTGTCTGCTGTAGAGTAATTCAAGTTATCTGCAACGTGTAATTTGATCCAGTCAACAGGCTCTCGAGATCATACAATGCACAGTGCTGACACTACTGATTTCAGAGAACACACAGCGCTGACACTACTGATTTCAGAGGACGCACAGCGCTGACACTACTGATTTCAGAGAACACACAGCGCTGACACTACTGATTTCAGAGAACGCACAGCGCTGACACTACTGATTTCAGAGAATGCACAGCGCTGACACGACTGATTTCAGAGAATGCACAGTGCTGACACTACTGATTTCAGAGAATGCACAGTGCTGACACTACTGATTTCAGAGAACACACAGCACTGACACTACTGATTTCAGAGAACACACAGCGCTGACACGACTGATTTCAGAGAATGCACAGTGCTGACACTACTGATTTCAGAGAACGCACAGTGCTGACACTACTGATTTCAGAGAACGCACAGTGCTGACACTACTGATTTCAGAGGACGCACAGTGCTAACACTACTGATTTCAGAGAACACACAGCGCTGACACGACTGATTTCAGAGAACGCACAGTGCTGACACTACTGATTTCAGAGAACACACAGTGCTGACACTACTGATTTCAGAGAACGCTCAGTGCTGACACAATCAAGTTAATACAACGCACAGTGCTAACACTACTGATTTCAGAGAACGCTCAGTGCTGACACAATCAAGTTAATACAACGCACAGTGCTAACACTACAGATCTCAGAGCACACACAGTGCTGACACTACTGAGTGTAGTGAATGCGCACGCTAACACTACTGAGTTTAGAGAAGGCACAGCACTGACAATCTGGAGTTCAGAGAGGAAGGGGTGTGACCATGCAGGGATTTCAACATGAGGCTGAGAATTTTAAAATCAACGTGATGGTGGACTGGGAGCCAATGTAAGTCAGCGAGCACAGGGGTGATGGGTGAACGGGACTTTCAGTGAATACAATATGTGCAGCAGAGTTTTGGATGAGTTCAAGTTCATTGAAGGTGGAAAATGAAAGGCCAGCCAGGAGTGCATTGGAATAGTCGGGTCTAGAGATAACAAAGGTATGGATGAGGCCTTTGTCTGGAAGGCCATCTGGGGAACAGCAGCAGGTGTACCTTTGAATGGCCTACGGTCTGAGTGAAGCTACGATGAAAGCTTGCCTCATCCTCTCCAATCCCTTGATCTCTTCCCCCACTCCGAGATCCTGACCTTCTCCCTATCCCAGCTCCTGACCTTCTCCCCCAGTCCGATCTCCTGAACATCTCCCCCTCTGATCTCCTGACATTCTGCCCCTTCGATCTCCTGACCTTCTCCCCTCCGATCTCCTGACCTTCTCCCCTCCGATCTCCTGACCTTCTCCCCTTCCGATCTCCTGCCCTTCTCCCCATCCCAGCTCCTGACCTTCTCCCCCAGTCCGATCTCCTGAACATCTCCCCCCTCCGATTTCCTGAGCTTCTCCCCCCCCGATCTCCTGACTTTCTCTCCCCCCGATCTCCTGACCTTCTTCCCCTCCGATCTCCTGACTTCTCCCTCTCCGATCTCCTGACCTTCTCCCCCCTGATCTCCTGACCTTCTCCCCTCCGATCTCCTGACTTCTCCCTCTCCGATCTCCTGACCTTCTCCCCCCTGATCTCCTGACCTTCTCCCCTCCGATCTCCTGACCTTCTCTCCAATCTCCTGACCTTCTCCCTCTCCGATCTCCTGACCTTCTCCCCCCTGATCTCCTGAACTTCTCCACCCCCTGATCTCCTGACCTTCTCCCCCTCCGATCTCCTGACTTCTCCCTCTCCGATCTCCTGACCTTCTCCCCCCTGATCTCCTGACCTTCTCCCCTCCGATCTCCTGACCTTCTCTCGACTGATCTCCTGAGATTCTCCCTCTCCGATCTCCTGACCTTCTCCCTCTCCGAACTCCTGACCTTCTCCCTCTCCAATCTCCTGACCTTCTCCCCCTCTGATCTCCTGATCTTCTCCCCCTCCGATCTCCTGACCTTCTCCCCTCTGATCTCCTGACCGTCTCCCCTCTGATCTCCTGACCTTCTCCCCCTCCGATCTCCTGAGCTTCTCCCTCTCTGATTTCCTGACCTTCTCCCTCTCCGATCTCCTGACCTTCTCCCCTCCGATCTCCTGACCTTCTCCCCTTCTGATCTCCTGACCTTCTCTCTTCCGATCACCTGCCCTTCTCCCCATCCCTGCTCCTGACCTTCTCCCCAAAGTCCGATCTCCTGAACATCTCCCCCCTTCGATTTCCTGAGCTTCTCCCCTCTGATCTCCTGACCTTCTCCCCCCCCGATCTCCTGACCTTCTCCCCCCCCGATCTCCTGACCTTCTCCCTCTCCGATCTCCTGACCTTCTACCCCCTGATCTCCTGACCTTCTCTCCACTGATCTCCTGACCTTCTCCCTCTCCGATCACCTGACCTTCTCCACCCTCCGATCTCCTGACCTTCTCCCCCTCCGATCTCCTGACTTCTCCCTCTCCGATCACCTGACCTTTTCCCCCCTGATCTCCTGACCTTCTCCCTCTCCGATCTCCTGACCTTCTCTCCACTGCTCTCCTGACCTTCTCCCTCTCCGATCTCCTGGCCTTCTCCCTCTCCGAACTCCTGACCTTCTCCCTCTCTGATCTCCTGACTTCTCCCTCTCCGATCTCCTGACCTTCTTCCCTCCGATCTCCTGACCTTCTCTCGACTGATCTCCTGACCTTCTCCCTCTCCGATCTCCTGACCTTCTCCCTCTCCGATCTCCTGACCTTCTCCCTCTCCGATCTCCTGACCTTCTCCCTCTCCGATCTCCTGACCTTCTCCCTCTCCGAACTCCTGACCTTCTCCCTCTCCGATCTCCTGACCTTCTCCCCCCTGATCGCCTGACCTTCTCTCCACTGATCTCCTGACCTTCTCCCTCTCCGATCTCTTGACCTTCTCCCCTCCGATCTCCTGACCTTCTCCCCCTCCGATCTCCTGACCTTCTCCCTCTCCGATCTCCTGACCTTCTCCCTCTCCGATCTCCTGACCTTCTCCCTCTCCGATCTCCTGACCATCTCCCTCTCCGATCTCCTGACCATCTCCCTCTCCGATCTCCTGACCTTCCCCCTCTGATCTCCTGACCTTCCCCCTCCGATCTCCTGACATTCTCTCCACTGATCTCCTGACCTTCTCCCTCTCCGATCACCTGACCTTCTCCACCCCCCGATCTCCTGACCTTCTTCCTCTCCGATCTCTTGACCTTCTCCCTCTCCGATCACCTGACCTTCTCCCCCCTGATCTGACCTTCTCCCCTCCGATCTCCTGATCTTCTCCCCTTCCCTTCTCTCTTCTGATTACCTGCCCTTCTCCCCATCCCAACTCCTGACCTTCTCCCCAAAGTCCGATCTCCTGAACATCTCCCCCCTCCGATTTCCTGAGCTTCTCCCCTCTGATCTCCTGACCTTCTCCCCCCCGATCTCCTGACCTTTTCCCCCCCCGATCTCCTGACCTTCTCCCTCTCCGATCTCCTGACCTTCTACCCCCTGATCGCCTGACCTTCTCTCCACTGATCTCCTGACCTTCTCCCTCTCCGATCACCTGACCTTCTCCACCCCCGATCTCCTGACCTTCTCCCCCTCCGATCTCCTGACTTCTCCCTCTCCGATCACCTGACATTCTCCCCGCAGATCTCCTGACCTTCCCACCTCCGATCTCCTGACCTTCTCTCCACTGATCTCCTGACCTTCTCCCCCTTCGATCTCCTGACCTTCTCTCCACTGATCTCCTGACCTTCTCCCCCTCCGATCTCCTGACCTTCTCCCTCTCCGATCACCTGACCTTCTCCCCCCTGATCTCCTGACCTTCTCCCCTCCGATCTCCTGACCTTCTCTCCACTGATCTCCTGACCTTCTCCCTCTCCGATCTCCTGACCTTCTCCCCTCCGATCTCCTGACCTTCTCCCTCTCCGATCTCCTGACCTTCTCCCTCTCCGATCTCCTGACCTTCTCCCTCTCCGATCTCCTGACCTTCTCCCTCTCCGATCTCCTGACCTTCTCCCTCTCCGATCTCCTGACCTTCTCCCTCTCCGATCTCTTGACCTTCTCCCCTCCGATCTCCTGACCTTCTCCCCCTCCGATCTCCTGACCTTCTCCCTCTCCGATCTCCTGACCTTCTCCCTCTCCGATCTCCTGACCTTCTCCCTCTCCGATCTCCTGACCATCTCCCTCTCCGATCTCCTGACCATCTCCCTCTCCGATCTCCTGACCTTCCCCCTCTGATCTCCTGACCTTCCCCCACCGATCTCCTGACATTCTCTCCACTGATCTCCTGACCTTCTCCCTCTCCGATCACCTGACCTTCTCCACCCCCCGATCTCCTGACCTTCTTCCTCTCCGATCTCTTGACCTTCTCCCTCTCCGATCACCTGACCTTCTCCCCCCTGATCTGACCTTCTCCCCTCCGAACTCCTGACCTTCTCCCCTACCCTTCTCTCTTCTGATTACCTGCCCTTCTCCCCATCCCAACTCCTGACCTTCTCCCCAAAGTCCGATCTCCTGAACATCTCCCCCCTCCGATTTCCTGAGCTTCTCCCCTCTGATCTCCTGACCTTCTCCCCCCCGATCTACTGACCTTCTCCCCCCCCGATCTCCTGACCTTCTCCCTCTCCGATCTCCTGACCTTCTACCCCCTGATCGCCTGACCTTCTCTCCAATGATCTCCTGACCTTCTCCCTCTCCGATCACCTGACCTTCTCCACCCCCCGATCTCCTGACCTTCTCCCCCTCCGATCTCCTGACTTCTCCCTCTCCGATCACCTGACCTTCTCCCCGCTGATCTCCTGACCTTCCCACCTCCGATCTCCTGACCTTCTCTCCACTGATCTCCTGACCTTCTCCCCCTCCGATCTCCTGACCTTCTCTCCACTGATCTCCTGACCTTCTCCCCCTCCGATCTCCTGACCTTCTCCCTCTCCGATCACCTGACCTTCTCCCCCCTGATCTCCTGACCTTCTCCCCTCCGATCTCCTGACCTTCTCTCCACTGCTCTCCTGACCTTCTCCCTCTCCGATCTCCTGACCTTCTCCCCTCCGATCTCCTGACCTTCTCCCTCTCCGATCTCCTGACCTTCTCCCTCTCCGATCTCCTGACCTTCTCCCTCTCCGATCTCCTGACCTTCTCCCTCTCCGATCTCCTGATCTTCTCCCTCTCCGATCTCCTGACCTTCTCCCTCTCCGATCTGCTGACCTTCTCCCTCTCCTAACTCCTGACCTTCTCCCTCTCCGATCTCCTGACCTTCTCCCCCCTGATCGCCTGACCTTCTCTTCACTGATCTCCTGACCTTCTCCATCTCCGATCACCTGACCTTCTCCACCCCCCGATCTTCTGACCTTCTCCCTCTCCGATCTCTTGACCTTCTCCTCTCCGATCTCCTGACCTTCTCCCCCTCCGATCTCCTGACCTTCTCCCTCTCCGATCTCCTGCCCTTCTCCCTCTCCGATCTCCTGACCTTCTCCCTCTCCGATCTCCTGACCATCTCCCTCTCCGATCTCCTGACCTTCTCCCCCTCTGATCTCCTGACCTTCCCCCTCCGATCTCCTGACATTCTCTCCACTGACCTCCTGACCTTCTCCCTCTCCGATCACCTGACCTTCTCCACCCCCCGATCTCCTGACCTTCTCCCTCTCCGATCTCTTGACCTTCTCCCTCTCCGAACACCTGACCTTCTCCCCCCTGATCTGACCTTCTCCCCTCCGATCTCCTGACCTTCTCCCCTCCGATCTCCTGACCTTCTCTCTTCCGATTACCTGCCCTTCTCCCCATCCCAGCTCGTGACCTTCTCCCCAAAGTCCGATCTCTTGAACATCTCCCCCCTCCGATTTCCTGAGCTTCTCCCCTCTGATCTCCTGACCTTCTCCCCCCCCCGATCTCCTGACCTTCTCCCCCCGATCTCCTAATCTTCTCCCTCTCCGATCTCCTGACCTTCTCCCCCCTGATCGCCTGACCTTCTCTCCACTGATCTCCTGACATTCTCCCTCTACGATCACCTGACCTTCTCCACCCGCCGATCTCCTGACCTTCTCCCCCTCCGATCTCCTGACTTCTCCCTCTCCGATCACCTGACTTCTCCCCCCTGATCTCCTGACCTTCCCACCTCCAATCTCCTGACCTTCTCTCCACTGATCTCCTGACCTTCTCCCCCTCCGATCTCCTGACCTTCTCCCTCTCCGAACTCCTGACCTTCTCCCTCTCCGATCTCCTGACCTTCTCCCCCCTGATCTCATGACCTTCTCCCCCCTGATCTCCTGACCTTCTCCCCTCCGATCTCCTGACCTTCTCACCACTGATCTCCTGACCTTCTCCCCCTCCGATCTCCTGACCTTCTCCCTCTCCGATCTCCTTACCTTCTCCCTCTCCGAACTCCTGACCTTCTCCCTCTCCGATCTCCTGACCTTCTCCCCCCTGATCTCCTGACCTTCTACCCCCTGATCTCCTGACCTTCTCGCCTCCGATCTCCTGACCTTCTCACCACTGATCTCCTGACCTTCTCCCTCTCCGATCTCCTGACCTTCTCCCCTCCGATCTCCTGACCTTCTCTCGACTGATCTCCTGACCTTCTCCCTCTCCGATCTCCTGACCTTCTCCCTCTCCAATCTCCTGACCTTCTCCCTCTCCGATCTCCTGACCTTCTCCCTCTCCGAACTCCTGACCTTCTCCCTCTCCGAACTCCTGACCTTCTCCCTCGCCGATCTCCTGACCTTCTCCCCCCCGATCTCCTGACCTTCTCACCACTGATCTCCTGACCTTCTCCCTCTCCGATCTCCTGACCTTCTCCCTCTCCGATCTCCTGACCTTCTCCCTCTCCGATCTCCTGACCTTCTCCCTCTCCGATCTCCTGACCTTCTCCCCCTCTGATCTCCTGACCTTCTCCCCCCCCGATCTCCTGACCTCCCCTTCGATCTCCTGACCTTCTCCTCTCCGAACTCCTGACCTTCTCCCCTCCGATCTCCTGACCTTCTCCCTCTCCGATCACCTGACCTTCTCCCCCCTGATCTGACCTTCTCCCCCTCCGATCTCCTGACCTTCTCCCCTCCGATCTCCTGACCTTCTCCCCTTCCGATCTCCTGACCTTCTCTCTTCCGATTACCTGCCCTTCTCCCCTCTGATCTCCTGACCTTCTCCCCCTCCGATCTCCTGACCTTCTCCCCTCTGATCTCCTGACCTTCTCCCCCTCCGATCTCCTGACCTTCTCCCTCTCTGATTTCCTGACCTTCTCCCTCTCCGATCTCCTGACCTTCTCCCCTCAGATCTCCTGACCTTCTCCCCTTCTGATCTCCTGACCTTCTCTCTTCCGATCACCTGCCCTTCTCCCCATTCCAGCTCCTGACCTTCTCCCCAAAGTCCGATCTCCTGAACATCTCCCCTCTGATCTCCTGACCTTCTCCCCCCACCACCCCGATCTCCTGACCTTCTCCCTCTCCGATCTCCTGACCTTCTCCACCCTGATCTGACCTTCTCCCTCTCCGAACTCCTGACCTTCTCCCTCTCCGATCTCCTGACCTTCTCCCCCCGATCTCCTGACCTTCTCCCCTCCGATCTCCTGACCTTCTCACCACTGATCTCCTGACCTTCTCCCTCTCCGATCTCCTGACCTTCTGCCCTCCGATCTCCTGACCTTCTCCCCCCCGATCTCCTGACCTTCTCACCACTGATCTCCTGACCTTCTCCCTCTCCGATCTCCTGACCTTCTCCCTCTCCGATCTCCTGACCTTCTCCCTTTCCGATCTCCTGACCTTTTCCCCCTCCGATCTCCTGACCTTCACCCCCCCCGATCTCCTGACCTCCCCTCCGATCTCCTGACCTTCTCCCTCTCCGATCTCCTGACCTTCTCCCTCTCCGATCTCCTGACCTTCTCCCTCTCCGATCTCCTGACCTTCTCCCTCTCCGATCTCCTGACCTTCTCCCTCTCCGATCTCCTGACCTTCTCCCTCTCCGATCTCCTGACCTTCTCCCTCTCCGATCTCCTGACCTTCTCCCTCTCAGAACTCCTGACCTTCTCCCTCTCCGATCTCCTGACCTTCTCCCCCCTGGATCGCCTGACCTTCTCTCCACTGATCTCCTGACCTTCTCCCTCTCCGATCACCTGACCTTCTCCACCCCCCGATCTCCTGACCTTCTCCCTCTCCGATCTCTTGACCTTCTCCCCTCCGATCTCCTGACCTTCTCCCCCTCCGATCTCCTGACCTTCTCCCTCTCCGATCTCCTGACCTTCTCCCTCTCCGATTTCCTGACCTTCTCCCTCTTCGATCTCCTGACCATCTCCCTCTCCGATCTCCTGACCATCTCCCTCTCCGATCTCCTGACCTTCCCCCTCTGATCTCCTGACCTTCCTCCTCCGATCTCCTGACATTCTCTCCACTGATCTCCTGACCTTCTCCCTCTCCGATCACCTGACCTTCTCCACACCCCGATCTCCTGACCTTCTTCCTCTCCGATCTCTTGACCTCCCTCTCCGATCACCTGACCTTCTCCCCCCTGATCTGACCTTCTCCCCTCCGATCTCCTGACCTTCTCCCCTTCCCTTCTCTCTTCTGATTACCTGCCCTTCTCCCCATCCCAACTCCTGACCTTCTCCCCAAAGTCCGATCTCCTGATCATCTCCCCCCTCCGATTTCCTGAACTTCTCCCCTCTGATCTCCTGACCTTCTCCCCCCCCCGATCTCCTGACCTTCTCCCCCCCGATCTCCTGATCTTCTCCCTCTCCGATCTCCTGGCCTTCTCCCTCTCCGAACTCCTGACCTTCTCCCTCTCTGATCTCCTGACCTTCTCCCCCCTGATCTCCTGACCTTCTCCCCTCCGATCTCCTGACCTTCTCACCACTGATCTCCTGACCTTCTCCCTCTCCGATCTCCTGACCTTCTTCCCTCCGATCTCCTGACCTTCTCTCGACTGATCTCCTGACCTTCTCCCTCTCCGATCTCCTGACCTTCTCCCTCTCCGATCTCCTGACCTTCTCCCTCTCCGATCTCCTGACCTGCTCCCTCTCCGATCTCCTGACCTTCTCCCTCTCTGATCTCCTGACCTTCTCCCTCTCCGATCTCCTGACCTTCTCCCTCTCCGATCTCCTGACCTTCTCCCTCTCCGAACTCCTGACCTTCTCCCTCTCCGATCTCCTGACCTTCTCCCCCCTGATCGCCTGACCTTCTCTCCACTGATCTCCTGACCTTCTCCCTCTCCGATCTCTTGACCTTCTCCCCTCCGATCTCCTGACCTTCTCCCCCTCCGATCTCCTGACCTTCTCCCTCTCCGATCTCCTGACCTTCTCCCTCTCCGATCTCCTGACCTTCTCCCTCTCCGATCTCCTGACCATCTCCCTCTCCGATCTCCTGACCATCTCCCTCTCCGATCTCCTGACCTTCCCCCTCTGATCTCCTGACCTTCCCCCTCCGATCTCCTGACATTCTCTCCACTGATCTCCTGACCTTCTCCCTCTCCGATCACCTGACCTTCTCCACCCCCCGATCTCCTGACCTTCTTCCTCTCCGATCTCTTGACCTTCTCCCTCTCCGATCACCTGACCTTCTCCCCCCTGATCTGACCTTCTCCCCTCCGATCTCCTGACCTTCTCCCCTTCCCTTCTCTCTTCTGATTACCTGCCCTTCTCCCCATCCCAACTCCTGACCTTCTCCCCAAAGTCCGATCTCCTGAACATCTCCCCCCTCCGATTTCCTGAGCTTCTCCCCTCTGATCTCCTGACCTTCTCCCTCTCCGATCTCCTGACCTTCTACCCCCTGATCGCTTGACCTTCTCTCCACTGATCTCCTGACCTTCTCCCTCTCCGATCACCTGACCTTCTCCACCCCCCGATCTCCTGACCTTCTCCCCCTCCGATCTCCTGACTTCTCCCTCTCCGATCACCTGACCTTCTCCCTGCTGATCTCCTGACCTTCTCCCCCTCCGATCTCCTGACCTTCTCCCTCTCCGATCACCTGACCTTCTCCCCCCTGATCTCCTGACCTTCTCCCCTCCGATCTCCTGACCTTCTCTCCACTGCTCTCCTGACCTTCTCCCTCTCCGATCTCCTGACCTTCTCCCCTCCGATCTCCTGACCTTCTCCCTCTCCGATCTCCTGACCTTCTCCCTCTCCGATCTCCTGACCTTCTCCTTCTCCGATCTCCTGACCTTCTCCCTCTCCGATCTCCTGACCTTCTCCCTCTCCGATCTCCTGACCTTCTCCCTCTCCGATCTCTTGACCTTCTCCCCTCCGATCTCCTGACCTTCTCCCCCTCCGATCTCCTGACTTTCTCCCTCTCCGATCTCCTGACCTTCTCCCCCCCCGATCTCCTGACCTTCTCCCCCCCGATCTCCTGATCTTCTCCCTCTCCGATCTCCTGGCCTTCTCCCTCTCCGAACTCCTGACCTTCTCCCTCTCTGATCTCCTGACCTTCTCCCCCCTGATCTCCTGACCTTCTCCCCTCCGATCTCCTGACCTTCTCACCACTGATCTCCTGACCTTCTCCCTCTCCGATCTCCTGACCTTCTTCCCTCCGATCTCCTGACCTTCTCTCGACTGATCTCCTGACCTTCTCCCTCTCCGATCTCCTGACCTTCTCCCTCTCCGATCTCCTGACCTTCTCCCTCTCCGATCTCCTGACCTTCTCCCTCTCTGATCTCCTGACCTTCTCCCTCTCCGATCTCCTGACCTTCTCCCTCTCCGATCTCCTGACCTTCTCCCTCTCCGAACTCCTGACCTTCTCCCTCTCCGATCTCCTGACCTTCTCCCCCCTGATCGCCTGACCTTCTCTCCACTGATCTCCTGACCTTCTCCCTCTCCGATCTCTTGACCTTCTCCCCTCCGATCTCCTGACCTTCTCCCCCTCCGATCTCCTGACCTTCTCCCTCTCCGATCTCCTGACCTTCTCCCTCTCCGATCTCCTGACCTTCTCCCTCTCCGATCTCCTGACCATCTCCCTCTCCGATCTCCTGACCATCTCCCTCTCCGATCTCCTGACCTTCCCCCTCTGATCTCCTGACCTTCCCCCTCCGATCTCCTGACATTCTCTCCACTGATCTCCTGACCTCCTCCCTCTCCGATCACCTGACCTTCTCCACCCCCCGATCTCCTGACCTTCTTCCTCTCCGATCTCTTGACCTTCTCCCTCTCCGATCACCTGACCTTCTCCCCCCTGATCTGACCTTCTCCCCTCCGATCTCCTGACCTTCTCCCCTTCCCTTCTCTCTTCTGATTACCTGCCCTTCTCCCCATCCCAACTCCTGACCTTCTCCCCAAAGTCCGATCTCCTGAACATCTCCCCCCTCCGATTTCCTGAGCTTCTCCCCTCTGATCTCCTGACCTTCTCCCCCCCGATCTCCTGACCTTCTCCCCCCCCGATCTCCTGACCTTCTCCCTCTCCGATCTCCTGACCTTCTACCCCCTGATCGCCTGACCTTCTCTCCACTGATCTCCTGACCTTCTCCCTCTCCGATCACCTGACCTTCTCCACCCCCCGATCTCCTGACCTTCTCCCCCTCCGATCTCCTGACTTCTCCCTCTCCGATCACCTGACCTTCTCCCCGCTGATCTCCTGACCTTCCCACCTCCGATCTCCTGACCTTCACTCCACTGATCTCCTGACCTTCTCCCCCTTCGATCTCCTGACCTTCTCTCCACTGATCTCCTGACCTTCTCCCCCTCCGATCTCCTGACCTTCTCCCTCTCCGATCACCTGACCTTCTCCCCTCCGATCTCCTGACCTTCTCACCACTGATCTCCTGACCTTCTCCCTCTCCGATCTCCTGACCTTCTTCCCTCCGATCTCCTGACCTTCTCTCGACTGATCTCCTGACCTTCTCCCTCTCCGATCTCCTGACCTTCTCCCTCTCCGATCTCCTGACCTTCTCCCTCTCCGATCTCCTGACCTGCTCCCTCTCCGATCTCCTGACCTTCTCCCTCTCTGATCTCCTGACCTTCTCCCTCTCCGATCTCCTGACCTTCTCCCTCTCCGATCTCCTGACCTTCTCCCTCTCCGAACTCCTGACCTTCTCCCTCTCCGATCTCCTGACCTTCTCCCCCCTGATCGCCTGACCTTCTCTCTACTGATCTCCTGACCTTCTCCCTCTCCGATCTCCTGACCTTCTCCCTCTCCGATCTCCTGACCTTCT
This sequence comes from Squalus acanthias, assembly GCA_030390025.1. Lineage (NCBI taxonomy): Eukaryota > Metazoa > Chordata > Chondrichthyes > Squaliformes > Squalidae > Squalus > Squalus acanthias. The sequence goes on from CM059432.1 coordinate 110,602,384, forward strand.
CCCTCTCCGATCTCCTGACCATCTCCCTCTCCGATCTCCTGACCATCTCCCTCTCCGATCTCCTGACCTTCCCCCTCTGATCTCCTGACCTTCCCCCTCCGATCTCCTGACATTCTCTCCACTGATCTCCTGACCTTCTCCCTCTCCGATCACCTGACCTTCTCCACCCCCCGATCTCCTGACCTTCTTCCTCTCCGATCTCTTGACCTTCTCCCTCTCCGATCACCTGACCTTCTCCCCCCTGATCTGACCTTCTCCCCTCCGATCTCCTGACCTTCTCCCCTTCCCTTCTCTCTTCTGATTACCTGCCCTTCTCCCCATCCCAACTCCTGACCTTCTCCCCAAAGTCCGATCTCCTGAACATCTCCCCCCTCCGATTTCCTGAGCTTCTCCCCTCTGATCTCCTGACCTTCTCCCCCCCGATCTCCTGACCTTCTCCCCCCCCGATCTCCTGACCTTCTCCCTCTCCGATCTCCTGACCTTCTACCCCCTGATCGCTTGACCTTCTCTCCACTGATCTCCTGACCTTCTCCCTCTCCGATCACCTGACCTTCCCCAACACCCGATCTCCTGACCTTCTCCCCCTCCGATCTCCTGACTTCTCCCTCTCCGATCACCTGACCTTCTCCCTGCTGATCTCCTGACCTTCTCCCCCTCCGATCTCCTGACCTTCTCCCTCTCCGATCACCTGACCTTCTCCCCCCTGATCTCCTGACCTTCTCCCCTCCGATCTCCTGACCTTCTCTCCACTGCTCTCCTGACCTTCTCCCTCTCCGATCTCCTGACCTTCTCCCCTCCGATCTCCTGACCTTCTCCCTCTCCGATCTCCTGACCTTCTCCCTCTCCGATCTCCTGACCTTCTCCTTCTCCGATCTCCTGACCTTCTCCCTCTCCGATCTCCTGACCTTCTCCCTCTCCGATCTCCTGACCTTCTCCCTCTCCGATCTCTTGACCTTCTCCCCTCCGATCTCCTGACCTTCTCCCCCTCCGATCTCCTGACTTTCTCCCTCTCCGATCTCCTGACCTTCTCCCCCCCCGATCTCCTGACCTTCTCCCCCCCGATCTCCTGATCTTCTCCCTCTCCGATCTCCTGGCCTTCTCCCTCTCCGAACTCCTGACCTTCTCCCTCTCTGATCTCCTGACCTTCTCCCCCCTGATCTCCTGACCTTCTCCCCTCCGATCTCCTGACCTTCTCACCACTGATCTCCTGACCTTCTCCCTCTCCGATCTCCTGACCTTCTTCCCTCCGATCTCCTGACCTTCTCTCGACTGATCTCCTGACCTTCTCCCTCTCCGATCTCCTGACCTTCTCCCTCTCCGATCTCCTGACCTTCTCCCTCTCCGATCTCCTGACCTTCTCCCTCTCCGATCTCCTGACCTTCTCCCTCTCTGATCTCCTGACCTTCTCCCTCTCCGATCTCCTGACCTTCTCCCTCTCCGATCTCCTGACCTTCTCCCTCTCCGAACTCCTGACCTTCTCCCTCTCCGATCTCCTGACCTTCTCCCCCCTGATCGCCTGACCTTCTCTCCACTGATCTCCTGACCTTCTCCCTCTCCGATCTCTTGACCTTCTCCCCTCCGATCTCCTGACCTTCTCCCCCTCCGATCTCCTGACCTTCTCCCTCTCCGATCTCCTGACCTTCTCCCTCTCCGATCTCCTGACCTTCTCCCTCTCCGATCTCCTGACCATCTCCCTCTCCGATCTCCTGACCATCTCCCTCTCCGATCTCCTGACCTTCCCCCTCTGATCTCCTGACCTTCCCCCTCCGATCTCCTGACATTCTCTCCACTGATCTCCTGACCTCCTCCCTCTCCGATCACCTGACCTTCTCCACCCCCCGATCTCCTGACCTTCTTCCTCTCCGATCTCTTGACCTTCTCCCTCTCCGATCACCTGACCTTCTCCCCCCTGATCTGACCTTCTCCCCTCCGATCTCCTGACCTTCTCCCCTTCCCTTCTCTCTTCTGATTACCTGCCCTTCTCCCCATCCCAACTCCTGACCTTCTCCCCAAAGTCCGATCTCCTGAACATCTCCCCCCTCCGATTTCCTGAGCTTCTCCCCTCTGATCTCCTGACCTTCTCCCCCCCGATCTCCTGACCTTCTCCCCCCCGATCTCCTGACCTTCTCCCTCTCCGATCTCCTGACCTTCTACCCCCTGATCGCCTGACCTTCTCTCCACTGATCTCCTGACCTTCTCCCTCTCCGATCACCTGACCTTCTCCACCCCCCGATCTCCTGACCTTCTCCCCCTCCGATCTCCTGACTTCTCCCTCTCCGATCACCTGACCTTCTCCCCGCTGATCTCCTGACCTTCCCACCTCCGATCTCCTGACCTTCACTCCACTGATCTCCTGACCTTCTCCCCCTTCGATCTCCTGACCTTCTCTCCACTGATCTCCTGACCTTCTCCCCCTCCGATCTCCTGACCTTCTCCCTCTCCGATCACCTGACCTTCTCCCCCCTGATCTCCTGACCTTCTCCCCTCCGATCTCCTGACCTTCTCTCCACTGCTCTCCTGACCTTCTCCCTCTCCGATCTCCTGACCTTCTCCCCTCCGATCTCCTGACCTTCTCCCTCTCCGATCTCCTGACCTTCTCCCTCTCCGATCTCCTGACCTTCTCCCTCTCCGATCTCCTGACCTTCTCCCTCTCCGATCTCCTGACCTTCTCCCTCTCCGATCTCTTGACCTTCTCCCCTCCGATCTCCTGACCTTCTCCCCCTCCGATCTCCTGACCTTCTCCCTCTCCGATCTCCTGACCTTCTCCCTCTCCGATCTCCTGACCTTCTCCCTCTCCGATCTCCTGACCATCTCCCTCTCCGATCTCCTGACCATCTCCCTCTCCGATCTCCTGACCTTCCCCCTCTGATCTCCTGACCTTCCCCCACCGATCTCCTGACATTCTCTCCACCGATCTCCTGACCTTCTCCCTCTCCGATCACCTGACCTTCTCCACCCCCCGATCTCCTGACCTTCTTCCTCTCCGATCTCTTGACCTTCTCCCTCTCCGATCACCTGACCTTCTCCCCCCTGATCTGACCTTCTCCCCTCCGATCTCCTGACCTTCTCCCCTTCCCTTCTCTCTTCTGATTACCTGCCCTTCTCCCCATCCCAACTCCTGACCTTCTCCCCAAAGTCCGATCTCCTGAACATCTCCCCACTCCGATTTCCTGAGCTTCTCCCCTCTGATCTCCTGACCTTCTCCCTCTCCGATCTCCTGACCTTCTCCCTCTCCGATCTCCTGACCTTCTCCCTCTCCGATCGCCTGACCTTCTCCCTCTCCGATCTCCTGACCTTCTCCCTCTCCGATCTCCTGACCTTCTCCCTCTCTGATTTCCTGACCTTCTCCCTCTCCGATCTCCTGACCTTCTCCCCTCTGATCTCCTGACCTTCTCCCCTTCTGATCTCCTGACCTTCTCTCTTCCGATCACCTGCCCTTCTCCCCATTCCAGCTCCTGACCTTCTCCCCAAAGTCCGATCTCCTGAACATCTCCCCTCTGATCTCCTGACCTTCTCCCCCCACCACCCCGATCTCCTGACCTTCTCCCTCTCCGATCTCCTGACCTTCTCCACCCTGATCTGACCTTCTCCCTCTCCGAACTCCTGACCTTCTCCCTCTCCGATCTCCTGACCTTCTCCCCCCGATCTCCTGACCTTCTCCCCTCCGATCTCCTGACCTTCTCACCACTGATCTCCTGACCTTCTCCCTCTCCGATCTCCTGACCTTCTGCCCTCCGATCTCCTGACCTTCTCCCCCCCGATCTCCTGACCTTCTCACCACTGATCTCCTGACCTTCTCCCTCTCCGATCTCCTGACCTTCTCCCTCTCCGATCTCCTGACCTTCTCCCTTTCCGATCTCCTGACCTTCTCCCCCTCCGATCTCCTGACCTTCACCCCCCCCGATCTCCTGACCTCCCCTCCGATCTCCTGACCTTCTCCCTCTCCGATCTCCTGACCTTCTCCCTCTCCGATCTCCTGACCTTCTCCCTCTCCGATCTCCTGACCTTCTCCCTCTCCGATCTCCTGACCTTCTCCCTCTCCGATCTCCTGACCTTCTCCCTCTCCGATCTCCTGACCTTCTCCCTCTCCGATCTCCTGACCTTCTCCCTCTCAGAACTCCTGACCTTCTCCCTCTCCGATCTCCTGACCTTCTCCCCCCTGGATCGCCTGACCTTCTCTCCACTGATCTCCTGACCTTCTCCCTCTCCGATCACCTGACCTTCTCCACCCCCCGATCTCCTGACCTTCTCCCTCTCCGATCTCTTGACCTTCTCCCCTCCGATCTCCTGACCTTCTCCCCCTCCGATCTCCTGACCTTCTCCCTCTCCGATCTCCTGACCTTCTCCCTCTCCGATTTCCTGACCTTCTCCCTCTTCGATCTCCTGACCATCTCCCTCTCCGATCTCCTGACCATCTCCCTCTCCGATCTCCTGACCTTCCCCCTCTGATCTCCTGACCTTCCTCCTCCGATCTCCTGACATTCTCTCCACTGATCTCCTGACCTTCTCCCTCTCCGATCACCTGACCTTCTCCACCCCCCGATCTCCTGACCTTCTTCCTCTCCGATCTCTTGACCTCCTTCTCCGATCACCTGACCTTCTCCCCCCTGATCTGACCTTCTCCCCTCCGATCTCCTGACCTTCTCCCCTTCCCTTCTCTCTTCTGATTACCTGCCCTTCTCCCCATCCCAACTCCTGACCTTCTCCCCAAAGTCCGATCTCCTGAACATCTCCCCCCTCCGATTTCCTGAACTTCTCCCCTCTGATCTCCTGACCTTCTCCCCCCCCGATCTCCTGACCTTCTCCCCCCCGATCTCCTGATCTTCTCCCTCTCCGATCTCCTGGCCTTCTCCCTCTCCGAACTCCTGACCTTCTCCCTCTCTGATCTCCTGACCTTCTCCCCCCTGATCTCCTGACCTTCTCCCCTCCGATCTCCTGACCTTCTCACCACTGATCTCCTGACCTTCTCCCTCTCCGATCTCCTGACCTTCTTCCCTCCGATCTCCTGACCTTCTCTCGACTGATCTCCTGACCTTCTCCCTCTCCGATCTCCTGACCTTCTCCCTCTCCGATCTCCTGACCTTCTCCCTCTCCGATCGCCTGACCTTCTCCCTCTCTGATCTCCTGACCTTCTCCCTCTCCGATCTCCTGACCTTCTCCCTCTCCGATCTCCTGACCTTCTCCCTCTCCGAACTCCTGACCTTCTCCCTCTCCGATCTCCTGACCTTCTCCCCCCTGATCGCCTGACCTTCTCTCCACTGATCTCCTGACCTTCTCCCTCTCCGATCTCTTGACCTTCTCCCCTCCGATCTCCTGACCTTCTCCCCCTCCGATCTCCTGACCTTCTCCCTCTCCGATCTCCTGACCTTCTCCCTCTCCGATCTCCTGACCTTCTCCCTCTCCGATCTCCTGACCATCTCCCTCTCCGATCTCCTGACCATCTCCCTCTCCGATCTCCTGACCTTCCCCCTCTGATCTCCTGACCTTCCCCCTCCGATCTCCTGACATTCTCTCCACTGATCTCCTGACCTCCTCCCTCTCCGATCACCTGACCTTCTCCACCCCCCGATCTCCTGACCTTCTTCCTCTCCGATCTCTTGACCTTCTCCCTCTCCGATCACCTGACCTTCTCCCCCCTGATCTGACCTTCTCCCCTCCGATCTCCTGACCTTCTCCCCTTCCCTTCTCTCTTCTGATTACCTGCCCTTCTCCCCATCCCAACTCCTGACCTTCTCCCCAAAGTCCGATCTCCTGAACATCTCCGCCCTCTGATTTCCTGAGCTTCTCCCCTCTGATCTCCTGACCTTCTCCCCCCCGATCTCCTGACCTTCTCCCCCCCCGATCTCCTGACCTTCTCCCTCTCCGATCTCCTGACCTTCTACCCACTGATCGCCTGACCTTCTCTCCACTGATCTCCTGACCTTCTCCCTCTCCGATCACCTGACCTTCCCCACCCCCCGATCTCCTGACCTTCTCCCCCTCCGATCTCCTGACTTCTCCCTCTCCGATCACCTGACCTTCTCCCCGCTGATCTCCTGACCTTCTCCCCCTCCGATCTCCTGACCTTCTCCCTCTCCGATCACCTGACCTTCTCCCCCCTGATCTCCTGACCTTCTCCCCTCCGATCTCCTGACCTTCTCTCCACTGCTCTCCTGACCTTCTCCCTCTCCGATCTCCTGACCTTCTCCCCTCCGATCTCCTGACCTTCTCCCTCTCCGATCTCCTGACCTTCTCCCTCTCCGATCTCCTGACCTTCTCCCTCTCCGATCTCCTGACCTTCTCCCTCTCCGATCTCCTGACCTTCTCCCTCTCCGATCTCCTGACCTTCTCCCTCTCCGATCTCTTGACCTTCTCCCCTCCGATCTCCTGACCTTCTCCCCCTCCGATCTCCTGACCTTCTCCCTCTCCGATCTCCTGACCTTCTCCCCCCCCGATCTCCTGACCTTCTCCCCCCCGATCTCCTGATCTTCTCCCTCTCCGATCTCCTGGCCTTCTCCCTCTCCGAACTCCTGACCTTCTCCCTCTCTGATCTCCTGACCTTCTCCCCCCGATCTCCTGACCTTCTCCCCTCCGATCTCCTGACCTTCTCACCACTGATCTCCTGACCTTCTCCCTCTCCGATCTCCTGACCTTCTTCCCTCCGATCTCCTGACCTTCTCTCGACTGATCTCCTGACCTTCTCCCTCTCCGATCTCCTGACCTTCTCCCTCTCCGATCTCCTGACCTTCTCCCTCTCCGATCTCCTGACCTTCTCCCTCTCCGATCTCCTGACCTTCTCCCTCTCTGATCTCCTGACCTTCTCCCTCTCCGATCTCCTGACCTTCTCCCTCTCCGATCTCCTGACCTTCTACCTCTCCGAACTCCTGACCTTCTCCCTCTCCGATCTCCTGACCTTCTCCCCCCTGATCGCCTGACCTTCTCTCCACTGATCTCCTGACCTTCTCCCTCTCCGATCTCTTGACCTTCTCCCCTCCGATCTCCTGACCTTCTCCCCCTCCGATCTCCTGACCTTCTCCCTCTCCGATCTCCTGACCTTCTCCCTCTCCGATCTCCTGACCTTCTCCCTCTCCGATCTCCTGACCATCTCCCTCTCCGATCTCCTGACCATCTCCCTCTCCGATCTCCTGACCTTCCCCCTCTGATCTCCTGACCTTCCCCCTCCGATCTCCTGACATTCTCTCCACTGATCTCCTGACCTTCTCCCTCTCCGATCACCTGACCTTCTCCACCCCCCGATCTCCTGACCTTCTTCCTCTCCGATCTCTTGACCTTCTCCCTCTCCGATCACCTGACCTTCTCCCCCCTGATCTGACCTTCTCCCCTCCGATCTCCTGACCTTCTCCCCTTCCCTTCTCTCTTCTGATTACCTGCCCTTCTCCCCATCCCAACTCCTGACCTTCTCCCCAAAGTCCGATCACCTGAACATCTCCCCCCTCCGATTTCCTGAGCTTCTCCCCTCTGATCTCCTGACCTTCTCCCCCCCGATCTCCTGACCTTCTCCCCCCCCGATCTCCTGACCTTCTCCCTCTCCGATCTCCTGACCTTCTACCCCCTGATCGCCTGACCTTCTCTCCACTGATCTCCTGACCTTCTCCCTCTCCGATCACCTGACCTTCTCCACCCCCCGATCTCCTGCCCTTCTCCCCCTCCGATCTCCTGACTTCTCCCTCTCCGATCACCTGACCTTCTCCGCGCTGATCTCCTGACCTTCCCACCTCCGATCTCCTGACCTTCACTCCACTGATCTCCTGACCTTCTCCCCCTTCGATCTCCTGACCTTCTCTCCACTGATCTCCTGACCTTCTCCCCCTCCGATCTCCTGACCTTCTCCCTCTCCGATCACCTGACCTTCTCCCCCCTGATCTCCTGACCTTCTCCCCTCCGATCTCCTGACCTTCTCTCCACTGCTCTCCTGACCTTCTCCCTCTCCGATCTCCTGACCTTCTCCCCTCCGATCTCCTGACCTTCTCCCTCTCCGATCTCCTGACCTTCTCCCTCTCCGATCTCCTGACCTTCTCCCTCTCCGATCTCCTGACCTTCTCCCTCTCCGATCTCCTGACCTTCTCCCTCTCCGATCTCCTGACCTTCTCCCTCTCCGATCTCTTGACCTTCTCCCCTCCGATCTCCTGACCTTCTCCCCCTCCGATCTCCTGACCTTCTCCCTCTCCGATCTCCTGACCTTCTCCCTCTCCGATCTCCTGACCTTCTCCCTCTCCGATCTCCTGACCATCTCCCTCTCCGATCTCCTGACCATCTCCCTCTCCGATCTCCTGACCTTCCCCCTCTGATCTCCTGACCTTCCCCCACCGATCTACTGACATTCTCTCCACTGATCTCCTGACCTTCTCCCTCTCCGATCACCTGACCTTCTCCACCCCCCGATCTCCTGACCTTCTTCCTCTCCGATCTCTTGACCTTCTCCCTCTCCGATCACCTGACCTTCTCCCCCCTGATCTGACCTTCTCCCCTCCGATCTCCTGACCTTCTCCCCTTCCCTTCTCTCTTCTGATTACCTGCCCTTCTCCCCATCCCAACTCCTGACCTTCTCCCCAAAGTCCGATCTCCTGAACATCTCCCCCCTCCGATTTCCTGAGCTTCTCCCCTCTGATCTCCTGACCTTCTCCCTCTCCGATCTCCTGACCTTCTCCCTCTCCGATCTCCTGACCTTCTCCCTCTCCGATCGCCTGACCTTCTCCCTCTCCGATCTCCTGACCTTCTCCCTCTCCGATCTCCTGACCTTCTCCCTCTCCTAACTCCTGACCTTCTCCCTCTCCGATCTCCTGACCTTCTCCCCCCTGATCGCCTGACCTTCTCTCCACTGATCTCCTGACCTTCTCCATCTCCGATCACCTGACCTTCTCCACCCCCCGATCTCCTGACCTTCTCCCTCTCCGATCTCTTGACCTTCTCCCCTCCGATCTCCTGACCTTCTCCCCCTCCGATCTCCTGACCTTCTCCCTCTCCGATCTCCTGCCCTTCTCCCTCTCCGATCTCCTGACCTTCTCCCTCTCCGATCTCCTGACCATCTCCCTCTCCGATCTCCTGACCTTCTCCCCCTCTGATCTCCTGACCTTCCCCCTCCGATCTCCTGACCTTCTCTCCACTGACCTCCTGACCTTCTCCCTCTCCGATCACCTGACCTTCTCCACCCCCCGATCTCCTGACCTTCTCCCTCTCCGATCTCTTGACCTTCTCCCTCTCCGAACACCTGACCTTCTCCCCCCTGATCTGACCTTCTCCCCTCCGATCTCCTGACCTTCTCCCCTCCGATCTCCTGACCTTCTCTCTTCCGATTACCTGCCCTTCTCCCCATCCCAGCTCCTGACCTTCTCCCCAAAGTCCGATCTCCTGAACATCTCCCCCCTCCGATTTCCTGAGCTTCTCCCCTCTGATCTCCTGACCTTCTCCCCCCCCCGATCTCCTGACCTTCTCCCCCCGATCTCCTAATCTCCTCCCTCTCCGATCTCCTGACCTTCTCCCCCCTGATCGCCTGACCTTCTCTCCACTGATCTCCTGACATTCTCCCTCTACGATCACCTGACCTTCTCCACCCGCCAATCTCCTGACCTTCTCCCCCTCCGATCTCCTGACTTCTCCCTCTCCGATCACCTGACTTCTCCCCTCTAATCTCCTGACCTTCCCACCTCCAATCTCCTGACCTTCTCTCCACTGATCTCCTGACCTTCTCCCCCTCCGATCTCCTGACCTTCTCCCTCTCCGAACTCCTGACCTTCTCCCTCTCCGATCTCCTGACCTTCTCCCCCCTGATCTCATGACCTTCTCCCCCCTGATCTCCTGACCTTCTCCCCTCCGATCTCCTGACCTTCTCACCACTGATCTCCTGACCTTCTACCCCTCCGATCTCCTGACCTTCTCCCTCTCCGATCTCCTTACCTTCTCCCTCTCCGAACTCCTGACCTTCTCCCTCTCCGATCTCCTGACCTTCTCCCCCCTGATCTCCTGACCTTCTACCCCCTGATCTCCTGACCTTCTCGCCTCCGATCTCCTGACCTTCTCACCACTGATCTCCTGACCTTCTCCCTCTCCGATCTCCTGACCTTCTCCCCTCCGATCTCCTGACCTTCTCTCGACTGATCTCCTGACCTTCTCCCTCTCCGATCTCCTGACCTTCTCCCTCTCCAATCTCCTGACCTTCTCCCTCTCCGATCTCCTGACCTTCTCCCTCTCCGAACTCCTGACCTTCTCCCTCTCCGAACTCCTGACCTTCTCCCTCGCCGATCTCCTGACCTTCTCCCCCCTCGATCTCCTGACCTTCTCACCACTGATCTCCTGACCTTCTCCCTCTCCGATCTCCTGGCCTTCTCCCTCTCCGATCTCCTGACCTTCTCCCTCTCCGATCTCCTGACCTTCTCCCTCTCCGATCTCCTGACCTTCTCCCCCTCTGATCTCCTGACCTTCTCCCCCCCCATCTCCTGACCTCCCCTTCGATCTCCTGACCTTCTCCTCTCCGAACTCCTGACCTTCTCCCCTCCGATCTCCTGACCTTCTCCCTCTCCGATCACCTGACCTTCTCCCCCCTGATCTGACCTTCTCCCCTCCGATCTCCTGACCTTCTCCCCTCCGATCTCCTGACCTTCGCCCCTTCCGATCTCCTGACCTTCTCTCTTCCGATTACCTGCCCTTCTCCCCATCCCACCTCCTGACCTTCTCCCCAAAGTCCGATCTCCTGAACATCTCCCCCCTCCGATTTCCTCACCTTCTCTCCACTGACCTCCTGACCTTCTCCCCCTCCGATCTCCTGACCTTCTCCCTCTCCGATCTCCTGACCTTCTCCCCCTCTGATCTCCTGACCTTCTCCCCCTCCGATCTCCTGACCTTCTCCCCTCCGATCTCCTGACCTTCTCCCCTCTGATCTCCTGACCTTCTCCCCCTCCGATCTCCTGACCTTCTCCCCTCTGATCTCCTGACCTTCTCCCCCTCCGATCTCCTGACCTTCTCCCTCTCTGATTTCCTGACCTTCTCCCTCTCCGATCTCCTGACCTTCTCTCCTCCGATCTCCTGACCTTCTCCCCTTCTGATCTCCTGACCTTCTCTCTTCCGATCACCTGCCCTTCTCCCCATTCCAGCTCCTGACCTTCTCCCCAAAGTCCGATCTCCTGAACATCTCCCCTCTGATCTCCTGACCTTCTCCCCCCACCACCCCGATCTCCTGACCTTCTCCCTCTCCGATCTCCTGACCTTCTCCACCCTGATCTGACCTTCTCCCTCTCCGAACTCCTGACCTTCTCCCTCTCCGATCTCCTGACCTTCTCCCCCCGATCTCCTGACCTTCTCCCCTCCGATCTCCTGACCTTCTCACCACTGATCTCCTGACCTTCTCCCTCTCCGATCTCCTGACCTTCTGCCCTCCGATCTCCTGACCTTCTCCCCCCCGATCTCCTGACCTTCTCACCACTGATCTCCTTACCTTCTCCCTCTCCGATCTCCTGACCTTCTCCCTCTCCGATCTCCTGACCTTCTCCCTTTCCGATCTCCTGACCTTCTCCCCCTCCGATCTCCTGACCTTCACCCCCCCCGATCTCCTGACCTCCCCTCCGATCTCCTGACCTTCTCCCTCTCCGATCTCCTGACCTTCTCCCTCTCCGATCTCCTGACCTTCTCCCTCTCCGATCTCCTGACCTTCTCCCTCTCCGATCTCCTGACCTTCTCCCTCTCCGATCTCCTGACCTTCTCCCTCTCCGATCTCCTGACCTTCTCCCTCTCAGAACTCCTGACCTTCTCCCTCTCCGATCTCCTGACCTTCTCCCCCCTGGATCGCCTGACCTTCTCTCCACTGATCTCCTGACCTTCTCCCTCTCCGATCACCTGACCTTCTCCCTCTCCGATCTCCTGACCTTCTCCCTCTCCGATCTCCTGACCTTCTCCCTCTTCGATCTCCTGACCATCTCCCTCTCCGATCTCCTGACCATCTCCCTCTCCGATCTCCTGACCTTCCCCCTCTGATCTCCTGACCTTCCTCCTCCGATCTCCTGACATTCTCTCCACTGATCTCCTGACCTTCTCCCTCTCCGATCACCTGACCTTCTCCACCCCCCGATCTCCTGACCTTCTTCCTCTCCGATCTCTTGACCTTCTCCCTCTCCGATCACCTGACCTTCTCCCCCCTGATCTGACCTTCTCCCCTCCGATCTCCTGACCTTCTCCCCTTCCCTTCTCGCTTCTGATTACCTGCCCTTCTCCCCATCACAACTCCTGACCTTCTCCCCAAAGTCCGATCTCCTGAACATCTCCCCCCTCCGATTTCCTGAGCTTCTCCCCTCTGATCTCCTGACCTTCTCCCCCCCGATCTCCTGACCTTCTCCCCCCTCGATCTCCTGACCTTCTCCCTCTCCGATCTCCTGACCTTCTCCCCCCTGATCGCCTGACCTTCTCTCCACTGATCTCCTGACCTTCTCCCTCTCCGATCACCTGACCTTCTCCACCCCCCGATCTCCTGACCTTCTCCCCCTCCGATCTCCTGACTTCTCGCTCTCCGATCACCTGACCTTCTCCACCCTGATCTCCTGACCTTCCCACCTCCGATCTCCTGACCTTCTCTCCACTGATCTCCTGACCTTCTCCCCCTTCGATCTCCTGACCTTCTCTCCACTGATCTCCTGACCTTCTCCCCCTCCGATCTCCTGACCTTCTCCCTCTCCGATCACCTGACCTTCTCCCCCCTGATCTCCTGACCTTCTCCCCTCCGATCTCCTGACCTTCTCTCCACTGCTCTCCTGACCTTCTCCCTCTCCGATCTCCTGACCTTCTCCCCTCCGATCTCCTGACCTTCTCCCTCTCCGATCTCCTGACCTTCTCCCTCTCCGATCTCCTGACCTTCTCCCTCTCCGATCTCCTGACCTTCTCCCTCTCCGATCTCCTGACCTTCTCCCTCTCCGATCTCCTGACCTTCTCCCTTTCCTAACTCCTGACCTTCTCCCTCTCCGATCTCCTGACCTTCTCCCCCCTGATCGCCTGACCTTCTCTCCACTGATCTCCTGACCTTCTCCATCTCCGATCACCTGACCTTCTCCACCCCCCGATCTCCTGACCTTCTCCCTCTCCGATCTCTTGACCTTCTCCCCTCCGATCTCCTGACCTTCTCCCCCTCCGATCTCCTGACCTTCTCCCTCTCCAATCTCCTGCCCTTTCCCCCTCTCCGATCTCCTGACCTTCTCCCCCTCTGATCTCCTGACCTTCCCCCTCCGATCTCCTGACCTTCTCTCCACTGATTTCCTGACCTTCTCCCTCTCCGATCACCTGACCTTCTCCACCCCCCGATCTCCTGACCTTCTCCCTCTCTGATCTCTTGACCTTCTCCCTCTCCGATCACCTGACCGTCTCCCCCCTGATCTGACCTTCTCCCCTCCGATCTGCTGACCTTCTCCCCTCCGATCTCCTGACCTTCTCCCCTTCCGATCTCCTGACCTTCTCACTTCCGATCACCTGCCCTTCTCCCCATCCCAGCTCCTGACCTTCTCCCCAAAGTCCGATCTCCTGAACATCTCCCCCCTCCGATTTCCTGACCTTCTCCCCTCTGATCTCCTGACCTTCTCCCCCCCCGATCTCCTGACCTTCTCCCCCCCGATCTCCTGATCTTCTCCCTCTCCGATCTCCTGACCTTCTCCCCCCTGATCGCCTGACCTTCTCTCCACTGATCTCCTGACCTTCTCCCTCTCCGATCTCCTTACCTTCTCCCTCTCCGAACTCCTGACCTTCTCCCTCTCCGATCTCCTGACCTTCTCCCCCCTGATCTCCTGACCTTCTACCCCCTGATCTCCTGACCTTCTCGCCTCCGATCTCCTGACCTTCTCACCACTGATCTCCTGACCTTCTCCCTCTCCGATCTCCTGACCTTCTCCCCTCCGATCTCCTGACCTTCTCTCGACTGATCTCCTGACCTTCTCCCTCTCCGATCTCCTGACCTTCTCCCTCTCCAATCTCCTGACCTTCTCCCTCTCCGATCTCCTGACCTTCTCCCTCTCCGAACTCCTGACCTTCTCCCTCTCCGAACTCCTGACCTTCTCCCTCGCCGATCTCCTGACCTTCTCCCCCCTCGATCTCCTGACCTTCTCACCACTGATCTCCTGACCTTCTCCCTCTCCGATCTCCTGACCTTCTCCCTCTCCGATCTCCTGACCTTCTCCCTCTCCGATCTCCTGACCTTCTCCCTCTCCGATCTCCTGACCTTCTCCCCCTCTGATCTCCTGACCTTCTCCCCCCCCATCTCCTGACCTCCCCTTCGATCTCCTGACCTTCTCCTCTCCGAACTCCTGACCTTCTCCCCTCCGATCTCCTGACCTTCTCCCTCTCCGATCACCTGACCTTCTCCCCCCTGATCTGACCTTCTCCCCTCCGATCTCCTGACCTTCTCCCCTCCGATCTCCTGACCTTCTCCCCTTCCGATCTCCTGACCTTCTCTCTTCCGATTACCTGCCCTTCTCCCCATCCCACCTCCTGACCTTCTCCCCAAAGTCCGATCTCCTGAACATCTCCCCCCTCCGATTTCCTCACCTTCTCTCCACTGACCTCCTGACCTTCTCCCCCTCCGATCTCCTGACCTTCTCCCTCTCCGATCTCCTGACCTTCTCCCCCTCTGATCTCCTGACCTTCTCCCCCTCCGATCTCCTGACCTTCTCCCCTCCGATCTCCTGACCTTCTCCCTCTGATCTCCTGACCTTCTCCCCCTCCGATCTCCTGACCTTCTCCCCTCTGATCTCCTGACCTTCTCCCCCTCCGATCTCCTGACCTTCTCCCTCTCTGATTTCCTGACCTTCTCCCTCTCCGATCTCCTGACCTTCTCTCCTCCGATCTCCTGACCTTCTCCCCTTCTGATCTCCTGACCTTCTCTCTTCCGATCACCTGCCCTTCTCCCCATTCCAGCTCCTGACCTTCTCCCCAAAGTCCGATCTCCTGAACATCTCCCCTCTGATCTCCTGACCTTCTCCCCCCACCACCCCGATCTCCTGACCTTCTCCCTCTCCGATCTCCTGACCTTCTCCACCCTGATCTGACCTTCTCCCTCTCCGAACTCCTGACCTTCTCCCTCTCCGATCTCCTGACCTTCTCCCCCCGATCTCCTGACCTTCTCCCCTCCGATCTCCTGACCTTCTCACCACTGATCTCCTGACCTTCTCCCTCTCCGATCTCCTGACCTTCTGCCCTCCGATCTCCTGACCTTCTCCCCCCCGATCTCCTGACCTTCTCACCACTGATCTCCTTACCTTCTCCCTCTCCGATCTCCTGACCTTCTCCCTCTCCGATCTCCTGACCTTCTCCCTTTCCGATCTCCTGACCTTCTCCCCCTCCGATCTCCTGACCTTCACCCCCCCCGATCTCCTGACCTCCCCTCCGATCTCCTGACCTTCTCCCTCTCCGATCTCCTGACCTTCTCCCTCTCCGATCTCCTGACCTTCTCCCTCTCCGATCTCCTGACCTTCTCCCTCTCCGATCTCCTGACCTTCTCCCTCTCCGATCTCCTGACCTTCTCCCTCTCCGATCTCCTGACCTTCTCCCTCTCAGAACTCCTGACCTTCTCCCTCTCCGATCTCCTGACCTTCTCCCCCCTGGATCGCCTGACCTTCTCTCCACTGATCTCCTGACCTTCTCCCTCTCCGATCACCTGACCTTCTCCACCCCCCGATCTCCTGACCTTCTCCCTCTCCGATCTCTTGACCTTCTCCCCTCCGATCTCCTGACCTTCTCCCCCTCCGATCTCCTGACCTTCTCCCTCTCCGATCTCCTGACCTTCTCCCTCTCCGATCTCCTGACCTTCTCCCTCTTCGATCTCCTGACCATCTCCCTCTCCGATCTCCTGACCATCTCCCTCTCCGATCTCCTGACCTTCCCCCTCTGATCTCCTGACCTTCCTCCTCCGATCTCCTGACATTCTCTCCACTGATCTCCTGACCTTCTCCCTCTCCGATCACCTGACCTTCTCCACCCCCCGATCTCCTGACCTTCTTCCTCTCCGATCTCTTGACCTTCTCCCTCTCCGATCTCCTGACCTTCTCCCCCTCTGATCTCCTGACCTTCTCCCCCCCCATCTCCTGACCTCCCCTTCGATCTCCTGACCTTCTCCTCTCCGAACTCCTGACCTTCTCCCCTCCGATCTCCTGACCTTCTCCCTCTCCGATCACCTGACCTTCTCCCCCCTGATCTGACCTTCTCCCCTCCGATCTCCTGACCTTCTCCCCTCCGATCTCCTGACCTTCTCCCCTTCCGATCTCCTGACCTTCTCTCTTCCGATTACCTGCCCTTCTCCCCATCCCACCTCCTGACCTTCTCCCCAAAGTCCGATCTCCTGAACATCTCCCCCCTCCGATTTCCTCACCTTCTCTCCACTGACCTCCTGACCTTCTCCCCCTCCGATCTCCTGACCTTCTCCCTCTCCGATCTCCTGACCTTCTCCCCCTCTGATCTCCTGACCTTCTCCCCCTCCGATCTCCTGACCTTCTCCCCTCCGATCTCCTGACCTTCTCCCCTCTGATCTCCTGACCTTCTCCCCCTCCGATCTCCTGACCTTCTCCCCTCTGATCTCCTGACCTTCTCCCCCTCCGATCTCCTGACCTTCTCCCTCTCTGATTTCCTGACCTTCTCCCTCTCCGATCTCCTGACCTTCTCTCCTCCGATCTCCTGACCTTCTCCCCTTCTGATCTCCTGACCTTCTCTCTTCCGATCACCTGCCCTTCTCCCCATTCCAGCTCCTGACCTTCTCCCCAAAGTCCGATCTCCTGAACATCTCCCCTCTGATCTCCTGACCTTCTCCCCCCACCACCCCGATCTCCTGACCTTCTCCCTCTCCGATCTCCTGACCTTCTCCACCCTGATCTGACCTTCTCCCTCTCCGAACTCCTGACCTTCTCCCTCTCCGATCTCCTGACCTTCTCCCCCGATCTCCTGACCTTCTCCCCTCCGATCTCCTGACCTTCTCACCACTGATCTCCTGACCTTCTCCCTCTCCGATCTCCTGACCTTCTGCCCTCCGATCTCCTGACCTTCTCCCCCCCGATCTCCTGACCTTCTCACCACTGATCTCCTTACCTTCTCCCTCTCCGATCTCCTGACCTTCTCCCTCTCCGATCTCCTGACCTTCTCCCTTTCCGATCTCCTGACCTTCTCCCCCTCCGATCTCCTGACCTTCACCCCCCCCGATCTCCTGACCTCCCCTCCGATCTCCTGACCTTCTCCCTCTCCGATCTCCTGACCTTCTCCCTCTCCGATCTCCTGACCTTCTCCCTCTCCGATCTCCTGACCTTCTCCCTCTCCGATCTCCTGACCTTCTCCCTCTCCGATCTCCTGACCTTCTCCCTCTCCGATCTCCTGACCTTCTCCCTCTCAGAACTCCTGACCTTCTCCCTCTCCGATCTCCTGACCTTCTCCCCCCTGGATCGCCTGACCTTCTCTCCACTGATCTCCTGACCTTCTCCCTCTCCGATCACCTGACCTTCTCCACCCCCCGATCTCCTGACCTTCTCCCTCTCCGATCTCTTGACCTTCTCCCCTCCGATCTCCTGACCTTCTCCCCCTCCGATCTCCTGACCTTCTCCCTCTCCGATCTCCTGACCTTCTCCCTCTCCGATCTCCTGACCTTCTCCCTCTTCGATCTCCTGACCATCTCCCTCTCCGATCTCCTGACCATCTCCCTCTCCGATCTCCTGACCTTCCCCCTCTGATCTCCTGACCTTCCTCCTCCGATCTCCTGACATTCTCTCCACTGATCTCCTGACCTTCTCCCTCTCCGATCACCTGACCTTCTCCACCCCCCGATCTCCTGACCTTCTTCCTCTCCGATCTCTTGACCTTCTCCCTCTCCGATCACCTGACCTTCTCCCCCCTGATCTGACCTTCTCCCCTCCGATCTCCTGACCTTCTCCCCTTCCCTTCTCGCTTCTGATTACCTGCCCTTCTCCCCATCACAACTCCTGACCTTCTCCCCAAAGTCCGATCTCCTGAACATCTTGCCCCTCCGATTTCCTGAGCTTCTCCCCTCTGATCTCCTGACCTTCTCCCCCCCGATCTCCTGACCTTCTCCCCCCCCGATCTCCTGACCTTCTCCCTCTCCGATCTCCTGACCTTCTCCCCCCTGATCGCCTGACCTTCTCTCCACTGATCTCCTGACCTTCTCCCTCTCCGATCACCTGACCTTCTCCACCCCCCGATCTCCTGACCTTCTCCCCCTCCGATCTCCTGACTTCTCGCTCTCCGATCAACTGACCTTCTCCACCCTGATCTCCTGAGCTTCCGACCTCCGATCTCCTGACCTTCTCTCCACTGATCTCCTGACCTTCTCCCCCTTCGATCTCCTGACCTTCTCTCCACTGATCTCCTGACCTTCTCCCCCTCCGATCTCCTGACCTTCTCCCTCTCCGATCACCTGACCTTCTCCCCCCTGATCTCCTGACCTTCTCCCCTCCGATCTCCTGACCTTCTCTCCACTGCTCTCCTGACCTTCTCCCTCTCCGATCTCCTGACCTTCTCCCCTCCGATCTCCTGACCTTCTCCCTCTCCGATCTCCTGACCTTCTCCCTCTCCGATCTCCTGACCTTCTCCCTCTCCGATCTCCTGACCTTCTCCCTCTCCGATCTCCTGACCTTCTCCCTCTCCGATCTCCTGACCTTCTCCCTTTCCTAACTCCTGACCTTCTCCCTCTCCGATCTCCTGACCTTCTCCCCCCTGATCGCCTGACCTTCTCTCCACTGATCTCCTGACCTTCTCCATCTCCGATCACCTGACCTTCTCCACCCCCCGATCTCCTGACCTTCTCCCTCTCCGATCTCTTGACCTTCTCCCCTCCGATCTCCTGACCTTCTCCCCCTCCGATCTCCTGACCTTCTCCCTCTCCGATCTCCTGCCCTTCTCCCTCTCCGATCTCCTGACCTTCTCCCTCTCCGATCTCCTGACCATCTCCCTCTCCGATCTCCTGACCTTCTCCCCCTCTGATCTCCTGATCTTCCCCCTCCGATCTCCTGACCTTCTCTCCACTGATTTCCTGACCTTCTCCCTCTCCGATCACCTGACCTTCTCCACCCCCCGATCTCCTGACCTTCTCCCTCTCTGATCTCTTGACCTTCTCCCTCTCCGATCACCTGACCGTCTCCCCCCTGATCTGACCTTCTCCCCTCCGATCGGCTGACCTTCTCCCCTCCGATCTCCTGACCTTCTCCCCTTCCGATCTCCTGACCTTCTCACTTCCGATTACCTGCCCTTCTCCCCATCCCAGCTCCTGACCTTCTCCCCAAAGTCCGATCTCCTGAACATCTCCCCCCTCCGATTTCCTGAGCTTCTCCCCTCTGATCTCCTGACCTTCTCCCCCCCCGATCTCCTGACCTTCTCCCCCCCGATCTCCTGATCTTCTCCCTCTCCGATCTCCTGACCTTCTCCCCCCTGATCGCCTGACCTTCTCTCCACTGATCTCCTGACCTTCTCCCTCTACGATCACCTGACCTTCTCCACCCCCCGATCTCCTGACCTTCTCCCACTCCGAGCTCCTGACTTCTCCCTCTCCGATCACCTGACCTTCTCCCCCCTGATCTCCTGACCTTCCCACCTCCGATCTCCTGACCTTCTCTCCACTGATCTCCAGACCTTCTCCCCCTCCGATCTCCTGACCTTCTCTCTACTGATCTCCTGACCTTCTCCCCCTCCGATCTCCTGACCTTCTCCCTCTCCGATCTCCTTACCTTCTCCCTCTCCGATCTCCTGACCTTCTCCCTCTCCGAACTCCTGACCTTCTCCCTCTCCGAACTCCTGACCTTCTCCCTCTCCGATCTCCTGACCTTCTCTCCCCTGATCTCCTGACCTTCTCCCCTCCGATCTCCTGACCTTCTCCTCCCTCCGATCTCCTGACCTTCTCTCCCCTGATCTCCTGACCTTCTCCCCTCTGATCTCCTGACCTTCTCCCCCTCCGATCTCCTGACCTTCTCCTCCCTCCGATCTCCTGACCTTCTCTCCCCTGATCTCCTGACCTTCTCCCCTCCGATCTCCTGACCTTCTCCCCCTCCGATCTCCTGACCTTCTCTCCCCTGATCTCCTGACCTTCTCCTCTCCGATCTCCTGACCTTCTCACCCTCCGATCTCCTGACCTTCTCCCCCTCCGATCTCCTGACCTTCTCCCCCTCCGATCTCCTGACCTTCCCCCTCCGATCTCCTGACCTTCCCCCTCCGATCTCCTGACCTTCTCCCCCCCGATCTCCTGACCTTCTCCCCCTATCCGATCTCCTGACCTTCTCCCCCTATCCGATCTCCTGACCTTCTTCCCCCCGATCTCCTGACCTTCTCCCCCCCGATCTCCTGACCTTCTCCCCCCCCGATTTCCTAACCTTCTTCCCCCTCCGATCTCCTGACCCTCTTCCCCCTCCGATCTCCTGACCTTCTTCCCCCTCCGATCTCCTGACCTTCTTCCCCCTCCGATCTCCTGACCTTCTCCCCCTCCGATTTCCTGACCTTCTCCCCCCCCCGATCTCCTGACCTTCTCCCCCCCGATCATCTGACCTTCTCCCCCCCGATCTCCTGACCTTCTCCCTCTCCGATCTCCTGACATTCTCCTCCCAGATCTCCTGACCTGCTCCCCACTCCGATCTCCTGACCTGACCTTCTCCCCTCTCCGAACTCCCAAGACTTTCTCTTGCACCCTTCTGCTCAAAACTGATAATGGCTCAACGAGGGAAACTAGGACCTTCTCACCCCTCTGATCTCCTGTTCGTCTCCCCTCCCTATCTGCGACCTGAGTGAATAGGGAAAGCAACAAGTTATCTCCTTAACTAATGAGGTTTAAGGATTGAGAAATAAACAGTGGAATGACTGGGAAGGAGGGTGAATTAAAATAAAAGAAAGAAAAATAAGGAGGGAAAGAAAAATTGGATTAAGAGAGAGAAAAAAGAGACAGAAAGGAAAAGTAAGAAAAAAATGTAACATTTTTTAAATTCTCCCCCAAAAATTCAGAAGCTGAAGGAATGAGACTCCACACTTGTAATAGTTATTTTTTGGTGCCTGAGAGGTTAATTGGCAGTTATTAACATTTAACACATTGTTAAAAGGGTACTTATGCTACTAATTACTAACCCAAAATATCTGCGGCGGGTTGAATTCTTATCTACCTGCGCACATACAGCAACTTCACACCATTCAATGCATATCAATGGTCATGATGTGGAGATGCCGGCGTTGGACTGGGGTGGACAAAAATGAGAAGTCGCACAACACCAGGTTATAGTCCAACAGATTTATTTAATTTTACTTAGTTACTAAGTAAAATTAAATAAATCTGTTGGACTATAACCTGGTGTTGTGCGACTTCTCATTTTTATCAATGGTCAGGCAGACAGCGAGATGTCGTTTTTGTGATGCTTACGGTGGAGTGGCACAACCTCGGACAGCAAATTTTGGATATTCGCATTTAACAGCGTATCTATCTGCTCCTCGCCTGAAGTCGCTGTACCATTTACGCATAAATAACAGCGAGCGCCATTAGCCGCACCGTTATTTTGACAGAAAAATCTGGCCCAATATTAGCATACAATGAGGTGACTCAGCCCTTCTTGTCTGTGCTGAACTCAGACTCCTTTCGGGGCCAGATTTTACACAGTCCCGGTTTCCCACTTTCTGCCCAAATCAATCCCATTTTCAGCACTGAAGAAAAAACACAGGATATGATATTTTAGTAGCCCTAACAACCATTACACGTTAGGAGTAACAATCATCCAGTCTTTAAAAGTGAACAAGCTCTGTATATTTAAATGTATGTGTGTCTGTTGCACTGTTGCTGATCATAAATATCGTGTTTTTAATGTGCAGTCCTGCTTATACTGAATGAAACTACCTTTCAAATGAGCCTGACGTGCACTTTTGCAATCAAGGACAAGAAGGCACTCCAGATTCTATCAATGTCGAGACAGAGAGCATGATGCCCTCTGCTGGTTTGCGAGTGCCGTTTCCTTTTCCACACAGCACTTAAAGAATAAAATTGACAAACAAATTTATCTGCTGCGTTGACTTTTACCCAATCCTCAGGCCACATTTTCTCCAGTCCATTGCCGGTTCAGGTCTCCTCCATCCACACTACCTCTCCTGGGGGGGAGGGCTCTGCACGTTTGTGGTGAGAAGTAATCTTTCCGGTGATGCCGTGTGAGTGTATGATTGAAGGCATACTCACGGTGCAGCAGGAATATGGGAACAGGAGGAGGCCATTCAGCCCCTCGAGCCTGTTCCGCCATTCAATGAGATCATGGCTGATCTGTACCTCAAATTGATTTACCTGCCTTTGATCCATACACCACAATACCCTTAGTTAATAAAAATCTGTCGCTCTCAGTCTCGAAAATTTCAATTGACCCAGTAACCGCAGCCTTTTTGAGAGGGAATTCCAAATTTCCACTACCCTTTCTGTGAAAAAGTGCTGTCACACTAAGGCTACAAAGAGTTGTTCCCCCCCCACCCCCACTATTTTGTTCCCCTCCTCTCCCTCTAACAAAACCAAACCCAAGAGCTAGCAACATTTATATCAAGAAGGAGTACATTTTAAAAATAGCTCGGTTTAAACAGAAAGGGATCCTGATTGATAATAGAGGTTTCCAAACTTTACTACATGGCAGAACATATGCAAATATTGACCCGCTCCTGAGATTTCCCTGTCTAAAGTCTGTGATCTATCCAAAGGATAACGGGACTGTCATTGCACAGAACAATTCTTGTGAAACAATACACATTGCAACATTTCGGTCCAGATATTGTGGAAAACAGGGCAAAATCAAGCGATGAGGACGACCACCGCCTCCCCGTCCCGAGTTCTATTTCTTTCCTCCCGTCTCCTGTGTGTAGATGCCTGGAAAATTGTGCCAGAAAAGATTCAGAAGGATTGTTCTACAGTTCTCTGCTACATGGAGATGCGACACTCAATTCAAATGACCATTTCTGTGATTTAGTGAAAGGTAGCAGGAGCCAGAAGGGAGCAGCAGCTCACTGAGCACAGGGCAATGTGTTGGCAGAACCTGCTCTGGGACACATGTAGCATGCAGTCACTATGCAATGCGCTGTCATTACTCTGCATCAAATTAGCTGATATGATAACCCCCATGGAGAAATGTTGCAGTTGATGAGTGAAAAAGGGAAGAGAAGAAAGCTCTATCCTTCGTAGCTGGCAGTATTCAAACATGTGTTTTATTATATACTGCAACACGGATATCTTTAGCAATTGAACAATATTGTACAGTAAACTGGCCAATACACAGAATAATAATATCTTGTTATCTCATTACTTTAAATGAAGGACTTCTGCATGAGTAATCCTTATCTGCAGCTATTTTCCATCCAATCACTGTCACTCTTATCCAACAAATACTAGACCAGCCACAAAGATCAAATGGTGGTCTTTACTGTATTTAATGGGGCACTGTCATCAGTTGAGTGCAATACTTCTGACCGAGTGATTATTTGCAAGGTCTTCTGCGCCCTTCTCTACATGTGCACTGTATGGGTGTGTGGTGTGTATTCACAAAACTAACTACAGTTCCACTTTCTGTAGGCTGCCTGACAAGACTGGATCAAATCACACATTGCAGGGTTGTCTACAGCAGGCAGGATCAAATTACACATTCCAGACAAACTGTTGGGTGTGTCTTGTCCTCCAAGGGAACCAATCAGAAATCTGGTCCAACGCACTGGTGTTGCAAATAAATGCAGCCTACTTCTGATGCAGTGATACAACTGAAGCAATGACGGTTCTTTGCCTTTAAGGTTTGCTAAAATATATTTATAAATGTGGAAATCATAGTGCTAAAGTTCATCTTGCAACACCTTTTGGGTCTGCTGGAGTATCAATCTGTACAATAATAATGAATTAAAAAATGTAGGAGCATTTCTCAAGGCTGCAACACATTGCGAAGTTCAGACATTCTTGAATTATGAGATCGACCACACACACACACACACACACACACACAAATACACAGTCATAATTTAGCATTACTGAAAACTCAACATTTCTAAATTAATCCTTGAGGACCTAGATCATATAGTTTGCCAACAAAATGGACTGCTGGGTCAGACAATGGAGGGGAAAGATCGTGAATCACTTAAGAAACAATGGCTTGCTGTAATGGTGGAATGTAGCTTCTCTTTGGATGGATAAACTAAGATGGGCCTTCCCTATCTATCAATCTTGGGAACAGCATTGTTCCCAGTAAAATTCAAATCTTGCTAACACACTACTTCAACAATAGCCTAACGTCAGTAGTAGGTAAAATGCTAGTGTCTATTATAAAGGATGTGATAACAGGACACTTAGAAAATATCAACGGGATTAGACAAAGTCAACATGGATTTATGAAAGGGAAATCGTGTTTGACAAACCTACTAGAGTTTTTTGAGGATGTAACTGGTAGAATAGATAAGGGAGAACCAGTGGATGTGGTGTATTTGGATTTTCAGAAGGCCTTTGATAAAGTCCCACATAAGAGGTTAATGTGCAAAATTAAAGCACATGGGATTGGGGGTAATATACTGGCATGGATTGAAAATTGGTTAACAGACAGGAAACAGAGAGTAGGAATAAATGGGTCTTTTTCGGGGTGGCAGCCGGTGACTAGTGGGGTACCGCAAGGATCAGTGCTTGGGCCCCAGATATTCACAATATATATCAATGATTTGGAACCAAATGTAATATTTCCAAGTTTGCTGACGACACGAAACTAGGTGGGATTGTGAGTTGTGAGGAGGATGCAAAGAGGCTTCAATGCGATTTAGACAAGTTGAGTGAGTGGGCAAATACATGGCAGATGCAGTATAACGTGGATAAATATGAAGTTATCCACTTCGGTAGGAAAAACAGAAAGGCAGAGTATTATTTAAATGGTGATAGATTGGGAAATGTTGATGTACAAAGGGACCTGGGTGTCCTTGTACACCAGTCACTGAAAGCAAACATGCAGGTGCAGCAAGCAGTTACGAAGGCAAATGGTATGTTGGCCTTCATTGCAAGAGGATTTGAGTACAGGAGCAAGGATGTCTTACTACAGTTATACAAGGCCATGGTGAGACCACACCTGGAGTACTGTGTGCAGTTTTGGTCTCCTTACCTAAGAAAGGATATACTTGCCATAGAGGGAGTGCAGCGAAGGTTCACCAGACTGATTCCTGGGATGGCAGGACTGTCGTATGAGGAGAGATTGGGTTGACTAGGCCTGTATTCACTAGGGTTTAGAAGAATGAGAGGGGATCTCATTGAAACGTATAAAATTCTGACAGGGCTAGACAGACTGGATGCAGGGAGGAGGTTTCCCCTGGCTGGGGGTCTAGAACGAGGGGTCACAGTCTCAGGATACGGGGTAGGACATTTAGGACTGAGATGAGGAGAAATTTCTTCATTCAGAGGGTGGTGAACCTGTGGAATTCTCTACCACAGAAGCCTTTGGAGGCCAAGTCATTGAATATATTTAAGAAGGAGATAGATAGATTTCTAGACACAAAAGGCATCAAGGGGTATGGGGAGAGAGCGGGAATATGGTATTGAGATAGAGGATCAGCCATGATCATATTGAATGGCGGAGCAGGCTCGAAGGGCTGAATGGCCTACCCCTGTTCCTATTTTTCTATGTTTCTATGTTTCTACAACAAGAAAAAATATGTCTGGGAAAGGTAAGAAAATTAACAAAAGAAAAATGCTATAATCCTGATGCTGAGCTCAGGGACACAGGTCTAAGCGCGTTGTGCGTTACCCCTCTAGAATCGGAGAAATATGATCCAGTGCACCTAGTGCTGGGCTTCCAGTGCACCCAGTGCTGAGCTTCCAGTGCACCTAGTGCTGAGCTTCCAGTGCACCCAGTGCTGAGCTTCCAGTGCACCCAGTGCTGGGCTTCCAGTGCACCCAGTGCTGAGCTTCCAGTGCACCCAGTGCTGAGCTTCCAGTGAACCCAGTGCTGGGCTTCCAGTGCACCCAGTGCTGAGCTTCCAGTGCGCCCAGTGCTGAGCTTCCAGTGCGCCCAGTGCTGAGCTTCCAGTGCACCCAGTGCTGAGCTTCCAGTGCACCCAGTGCTGAGCTTCCAGTGCACCCAGTGCTGAGCTTCCAGTGCACCTAGTGCTGAGCTTCCAGTGCACCCAGTGCTGAGCTTCCAGTGCGCCCAGTGCTGAGCTTCCAGTGCGCCCAGTGCTGAGCTTCCAGTGCACCCAGTGCTGAGCTTCCAGTGCACCCAGTGCTGAGCTTCCAGTGAACCCAGTGCTGGGCTTCCAGTGCGCCCAGTGCTGAGCTTCCAGTGCGCCCAGTGCTGAGCTTCCAGTGCGCCCAGTGCTGAGCTTCCAGTGCGCCCAGTGCTGAGCTTCCAGTGCACCCAGTGCTGAGCTTCCAGTGCACCCAGTGCTGAGCTTCCAGTGCACCCAGTGCTGAGCTTCCAGTGCACCCAGTGCTGAGCTTCCAGTGCACCCAGTGCTGAGCTTCCAGTGCACCCAGTGCTGAGCTTCCAGTGCACCCAGTGCTGAGCTTCCAGTGAACCCAGTGCTGGGCTTCCAGTGCACCCAGTGCTGAGCTTCCAGTGCACCCAGTGCTGAGCTTCCAGTGCGCCCAGTGCTGAGCTTCCAGTGCACCCAGTGCTGAGCTTCCAGTGCACCCAGTGCTGAGCTTCCAGTGCGCCCAGTGCTGAGCTTCCAGTGCGCCCAGTGCTGAGCTTCCAGTGCACCCAGTGCTGAGCTTCCAGTGCACCTAGTGATGTTTGCAGCATTCTTGAGGCCACACCGAGTGTTGCCAACTCTGGCAGAACATATTCCTGGAGGTTTGATCATGTGACGCCCAGGCACGTGACATTC
This sequence comes from Squalus acanthias, assembly GCA_030390025.1. NCBI lineage: Eukaryota > Metazoa > Chordata > Chondrichthyes > Squaliformes > Squalidae > Squalus > Squalus acanthias. The sequence goes on from CM059432.1 coordinate 110,629,174, forward strand.
AATTGCTGCAGTTATTGCAAATGTTATTGCACCCACCTTATATAGGTTGGGTCCAATGTTCCCTCTAATTTTCTGTTGGGGTGCGCGGTCCCTTTAACGGGCTACGCGGCCCATTCAAATTTTCACACAAGCGCGGTTTCTTGCATTGAAAAGCCAGTGAGCGGCCTGCGCGGGACCTTCAGACCGCCGCACGTCCACATAGCTTTGCGGGAATGTTTGTTGGGTCCCCTGTAGGTGACAGCCTTTGCTCGCAATTTCTTCCTTCTTAAAAATGTACTTAAGTTGGTTTCTTGCTGAGTTTAGGAACACTGGAGAATTTTTTGACATATTTCTGAAAGTCAGCGCAAGCTCACCCATCCAATTCCCTCCCGGAGTTAAAATCAATGCTATAGTAATTCCCCCACCATACTGAGCCAACCGTCATACCCTGCACGAAGGGATACGGGAGTGATCGAAAATCAGAAGGCAAGGATTATAAAATGAGAATGGTACAATGATGAATTAAGCAACCCTGCCAATGTTATGATTGTGTTGTTGCTGTCTTTGAATGAATGCTTTCTATATGGTCAATATAAAGGAAAGACATGCATCACATTCAATCAATTAAACCAATGGCAGTAATTTTACCAGTTCAAAGCTTTCCATTTTAAAAAAGTACTTTTCTCATTGCATGACTAAATACTCAACATAACAATGCGATTTGCACCAAAATGCGCAAGAAATTGTCATTGTTCCTGTTCACATTCATCAGGTTAAATGTTTCAAAGGGTCTTCTCCGTTTCCAACAACATGGGCAGTTCCCTGGTTATTTTTCATCACGTTTAGCACATATTTCAGCCGACATAGCACCACAATCGGCAATCTTAATTAAATAAGATTGTGACAGGAGGAAAGCAATGAGTAAAATATGCCAGACTGCAGATTTAAAGAGGATCGCCCACCTGGGAAAGTTTGTTTCAAGATGCTCTGCAAGGTTTGAAAACAAAAGTTTACGACTAATGTGATGCTGTCATTGATCATGTCCACACCAACACATTTATATATTATGGCACAAACCTTATCTGTCGAACAACACAGAATAGTTGGACAAGCATTCTCAGACGAAGGTCCTTCTGTTGCTCGAGCAACACAAGCTGTCTGAGAATTATTGAGGAAGGTGACACCACCCCCTTAAACATTATCAGGCCTGAAATTATTATTACTGAACGTGTTAAGCATACTACGAAACTCTGAGAGGTGATTGTATAGCTAATCAGTCAACCAGGAGTGCACAGAATTTACTGCTGATGGCCTCATAAATATTGAAGAACTCATGTGGCAAGATTAAAGAAAACCATCACACATACTGCACTGGTAACCTCATCGCAGACGTCAACCACAGAACCAAGGCCACCGCGATGACTGATGTGAACTGCAGCTCTACCTCCTTTGAAAGGCTGGAAGATTTAAAGCCAAAGATAGAGATGTCTGTGTGTTTTAATATTACTGAATGATGTATGTTGATGTTTATGTCTCTCTGCTGCATAGTACACAGGCTTCTTCAGATTTAACTCTTGCCCTCTCTAGACTGCTTCTTTGTCACAAAAGCAGCAATTCAGAAGAGGATACACATCAGGAATACACATTGTGGGAAACTAAACCAATGAATGGCACAGCCCCACACAACTCCTGAGCACAGAAGGCTTGAGTGAGATGCCCTGACACACCTAGCCTACCATCTGTATTTTGTACGTGGCACACTTTCTAAGAAAGAAAGACCTTTCATTTATACAGTGTCTTTCACATCCTCATGACATCCCAAACCATTGTACATCCAAACAATCACTTTGAAGTGTAATCACTGTTACTTTGTAGTCAAATGCAGCAGCCAAGTTACACACAGCAAGGTCGTCAGCCGCGGGCACCTCAGAAATCAGAGCAAGGATCAGAGCAGCCTCCCTCTACTGCTGCTGATGTCGCAGGGGTAGCACCACGTAGAATGGTAGAGAGAGAAAGAGAAAAGTGTTATAGTTCGCCAAGGGTGTTCTTGGGTGTTCTTAAAAATTTGTTAACATATTTAATTTATTAAGTCACGTTAAATTTATTAATTTTCACTACTTTCCTGTGTTCCCTATTCTTGAGTGGCAAGTACCATTTCTGCTTTTCAATTGTTTGGAGCAGAATGTGAAGACAGGGAATTGGCTGAGGCCAATTGGTGGATGTGGAACGAGTGGATGGTTGGTTACAGAACTGCTTGTGGAAGGAAGGGGTGGGGGAAGGGGGAGCGGCAGATGTTATAGTTACTCTGGTCCAGTGTGAGTGACTAACTGAATCTTCGAGCTATTAGTGCATCCCTGGTATCTCAAGCAGCAATGTGATTGGCTGGTCTTGCGTTGGGCGCCCTGTCTTCTTGTTCATAGAAAACATAGAAACATAGAAAAATAGGAGCAGAAGTAGGCCATTCGGCCCTTTGAGCCTGCTCCGCCATTCAATACGATCATGGCTGATCCTCTATCTCAATACCATATTCCCGCTCTCTCCCCATACCCCTTGATGCCTTTTGTGTCTAGAAATCTATCTATCTCCTTCTTAAATATATTCAGTGACTTGGCCTCCACAGCCTTCTGTGGTAGAGAATTCCACAGGTTCACCACCCTCTGAGTGAAGAAATTTCTCCTCATCTCAGTCCTAAATGTCCTACCCCATATCCTGAGACTGTGACCCCTCGTTCCCCAGCCAGGGGAAACATCCTCCTTGCTTCCAGTCTATCTTGCCCTGTCAGAATTTTATACGTTTCAATGAGATCCCCTCTCATTCAACGAGATCCCCTCTCATTCATCTAAACTCTAGTGAATACAGGCCTAGTCGACCCAAACTCTCCTCATACGACAGTACTGCCATCCCAGGAATCAGTCTGGTGAACCTTCGCTGCACTCCCTCTATGGCAAGTATATCCTTTCTTAGGTATCGAGACCAAAACTGCACACAATACTCCAGGTGTGGTCTTACCAAGGCCCTGTATAACTGTAGTAAGACATCCTTGCTCCTGTACTCAAATCCTCTTGCAATGAAGACCAACATACCATTTGCCTTCCTAACTGCTTGCTGCACCTGCAAGTTTGCTTTCAGTGACTGGTGTACAAGGACACCCAGGTCCCTTTGTACATCAACATTTCCCAATCTATCACTATTTAAATAATACTCTGCCTTTCTGTTTTTCCTACCGAAGTGGATAACGTCACATTTATCCACGTTATACTGCATCTGCCATGCATTTGCCCACTCACTCAACTTGTCTAAATCGCCTTGAAGCCTCTTTGCATCCTCCTCACAACTCACAATCGCACCTAGTTTTGTGTCGTCAGCAAACTTGGAAATATTACATTTGGTTCCAAATCATTGATATATATTGTGAATATCTGGGGCCCAAGCACTGATCCCTGCGCTACCCCACTAGTCACCACCTGCCACCCCAAAAAAGACCCATTTATTCCTACTCTCTGTTTCCTGTCTGTTAACCAATTTTCAATCCATGCCAGTATATTACCCCCAATCCCATGTGCTTTAATTTTGCACACTAACCTCTTATGTGGGACTTTATCAAAGGCCTTCTGAAAATCCAAATACACCACATCCACTGGTTCTCCCTTATCTATTCTACCAGTTACATCCTCAAAAAACTCCAGTAGGTTTGTTAAACATGGTTTCCCTTTCATAAATCCATGTTCACTTTGTCTAATCCCATTAATATTTTCTAAGTGTCCTGTTATCACATCCTTTATAATAGACACTAGCATTTTTCCTACTACTGATGTTAGGCTAACCGGTCTGTAGTTCCCTGTTTTCTCTCTCCCTCCTTTTCTAAATAGTGCGGTTACATTTGCCACCCTCCAATCTGCAGGAACTGTTCCATAATATATAGAATTTTGCAAAATGACAACCAATGCATCTACTATTTCCATGGCTACCTCTTTTAGTACTCTGGGATGCAGATTATCAGGCCCTGGGGATTTATCGGCTTTCAGTCCCATTAATTTCTCTAGCACTATTTTTTTACTAATACTAATTTCCTTTAATTCCTCCTTCTCACTAGGCCCTTGGTTCCCAAGCATTTCTGGGAAGTTATTTGTGTCCTCTTCCGTGAAGACAGAACCAAAGTATTTGTTTAATTGCTCTGCCATTTCCTTATTCCCCATTATAATTTCTCCTGTCTCAGCCTGTAAGGGACCTAGGGGGAAAAATTAGGTCGTGCCCCATTTGGGGCGCAAATATCGTCTGGACGCAAATATTAGCGCCTGGCGCTAATTATCGGCACTGACTGGAAACTTCACTTTTACCGCCCCGGGAGGTGAGTGGAGCGCTAAATCAGGCGCTGCACACCTGTCTTAAGGCGCAAAGGCCAAGGAGTGAGGCGCTAACTCAGAGCGCTGGCGAAGCTCATGTAATGTCAGTCAGCAATGGAACACACACACAATGGCACGGGCCAGTTCTTAAAGGGGATGGTTAATCTTGCTTTCCATCCACATCCTGTTCATTGCAGCCTTGAATCTCGGCCTGGAGAGACTTGCACATCAAATGTGCTGGAAAGAACAATGGAGAGTACCAGGCAAAGAGCTCAGAGTGCAGCTCCCACAGTCTCTGCTAAATCGATACAAGGAATGGCAAATCAAAATGAACCTGCAAAGTGCTGCTCAGTACCCAAAACTCCTTCACACAACGTTGAATCTCTCCAGAAGTCTCTCCCTCTCTCTCTCAGAATGCGTAGTTCAAAAATGCCACCAACAATAAAAGACAGGAAGAGGCCCCCTTTAAATAGCGCCCCCCCCAGCCCCACAGCGATTGATAGCGTTCCAGTCTTCTGGTCGTTGGATGCGCCAGGCGGTAAGGCAGGGGGCACCACTCAATTTCCGCTCCGGGGCGCCACAAGGGCGTTGCACCATGGAATGACGTCACAATCTGCGCGCGCAGGTGGTCGCAGCGGTAAAGTTTAGCGCCGCCGCACAATCTCTAGTTAAGTTCCCGAGCGGCGCAAACATCGCTGTGCCCGGGCGTTAGCGGCTTTGCGCCCCATTAGCGCCCTCTTAAGGCGCTAACGGGAGGCGCAACCAACTGAATTTTTACCCCCTACATTTGTCTTCACTAATCTTTTTCGTTTTACATACTTGTAGAAGCTTTTACAGTCCGCTTTTATGTTCCTTGCAAGTTTACTCTCATACTGTATTTTTCCCCTCTTAATCAATCACTTGGTCCTTTTTTGCTGAATTCTAATCTACTTCCAATCCTCAGGCTTGCAACTTTTTCTGGCAACTTTATATGACTCCTCTTTGGATTTAATACTATCCTTAATTTCTTTTGTTAGCAATGTTTGGGCCACTTTTCCTTTTGTGTTTTTGCACCAAAACGGAATGTATAACTGATGGAATTCATGCATTCGTTCCTTAAATGTTAGCCATTGCCTATCCATTTTCATGCCTTTAATGAAGCTCCCCAATCTATCACAGCCAACTCACTCCTCATACCTTCATAGTTTCCTTTGTTTAGATTTAGGACCCTAGTTTCGGATTGGACTACTTCACTTTCCATCTTAATGAAGAATTCTATCATGTTATGGTCACTCTTCCCTAAAGGATCCCGCACAGCAAGATTATTAATTAACCCCTTCTCATTGCACAATACCCAATCTAGGATGAAGAGTGCTGAGCGGCTTGTTCCTCCTGCACCTCTAGTCCTCACTGCTGCGCTATGTTGTGCGAACACAGCACACCCTGATTATCCTCGAGACACTCGCTGTTGAATACTGATGGGCACCTCCAGACCTGTCCAGGCACCTGAAGTGCAACTTCTGCATGCTGATGGCTTACTCAATGACACATCTGGTTGTCATATGGCTCAAGTTAATGCTCCTGGTGTTCATCGGTGGGGTTCCTCAGAGGTGTCATCAGCCAGGTTTGAAGAGGGTATCTTGTCGTCTAGCAGTCACTCTTTAAGGCTGGTTCCAGGTCTGAACATGTTGGGGATGCTGGACTACCACAATATGAAAGCATCATGGCAAGTTCCAGGAAACCTGGCGCAGACCTGCATGAACCTTTTTTTGTGGTTGCACACCAGCTGCACATTGATGGAATGAAATCCCTTGCAGTTGCTGAATACCCCTGGTTGATCAGGGCGTGCCCGGATTGCCACATGTGTGCAGTCGAATGCACCCTGTACCTGTGGGAAGCTAGTCAGAGACGTGAATCACAGTGTCAGTTCATCCATCCTTACCTGCCTTATGCATTTATGTGCAGCCAACGGGGAGACTCTCGTCTCCGATGGTGCCCTGGAAGGATTCAGAGGCAAGGAAATTGAGGGCAGTGGTGACTTTCACAGCCATTGGTAATGCATGGCCACCAGGTCCAGTAGGCAGTAGGTCTTCTTCAAGGAGGCTGCAGATGTCTGCAACAACCTCATGTGACAATCTCAGTCTGTGGAAGCACTGCTCCTCCAACAGGTGAAGGAAGCTGAGCCTCTGTCTACGGACTCTGTTAGGTGGGTAGGGCCTTCTGCGACATCTATCCCTTTGTTACTCCCTTCTCTGCTGGCAACCTGCAGCTCCCTCCGTTGCAGGCACTTGCTGCTGATGATGCTGATTGTCTTCCTCAACCGAAGTCCAATCAAAAGCTGCCATGGCACCACCCATGCTGATGTCCTCTGTGAGAACACACTGTACAGGTAACTCTCTCACAACAAGCACTGCCACCAAACCATTTCCTAGATGGAACTGAGAAAGCAGCTATGAACACTGACCCTTTATTCATATTGGGCCTCCTGACATTTAACCACCTGATAAAGTGCCGCTCAATCTCACCTCGGTTTCGTTGCCAAGTTTCCCGAACCCCGGGAAACCCATGCAGCAGCCGTTAATTCTAAATAGGGCTCCCAATCGCATTACAGGAGTCTGATTTAAATATGTTAATACCAGACGCACCTCTCCACGACGAGATAATCAGACATACCAATATCCACGACTGCAAAAACGGCAATGGAGGCACAAGCGGCGGGTTAGGGTTGTGTTTCGCATAGATGACGGTTTAACTCACTCCTCCGAGCCTCTCCAGCCTGTCGGGAGGTTGTGGTTAATATCGAGGTCATTGTTTCTGAAAAGTACCCAGACCTGGAATTGAATCATTCTGAAGTGACGGTAAATTCTCAATGTTGACTTTCACAAGACCAAGAAGTGTTACCCATGGGGCAGTGCTACAAAAGCACTAATTAAAATAAGTATTATTCCCAACAAACAATTCCTATCCCTGCTAGGAAGAGTCAAGTGAAGTGGACAGAGCGATCAGGTGCTATTCTAAAACAGTGAACTGCAGAGGAATGATCCCACTGATTTACCACTAACCTCTTTCCTGGAACACAGGAAATAATATTTACCTCAATATATCAATTTATAATAAGACAAACTTGTGCTGAGGTACTTTTGATTGATCTCGGCTAACCATGTGACTTAATATATTATTATGCTCAATAGCTTGTTCGCAAAATTGAAAAGGGACAGTGGCAGCGTGGATACAAAATTGGTTAAGAGACAGAAAGCAGAAAGTGAATGGTTGTTTTTCAGACTGGAGTCAGGTATAAAGTGGTGTTCCCCAGGGGTCGGTATGAGGACCATTGCTCTTTTTGATATATATTAATGACCTGGACTTGGGTGTACAGGGCATAATTTCAAAGTTTGCGATTGACACAAAACTTGGAAACGTAGTAAACAATGAGGAGGATAGTAACAGACTTCAGGAGGACATAAATAGACAGACTGGTAAAATGGGCAGATACATGGCAGTTAAAATTTAACGCAGAGAAGTGATACATTTTGGTAGGAAGAATGAGGAGAGGCAATATGAACTAATTTTTTTATTCGTTCCGGGATGTGGGCATCGCTGGCAAGGCCAGCATTTATTGCCCATCCCTAGTTGCCCTTGAGAAGGTGGTGGTGTGACTTGCTCGGCCATGTCAGAGGGCAGTTAAGAGTCAACCACATTGCTGTGGGTCTGGAGTCACATATAGGCCAGACCAGGTAAGGATGGCAGATTTCCTTCCCTAAAGGAACCAGATGTGTTTTTACAACAATCCGATAGTTTCATGGCTAGCTTTATATTCCAGATTTAATTAACTGAATTTAAATTCCCCAGCTGCCATGGTGGGATTTGAACGCACTTCTCCGGATCATTAGTCCCGGCCTCTGGGTTACTAGTCCAGTAACATAACCGCTCGGCTACCGTACCCCTAAATGGTACAATTTTAAAGTGGGTGCAGGAACAGAGAGACCTCGGGACGGATGTACACAAATCTTTGAAGGTGGCAGGACAAATTGAGAAGGCTGTTAAAAAACATACGGGATCCTTGGCTTTATAAATAGAGGCATGGGGCTAGAAATTGCTCCCCTCAGCGCCACTCCGTAGCGCCATTAAATGGCTCTAAAATGCCGGCCACCGCACTTTAGCCAGCTGGTAGTGGGTCCGACTTAATGTCACCAACGCGAACTTCAACCCTAACGCTGAATTCAGCGCCGGGTCCTAAGCACGCCAGGTTAACCTGGCGTACAAGCAGGCTAACAGTGGCGATGTCAGCACCTCTTAAAGGGAAACACATATAAGAACATAAGAACATAAGCAATAGGAGCAGGAGTAGACCAATCGGCCCCTCGAGCCTGCTCAGCTATTCAATGAGATCATGGCTGATCTGATCCAACCTCAACTCTAAAGAACACAAGAAGCAGGAGCAAGACCAGGCCACTCGGCCCCTGGGCCCGCTCCTTCACCCACAGGGCCTTGACCGATCCGAACTCAAACTCATGTCCAATTTCCAGCCCGCTCCCCGTAACCCCTGATTCCCTTTACTTCTAGGAAACGGTCTATTTCTGTTTTAAATTTATTTAATGAAGTAGCTTCCACAGCTTCCTGGGGTAGCAAATTCCACAGACCCACTACCCTCTGAGTGAAAAAGTTTCTCCTCATCTCAGTTTTGAAAGAGGAGCCCCTTATTCTAAGATTATGTCCCCTAGTTCTAGTTTCACCCATAATTGGGAACATCCTCACCGCGTCCACCCGATCAAGCCCCTTCACAATCTTATATGGTTCAATAAGATCGCCTCTCATTCTTCTGAACTCCAATGAGTAGAGTCCCAATCTACTCAACCTCTCCTCGTATGTCCACCCCCTCATCCCCGGAATTAACCGAGTGAACCTTTGTACTGCCTCGAGAGCAAGTATGTCTTTTCTTAAGTATGGACACCAAAACTGTATGCAGTACTCCAGGTGCGGTCTCACCAATACCCTATACAACTGCAGCAATACCTCCCTGTTTTTATATTCTATCCCCCTAGCAATAAAAGCCAACATTCCATTGGCTTTCTTGATCACCTGCTGCACCTGCATACTAACTTTTTGATTTTCTTGCACCATGACCCCCAGATCCCTTTGTACTGCAGTACTTTCCAGTTTCTCGCCATTAAGATAATAACTTGCTCTCTGATTTTTCCTGCCAAAGTGCATAACCTCACATTTTCCAATATTGTATTGCATCTGCCAAATCTCTGCCCATTCACCCAGCCTGTCTATATCCCCTTGTAGGTTTTTTATGTCCTCCTCACTCTCTACTTTCCCTCCCTCCCATCTTTGTATCATCTGCAAACTTTGATATGTTACACTCGGTCCCCTCCTCCAAATCGTTAATATAGATTGTAAAGAGTTGGGGACCCAGCACCGACCCCTGCGGAACACCACTGGCTACTGGTTGCCAGTCCGAGAATGAACCATTTATCCCAACTCTCTGCTTCCTGTTAGATAACCAATCCTCCACCCATGCCAGAATATTACCCCCAATCCAGTGATTTTTTATCTTGAGTAATAATCTTTTATGTGGCACCTTGTCGAATGCCTTCTGGAAGTCTAAATACACTACATCCACTGGTTCCCCTTTATCCACCCTGTACGTTATGTCCTCAAAGAACTCGAGCAAATTTGTCAGACATGACTTCCCCTTCATAAAGCCATGCTGACTTTGTCCTATTAAATTATGTTTATCTAAATGTTCCGTTACTGTCTCCTTAATAATAGACTCCAAAATTTTACCCACCACAGATGTTAGGCTAACTGGTCTATAATTTCCAGCCTTCTGCCTACAACCCTTTTTAAATAAGGGTGTTACATTAGCAGTTTTCCAATCTGCTGGGACCTTTGCTGAGTTCAGGGAGTTTTGGAAAATTATTACCAAAGCATCCAGAATTCCAACTGCCACTTCCCTCAAGACCCTGGGATGTAAGCCATCAGGTCCAGGGGATTTATTCGCCTTGAGTCCCATTATTTTACTGAGTACCAATTCCTTAGTGATTTTAATCGTATTTAGCTCCTCCCCCACTAGAGCCCCCTGTTTGTCCAGTGTTGGGATATTCTTAGTGTCCTCTACCGTAAAGACTGAAACAAAATATTTGTTCAGCATTTTTGCCATCTCCATGTTTCCCACCATTAATTTCCCGGTCTCATCCTCTAAGGGACCAACGTTTGCCTTAACCACCCTTTTTCTTTTTATATAACTATAGAAACTCTTGCTATCTGTTTTTATATTTTTTGCTAATTTATTTTCATAGTCTATTTTCCCTTTCTTAATCAATCCTTTAGTTACTTTTTGCTGTCTTTTGAAGACTTCCCAATCTTCTATCCTCCCACTAACTTTGGCTACCTTATATGTCCTTGTTTTTAGTTGGATACTTTCTTTAACTTCTTTACTTAGCCATGGATGGCTGTCATTTCTTTTACACCCTTTTTCCCTCAGTGGAATATATTTATTTTGAAAGTTGTAAAATAACTCCTTGAATGAACACCACTGCTCATGTACCGTCTTACCCTTTAATCTATTTTCCCAGTCCACTTTAATCAATTCTGCTCTCATACCATCATAGTCTCCTTTATTCAAGCTCAGTATGCTTGTTTGAGAACCAACCTTCTCACCCTCTAATTGGATATGGAATTCAACCATGTTATGGTCACTCATTCCAAGGGGATCCTTAACTAGGACATTATTAATTAATCCTGACTCATTACACAGGACCAGGTCCAAGGTTGCTTGCCCCCTTGTAGGACCAGTTACATACTGCTCAAGAAATCCATCCCTAAGACACTCAATAAACTCTTCCTCAAGGCTGCCCTGCCCAATTTGATTTGTCCAGTTAATATGATCGTTAAAATCCCCCATAATTATAGCTGTTCCCTTATTACATGCCCCAACTATTTCCTGATTAATACTTCTTCCAACAGAGTTGCAACTATTAGGAGGCCAATATACTACGCCCACCAGTGTTTTTTTCCCCTTATTATTCCTTATCTCTACCCAAACTGTTTCATTATCCTGATCTTTTGACCCAATATCATTTCTCTGTATTACAGTGATTCCTTCCTTTATTAACATAGCCACACCCGCTCCCCTTCCTTCCTGCCTGTCCTTCCTGATTGTTAAATACCCTGGCATATTTAATTCCCAGACGTTGTCACCCTGCAGCCATGTTTCTGTAATGGCCACAAGATCATACCCATACATAGTTATTTGTGCCGTTAACTCGTCCATTTTGTTACGAATGCTACGTGCATTCAGATAAAGAACTTTCAAATGTGTTTTGTGACACTTACTTCCTGCTTTTTCCTTATTTAACACTTTACCTTTTACTCCATACCTTCTGTCCCTTCCTGACATGCTTTCCTCTGTCTCCCTGCTCAGGTTCCCAACCCCCTGCCACATTAGTTTAAATCCTCCCCAACAGCACTAGCAAACACTCCCCCTAGGACAGCGGTCCCGGCCCTTCCCAGGTGCAGAACATCCGGTTTGTACTGGTCCCACCTCCCCCAGAACCGGTTCCAATGTCCCACGAATTTGAATCCCTCCCCCTTGCACCATTCCTCTAGCCACGTATTCATTTGAAATATCCTCCTATTTCTACTCTGACTAGCACGTGGCACTGGTAGCAATCCTGAGATTACTACCTTTGAGATCCTATTTTTTAATTTACCTCCTAACTCCCTATATTCTGCTTTTAGGACCTCATCCCGTTTTTTACCTATATTGTTGGTGCCTGTGTGCACCACGACAGCTGGCTGTTCGCCCTCCCCCTCCAAAATGTTCTGTAGCCACTCCGTTTGTAAGTTTGTATTTAAACTTTTGGAGTATATTTTTTTAATTTTATTGAAGTAGTGGCTTGATAAATAGATGTTAAAAGTTTTAAGTGTGTAGTGAGTGCTGCTGGATGCTTGCAAGGGCTCGGATGGTAAATGAAGACCTTTGAGAAGAGAGAACATGCTGCAAACACTCAGCAGGTGAGGCAACATCTGTGGAGAGAAAAACAGATTTCACGTCTCAGATCGAGATGCTGCCTGACCTGCTGAGTATTTCCAGCACTTTATACTGTCATTTCAGATTGACAGCATCCGCTCACAGAGGGAAGAGGAAGAATCCGCTCACAGAGGGAAGAGGAAGAATCCGCTCACAGAGGGAAGAGGAAGAATCCGCTCACAGAGGGAAGAGGAAGAAGCCAAAGAGGAGGAATCAGACGGAATGATGCATCCCAGACAGCCCCTTTCTGGCCAGAATATCTGGGATGGAATCATCCACCTACGGTCCCAGTGACCACAACCCCAATTCTCCTTTCAACATTAGTCCCACACCTTACCTTCCCTCTGTAACTGACCATCACAATGTCCTCTTGGCCACGATGCTGAAATAAAATCCACCACAAAGCAAACTTTCCAATGCACCTATATACATCTATCCATTCAATGTGACATCAAGAAATCAACTCATCACCGGTATGCATTCTCTTAGTGAGTGCCTTTGCCTATCCTACTGATGTCACGCAGTGCTACCCCAGTGACTGCAGCATGGCTGACTTTCAGTAGGGGACACTGCAAATGTCCTTGCTGGTCGACCTTGAGGAGCCAGTGGCTGGGAGTGTGAAATCAATCTTCTTCTGTTCTTGTTCTTCTTCACTCTCCTCTCCCTCTTCTTGGTCACCCACTGGCTGGGTAGGCTGGATTTCTTGGGTGTGTGAAATGGGAAAGGCACAAGGGTGGAGTTGTGGTAAGGGGAGGGTCGGAAAGCATGAGGTGCATGCCAGAAGGAGGATAACGTACAAGGATACCAGCATCTTGTATCCTTTCAGCCCCACCACTGGCCAAGGGCTCAGCCATGCCCCTGCCACGAATGGCCGGCACCGTCTTCTCCAAGGGGATGAGGTGAGGCTAGGAATGGAAGATGTGCCTTGTGATTGGTGCAGATTGTTGGTAGGTGAGTGATTGGGGATAGGGGTCATGCACTGAGCAGTGTGTGAGGCTAGTGATGCAGTTGGTAGGAGACAGCTTTTGAAGATGCATTCACTGACCTTGACCAGTGAAGCTTCTTTGGGCACTGGAGCCGGGTCATGGGGGTGACACTTCTGGCAGTGATGGCCTCGGTGATCTGGTCCCACATTGTTCTTTCTGGAGGGCCTCCTGGCCCCTGTGGGTAGAGGCCGCTCTTGCAGTGTTGACCCCCTGCATAAAGCTGGAGTGCTGTGTGCGAGACCCTGGGTGCCCCTTCCCTGGCTTGCTGAGCCATTTGTGTTTGTGCTAAGGCATTTTTCCCATTTTTTGAGGTTAGGAAGGGAATTCAGTTTTAAGAGCTGAATATTCACATTTGGGACTGCTTTTTAATGTTAAATATTTTTTTAAAAGACAGAAAGGGCTGAAAACTGCATTGTTTCACTTCATTTTATTTTGTATTGCTTCAGTGTGCGTGGCCCCTTTAATTCTCAGACCTCTTCATTGCCCACAATTCCTTGCGAGCTTCACAGCCTCACTCCCAGAGACTGTGGGAAGCTCCAATACTGCACTTGTACAGGAACTTCGGGTTGGATACCTCCAGCAATAATACCAGGATGGCGTTGCACGGCAGGTAAGCACTGCGCCAACAATCACCATTCCCCCCACCAGATGAATTTTGCTCCGTTAGCGTTGCGGCCATTTTCAGCGGCCGTTAACTCCAGGTGCCGGTGACACTGGCAACTTTACTGGCTAAAATGAATTTCTCCCCCATCGAGTGCCCAAGCCAGGAAGTTATGCTAAACCTTTATAAAACACTGGTTAGGCCTGATATCTCATTCAAAAGGTCCAGGTTTAAATACCAGCTTCTACTGCCATGCCTATTCAATCACTTTCAATAAACAACTCATAGAATCATAGAATGATACAGTATGGAAGGGGGCCATTCGGCCCATTGTGCATCTGCTGGCTTGTTGGTAGAGCTATCCATTTAGTCCTACACCCCTTCATTTATTTCATTAGGAGCATGGATTTGCTGAGGATGTGAATAAGCAATCCTGAAAAACTCAAGCCAACCTCACCACTGCTTATTCCTTCTAAGCCATAACTGAGCTGGAGTATTGTGTTCAATTCTGGGCACCGCACTTTAGGAAGGATGTCAAAGCCTTTGCGAGGGTGCAGAAGAAATTTACTTGCATGGTACCGGGGATGAGGGATTACAGTTATGTGGAGAAACTGGAGAAGCTGGGGTTGTTCTCCTTAGAGCAGAGAAGGTCAAGAGGAGATTTGATAGAGGTGTTCAAAATCATGAAGGGTTTAGAGAGAGTAAATAAAGAGAAACTGTTTCCAATGGTTGAAGGGTCGATAAACAGAGGACACAGATTTAAGGTAATTGCCAAAAGAACCAGAGGCAAGATGAGGAAACATTTTTTTACACAGTGAGTGGAATGCGCTGCCTGAAAGGGTGGTGGAAGCAGATTCAATAGTAACATTCAAAAGGGAATTTGATAAATAGTTGAAGGGAGAAAATTTACAGGGCTGTGGGGAAGAAAAGGGGTGTAGGACTAAATGGATAGCTCTACCAACGAGCCAGCAGATGCACGATGGGCCGAATGGCCCCCTTCCACACTGTATCATTCAATGATTCTATGAGTTGTTTATTGAAAGTGAGTGAATAGGCATGGCAGTAGAAGCTGGTATTTAAACCTGGACCTTTTGAATGAGATATCTGTGCTCCTCTAATTCTGCCCTCTTGAGCATCCCTGATTATACTTGCCCAACCCTTGGTGGCCATGCCTTCTGTTGCCTAGGCCCTAAGCTCTAGAATTCTCTGCCTAAACCTGTCCGCCTCGCTACCTCTCTTTCCTCCTTTAAGACGCTCCTTAAAACCTACCTCTTTGACCAAGCTTTTGGTCACCTGCCCTAATTTATCCTTATGTGGCTTGGTGTCAAATTTTTTTGTCTTAAAATACTCCTGTGCAGCCCCATGGGACATTTTACTACTTTAAAGGCGCTATATAAATACAAGTTGTTGTTGTTGTTGAAAGTCCAACACTATTAGACTGCTATCCAATGGATGCTTTAGTGTGTATTCCTCAACTTGTATTCACATTGAGCTTAAGTGAGTTGTTTCAGGGTCTCTTTCTATACATCATGAGAGATAGAAATATCAGATCTCAGCCTTCATTTATTCCATTAGGAGCATGGATTTGCTGAGGATGTGAATAAGCAATCCTGAAAAACTCAAGCCAACTTCACCACTGCTTATTCCTTCTGGTACATCAGCGAGACCATGCAGACACTGAGACAACGTATGAACGAGCACCGCGCAACAATCACCAGGCAGAATTGTTACCTCCCAGTCGGGGAACACTTCAGCAGTCAAGGACATTCAGCCTCGGATCTGCGGGTAAGCGTTCTCCAAGGCAACCTTAGGAACACACGACAGCGCAAAATCATCGAGCAGAAACTGATAGCCAAGTTCCGCACTCATGAAGACGGTCTCAACCGGGATCTTGGGTTTATGTCACGATACATGACGTGATCCGGACTCGAGTCGTCGTTGGCTTGTTCACAGATGTGATTCCCAGTAAAAAAGTAAAAATTTTCCCAGTAAAAAAGTAAATTTTTTTTACAGCTTATCGTTTTACATACAGACGGCAGCTTTTGACACGTTAGACCCCCTGCGACTCCACCTCATTGTCTCAGTTGTATCTTGCTATGTCTTTGATGTGGTACCTTCCTGGCTGACCTGATTAACTTTATCACACCTCGGCAGATAGTCAGGATGATTTAATTTAGTTGTCTGCAATTGTAAGGTACACATGCATTGTTCTCTATCTATATATGCTTTGTCGAGTCTGTATTTCTTTACTACTTCACCTGAGGAAGGGGCGATCGATAGCTCCGAAAGCTTGTGATTTCAAATAAAACTGTTGGACTATAACCTGGTGTTGTGCGACCTCTCAATTTATTCCTTCTAAGCCATAACTGTTTAAACAGAATGGTGTGGCAGATAACACGGAGTTTGTTAAAATCTGCTCAATTTGCTGGATATAAGGTTAGGTAGCATATTTTCCAGTCTCATGCTCAACATCCCAGCTGGGAATTTGAAATGGAGACTAAAAAGGGCAATTAAGCAATAAAGGGCAAGTACTGATCTGCTTTACTGTTCAGTGAAATTACCAACCCTGGCCAGATAATAAATCGACAAATACATTCTTTCAGTAAATAAGTTGAATTGTACTGCCCAGTTAGTGTAACCCCTACTAACACAAATGGTCATTTAATGGGAGAGTTAATGCCTTTATGTTCTACAAAGGTTTCTTAATACAATAGGCATAACTATATAAGAGAAATGTTTTAAGGATGGACTTTCCATTAGCTGGGGTAGATCTTGACTTTGTGTAATAATATAAAACGGGTGATAGCGAGGCGGCAGCCCACTTTGCATCTCCCCTGATTCTTATTTCCATTGAAGTCAATAGAAGTAAGAATGGGGAGAGATGTAGAATGGGCTGCCGACTCGCTATCACCAGTTTTACACTATTGCACCAAGTCATGATCTACCCCAGTGACTTTACTACACAGTATGATAAAAAGGTAGCTCTGGAGCAAGACAAAGGTACACCATGTTGAAGCATCAACGTACTGACTACAGAGGGATGGGGTGTCAATGATAATCCACACGTTCCATGACATGAGCTAATCGATTAAAGGGGTAGAAGAGAAAATAATCTTAAAAAGGGAGTCTCAATTGGTGCAAAATAAAAGTAGGAACAAAAAAAAACAACCTCTATGAAATTTTGCAACATGTTTGATAGCACAATGGAAACTAAGCATGTTGAGGTATGTGAAACACAATCCAAATAGATATGAATTAGTTATAAGTAATGTGACTTGCAGGTCATTAAAGGCAAACTGTCTCTTACACATATTTGTGGTCTGATGAAAGTCATGGTTGATAAGGTTAATGAAAGTAATGGTAACATTTGTATCAGGTAACACCCGCAATCAGCTGTGGAAAAAGTGAGTATTTGCAGCAGCTGTCAGCTGTCATGAACAACAGGCCACATCGTACCTGTATCAGAGGCAAACTCCTGGGGGAATTTTTCGCAAATCTGTTCCAGAGACAAGTTGATCACAATCTCACATGCTTTTCTACACTCTAAAATACTCAAGAGAAATAACATTTGTAAGGAGGAAAAAGCAGCATCTATACAAGTTATCCCGAGGAACCACCAACCAATGGAGGCGAAGGGATGTTTCCAGTTACCCATGGAAACCATTTCCTTTGTTGTACCAAAATTGTAAACACGAGAATAAAGACTGCTTAAAATGTCTTTATCAATAGTGAACAGAGGCAACCTTCCCTCTGATTGGAATCAGGGGGACTCCTACAGGCACAGTAGAGCTGCTAGAGTGACAAAATGCCTCTTTCATATGATTATAAAGTTTTTGCTATAATTCTCCCCTCCATTAAGCAGTAGCAGAATTTAGACATACTCAACACCAGCAATTGGTGTTGACACAGATCCCACCTAACGCAGAATTCTCCATTCTAAGTAACAAATTTTCTACCAGGCACCTGGAATGAAAACCATTCTTTATGCACTGAAGGTGTGACCTGCAATGGAATGTGCTCAAAGACACCCTATTGTCTCAAAACTAATATAAAATAGCAGAATACACAATTTTGATGGCTGTTTCATCTGGTATTCCACCAAATTATTTTAATCACCTTTCCAGATGGCATTGTGTATTGCTGGGAGTTCACCTTTTGTAAACTGAACCTGACCCTATATCAGGAACAATATAAACAAAATCAAAATCCTTCCTAGGCCAAATAGGTCAAAATCCGATATGCTACACTCTGACTCAGACCAGTCTAGATAAACGGCTGAATTTTCTTAATCCCGCTTCTACAGGGGCAGGGCGGGATTTCTGCTAGCCAACCATACCCCGTCATGCCCCAGCCAAGTTTCCTGGGTCGGCATTCATGATGGGTTCCTGGAAGGATCCCCACCAGCAAGGGGGAGCCTAGCAATGGTGCCCAGGAAAATCAAAATGCTGCTGTCGCAGAACCAGCATTGCAGCACTTGAAGAGGTGGGAGCTACAGTAAAGGGTCCTCAGGGCCCTGTAGACTGGACCAGTGTATCACCGAGACCTTCAGCTAGAAAATAATTGGAGGAAGAGGAGCTGTTTAATAGGCCCTCTCCCTCCATCTGCCTCATGTGGGACCACTCCCACCGATAGAGTAGAAGCCCATGGAACTGAAGGCAAATTATTGACCTGGTTAGGAAATTGGCTGAGCGGCAGGAGACAGAGAGTAGGGATAATGGGCAGGTACTCAAATTGACTAGCAGGATGTGACTGGTGGTGTCCAGCAGGGATGTGTGTTGGGGCCTCAACTATTCACAGTATTTATTAATGACTTAGGTGATCCGACAGAAAGCCACATAGCCAAATTTGTCGATGATACAAAGATAGGCAGCATTGTAGGCAGTGTAGGTGGAAGCAGAAAATTACAAAGAGATATTAATAGATTAAGTGAATGGGCAAAACTGTGGCAAATGGATTTCAATGTAGGCAAATGTGAGGTCATCCACTTTGGACCTAAAAAGGATAGAACAGGGTACTTTCCAAATGGTAAAAAGCTAAAAACAGTAGAGGTCCAAAGAGACTTGGGGGTCCAGGTACATAGATCATTAAAATGTTATGGACAGGTAGAGAAAATAATCAAAAAGGCTAATGGGATGCTGGCCTTTATATCTAGAGGACTAGAGTACAAGGGGGTAGAAGTTATGCTGCAGCTATACAAAGCCCTGGTTAGACCACACCTGGAATACTGTGAGCAGTTCTGGGCACCACACCTTAGGAAGGATATATTGGCCTTGGAGGGAGTGCAGTGTAGGTTTACCAGAATGATACCCAGACTTCAAGGGTTAAATTACGAGGAGAGATTACACAAATTAGGGTTGTATTTCCTAAAATTTACAAGGTTAAGGGGTGATCTGATCGAAGTTTTCAGGATATTAAGGGGAACAGATAGGATTGATGGAGATTCATCCTTTAAGTGCCAATACCTACTTTTAATCCAATGTCACAGAAAATTTGTAAATGATATGCAGGTGGAAAAAGTGACTGTAGCTCGACTAACACACACAGGAAAATTTGCACGTGTGCGTGAATCCTTGATATGCAGTCCCAGCGGGTGATATCAGAAAATAAATCCTCACACCAACAGCATTCATAAAATATCTGAACATAGGATTTTTAAATAAAGATGAACTTTCAGTACATTGTTCAATGGACATTTCCTTTAAAAGAAACTTAATATTGAGAAAATTAATACTTCTCAATGGATCAGCAGATCAGAAAGGTTCAAGAACAATTGAAATAAATCCAGATTTAAGAGAATAATAGACAGTAATCTGAAAAGTTGCTTCAGGGTTGCTTATTCTGTGATATATATGTAGCCAGGAATAAAAATACTGAATATTTGTGTTTTTAAGGTTGACCAAAATTAATTTTTGACTTTGTTGTCCATTAATTATCTAGTTGACCTCACTGTAGCGATATTGTAAGAATGAACATACGACGACACAAAATTGACAAGGCTTGCTGTTAGACACGGGTTCATTGTATTAACCTAATTATTTTCTTATCGATTTTCTCTCCTCCTAAAGGTATTCAGTTCTTGTTTTTTTATGGGAACAGGGTGCTCTCCACTACTTCACCCAATTAGCTTTCAGTCATGTGTGAAACTTTGATATTAAGAGGGTAATTTTAATCTAAACTGCCCAGCATGTAAAACGGGCGGCTGATCTGATCACCTCACTTTCCTGACAGGCAGGTTAGCTGCCCCCTGGGTGCCTGTAGGTTATTCAACTGGAAGGACCATCACGGTAAAGCTGATATTTGGTCGTCACCAGACATCCAGACATCCAAATATGCACATATCCAACAAGGGTCACTAAATAGCAATCAAGAACTTTGGCCAATTTTCCCCTGCCTAACCCATGTACACAGAGGCCAAATGTAGAAGCTATACTGCCATCCTGAGAGTAACTAACTCGGCACAAATCGAAGATTGTACCTGGATCTTGCTGGGCCGCCTGGCTCAGTTACTCACTGGATAAACTCATTACATCAATGCAGAAGCCCAAACGTTTTCAGCTTTCAACTGAACAAGTCCAATACACAGTTTGTATTGCTATGTCCCCTTTTCATGCGCTAAAGAAACTTATAGGGTGTTCACGATGGTGTTGGAGCTGGAGTTGGAAATTTGAATGGATGAGCAGGAGGTACAATTAAATCACATTTTCACAGATGAAGTTGGCTCACTGCACTTCACCCACTTCCCTTCTTACAATTCAGTTCAGTTCTTCAGTCTTCTATGTCCTTCTCCATTACTCTGTACACTGCAGTTAAATGAGGATGGAGAGTAGTAATAGACAAAGTCTAAGATTAGGGAGGGATACTCCTGTGACTGTATCTGGGCGCACTGGATCATCTGGGCACACTGGATCATCTGGGCGCAGTGAATACCAATCTCCATTACAAGGTAGTCTAAAACTGGGCCAAACACATTTCATGTAAGATCTTCATAACCAACCAACACAGCAGACTTTCATTCAAACACCCTGGGCTGGATTCAGACCGAGGCTCAGAAGTAAAAATGCAGTGTGCTAATCCCAGTCCCCCAAAATTCAACAGTATCACTGAACCTCATGGTAAAGACAATGAGGATGTTTTCCACTTAATGAGAGCAACCATTTACTGCATTAAAGAAACTGTTAGAAGCTTCACCAGATGATTGTCTCATACTTGACAAGACCACATGAGAGATGCAAATGAACTAAGACATTCGGAAAGACTGTGCAGTCCCCTCAGCACAGTATCCAACTGTTTCTTCAAGGCGAATGTAGAGGATCCACTCTCGTACAATTAAAAACATGCCATAATATGGTCCAACAGAAAATCCTTACCAAGTGAATGACTGAATACTACTGCTGGATGAATGGAACACTAAGAAAACAATTTGCCCCTTACCCATGGCACAAAACAAGAATGGACTGAACATTGTAATGAGTTGAAGTGATTATTTATGCAGATAAACAACCTTAAACAGTGTTGCAGGGTGACAGATACAATGGCCCAGAAATTGATCTCGCTCTGTTCCCGCGGGGGTAAGCCTTCCCCGCGATGTCTCACCTCGCTTGTGCTTTTTCAGATCCAGCTCGCACGAACTTGATGTTCCAGACATCAGCTGTGCTGGGCTTGCGTATCCCAGCGGCGTAGTGAATTCGTGCGAGCTGTGGGATCACGTGACTCAGTTAGAGCCAATGGCAGCACACCATCTTCCATTCATAAGTTTCACAGACCTGCTGTGAAATCTATGAATCTTACACCCCCCCAAAATAACAGCTAAACCTCAATTAAATAAAAAAAAAAAACCATCACATTAATAAAATAAGTATAGTTAATTAAATTAACCATTTTAAATAAAAAATTAAATTTTTGAAAAAATTTTAAATCTTTTAAAAAGTTATAAAAATAAACTTACCTGTCTTTAAAGTCTCTAAAAAAGATATACCTGTAAAAAAAAAATTCAAAAAAATACTTAATTCACTACTTACCTTCTTAAAAGCGGGTCTTACTCCTCCTTTTTACATTTCCAAAATCTTCCATACTTACCTGCGCGTCCAAAGCATGAAGTGCACAGCGTGCGCGCAGCCTGTAGCGCGCACGCGATGCACCCAGGACCCGCCCCCTTTTCAGAAGAGCAATTGCCGGTTTTCAGCGCATGCGCAGGGCATGCAGAAAACCGGCAATTGGAGTGGGAATACGCGAGAGTACGCAGTGCGTACTCTCGCGTCCCGGGATCAATTTTCGGCCCATTGACTTGTGTGGGGTTACCAAAAAATTTGGTACATAACCATGCTAAAGAAAAGGTCACCTAGTTGTGTGCCAAAACAAACTACAGAGACCAGCCTGGGCAATTTTAGTTACAGTATATTTATAAAATCCTGCATTTTGTCCTGTATTCAGAAGTGGCAGACATAAACAGGGAAAAATGCTGATTAGACTTCTGTTGTACCTGTGCCATGCTGGGCACTGGCTGGTACACTGAATGGGAGTTCATGCTCCCCGCTCAGCCAATTCCTGGGCCCTGACTTGGTACCTTGGTATTCGTCAGTATTTAGTGTACTACAATTACTTTGTCAATTCACTCCAGTTCATATTGCAAGTCACAATCAGAGCAATCTAAACATTGGAAATGCTGTTCTATGAGGCCAAAGGTCTGTTGCATAAGAACATAAGAAATAGGAGCAGGAACAGGCCATTCTGCCCCTCGAGCCTGCTCTGCCATTTAATGAGATCATGGCTGATCCGATTTTGGCCTCAACTCCACTTTCCTGCCCGCTCCCCATAACCCTTGACTCCCCTGTTGCTCAAAAATCTGTCTATCTCAGCCTTGAATATATTCAATGACTCCGCCTCCACAGCTCTCTGGGGTAGAGAATTCCAAAGATTCATGACCCTCTGAGAGAAGAAATTCCTCCTCATCTCCGTCTTAAATGGGCGACCCCTTATTCTGAGACTATGCCCCCTAGTTCTAGATACTCCACTAGGGGAAACATCCTCTCAGCATCTACCCTGTCCAACCCCCTCAGAATCTTACATGTTTCAATAAGATCACCTCTCATTATTCTAAACTCCAATGAGTATTGGCCCAACCTGCTCAACCTTTCCTCATAAGACAACCCTTCCATCCCAGGAATCAACCTAGTGAACCTTTTCTGAACTGCCTCCAATACAAGTATACAAGGGAAACACGGTGGCATAGTGGTTAGCACTGGTGCTTCACAGCGCCAGGGACCCGGGTTCGAATCTGACCTCGGGTGACTGTCTGTGTGGAGTTTGCACATTCTCCCCGTGTCTGCGTGGGTTTCCTCCGGGTGCTCCGGTTTCCTCCCACAGTCCAAAAATGTGTGGGTTAGGTTGATTTGGCTATGATAAATTGACCCTTAGTGTTAGGGGGAGATTAAATATGTGGGGTTATGGGGATAGGATGGGATATGTTAGGGGGAATTAAATACGTGGGGTTACAGGGGTAGGGTGGGATATGTGTACTGTGGGGATTAGGGCAGGGACGGGGTACTGGATTTGGATGATCAGCCATGATCGTATTGAATGGTGGAGCAGGCTCGACGGGCCGAATGGCCTACTCCTGCTCCGAGATTCTATGTTTCTATCCCTCCTTAAATATGGGGACCAAAACTGTACGCAGTACTCTAGGTGTGGTCTCACCAGCGCCCTGTACAATTGTAGCAAGACTTCCCTACTTTTATACTCTATCCCCCTTGAAATAAAGGCCAACATTCCATTTGCCTTCCTAATTACTTGCTGCACCTGCAAGTTAACTTTTTGTGTTTCATGTATGAGGACACCCAGATCCCTCTGTACCGCCGCATTCTGTAGCCTTTCTCCATTTAAATAATATTTTTCTTTTCTATTCTTCCTACCAAAGTGGATAACTTCACATTTTCCCACATTATACTCCATCTGCCAAATTCTTGCCCACTCACTTAACCTATCTATATCCCTTTGCAGACTCTTTGGGCTCGATTTTGCCAGGCCCGAGGAGGCGGGAATGGAGGCGTGTGGGGTGTTAAAATTGCAAAAAATGGCAGGCGGGCCCAACCCCGCCACCATCCCGCCTCCGAGCAATTTTGCCAAATGCGTGGTTTCTGATCCCGTCTCCGTCCCGCCTCCAAGAGGCGGGATAGGCCCATAAGGCCCTTAACAACCACTTAATTGCCTCTATAATCCCATTTTGAGAGGCCTTTCTGATTTTAACACTTTTCCGACGTGATGCACACCTCCTCTGAAACATGACGGTGAAACCTGGCGGTAGCACACTTGGATTGCTGACTATCAGCTGCAGCTCCACCATTAAGAAGGAGATTTGAACATTCATCATTCTGGGGGAACTTTTAGCAGTCATAACTATTTATGTGGAAGTTTGGAGCCTGGTGGTGGTGGAAAATTCTGGGAGCAGACTTAGGTCTCCTGCTGCTCATTTTGCCTCCAGGTCCCTCTCACAGCAAAGGCCAAAAGCTTCCCAGTCTTTGCAGACCTTAAATGCAGCAGCAATAATGACATCATCAGAGGCGACTTTCAGACTGAAAACACTTATTGGGTCATGGGTTCCCACTTGCTGGAACTCAATTGCCCAATTAGGGGAAAATCGAATAATTCTCCCACATCCAATTGGAGTCGGGTGGCTAACACGAAAAGTGGATGACACGACCCCAGCCCGCCCCAATGACAAAATCGAGCTCTTTATATCCTCCTCACAACTTGCTTTCCCACCTATCTTTGTATCGTCCGCAAATACAGTACACTCGGTCCCTTCATCCAAGTCATAAATATAGATTGAAAATAGTTGAGGCCCCAGCACTGATCCCTGTGGCACCCCACTAGTTACAGATTGCCATCCTGAAAATAACCAATTTATCCCAACTCTCTGTTGGCTTATTCCCCTGCATTGTGAATGTGTACCATGTTGGCACTTTCTTGTAAGATCACTAGTCATATTTGGAACAGGTAGCTCATGTCTCCCAGGAGCCAACCTTCCATTTAGTTTTTCCTCCAAGACGTGTGCAGTGCGAGCATTTTCACAAAAATTGAGCATTAACTGCTATCATTAATTTAATCTTTATGGGGCGGGAGAGGCGGGAATAGTGTGTGGCCGGTAGCGGGTGAGCCACCCTCGACACCTGACTACATTAACTACCTAGCTGGCGGGCGGGAGTGGGAATTTGGCTGCAGGAGGCTGCAGCTGGGGATCCATGGGAACGGTCCCTGGCAGTGAATGAGCTGGGATTCCCTTGGCATCGGAATAAGGCACGGAAGGGCTGGGGATTCCTTCTACATGATGTGTGATCAGGGAATGCCAGGTTTGACGATTCCCCCAAAGATCAGGGAATGCCGGGCTGAGTATTCCCCAAAGATCAGGGAATGCCGGGCTGAGTATTCCCCAAAGATCAGGGAATGCCGGGCTGAGGATTCCCCAAAGATCAGGGAATGCCGGGCTGAAGATTCCCCAAAGATCAGGGAATGCCGGGCTGAGGATTCCCCAAAGATCAGGGAATGCTGGGCTGAGGATTCCCCAAAGATCAGGGAATGCCGGGCTGAGGATTCCCCAAAGATCAGGGAATGCCGGGCTGAAGATTCCCCAAAGATCAGGGAATGCCGGGCTGAGGATTCCCCAAAGATCAGGGAATGCCAGGCTGAGGATTCCCCAAAGATCAGAGAATGCCAGGCTGAGGATTCCCCAAAGATCAGGGAATGCCAGGCTGAGGATTCCCCAAAGATCAGGGAATGCCGGGCTGAGAATTCCCCAAAGATCAGGGAATGCCGGGCTGAAGATTCCCCAAAGATCAGGGAATGCCAGGCTGAGGATGCACAAGGATTCCATGCGGGTCCTGGTGGGAGCACAGCCTGCTTCTCTTAGTCCACAAGGAGTTCAAAGAGAGGGAAGGTTTTAAAACTTACCTGGGCTTTTTCTACCAGTCAGCTCCTCCTGCCATGTTTCTGCTGCCGGACAGCAGACAGCGCAGGACTCCTCCTGCACGGCCCTTAAAATTACCTGATAGTGCCATTGAAATCACGACATCACCGAAGACGGCTGATTTTAGAGGGACCCTCGTCCAGGGCCTGAATCGCCTCCGTTAATATTATGACGGCTGGGCACACGGTTGCTTGGAGGCAAGATTTCATTTTTTAGAATTTTAACCTCTCACCTGCCCTTTTCGGGGTGCAGGGGGTGTGAAGGGAGAGTTAAAATCGAGGCCAGAGAATCATAAAGGACAGAAGGAGGCCATTCGGCCCATCGTGCCTGTGCCAGCTCTTTGAAAAAGCTATCCAATTAGTCCCACTCCCTGCTCTTTCCCCATAGCCCTGCAAGTTTCTCCTTTTCAACAAAAAAATCCAATTCCCTGTTGAAAGTTATTGTTGAATCTGCTTCCACCCTTTCAGGCAGTGCATTCCAGATCACAACAAAAGCAAAATACTGCGGATGCTGGAAATCTGAAATAAAAACAGACATCAGACAAAAGGTCATCGACCTGAAAGGTTAACTCTGTTTCTCTCTCCACAGATGCTGCCTGACCTGCTGAGTATTTCCAGCATTTTCTGTTTATATTCCAGATCATCATAACCTGGGCGTATAGAAAAATCACCTCATCTCCCCTCTGGTTCTTTTACCTTAAATCTGTGTTCTCCTGCCAGTGGAAACTGTTTCTTCCTCTTTACTCTATCAAAACCCTCATGATTTTGAACACCTCAATTAAATCTCCCCTCAACCTTCTCTGCTCTAAGGAGAACAATCTCAGCTTCTCCAGTCTCTCCACATAACTGAAGTCCCTCATCCCTGGAACCATTCTGGTAAATCTCCTCTCAAAAGCCTTGACATCCTTCCTAAAGTGTGGTGCCCAGAATTGGACACAATGGCCCCGATATTTAATCGGAGATGCGTTGGGAGCGGGGGGTTGTCCGATATCGCGTGGGAAACCTGGAAGCAAGTTCAGTGCGTCTCTCTGTGGCTTTTTAACTCAGGCACCTCATTATCATTTTACTTCCGGGTTTGTCGTCCAATCCGTGGCAGCGGGCGAGATGAGGCCCCACATGATGCAATCTCAACTCCAGTATTTAAAGGGACGAACAAAAGATAGAATTTGGAGGAGTTGGAGGTGAGAAGCAGAGAGGAGCAACTTAACAATGGATTCGAGACCTTTAAAGGCTGTGTCGCATTTCAATAATGCCTCGCTTGATGTGTTGCTGGGGACAGTGAGGAGTTAGAGAGCGGTACTATTCCCCAGCAACTGGAGAAAGAAACCTGCTGCTTACACCAAGAAGGCGTGGCTGGAGGTGGCCCAGGAGGTCAGCAGCAGGAGCGCAGTGCCACACTCCTGGATTCAGTGCAAGAAGCGCTTTAATGACCTAACCAGGTCAGGAAAGGTAAGTACAGTTGCGCATATGTAAAAAGGAAGAGAATAGCAAAAGTAAACGTTGGTCCCTTAGAGGCTGAGACAGGAGAAATTATTATGGGAAATAAGGAAATGGCAGAAACGTTAAACAAATATTTTGTATCTGTCTTCACAGTAGAAGGCACAAAAAGCATACCAAAAATGGTGTGGAACCAAGGGTCTAATGAGGGTGAGGAACTTAATGTAATTAATATAAGTAGAGAAAAAGTACTAGAGAAACTAATGGGACTAAAAGCAGAAAAATTCCCTGGACCTGACGGCCTACATCCTAGGGTTCTAAAAGAGGTGGCTGAAGAGATAGTGGATGCATTGGTTTTGATCTTCCAAAATTCCCTAGATTCTAGAATGGTCCCAGTGGATTGGAAGGTTGCAAATGTAACACCACTATTCAAGAAAGGAGGGAAAGAAAAAACATGGAACTACAGGCCAGTTAGCCTGACATCAGTCGTCGGGAAAATGCTGGAATCCATTGTTAAGGAAGTGGTATCAAGTCACTTAGAAAATCATAACATGATTAGGCAGAGCCAACATGGTTTTATGAAAGGGAAATCGTGTTTGACAAATTTATTAGAGTTTTTTGAGGATGTAACTAGCAGGGTAGATAAAGGGGAACCAGTGGATGTAGTATATTTGGATTTCCAAAAGGCATTTGATAAGGTGTCACATAAAAGGTTATTACACAAGATTAGGGCTCATGGGGTTGGGGGTAATATAATAGCATGGATAGAGGATTGGTTAACTGACAGAAAACAGAGGGTAGGGATAAACGGATCTTTTTCAGGTTGACAGTGGGGTGCCGCAAGGATCAGTGTTGGGGCCTCAGCTACTTACAATCTATATTAATGACCTAGCTGAAGGGACTGAGCGTAATGTATCAAAGTTTGCTGATGATACAAAGCTAGGTGGGACAGTAAGCTGTGAGGAGAACACAAAGGGCTAAAAATTGAGTCGCGCCCCATTTGGGGCGCTAACCTCGCTGGGGCGCTATGTTTAGCGCCCCGAAAAAATTAGCGCCCCCGCGCCGGAATTTGAGTGGTTGCGCCCCAAGAGGGAAGCGGGGCGCTACTGGAAGCACCCCGCATCCCTCTTGGGGCGCTGCGAGGGAATATCCTGGTGCTCTGGCGCTGCGGCACGTCGCACCGTGGTACTGCAGGCCTTCCTCCCCTTCTTAAAGGGGAGGGGCCCTGCGCAGCGCGAACCGGGGCCCAGCTGGGCCCCCAGGGATCGGGAGTGCCGGCAAAAGAGCCCGGCACTCAAGAGAAGTGCCGGGCTCTTGGAGCGCAGCTGGCACTTCACGGTGGGGGGGCTTCACGGGGGCCGGGGACAGCAACGGGGGCAGGTGCTGGCAGGCGGCCAGCAACAAAAATGGCCACCTGCCACCTCCCCTTTAAATATCGCCGCCCCGGCCGCACGTACGCCCCCCTGAACCCGTCGGACATAGCGTCTGGCGGTAAGTCAGGGGGCGCGACCGAAGATCGCGGCTGGAGCGCGAGCGGGGTGCTGTGCGTCATCGCCGGCGGCGCAGCGCCACAGGGCGCTACCGGCTGGCGCCGCCGCTAACCTCCCGCTGAATTTTGCGGGAGGCGTGGGCGGCGCTGCGCCCGGGTGTTAGCTGCTTTGCGCCCCATTAGCGCCCTCTTAAGGCGCTAACGGGAGGCGCAAGCAGCTGAATTTTTCCCCCAAAGAGTCTGCAAAGGGATATAGATAGACTAAGTGAGTGGGCAGTAAGGTGGCAGATGGAGTATAATGTAGGGAAATGTGAGGTTATTCACTTTGGTAGGAAGAATAGAAAAACAGAATATTTTTTAAATGGTGAGAAACTGTCAAATGTTGATGTTCAGAGAGATTTGGGTGTCCTCATGCAAGAAACACAGAAAGCTAGCATGCAGGTACAGCAAGCAATAAGGAAGGCAAATAGCATGTTGGCCTTTATTGCAAGGGGGTTGGAGTACAAGAGTGAGGAAGTCTTGCTACAAATTGTACAGGGCCTTGGTGAGACCACACCTGGAGTACTGTGCATAGTTTTGGTCTCCTTTTCTAAGGATGCCTTGGAGGCGGTGCAACGAAGGTTCACTAGATTGATTTCTGGGATGAGAGGGCTGTCCTATGATGAGAGATTGTGTAGAATGGGCCTATACTCTCTGGAGTTTAGAAGAATGAGAGGTGATCTCATTGAAACATACAAGATTCTGAAGGAAATTGACAGGGTAGATGCTGAGAGGTTGTTTCCCCAGGCTGGAGTGTCTAGAACTAGGGGCATAGTCTCACGATAAGGGGTACGCCATTTAAGACTGAGATGAGGAGGAATTTCTTCACTCAGAGGGTTGTGAATCTTTGGAATTCTCTGCCCCAGAGGGCTGTGCATGCTGAGTCTTTGAGTATATTCAAGGCTGAGATAGATAGATTTTTGGACTCTAGGGGAATCGAGGGATATGGAGATCGGGCAGGAAAGTGGAGTTGAGGTCGATGATCAGCCAAGATCTTATTGAATGATGGAGCAGGCTCGAGGGGCCGTATGGCCTACTCCTGATCCTATTTCTTATGTTCTTATTCACCTATGTCCTGCTGTGCGCATCACCCCAACCCCTCACTCTTCCTTCTCAAGTCTGGTTTCTGGCTTAGTTGGTAGCACCCTCATCCTCCAAGCTCTGCTCAGCTGAACATAAATGCTGTACCCTGGGGGCCGTCGATTAAGAGGAGAATCCTGAGCAGCAGCAGAGAATGTGCGATGCACTGACAGGCCTTCCAAGCACACTAACCATGATTGCAGAGAGAATGGAGGAGTCTCCTCAAGCATGAGTGGGTTGACGTTGCAGAGTATTGCGATGATGTCTTCTTCCATGGAGAGAGTGGTCGGCTCCGTGGAACGTCAAGCATGGCTATCAACTGAGTCCGTGCCGCCTTGACCATGGCCGTGCAAACTCTGGATGACAACATGTCTGCCACCTTAAATAGGATGACAGATACCTCAGCCTTGGCCTTACAGGGCCGTACTGATCTGCACCAAAGTGTTCTCCAGCACAGTGGTAGCAGTAAAATGCAGCTGGACCATGAGAGGGATGATGGCGAAAAGGGATATGGAAGTGAGGACTCCACTCAAAGCACTTTCACTTCTCACCCGTTGCAGCAGTCTTTGATGGGGCCCTCACAGGCTCCAAAACCCAAAGGACGTTGGCCAAGAGCATCTCAGCAGTCGGAGCAGGGATCTGAGCAGTCTGCCTCTACCTCTGCTGTAACCACAGGGGTTGCAGTAGGAAAAGGAAGAGTAAAGCTTTGTAGTTGCACAAGGGTATGCACATGTGTGTGAGAAAATGTAATGTTGTTAAGTTTCTGTTGTTCAGTTAAAGCACATAAGTATTATTCTTTTGCACCACTTTTCCCATCTTGCCCATTCTTGGTTGCTGGGTGAAAAGTCACCTTTTAATTTATGTGATGATGAATGGGAAGACATGAATTTGTGGGGATCAATGGGGGGATGTGCAAGGGGTGGTTGGTTGTTTGTAGGACTGATTTGTGTCAGTGGCATTGGGGGTGTCGGGGGGCAGGAAGAGTGGCTGTTGCATGTATTTGTGACATGGGTCCACTGGTGCAACCTAAGTGAACCTTGCATTAATAAGGGCATCCTTGGCATCCCGGGCAGCAATGTGAGCAGCTGGGGGTGCATTGCCCTCATCACCTTCCTCCTGCTTGCCTTCCTCTTCCTCCTACTCCTCCCCCTTGGAATCTTCCGAGGAGGATCTGTGCTCTTTGCCTTCTTCCTCCTGCAGGTCCAAACCTCACTGCTATGCAATGTTGTGCAGAGCGCAGCACACCATGACCATTCTGAAGACCCTGGCTGGTGCTTACTGAAGGGCACGTCCAGATCTGTCCAGGCACCCAAAGCGCATCTTCAGCATGCCGATGGCTTGCTCGATCACACATCTGGTGGTGATATGGCATTCATTGTAGTGCTGTTGGGCTTCATTTTTCAGGTTTCTGACAGGTGTCATCAGCCAAGTTTGAAGTGGGTATCGCTTGTCTCCGAGCAGCCACCCCTTAAGTGCGTTTCCAGGTCCAAAGATGTCAGGGAGCTTGAACTGTCACAGGACGAAAGCATCATGGCAGCTCTCCGGGAATCTGGCACACACCTGCAGAAATATCTTCTTGTGGTTGCACACCAGCTGCACATTGATGGAGTAGAAGCCCTTGCGGTTAACGAATATTCGTGGGTGATCTGGGGGTGCCCAGATTGCCATGTGTCTACAGTTTATGATGCCCTGCACCTGTGGGAAGCCAGCCAGAGCCGCAAACCCGAGTGCCCGTTCATTCTGACTGGCATCATCGCAGGCAAAGTTGAAATAATTGCCGGCCCTGGTAAACAAGCCATCAGTCACCTGTCTTATGCATTCTTGGGCCGCCGACTGGGAGATCATGGATCTGTCTCTGGCAGAGTCCTGGAAGGATCTGAAGGCAAAAAAGTTGAGGGCGGTGGTGACTTTGACAGCCACTGGTAATGCGTGGCCACCAGGTCCAGCAGGGAGCAGGTCATCTCCTAGGAGGCTGTCGATGTCTGCTGCCACCTAACGCGACAACTGAGACACTGCTGTTCAGACATGTCAAGGAAACTCAGCCTCTGCCTGTAAGACCGTTTCACAGGTAGTGCCTCCTGCGAGCTGCTCCCCTCTCCGCCGCTCCCCTCTCCGCCGCTCCCCTCTCCACCGCTCCCCTCTCCGCCGATCCCCTCTCCGCCGCTCCCCTCTCCGCCGCTCCCCTCTCCGCCGCTCCCCTCTCCGCTGTCCAGCTACAGGTCTCTGAACAGCAGGCGGGTGCTGGTGCTGATGCTGGTCATATTGCTCCTCGTCCAAGGTCCAATCTAAGGCAGCCATAGCGCCACCAATCCTGACGTGATTGAGAAAACCTCCAAAGTATAGAAAGTAAAATCTCAGCAAAAGTACGGAGAAAAAACCCTTTCCCACGAGCAGGTATGAAAGCAACTGTGAGCACTGAGTATTTATTGCAGTATTTCCATGCGTTTGAATCAGACCCCTTAATTGCCGTTGTGTTCTCGCCTTGCTTTCACTGGTGAATTTCAGGAAGCCTGGGAAACCTGTGGATGCGCCATTAAATTTGACAGTGAGTTGAAATATCGCTCTAATTGAGTGATTAACATATGTTGATAGGCAACCCGCCTCTCCCGAGGGGGTTGCGTGCAAGCTTGAGTTAAACCCAGAAGTCGGCGGGTTGGAGCAGGCGTCCTGATGCGCTGAGATTTTTGCCGGTTTTAACCCCCCCACCTGCACCTGAACCTACACGCTTCTCCAGGTTAAAATTCCCCTTGATACTTCAGCTGACGTCTAACCTGTGATTTATAAAGGTTTACCTTCTTTGCCTTTGTACTCTATGCCTCTATTTATAAAGCCCAGGATCCCGTTTTTTGATTGATGCTGATTATTTACCAACATAATGCTCAAAGCACTGTAACCCTTTCTGTTGCTGAAACAATGGGCAATGCATGAATGGAAAATGAATACAAGTAATGGCAACTTGCACCCTGGGAACACCACACAACTGAAAAATTGAGCCGGCCTCTCCAGATGGTGCTGCTGTTGAAATTGACGTACACATATGCGTGGCAAGAGAAGGATTCTGTTATCTCTGGGCTGTAGCACGGATTTGCATACTGGCTGATCTATTTGGTGATCCCATTCAGAGAGACCACAAAGATGGCTAATGTGGGAATTAGAATAAATCACATGGGTGCTCTTCAATGATCGGGTTAAAGCACATTGCCTGAGCACCACAAGAGGGGCTTCACTGATTTCAGAGTGCTTGATGCTGATACGATGCCCCTAGCATGAGAAAGTGTTTTATTTCCCAGCATTAGCAGCTCTCACTTTGAGCAGAAAATTGAGAAATTCCGTAATATAAACATTATGAACCAGTGCATTTCACTCCAAAAAACAGGGTTCCATTCATTTAATTAGTTTGAAATCTTTCTACCACACCTGGGGTTGCCAACCCTCCAGGGCTGTCCTGGAGTCTCCAGGAATTACAGATTCATCTCCTAGGCAGCAGCCCAGAAAAACAACATTAAGGGGATTAAAAAAAGGTGTGCATTTTTATTTCATTTTCTTTGAACATTTTCTTTTATTAGTAATACAAATATTGGAGGGAAAAAATGCTGTTTGACTGGGCGGGCCGGTTGGAGGCGGGAGGTTAGGTGATGAAACCTCCAGGAATATGTCCAACCAGACTCGGCAACCCTATCACACCTTCTCTCATCTATCATCTCACTATTGGAATGGTCCGAGCTTTGGCAACTGTGCTCAGTGTGTAGGACTCCCCTTCCCCCACATGACCAGTGCCCGATAGCAATCTCTGAAATAATTAACCACACTCGATTCCTCCTTGACGATAACATTTTTACATATTTATAGATTGCATGCAGTGGTCTACAAACCATTGTCTTAAAGGGAGATGTCGTTTGTAACATTCC
The DNA here is from genome assembly GCA_030390025.1 of Squalus acanthias. Taxonomy (NCBI): domain Eukaryota; kingdom Metazoa; phylum Chordata; class Chondrichthyes; order Squaliformes; family Squalidae; genus Squalus; species Squalus acanthias. The sequence goes on from CM059432.1 coordinate 110,663,011, forward strand.
TCGTTTACCTATGACATAATTTGCTTGTATCCTGAAAGGGGTGGAAGGGAGTCTGACTCCAAATATATATGATTTTGCTCAGTGTAATAATAGAATTATGGTATTCAATGTGCAGCTTGCATGAAAACAAAACATAATGAGATGCAAACATGTCAGCCAACTAACACAGCAATGGTACATCCCCCGAATGTAATTCCTCAATCCCTTTACCATGGTTGTAGTCAGAAGCAGCTGTGTGATTTGGGCTGCTGATAGCTTCTGGCAGCACCTCACAAGGCAAGGTCAGCTCAAGGTAAGTCTGCACTGAGCACGCCTGCTCCTCTGCTAATCTATTTAAATCTCATTTTATGAGGGCCACTAATTTCTTGTAACAGGATGACAGTTGAAATATATCAACAAATAAGGCCCATGTTTTGCTGCATCCTAAGTAAGATGGGAAGGTATGTCATCCTACAGACGACTCCAGATCTTTGTGTTTCTTATTGTAATAAAATGATTTGTACCAAACCCCATTCCTTATGTGTGCTAAACCAGCTGTCTCATCGAGCAACACTCAAACTATTTGAAAGATCAGGCATCAAAAGCTGAGCCTGAAGTTCCTTTGAGCATCTCTCACTCTAACTGACTGAGTGCTGCCGCCTCCTCAATCTCTTTAATATTATTGTCCCAGTCACACTGCAGAAAGGGAACTGTTTGGAGCTATTTCTAAGTGCTCCAATAACACAGAACCTGGAGAAAAAAATTATTTTAAAAAGTTAAGAAATTCAATCCTTTCAGATGCTGTAGTTGTTATAATGCACTAATTTTCTCGGTAGCAGGACATTTCAGAATTATCCTGTAAATGCATCTCATGCAATCGCCACAATTAAACAGACAAGAATCCGTACCTTACAGTGTAGACCAAGGAGTAGAGGTTCCACTTTGGGTGCAACCGGGAAATTGGGCCCAAAAGGAGCTTTAAATTGCACTGGTTACAGTTCAAGTTTCCGCTAAAATCCATCTGCATAACCACAAATGTAAAATCTTCCCTGAACCCAGACAATCGGGCACCATAACAGAACGTCATTGTTTCTTTTTTGTTCTTTCCATTATAAAGCATTCCCTGACGTATTTAAAAGTGATAAACTGGTGCAGTTTTATTAATTCAACTGAAAATGGGTTTATTACCAAAACTAAGCATTGTCCTTTTAAAATTGAATATATCCTCTGCTTGCACTGCCACTGCTATTTTACCTGCTAACTACCCTGTGTGTGAAGAGGTTATATCTATAACTTGGGAACGTAATTGGCTAAGGCAGAGGAAGTAGAGAGAAGTGGTGAAAGGATGTTTTTCTGATTGGAGAGAAGTACGCAGTGGGGTCCCGTTGGGGTCGGTATTAGGACATTGCCTTTCTTATACAAATGACCTGGACTTGGCTATAGGGAGTACAATTTCAAAGTCTGCATATGATACAAAGCTTGGCAATGCAGTAAATATTGAGCAGGATATTAGCAGAGTTCAGGAGGACATGGACAGACTGGTGAAATGGGTAGACACATGGCAGATGCCATTTAATGCAGGTAAGTGTGAAGTGATGCACTTTGGGAGAAACAACAGCCCTTTCAAAGTGCCGGCACAGGCACAATGGGTCGAATGGCCTCCTTCTGTGCTGTAAGATTCTATGGCTGGAATTTTGCCTACCTGGGCGGGTCCGTTGCGGGCTGTGTCCGTGGGGGGTCGCGACCCCGCTGCTGGCTCCATCCTGCTGTTGAAGATGAACTTACCTTAATGGGGCCTATTAAGCCCGACCAGCACGTCACCCGGCCCAATGAGATGGAGCGGGTCTGGTGATGTCATTCATGATGCATTTTTAGCCGGGATCTTTAAAGGGACCATGGCCACATTACATTTGAAGTTTAATCTAACCTGGTGCTGTCAGTATACTACAACATTGGAGTGCTGCAAACACTGACAATGACTACACAGAGGCAGAGGGCTGCACCCAGGTTGTCCGATGACTCCCTCCACATGCTTATGGAGGGAGTCACAGCACGCAGGGAGGTCCTCTTCCCTTCCGATAGGCAGAAGAGACCTCCCCAGCCTGTTTGCACATTGCAGAGGAGGGCACAAGCAGGGATGTCGTCAGGAGGACCTGGGTGCAGTGGTGCAAACCTTTCAATGATCTTAGTAGATCACAAAACGATAGTACAAAGTCACACTCAACCTTATCCTGCTGTGCCACTCATCACATCCCCATCACTCTGCCTTCCCTACCCTACTCCTGCACATCCTTACTCATACCAACGTATCTTGCACCTCCACCCATCCCTCTCTATCTACATTATCACTTCCCCATCTCACTAACCACCCCTCACACTCACCCTCATCCTAGTGCAATCATACCAACTAACAACACACAAGAGTCAGCACTTGGGTGTTTTATGCAATGTTCATGTGAAGGTTCTGTTAATGTGGTGTCAAATATAAAAATCTTTATTTTCAACATTTTCCGGTCTTGGACAGATTTGTGTACACCTTTGGAAGTGGCTTAGTGAGTTGCAGTGAATGGTGAGACATAACGGTACCTCCGCAATGGCGATGAGTGTAAAAGGAATGGCTTGGGCATTGTAGGGATGCTTTATGGTGTTGATGTGGGGTGGTGCCAACCTGGAGCATCATGTGGCAGCCATATAGTACAGTGTCAAGTGAAGTAAATCTGGCCACAATGGGCAGCAATATGGTCATGTGTTGATGCCCTCTGTCCTGTGCAGCATCAGTTGATTGCGGAGAAGGTTGGTGTTGTGCTGGTGTGCCTGGTGCTGCTGGTGTTGGGGCTCATCGTGGTCCGATTCTGAGGACCAAGGTGAGACAGTATAAATGGCATCCATGTTGATGGAATAGATGGCAGGTGAAGTACAGATGACAGAAGCATTCTGTCAATGAGTGAGAGAGTTCTTCCAATGAGGTGACACTGGATGGAGACTTTGCTGGAAACACATGCAGCCTACAGAATCTGTGCTGGGAATGGACTGAGCAACAGCTTCTGCCTGAGGAAAGTGATCATCTGTAAGGTGTGAGCTTTTACTGTACATTTTATGCTGTCAATTAATCAGCTGGAGCAATGGCCACTGAACTCCCGCCTCAGGTTGACAGACGTGGTTCCCGAGCTGCGTGAATCCTGCGGCCATGCAGGGAAATTTAAAATGTAGGGGGGAGAAAGGCTTTAAAGTGCCTGTAAACAACCTGATAATGATTTCAATTGGGTCTCCCACCGCTGGCGGTCGGGTCAGCTCCACGATGACAGACGCACCTGGGGGAAAGGCGCGTGGGAACGAGATGGCAGCAGGTTCCTGACCCACTGTCAAAAATAACAACTTTCCCACCCGACCCTCCACCGATCTCGCCCGCTACCACCCCGGAAAATTCTGGCCTATGATTCTGTGATTCTAATTGTACACTCACCTTTTCACATCCAAGTTTGGATGCCTGTCCTCCTGTACTAGAGCTTGTGTTAATATGGAAGATCACTCTGGGATCCAGTTTACCTATTCCCTTGAAGATTTTATGGACCTCAATAAGGTCATCTCTATGCAATACTGCCTCCAAGGGTAGGCTGTTCCGCTGTAGTATGGTGCCAGAACTGTTCTCTCCGAGGATTTCAAAACCTTTGAAAATCCTGATCTCTCGCTGCCTTTCTTTTTTACTACTTCAGGCTTTTAAAGCCCCAAGTTTGGCTTCACCTAATCACTACTTATCTTTTCTCTTACTCTTCAATATTAATCGTGTCCTGCACTATGGCCCTTTATCTGGCTTGTCAATTTCTGAAAAAAATGGTGCTACCATCGACTGTATATATGACAAACCCATTATCATGGAATCTGATCTACACAATTAACGGGACAACAATGGACTCTTTTACATGTCATAAATAAGATTACCATGGGCTCTGATGAAATTAATATTTAGTCCATTATGGATTGAATATATTAGCCTCTAAAAGACTACTTAGTACTCAGGCACATACCATCACTAGGCGACTCGGGAAAATGAATGGATATCCACTAAAGAATCATGAAAAGCAGACGTGGGTCGGAAAATTCAGCCTGGCTGAGACTGCTGCTTTGGATTAGATTCTCATCCCATCAATGAGAAAAGCAAGAGCTCTTAAAATCAGAAATGATGTCAGAGAAATCCAAGTCCCACACAATGTTTGCAATTATGCAGCACTAGTTATTTTTAAAAAGCTATTCTTTTATTATTTTATATTACTTGAATGACCTTGTATGTCTGACACCACATTATTGTGAAATTTGGTAAATATTATGAGGCTCTACAAAATCTCGTTTGATGGGAGCAAGGATCAGAGGATTATTAAAATGAATCACGAGAACATGAGGAGCTCAATGATTTGGGTGTCCTGATCTCTGCGTCCAATTCTCCAATCAAGCAAGCCTCTGCAATTGGAGTTGAAACTTCACTTCCACCCAACAGCTTTTCATTACCTCTGACTGGATTGTGACATCTTCACTCTGTATGTTTATTCACCAACAGGAAAGGCTGATCGCAAAATAATCATTGCTAATAGCAGAATGCTTTAATGTTTAGTTAATGGTTAAATTTTGCTTGTGTAAATCTGAGTAGCCCATTTTAACCACAAGCTGTACCAGTCAGTGCACCGAGGGGCTTGAAACCTACGCTGCAACCAATGTCATTGTACTTATATATTGTAACAAACCGCTACGAAACACAATAATATGAATGAAACCAGACGGAATACCTGGTATCGACCTCGGCACCAGCTATGGACATGGCGACGGCACACGCAGCCTGGTTGACCCTGCAAAGTCCTCCTCACCAACATCTGGGGACTTGTGCCAAAATTGGGAGAGCTGTCCCACAGACTAGTCAAGCAACAGCCTGACATAGTCATACTCACAGAATCATATCTTTCAGCCAATGTCCCAAACTCCTCCATCACCATCCCTGGGTATGTCCTGTCCCACCGGCAGGATAGACCCACCAGGGGTGGTAGCACAGTTGGGAAGGAGTGTCTCTGGGAGTCCTCAACATTGACTCCGGACCCCATGAAGTCTCATGGCTTCAGGTCAAGCATGGGCAAGGAAACCTCCTGCTGATTACCACCTACCGCCCTCCCTCAGCTGATGAATCAGTACTCCTCCATGTTGAACACCACTTGGAAGAAGCACTGAGAATAGCAAGGGCACAGAATGCACTCTGGGTGGGGGACTTCAATGTCCATCATCAAGAGTGGCTCGGTAGCACCACTACTGACCGAGCTGGCCGAGTCCTGAAGGACATAGCTGCCAGTCTGGGCCTGCGACAGTAAGAGAACCAACATGAGGGAAAAATCTACTTGACCTCGTCTTCACCAATCTACCTGTCGCAGATGCATCTGTCCATGACAGCATTGGTAGCAGTGACCATTGCAGTCATTGTGGAGACGAAGTCCCGTCTTCACTGAGGACACCCTCCATAATGTTATGTAGCACTACCACCGTGCTAAATGGGATAGATTCAGAACAGATCTAGTCGCTCAAAACTGGGCATCCATGAGGCGCTGTGGGCCATCAGCAGCAGCAGAATTGTATTCCACCACAATCTGTAATCTTATGGCCCGGCATATCCCTCACTCTACCATTACCATCAAGCTAAGGGACCAACCCTGGTTCAATATGGAGTGTAGAAGAGCATGCCAGGAGCAGCACCATGCATACCTACAAATGAGGTGCCAACCTGGGGAAGCTGCAACACAGGACTACATGCTTCCTAAAAAGTGGAAGCAGCATGCTATAGACAGGGCTAAGCGATCCCACAATCCACGGATCAGATCAAAGCTCTGCAGCCCTGCCACATCCAGTCGGGAATGGTGGTGGACCATTAAACAACTAACTGGAGGAGGAGGCTCCAAGAATATCCCCATCCTCAATGATGGTGGAGCCCAGCACGTGAGTGCAAAAGACAAGGCTGAAGCGTTTGCAACCATCTTCAGCCAGAAGTGCCGAGTGGATGATCCATATCGGACCTACTCCCGAGGTCCCCACCATCACAGAAGCCAGTCTTTAGCCAATTCGATTCACTCCACATGATATCAAGAAACGGCTGAGCGCACTGGATACAGCAAAGGCTATGGGCCCCGACAACATCCCAGCTATCGTGCTGAAGACTTGTGCTCCAGAACTAGCTGCGCCTCTAGCCAAGCTGTTTCAGTACAGCTAGAACACTGGCATCTATCCGACAATGTGACAAACTGCCCAGGTATGTCCTGTCCACAAAAAGCAGGACAAATCCAACCCGGCCAATTACCGCCCCATCAGTCTACTCTCAAGCATCAGCAAAGTGATGGAAGGTGTCATCGACAGTGCTATCAAGCAGCACTTACTGACCAATAACCTGCTCACGGATGCCCAGTTTGGGTTCCGCCAAGACCACTTGGCTCCCGACCTCATTACAGCCTTGGTCCAAACATGGACAAAGGAGCTGAATTCCAGAGGTGAGGTGAGAGTGACTGCCCTCGACATCAAGGCAGCATTTGACCGAGTCTGGCATCAAGAAGCCCGAATAAAACTGAAATCAATGGGAATCAGGGGGAAAACTCTCCACTGGCTGGAGTCATACCTAGCACAAAGGAAGATGGTTGAAGGTCAATCATCACAGCCCCAGGACATCACTGCAGGAGTTCCTCAGGGCAGTGTCCTCAGCCCAACCATCTTCAGCTGCTTCATCAATGACCTTCCCTCCAACATAAGGTCAGAAATGGGGATGTTCGCTGATGACTGCACAATGTTCAGTGCCTTTCACAACTGCTCAGATAAGGAAGCAGTCCATGCCCGCATGCAACAAGACCTGGACGATGTTCAGGCTTGGGCTGATAAGTGGCAAGAAACATTCGCGCCACAGAAGTGCCAGGCAATGACTATCTCCAACAAGCGAGAGTCTAACCACCGCCCCTTGACATTCAATGGCATTACCATCACCGAATCCCCAACCATCAACATCCTGGGGGTCACCATTGACCAGAAACTTAGCTGGACCAGCCACATAAATACTGTGGCAACAAGAGCAGGTCAGAGGCTAGGTATTCTGCGGCGAGTGTCTCACCTCCTGACTCCCCCAAAGCCTTTTCACCATCTACAGGGCACAAGTAAGGAGTGTGATGGAATACTCTCCACTTGCCTGGATGAGTGCAGCTCCAACTCAAGAAGCTTGACACCATCCATGATCAAGCAGCCCGCTTGATTGGCACCCCATCCACAACCTTAAACATTCACTCCCTCCACCACCGGCATACCGTGTCTGCAGTGTGTACCATCTACAAGATGCACTGCAGCAACTCGCCAAGGCTTCTTCGGCAGCACCTCCCAAACCTGCGACCTCTTCTATCTAGAAGGACAAGGGCAGCAGGCGCATAGGAACACTACCACCTCCAAGTTCCCCTCCAAGTCACACACCATCCTGACTTAGAAATATATCGCCGTTCCTTCATCGTCGCTGTGTCAAAATCCTGGAACTCCCTCCCCATCAGCACTGTGGGAGTACCTTCACCACACAGATTGCAGCGGTTCAAGAAGGCAGCTCACCACCACCTTCTCTCAAGGGCAATTAGGGATGGGCAATAAATGCTGGCCTTGCCAGCGATGCCCACATCCCATAAACGAATAAAAAAAAGTTCTATCTTTCTTTTGTTCAAATGGCTGATCTGAGCACTCAGTGAGTGAGGTTCACTAACCCTCGGCACTTTCACCTCATTGATTTATCGGAATCATGTAAGCCCCCAGCAGCCACTGAGAATCTATGCGTTTTTAAACATTTTTGTTCTGGTATTCCTGGGATGAATTGTTGTAGGGCACAATTCATGGAGCACAAAATTTGAATGGAAATTTATTGAGTCGCCCACTAAAATCGTAAAAGTTGTCAAACAGGGTTCCAACATGCAATTGTTGGTGTCGCTGTCTGGCGGAGAGTGAATTATATGTCACTGCAGTTCCTTTCTAGGCAGCACACTTCATCAAATATTCATCAACAGTGTAACGAAATATCTGGAGGAATATTACATTAAAGCTTCCTCTTGTTGGAGTTTGAATGAAAAAAGATAGGAACAAAAGCACTGCTGGACTGGAACTAAACAGATCATGTACTGTGTACTGTGATTTATTACATTGCATCATCTTCAGACAAATGAAATGGGCATTTTTATTTTCCAATAAAAGCCCTCCAAAGTACCTGAATATAACAGAGTAACAGCAGTTTCTTGCTGTTTTCCAGATGCCGGCTTTCCTACATTTTTCTCCCCTGGATTCACAAGGCAAGGGAATACACATTAAGTGGTCGGACACTGAGAAGTGCAGAGGATCAGAGGGACCTTGGAGTGCATGTCCACAGATCCCTGAAGGTAGCAGGCCAGGTAGATAAGGTGGTTAAGAAGGCATACAGGATACTTGCCTATATTAGCCGAGGCATAGAATAGAAGAGCAGGAAGGTTATGCTTGAACTGTATAAAACACTAGTTAGGCCACAGCTAGAGTGCTGCGTACAGTTCTGGTCACCACATTACAGGAAGGATGTGATTGCACTAGAGAGGGTACAGAGGAGATTTACGAGGATGTTGGAGAATTTAATCTATGAGGAAAGATTGGATAGGCTGGGGTTGTTTTCTTTGGAACAGAGGAGGCTGAGGGAAGATTTAATTGAGGTGTATAAAGTTATGAGGGGCCTAGATAGAGTGGATAGGAAGGACCTATTTCCCCTAGCAGAAGGGTCAATAACCGGCGGCATAGATTTAAAGTAATTGGTAGAAGGATTAGAGGGGAGATGAGGAGGAATTTTTTCACCCAGAGGGTGGTGGGGGTCTGGAACTCGCTGCCTGAAAGGGTGGTAGAGACAGAAACATTCATCACATTTAAAAAGTACTTGGATATGCACTTGAAGTGCCGTAACCTGCAGGGCTGCGGACCAAGAATTGGAAAGTGGGATTAGGGTGGATAGCTCTTTTTCGGCTGTCACAGACATGATGGGCCGAATGGCCTCCTTCTGTGCCGTAAATTTCTATGATTCTATGATATACTCCCTTGTATTAAATGCTTGGGATCTCTATGTTCACAATTCAGGTATTTGAGTCACTGAAACATATATTTTAACATGTTATTTAAAATAAAAAATTCCCCCTTCTAAACATGCCTCTTTCACCACCACCAAATAAAGGGTTTAACATATTCATTCGTTATTTGTGGGGCCTTGTTCGTAAATTGCCTGCTGTATTTATCCGGAGAACAGGTACTACATTAATAAAGTAATTTGTGTGTTATGAAGCACTTTGAGACATCAAAGGATGTTATAAGGCGCTATTTAATACAAGTTCTTCTTTTCTTCTGAAGGTAATTCAGATCCTATCTGCACCCGAGGCACACGCAAACATTCGAGGCACATGGAAGTATTAAGGGGTTTAGTATCTTTGAAAGTGAATAAATCCCCAGGCCCGGATGAAATGTATCCCAGACTTTAAGAGAAGTAAGAGAGGAAATAGCACAGGCTCTGACCATCATTTTCCAATCCTCTCTGGCTACAGATGTGGTGTCGTTGGACTGGAGGCCTGCTAATGTGGTACCGTTGTTTAAAAAGGGAGAAAGGGATAGACCGAGTAATTACAGGCCAGTCAGCCTAACCTTGGTGGTGGGAAAATTATTGGAAAAAATTCTGAGGGACGGGATAAATCTTCATTTAGAAAGACAAGGATTAATCAGGGACAGTCAGCATGGATTTGTTAAGGGAAGGTCGTGTCTGACTAACTTGATTGAATTTTTTGAGGAGGTAACAAGGAGGGTTGATGAGGGTAGTGCATTTGATGTAGTCTATATGGATTTTAGCAAGGCTTTTGATAAGGTCCCGCATGGCAGACTGGTCATGAAAGTAAAAGCCCACGGGATCCAAGGCAAAGTGGCAAGTAGGATCCAAAATTGGCTCAGAGGCAGGAAACAAAGGATGGTCGAAGGGTGTTTTTGTGACTGGAAGGCTGTTTCCAGTGGGGTTCCACAGGGCTCAGGTCATTTGCTTTTTGTGGTATATATCAATAATTTGGACTTGAATGTAGGAAGTATGATTAAGAAGTTTGCAGGTGATACAAAAATTGGCCGTTGGTTGATACTGAAGAAGAAAGCTGAAGGTGCAGATCTGGAGGGAGCACAGCGAGTGCGAAGCAGTTAAAAGGAGCATTCCCGAGCAGCAGGAGCCTGAGACCGGAAGGAGCGGACCTGGAGGGAGCACAGCGAGAGCGGAGCAGTTAAAAGGAGTGGCAGCAACTCAGCAGAGGCAGTTTTTGAAAAAGTGACGTCAGAGTAAAAAAAAGTGACGTCGGCACAAGGGAAGGAGCTGATTGGTGAGTAGCTGGGGAGTGTTTTTTGTTAAATTTTAAGTTTATTTCTGCTGGGTTAGTTCTTAGTCTATTAAATAGAGGCATGGCAGGGCACTCAGTCCTATGGAATGCACATCCTGTGCCATGTGGGAAGTCCTGGTCACTTCGTGTAGCCTGGATGACCACATGTGCAGGAAGTGTCACCAGCTACAGCAACTCGAGCTCCGTGGATAGCACGTTTCTAGAAGTGGTCACCCCACAGCTTAAGAGTATGCAGGCAGAGAGGGAATGGGTGACCGCCAGACAGAAGAGGAGGACCAGGCAGGTAGTGCAGGAGTCCCCGGAGTGCAGCACCCTCTCCAACCAGTATTCTGTTGAGTACTGGTGAGGGCGATGGTTCCTCTGGGGAGTGCAGCCAGAGTCAAATCCACGGCACCACAGGTGGCTCAGCTGCACGTGGCGGGGGGAGGAAAAAGAGTGGAAGAGCAATAGTGGTAGGGGATTCGATAGTTAGGGGAGCAGACAGGCGTTTCTCCGGCCGCAGACGTGACTCCAGGATGGTATGTTGCCTCCCTGGTGCCAGGGACAAGAATGTCACTGAGCGGCTGCAGAACAGACTGAGGGGGGAGGGTGAACAGCCAGAGGTCGTTGTCCATATCGGTATCAACGACATAGGTCGGAAGAGGGATGAGGTCCTGCAGGCAGAGTTTAGGGAGCTAGGAGAGAGATTAAAAAGCAGGACCTCAAAGGTAGTAATCTCCGGATTACTCCCGGTGCCACGTGCTAGTGAGGTTTGCTAGTGCTGTTGGGGAGGGTTTAAACTAGCTTGGCAGGGGGATGGGCACCAGCATATAGGAGTAGAAAAGAAGAATAAGGTGCATAACAGAGTGTGTTGGATAGTACTAGAGAAGATAGTACTAGAGGCGGAAGTAGTACCATATTAGATAGGAGCAGACTAAGAAAGACTATGAAAAATTCAAAAATGGGTTTAGAATGCATGTACGTAAACACACAAAGTGTGGTGAATAAGATTGGTGAGCTACAAGCACAATTAGCCGTGTGGCAATATGATGTTGTGGCAATAACGGAAACGTGGCTTAAAAACGGTGAGGACTGGGCACTTAATATTCAAGGGTACATGGTGTTCAGAAAAGATAGGGAAGGAAAAAAGGGAAGGAAAAAAGGGAGGTGGGGTGGCAGTGCTGATTAAGGAAGACATTGTAGTGTTGGAAAGGGAGGATGTTTTTGAGGGGACAAGGACAGAATCCATTTGGTTAGAGTTGAGGAGTAAAATGGGTATGATCACGCTATTGGGGGTATTCTACAGGCCTCCAAATAGTGAGAGGGAGTTGGAGGAGCAAATCTGCAGGGAAATCGCAGAGATATGCAAGAGTTATAGGGTGGTGATATTGGGGGACTTTAATTACCCAAATATCGATTGGGACAATGCTAGGGTAAAGGGAAAGGAGGGGGAGGAATTTCTGAAATGTGTTCAGGAGAATTTCCTTGACCGATATGTTCTTGGCCCAACTAGGAAGGAAGCATTGCTGGATCTGGTGCTGGGGAATGAGGTGGGCCAGGTCGACCAAGGGAGAACACTTGGGTACGAGTGATCATCGTATCATAAGATTTAGATTAGCAATGGAGAGGAGCAAGGAACAATCTAGAGTGGAACTTCTAAACTGGAATAGGGCTAACTTCAATGGGATGCGAAAGGATCTAGCCAGGGTAAAATGGAACCAAAGCCTGACAGGGAAAACTGTAACGGAACAATGGGTGATCTTTAAGGAGGAGATGTTCCAAGTACAGGCTAGGTACATTCCAACAAGAGGGAAGGGTAAGGGAACCAAAGCAAGGGCTCCTTGGATGACGAGGGAGATAGAGAAGATGATGAAACAAAAAAAGAGGGTGTATGATGAATGTCAGGTGAATTCTTCAAGGGAGAACCAGACCAAATACAATAAGTTGAGAGGGGATGTGAAGATGAAAATAAGATTGGGAAAGAGAGAATATGAGAGTAGAATGGCGTTTAACATAAAAGGGAACCCAAAAATCTTCTACTGGCATGTAAACAGTAAGTGGGTAGTAAGAGGCAGGGTGGGGCCTATTAGAGACAAAGAAGGTGATATATGCTTAGAGGCGCAGGACAAGGCTAGAATACTCAATGGGTGGTGGGGGTCTGGAACTCACTGCCTGAAAGGGTGGTAGAGGCAGAGACCCTCATCACATTTAAAAAGTACTTGGATATGCACTTGAAGTGCCATAACCTACAAGGCTACGGACCAAGAGCTGGAATGTGGGATTAGGGTGGATAGCTCTTTGTCAGCTGGCACGGACAAGATGGGCCGAATGGCCTCGTTCTGTGCTGTAAATTTCTATGATTCTATGAAGCACCATAAGGCAAGTGATAACTGAATAGCAATCACGAGCAGTAGCCTTGGATAACCGTTCCCTTCTCCCACCATAGCCACAGTTCAGATCAGCTAATGGAGCACAAACCAGGGATCAGATCCAGGATCTTGCTAATGTGTGTGGCTCAATACTACAACAGGAGGGGCATTTCTCCACTGTCATTGGAGGAGAGCCTACTAGGCCTTTTATTAAAGGGACAGGGTTACTGTGGTAATGTGTCTTATGAGACAGTTTGCTATGTATTTAATACACAATCAGTTGTGGGATGACGTGATTTCATCACTGATTGTGCCTTCACCTACAATTATATCATTTTAATTTTATTTTATTAAATACCTAAACTCAGAAAAATTAAAGCTTCATTGCAAAGATTCATGGGCATAAATCCGCTTTCCCCTGGGATAAATTTAATTTCTCCGCTGACTTCTGGGCTTTACTGTGAACTCACTTTGGCAGCACTATCTACTGATACTGTATTACCGGCTGGACTGCCTCTAGTCCACTGGTTCCCCAGGCGCAGTGCAGAGGAATAACGGGTGAAGACTCAGGGGGAAAAATTCAGTTGGTTGCGCCTCCCGTTAGCGCCTTAAGAGGGCGCTAATGGGGCGCAAAGCCGCTAGCGCCCAGGCGCAGCGATGTTTGCGCCGCTCGGGAACTTAACTAGACATTGTGCGGCGGCGCTAAACTTTACTGCTGCGACCACCTGCGCGCGCAGATTGTGACATCATTCCATGGTGCAACGCCCTTGTGGCGCCCCGGAGCGGAAATTGAGTGGCGCCCCCTGCCTTACCGCCTGGCGCATCCAACGACTGGAAGACTGGAACGCTATCAATCGCTGTGGGGCTGGGGGGGGGCGCTATTTAAAGGGGGCCTCTTCCTGTCTTTTTCTGTGGTTGACATTTTTGCACCACTCGTTCTGAGAGAGAGAGAGAGATTCGGAGAGAGAGAAAGAGAGACTTCTGCATTGAGTCAACGCTTTGTGAGGTATTTTTGCCTACTGATCCTAACTTCGCTGGTACTTTGGTTGCTGTCCTTCATAACTTTGCTTGCAAAGAGACTATGGGGGCTGCACTGAATGGGGGTGTCGTCCTGCTCCAGCTGAATCGGAGGACACAGAGACGCAGAGAGAGAGTGGCAATGATGGCCAGACGGAGGAGGGCCAACAGGCGTATGTACAGGAGAGCTTACCCTCCCAGGGTATATCGTGAACAGCTCTCCTACATTCATATGTCTGAGGAGCTGTGTTTGCGAAGGCTGCGATTCAGCAAGGAGGTGGTCACTGAGCTCTGCCACCTGCTGCAGCCAGATCTGCAGCCTCAACTGAGGTCCAGGACGTCTCTGTCGGTGGCAGTGAAGGTCACAGTGGCTCTCAACTTCTATGCTACTGGCTCATTTCAAGCTGCTGCTGGGGACCTCGCCAATATCTCCCAGTTCGCGGTGCATTGCTGCATCCGGCAGGTCACAAATGCCCTCTTGAAAAGGAGACGAGAGTTCATCTCTTTCCCCATGACCCTAGACAAGCAGCGTGACCGCGCTCTGGGCTTTGCGAGGATAGCGGGCTTCCCCATGGTGCAGGGCGCCATTGACTGCACGCATGTGGCTTTGCGTGCTCCACATGAGAATGCCGAGGATTTCCGGAACAGAAAGGGGTTCCATTCCTTGAATGTTCAGTTGGTCTGTGACCACAGACAGCTGATACTCGCTGTCAATGCCCACTATCCTGGCAGCTGCCACGATGCTTTCATCCTGCGCCAGACTACTGTGGCAGAACTTTTCGAGGCACCGCATCAGCCAGTTGGTTGGCTTCTCGGGGACAAGGGGTATCCATTGAGCACCTGGCTGATGACACCGCTCTGTACGCCCAACACCGCTGCTGAGCTGCGGTACAATGAGAGCCATCAAGCTACCAGGAACATCATTGAGCGCACAATTGGCGTGCTGAAGCAACGGTTCCGCTGTCTCGACCATTCTGGAGGAGCCCTGCAGTACTCGCCTGAGCGAGTATCGAACTTCGTAGTTGTGTGCTGCATGTTGCATAACATGGCAATCGTCAGGACCCAGCCAATGCCACCAGGCCTTGGAGCACCACCAGAGGAGGAGGAGGAAGAGGAGGAAGAGGACGAGGAGGATGATCATCAGCAGCACCAAGGCGGGAGGGCGGCCCACAATGGTGAAACTGCAAGGGCCGTCCGTCAACGGCTGATAGCAAGCCGCTTCTAGGGCCCCTGCTGTGGAAATGGCTTCTGCCATTGCTAACAACATCAATGAACCCAACACGCAACCCCTAAGCCGGCCAAGGCACCAATGATTCCAAAGACTAAACATGTATATTTTGAATACAAAAACTTATTTATTTTACAAACTCTGTGTGTGTCATTTCCTCATGACAAACTCATACAAATAAACACAAAAAAACAGTCATTAACATAACTGGTTCTCACAACCTGGAGATAATGTCTAAAACACTAAACAAAAGTTGGACCACGAACCTCGGCCTTTAATAAAAAAATGACCAGCATTTTGTCACACCTCCTACTTTTTGCCCTTCGAGGGTGATCTCCTTCCCTTGCGCACTTCCCCAATTCTAACCCTACTGCTCCTCCGTAATGGGACCTCAGTGGCTGCAGCAAGTCTGGTGGAAGGCTGCTGATTGTCAGACCCTGACACTGCAGATGCCCCTGAAGGACGGCCTCGACCAGTTCTGGGCCTGGAGGGCCCGGCTGCAGACTGCACCAACTCTGCATGGGCGGCAGCAGTCTGTCCTACAGGCGGTGGCAAGTGCAGTGGAGAAGTGACAGTGTTGGCAGCAGGAATGCTGTCATCGTGAGAGAGGACAGCAACTCCCTGCTCGACCGACACACTGGCACTCCCACGGGGCAGCACTTCAGCATCCGGAGCAATCTGCTGGAGCACAGATTGCTGGCCTGCTGTGGCGCGGTGAGAGCTCCGGGGAAATGTGAACGAACCATCGAGGATGGCAGCAGTCAGTGCTCGCGTGGCCTCAATCTGAGTCTGCATGAGAGCAGTCAGAGATGGGATCACGGCAGTCAGTGACTGAATTGCAGCACTAAGCTTTAGTGTGGCATCCACCTGTGCTACAGCGAAGTGCTCCACACTCCTTGCCAGTGACTCAATGCATTCGGGCACCCTTCCCACTGCACCCATGAGCTCAGTGTGCATGCCCACCGCCTGGGTGTTCATTTCTGCGATCAGCCGCTCCTCCTCTGCGTCCATTGCAGTAGGAGTCGCTGGCATACTCTCCCTCTGGGGAGAAGGCCCCCGTTCTTCCCTACCCCCATGGCGTTGCTGCAGCCCGCTGGGTCCTGGAGCTTCACCCTCATCAGACCCTTCCCCCCTGCTCCCCTCCAGGGAAGGCGTGTTCCCAGTGTGGGCATGGGCTTCCTCGGGAGAGGGTGGCACTGATGCTCCGGCTTCCTCTTCCTCCTCGGCTGCAGCTTCACTCCCACTGGCAGCTTCAGGGCCCGTCTCCTCAGCTGGTGAATCACCATCTGAAAGCAGGGAGGTACAAGAGTGGCTTTAGCGTGAGGACAGGGTGGCAGTAAGGGAGGAATAAGTGCAGCGAGTTAGCAAGTTGGATTGAAAGTGTCAAAGGCTGGTGTTGTGAGGGACAAGTGGAAGGACAGAGGACAAAAAGGTGATGACCTTACCATTGCTGTCCAGAACGGGGTCGGCGTCTCCAGTGACGACGGGACAGATCACCCGGCTTGCCACAATCCTGTGGACGCGCTCCTCAAGATCGCTGAGGGGTTGCAGCTGAGGCCGCCCTCCACCTGTCCGTTGCTGCTGTCTCCTATTATGCGCCAGCTTGGCCTGCAAGAAAAAGGACAGCATCTGAGTAAATATACAGCCATGGTCTTGTCTGATGTGCCTCCCATAGGTGAATAGCCCTTACTGTATGCAGCCATGGTCTTGCCTGATGTGCCTCCCATAGGTGAATAGCCCTTACTGTATGCAAAGTGTGGAATGTGTGTGTGTGTCTCATGAAAGGGCCATAGGTGTTGGATGAGTGTTGTGCATTGGGGTTTTAAGACCCTCTGGCCATAGAGTGAGGTTGAGATGGAGGGATGGAGAGGTATTGAGAAAAAGCCACTCACCCTGACGACCCGAGTGAGGTCGTTGAACTTTTTGCGGCATTGAACATGGGTCCTGGGCACCATGCTCCTGGAGGAGATGCTCTGAGCCACCTCCCTCCACACTCTTCTGTACTCGCGTGGCAAAGGCCTCCTGCCACTCTCAGGGAAGAGTATAGATCTTCTGCGCTCCACCGCGCCAACCAGAGCATCCAAGGCCCGCTCGGTGAAGCGCTGAGCTCGTTCTCTCACCCTCCCCATCCTTGGCAGCAAAATGGATTCACAGGTCTCTCCAGGCCGAGATTCAAGGCTGCAATGAGCAGGGTGTGGCTGGGGAACAAGTTGGCCCCCCCCCTTTAAGAACTGGCCGGCGCCAGTGTGTCTGTGTTCCCTCGCTAACTGGCAGCACCTGCGCTGCGCTCGCGCACTGAGTTAGCGCCTCACTGCTCGGCCTTTGCGCCTTAAGACAGGTGTGCAGTGCCTGATTTAGCGCTCCACTCACCTCCGGGTGCGGTAAAAGTGAAGTTTCCAGTCAGTGGCGATAATTAGCGCCAGGCGCTAATTTTTGCGTCCAGACGATATTTGCACCCCAAATGGGGCGCGACCTAATTTTCCCCCCTCAGAGTCTAGAAATTCGATCGCAGCCAAACACGGGCACGCCTGTAAACACCTATTAGTGTTGTCCCAGGCAGCACGTGATATTTGTGCTGTTTGCCCATTACCGTGACTCGGGTGTGCCGGATATCGGGCGTCACCGACACCATTTGAAGGCAGCCAGCACTTCTGAAACAGGAGGTGCACTCTGGCTGCAGACAACAGAGAAAAACTTGTGAACAGAGAAATGCAGCAAGTACGAAGAGGGCACCAAGGTTCTCTGAGGCTGCCTTGGAGACCCTAGAGCAGACATTGGACAGGGGGAGGGAGATCCTCTTACCCCAGGGGAAGAAAGTACTCCAGGTAACAACTCCATTGCTCGTGGTAAAAGGTCGTTGAGGATGTCAATGCCGGAAGCTTGGCTCCAAGGACATGGCTGCAATGCCAACAGAAGTTCAATGGCCTCAGTAGAGTTGTTGAGGTAAGAATACTGCTCTCTTACTCTTTGCTCACAACAATCCGCTCGCCCACCTTCCCTTTACTCTTCTACAGTCACTGCACCACACTTCACTACACCCCCTTCTCGTCAGACTCACCACTATTGCAACCCTCACATCCTCACACCTCACACCTCACTCATGGCAAACCAGCTATTTTACAATCAGAAGCACATTCTCCAAACACCTCACAAGACTGTCACAAACACACTACCTTCTTTCTTCCAAGGGAAGGTCACACACAACTTCAGCACTGCTTGCGGAGGAAACCGGGCCCACCTGCACATCTTTCCCCCTTTTGTAGAAAGCGTGCTGGTCATCACTGGCAGGGTCAGAGTTGAGGCCGTGGCGACTGGCAATACTGGAGGAGATGTCGCACAGGGTTTCTTCGCACCTTCTCCTCTTTTTCCCTTCTGACTTCTCTCTCATCCTACACACTCTGCATGACAAACTGCAGCTGTTTTCACCAGTCACTTCTCTCTCTCTCTCTCTCTCTGCTCTCCCTTTACACTTGTCCCTCTCTTTCATTTCGGTGCTGAAAATGCAAAAGCCCCTCTGCCAGTAGAGGGAGAGGAGGCAAGCCTTTCTGAAGACGTACCGTCATTTGACCTCACCCTCACAAACATCAGCTCAGATACTGGCACCATGCAGACTTTAGAGGCTAGGTTAGTTGGGGTGTCTAAACGTGGTGACTCACCTGGAAAAACTGTGCAGGAGCAAGGGAAGGAGGATAAGACGCTACAGGTGCCAGCTCGCTGGAGCTGAAAATCATATACTAGCCCTGGTGCAGAGGACTCACATGCTGACCGAGGGCCCAGACTATCGAAGAAGGCCGATGGGCATACACTAGGAAATGCTAGTTGCAGTGGGCAGTCTGCCAACGAGTTTGTGCATAATGTCACGGAGCATGGAGGAGTCCAGCTCCAACTTGTGCTTAAGCTTTGCCGATGACACCAAACTTGGGGGTGTGGCAAACAGTGATGATCCCAATTGACTGCAACAGGACATAGAAAGGCTAGCAGAATACGCAGACAAATGGCAGATGGAATTTAATACAGAGAAATGTGAGGTGATGCATTTTGGCAGAAGGAACAGGGAGAGGCAATATACACTTAATGGCACAGTTTTAAAGAGTGGGCAGGGACAGAGGAACCTGGGAGTTAATGTGCATAGGACCCTGAAGGTGGCAGGACATACTGAGAGCGTGGTTAACAAAGCATATGGGATCTTGGGCTTCATAAATAGAGGTATTGAGTACAAAGGTTTAGAAGTTATGCTGAACCTTTATAAAGCGCTGGTTAGGCCACAACTGGAGTATTGCGTCCAGTTCTGGTCACCACACTTTAGGAAGGATGTGAAGGCCCTTGAGAGGGTGCAGAGAAGATTTACCAGAATGGTTCCGGGGATGGGGGATCTTAGCTACAAGGACAGGTTGGAGAAGCTGGATTTGTTTTCATTACAGCAAAGGAGGTTGAGGGGTGATTTGATAGAGCTGTACAAGATTATGACGGGTTTGAATAGGCTAGACGGGGAAAGGTTGTTCCCACTAGTTGATGGTACAAGGACCAGGGGAAACAGATTTAAGGTTTTGGGCAAGAGATACAGGGGGGAAGTGAGGAAAAACTTTTTTACGCAGCGAGTGGGGAGGACCTGGAATTCGTTGCCGATGGAAGTGGTGGAAGCGGAGACACTCAATGTTTTCAAGGGGAGACTGGATAGGCACTTGAGGGAAATAAACTTGCAGGGCTATGGGGATAGAGTGGGAGAATGGGACTGACTCGATTGCTCTAGAGAGCCGGCACGGACTCGATGGGACGAATGGCCTCCTTCTGTGCCGTTATGACTCGATGACTCTATAGCCTGGAGATCATTCTGTCCAACATGGACCGAGCGGTCATCTCCATGAACACGACCAGTGGTGCCCACCATGATGGAGCCTCTGCTGACAGCTCTCACAGCTATCATGGAAGCTCATTTGGCTGTCACCTTGGCTACACCAGAGCTGCCTGTCACTCCTGCACTCTTTTCTGGCACAGCTGCAAGAGTGCTGAGGCACAGTCGCAGGAGAGTGGCCTTGCCTCCATGGGAGAGGCACGTCCTGTTGTCTCTCAGGACAACAGCATGCCTGCTGCCCTGCCATCCACTCTGACAGTGCCCTTGTTAGTACCACACAGCCAGCTGGGCCAGACTGCTCCGGACCACACTGACATGCTGCAGTCTGCAGCCCAAAGCCTCTACGCCCTCTGCTCGAAGTCGTCCTCCATGGCCATCTGAATTGTCCTCAATGGAACCTCCCAAGCTGTAGCCACTGGGGAAACACTTCATAGGAGCAGTAGGATAGGTAAACAAACACAGAAAAAAATTAAAAACTATGGAATCGATGGAACAGGCTCCCTCAGAAGACGGTGGAGGCAGAGAGTGCTGATTCATTCAAATGCAAATGAGCTAGATTTCTTTCATAGCATCATAGAATCATAGAAAGTTACAGCATGGAAGGAGGCCCTTTTCGGCCCATCGTGTCCGCGCCGGCCAACAAAGAGCTATCCAGCCTAATCCCACTTCCCAGCTCTTGGTCCGTAGCCCTGCAGGTTAGAGCATCCCAAGTGCACATCCAAGTACTTTTTAAATGTGGTTAGGGTTCCTGCCTCTACCACCCTTTCAGGCAGTGAGTTCCAGACCCCCACAACCCTCTGGGTGAAGAAACTTCCCCTCAAATCCCCTCTAAACCTTCCACCAATTACTTTAAATCTGTGCCCCCTGGTTTTTGACCCCTCTGCTAAGGGAAATTGGTCCTCTGTATCCACTATATCTATGCCCCTCATAATTTTATACACCTCAATAAGGTCTCCCCTCAGCCTCCTCTGTTCCAAGGAAAACAGACCCAGCCTATCCAGTCTTTCCTCATAGCTAAAATTCTCTACTCCCGGCAATATCCTTGTAAATCTCCTCTGTACCCTCTCGAGTGCAATCACATCTTTCCTGTAATGTGGTGACCAGAACTGCACGCAGTACTCTAGCTGAGGCCTAACTAATGTTTTATACAGTTGAAGCATAACCCCCCTGCTCTTGTATTCTATGCCACGGCTAATAAAGGCAAGCATTCCGTATGCCTTCTTAACCACCTTATCTACCTGGCCTGCTACCTTCAGGGATCTGTGGACATGCACTCCAAGGTCCCTTTGTTCCTCTACACTACTCAGTGTCCTACCATTTAATGTGTATTTCCTTTCCTTGTTAGCCCTCCCCAAATGCATTACCTCACACTTCTCCGGATTGAATTCATTTGCCACTGTTCTGCCCACCTGACCAATTTATTGATATCTTCCTGCAGTCTACAGCTTCCTTCTTCAATATCAACCACACAGCCGATTTTAGTATCATCTGCAAACTTCTTAATCATATCCTCTATATTCAAGTCAAGATCATTGATATATACCACAAAAAGCAAGGGACATAGTGCTGAGCCCTGCGGAACCGCACTGGAAACAGCCTTTCAGAAAATAACATTTTGGGACACAGTATATGAGTAATAGTTGCATGCTCGGGAGAAACAGGTGACTTTGGACTGTGATTCCCAAAGCTCTCCACCACTGGGGGTTTCCTCACATCATGTCATGTCCGGGTCTGTTGCAGACTCATTGATAGAGATTGATTGCTGTTAGTCCATTATCGTTGTATCATGCAACTACCAGGATGGTAAAAGGCGAACTATATCGAGCTTGGTCTTTTTTCATCCGTCAATTCCTATGTTCCTACAGACAAGCACTAAGGGCTTGCACAAGGGTGATAAATAAATATTCTATTAACTATTAGATAAAGATGGAATTAAGTTGTTTGATAAATTTGTTTTTGATCTGGATTTGCTGTTGGTGTTTATAATTTTAGTGAAGTGAAGGCAAGACCCATACGGCTGCACTGAAGGAAGGCGATTGAAGGGTGGTACTGGCCTCTTGCACATCCCTGATTTTCATTGCTCCACCATTGGCGGACATAGTTAGGCCCCAAGCTCTGGAATTCCCTCTCTAAACCTCTTTGCGTTTCTACCTCTCTCTCATCCTTCAAACCTACCTGTTTGACTGAACTTTTGGTCACCAGTCCTAATATGGCGCTTATGTGGTTTGGTGTCAAATTTTGTTTGATAATGCTCCTGTGACATGCCTTAGGATGTTTTACTGCGTTAAAGGCATTTTATAAATGCAAGTTGTTGTTATTATTGTGGTAGTAAGGACACTGGCAAGAATTGTGGGACCATTAGTGTACTGGGGATGGTAGTAAGGACATTGGCAAGAATTGTGGGACTGTTAGTGTACTGGGGATGGTAGTAAGGACACTGGCAAGAATTGTGGGACTGTTAGTGTACTGGGGATGGTAGTAAGGACACTGGCAAGAATTGTGGGACTGTTAGTGTACTGGGGATGGTAGTAAGGACACTGGCAAGAATTGTGGGACTGTTAGTGTACTGGGGATGGTAGTAAGGACACTGGCAAGGATTGTGGGACTGTTAGTGTACTGGGGATGGTAGTAAGGACACTGGCAAGGATTGTGGGACCATTAGTGTACTGGGGATGGTAGTAAGGACATTGGCAAGGATTGTGGGACTGTTAGTGTACTGGGGATGGTAGTAAGGACATTGGCAAGGATTGTGGGACTGTTAGTGTACTGGGGATGGTAGTAAGGACACTGGCAAGGATTGTGGGACTGTTAGTGTACTGGGGATGGTAGTAAGGACATTGGCAAGGATTGTGGGACTGTTAGTGTACTGGGGATGGTAGTAAGGACACTGGCAAGGATTGTGGGACTGTTAGTGTACTGGGGATGGTAGTAAGGACACTGGGAAGGATTCTGGGACTGTTAGTGTACTGGGGATGGTAGTAAGGACATTGGCAAGGATTGTGGGACTGTTAGTGTACTGGGGATGGTAGTAAGGACACTGGCAAGGATTGTGGGACTGTTAGTGTACTGGGGATGGTTTAGGTGAAGCGCTGTTTGGTGAGCTGCTCTCTTAGAGCTTTGGCAGCTAGGGGCACTGATGGTCGCTGTCTCTCCTGCTCCTCGACATGTTCCTCCTCCTGCTGCACGTGTTGTTGCCCAGGTGGTGGTAAGGGCTGGTCCCTCATTATTGCAATATTGTGGAGTATGCAGCAGACACTGACAAATCTGGATACCCGTTCAGGGATGTACTACAAAGCTCCTCTTGAACAGTCCAGGCAGTGGAAGCGTTGCTTGAGCACAACGATGGTTTGCTCGATCACGGTTCTGGTGGCGGCACGACTCTCATTGTATATTAGCTCTGCAGCTGTGCCCGGGTCCCTGACAAAGACATGAGCCATGACCAGAGAGGATGTCCCTTGTCATCCAGTAGCCAGCTTGTAACCTGAAGGCCTGGTTGAAATAAAGATGCCGTAGAGGACTGGCGCAGGATGGAAGATTCATAACTGCTGCCAGGCACAGGCCTATATGATGCGGTCAATCAGTTTATAAGGCAGTCAACAACGGTACAACACCAACAAAATCTTCTCAGCAGTGAAACTGAACTTGCCAGAGTCAGAAAACAGACCAAAACTCCCAGAAGTTAACCAGCAGTCTGAAATGACAAACCAGCAACTAACCTGCAAGTACATGACCTCTGTAAACAATGCTGGTGAAGGGTTCTTCCTGCCTGTTAGAGCCACAAGTTACTGGCAAGGTTAGCACATGGCGAGTCAGGTGCTGGGTCTTAGTAAAATTAGAACAGGGTCCTCCAAGAAGCGCAGGACCCTAATTTGACGAAGTTATTCAGTGTTTTCCACAATCCTTGCGTTGTGGACGCCTATGGAGACATCCATTCCTGCTCGCCATTTTGGAGACTTAGGCGTCCGTTTAGTGACCAGAAAACAGGTGCAGCACAATTGAATTTCTCACCAAAATGTCAGGTCACCACCTCCATCGCAGCCTGGCAGGATTTCCTGGGTTTCTTCATGGGAGGCCCAGTGAAGCTTGGTGCTATATCCTGTCCCCAGGCCCCCACTAACCACAGAATTCTGAGGTGTTGGTCTCGAATATGAGGGGGAGGGAGCCATGTTGAATTTTTAACTTGTATTTGTAGTTATTTTCTGCAATTTGGAGGTAATTTATTGACAAAATGAGTCGCGTCAGAGGCATTGTTCCTCAGAAGCACTTTGCCACACCTTGCTGCTTGGGTGCCTTTCTAGTCACTTTAATCAAAATGACACTTGGGTTACGGTAACGCTCTATGTACAGGCAACTTCATAAAGATTTTCCTCTTCCTTTTATCTTCAGTGACTGCCTGTTTCTGAAAGCTGAATACAGTATTTATCCATGAGTTATTGTGGTACAGCTTCTCAACCTTGCTGCACAGGAGCTCCTGACTCTTCATTCCTACATGCTCTTCCTCTGTCACATTGTGCTTCCTTAACTGGAACAGCTATGACCAGTGACTCACTGCCAACACTGACCCTGCTCCTCCTCAGCAACACAAGTATGTTTTTTATGGGCACGCTTGACAATTGATTCTCCACTAGTACCTCAATCTGTCTTGCCAGGAGTGGAAACCGTCTAATATGGAAGCAAGTCGGCCTTACAGCTGAAGCAGAATGGCTGACGAAGCACCACGTAGAATACAGGATTTCAAAGCTAGGCCACAGTTAGGGGTAAACAGAGTCTGAAGCACTCTCTGCTTTTTACATGGACAGCTAACCTGATTACAAGATTTATTTTAATATGTCACACTAAGTTTATTCTTTGATTAACTGATGAGTTATTGCATGACTAATATTTCTGAAATTTTAATTTAAAGACACAATATTACATCAGCCATGGCTCAGTTGGTAGCACTCTTGCCTCGGAGTCAGAAGGTCGTGGGTTCAAGTCCCACTCCAGAGACTTGAGCACAAAAATCTAGGCTGACACTCCCAGTGCAGTGCTGAGGGAGTACTGCACTGTCGGAGGTGCCGTCTTTCGGATGAGACGTTAAACCGAGGCCCTGTTTGTCCTCTTAGCTGGACATAAAAGATTCCATACCACTATTAGGGCAGGGAACGTCCAATAATCATCCCGCAAAGAAACAGATTATCTGGTCATTATCACATTGCTGTTTGCTGTGCACAAATTGGCTGCCGTGTTTCCTACATTATAACAGTGACTACACTTCCAAACAGTACTTCATTAGCTGTAAAGCGCTTTGGCACGTCCGGAGCTCGTGAAACGAGCTACATATATTTATTTATTTATTTACTTTTCTCTTTTTCTCTCTTTCTTTCCTTTTATTTTAAGTATGCACTCCATTGCAAAATATAAATATATTCTGCAAGCCCCACCATTATAGAATCACAGACTAGTGCAGCACAGAAGGAGGCCATTCGGCCCATCGAATCTGCGCCGGTTTTTTCGAAGAGCAATCCAGTCAGTCCCACTTCCCCCGCTCTTTCCCCATATCCCTGCAATTTTTTCTCCTTCAAGTATTTATCCAATTCCCTTTTGAAGGTTACTATTGAATCTGTTTCCACCGCCCTATCAGGCAACGCGTTCCAGATCCTAACCATTCGTTGCATAAAAAAGTTTTTCCTCATGTCGCCTCTGGTTCTTTTGCCAATCACCTTAAATCTGTGTCCTCTGGTTATCAACCCTTCAGCCATTGTAAACAGTTTACATCGGATATACAGCACAGAAACAGCCCATTCGGCCCAACCAGTCCATGCCGGCCTTTATGCTCCACTCGAGCCTCCTCTCGTCTTTCCTCATCTAAATCTATCAGCATAACCCTCTATTCCCTTTTCCCTCATATGCTTGTCTAGCCTCCCCTTAAATGCATCTATATTATTTGCTTCAACCACTCCCTGTGGTAGCCAGTTCCACATTCTCACCACTCTCTGGGTAAAGAAGTTTCTTCTGAATTCCCAATTTGATTTCTTGGTGACTATCTTATATTGATGGCCTCTAGTTTTGCTCTTCCCCACAAGTGGAATCACACTCTCTGTCTACTCTATCAAAACCTTTCATAATTTTAAAGACCTCTATTAGGTCATCCCTCAGCCTTCTCTTTTCAAGAGAAAAGAGATCCAGCCTGTTCATCCTTTCTTGATTGGTATACCCTCACATTTCTGGTATCATCCTTGTAAATCTACTCTTTTTCTTTCTATAATATGGTGACCAGAACTGTACGCAGTACTCCCAAGTGTGTTCTAACCACACAGGTTCGATACAAGTTTAGCATAACTTAACTACTTTTCAATTCTATCCCTATAGAAATAAACCCTGATGCCTGGTTTGCTTATTTTATGGCCTTGTTAACTTGTATTGATACTTTTAATGATTTGTGTATTTGTACTCCGAGATCCCTTTGCTCCTCTACCCCATTTAGATTCTTAGGGGTAAAAATTGGGTAGTGCCCCCTTTGGGGCTAATTTTAGCGCCCCGAAAAAGTTAGCGCCCCCGCGGCCGATTTTCCCAGGTAGCGCCCCGAGAAGGAGGAGGGGCGCTACTGGAAGCCCCCTGCGTCCCTCTTGGGGCGCTGCGAGCCAATATCGTGGCGCGACAGGCCTTCCCGGCGCCCAGCTGGGCCACCAGGGATCGGGAGTGCCGGCAAACGAGCCCGGCACGCAAGAGGAGTGCTGGGCTCATGGAGAGCAGCCGGCACCCCGTGGGGGGGGGGGCTTCACGGGGGCCGGGGACAGCAATGGGGGAAGGTGCTGGCAGGCGGCCAGCAATAAAAATGGCCGCCCATCACTTCCTCTTTAACTAGCACTGCCCCGGCCGCAGGTAGGCCCCCCTGACCCCAGCGGACATAGTGTCTGGTGGTAAATCGGGGGGGGGGGCGCCACCCAATGTTACAGCCGGGGTGTGAGCGGGGCACTGCGCATGGCGATGACGTCATTGCCAGCGGCACAGCGCTGCTAACAGTTAGCGCCGCGGCTAACCTCCCGCTGAATTTTGTGGGAGGTGTTAGTGGCGCCGCGCCCAGGCACTAATGGATTAGGGCGCTAACGGGAGGCGCAAATCAACCGAATTTAGCCCCCTTAGTTTTCAAGTAATATGTGACCTCCATATTTTCCTTGCCAAAATGTAATACCTCACATTTATCTGTGTTGACTTCCATTTGCCAATGATATGCCCATTCTGCAAGTTTATTAATGTCTTCTTGTCATTTGTTGCAGTCCTCCTCAGTATTGACTATCCCCCCCAATTTGGTGTTGTCCGCAAATTTAGAAGCTTCGAATTAAGCTGAAAACCATGGGAATCCAGAAAAGACAATCGGACTGGTAGGAAGTTTCTCTTTATTTACTCTGTCTAAACCGTTCATGATTTTAAACAACTCTATCAAATCTCCTCTTAACCTTCTCTGCTCTAAGGAGAACAATCCCAGCTTCTCCAGTCTATCCACGTAACGGTAATCCCTCATCCCTGGAACCATTCTAGTAAATCTTTTCTGTACCCTCGCGAAAGCCTTCACGTCCTTCCTAAAGTGCGGTGCCCAGAATTGGACACAATACTCCAGCTGGGGCCGAACTAGTGTTTTATAGAGGTTTAACATAACTTCCTGGCTTTTGTACTCTATGGGCTGGATTTTAATGTTCAGCCACGCTGGCAGCAGGGTTAGCGGTGGGGGGCGGGGTGCCAAGAACGTGTGGGGAACCCAGAGGTATCTGAAGCGCATCTGCCAGTGGGTTTTTAACTCAGCCACAGTGTTAACATATGATATCCGGGTTTCCCGACCAGTTAGCATCAGCGGGCGTGATGACGACCCACATGACGCGATTTCAACTCCGCTATTTAAAGGGATACTGGAAACATGCAAGCTGAATCAGTTGGAGGTGGGAAGGAGAGAGAAAGAAGTGTTGCCATGGAAGGGAGAAGGTCATAGACCGGGTCCCGCTTCAGGGACGCCTCCCTCGATGTGCTGCTGGGGGCTGTGAGGGCCCGGAGGAATATACAGTTCCCTAGCAACGGGAGGAAGAAGCCGGCTGGGAACACCAAGAAGGCAGCTGGAGTATTGCGGACAATTCTGGGCACCACACTTCAGGAAAAGAGGTAAAGGCCTTAGAAAGGGTACAGAGGAGGTTTACCAGGATGTTACCAGGGATGAGGGACTTCAGTTATCAGGAGAGGTTGGAAAAGTTAGGAATGTTCTCCTTGGAACAGTGAAGGTTAAGAGGTGACCTCATAGAGGTTTTCAAGATGATGAGAGGTTTTGATCGAGTAGCGATTCATAGCGAAAGGGTTTGAGTATAGGAACAGGGATGTCCTGCTGCAGTTGTACAGGGCCTTGGTGAGACCACACCTTGAGTACTGTGTGCAGTTTTGGTCGCCTTATCTGAGGAAGGATGTTCTTGCCATGGAAGGAGTTCAGCGAAGATTCACAAGGCTGATACCTGGGATGGCAGGAATGACATATGAGGAGAGATTGGGTCGATTGGGCTTATACTCACTGGAGTATAGAAGAATGAGAGGGGATCTCATCGAAACATATAAAATTCTGACAGGTCTGGACAAACTAGATGCAGGAAGAATGTTCCCGATGGTCGGAGAGTCCGGAACCAGGGGTCATAATCTACGGATAACGGGTAAGCCATTTAGGACAGAAATGAGGAAGAATTTCTTCACCCAGAGAGTGGTGAACCTGTGGAATTCTCTACCACAGAAGGTAGTTGAGGCGAAGTCATTAAATGTATTCAAGAATGAGTTAGATATATTTCTTAAAGCTAAAGGTATCAAGGGATATGGGGAGAAGGCAGGTTCAGGGTACTGAGTTTGGATGATCAGCCATGATCTCATCGAATGGCGGAGCAGGCTCGAGGGGCCGAATGGCCTACTCCTGCTCCTATCTTCTATGTTTCTATGTTTCTATGAGTAGATAGAGAAAAACTATTCCCTCTGGCGAGTGAGTCAATAACTCGAGGTCATAGATTCAAAATCATTGGAAAAAGATCTAGCGGGGAGATGAGGAGAAATGGTTTCACTCAGAGAGTTGTTGGGATCTGGAACGCTCGACCTGAAAAGGTGGTGGAAGCTGATTCCATAAATAATTTTGAAAGGGAGTTGGACAGGTTCTTGAGGATGGTTACGGACAATAGAGGTGGGTGTGGGACTAAGTGGGACCGCTCCTTCAGAGAGCCAGCTCGAGCACGGCGGGCCGAATGGCCTCCTTCAGGGCTGTAAGTTTTTATGGTTCCAGGAAGGCATGGTTAGAGATGTCAGCAGGAGGAGCGTGACGTCACGCTGTGTGAGCGGGAGGAGCGTGATGCCATGCTGTGTGAGCGGGAGGAGTGTGACGCCACGCTGTGTGAGCGGGAGGAGTGTGACGCCACGCTGTGTGAGCGGGAGGAGCGTGACGCCACGCTGTGTGAGCGGGAGGAGCGTGACATCATGCTGTGTGAGCGGGAGGAGTGTGACGTCACGCTGTGTGAGCGGGAGGAGTGTGACGTCACGCTGTGTGAGCGGGAGGAGTGTGACATCATGCTGTGTGAGCGGGAGGAGTGTGACGTCACGCTGTGTGAGCGGGAGGAGTGTGACGTCACGCTGTGTGAGCGGGAGGAGTGTGACGTCACGCTGTGTGAGCGGGAGGAGTGTGACGCCACGCTGTGTGAGCGGAGGAGTGTGACGCCACGCTGTGTGAGCGGGAGGAGTGTGACGCCACGCTGTGTGAGCGGGAGGAGTGTGACATCATGCTGTGTGAGCGGGAGGAGTGTGACGTCACGCTGTGTGAGCGGGAGGAGTGTGACGTCACGCTGTGTGAGCGGGAGGAGTGTGACGTCACGCTGTGTGAGCGGGAGGAGTGTGACGCCACGCTGTGTGAGCGGAGGAGTGTGACGCCACGCTGTGTGAGCGGGAGGAGTGTGACGCCACGCTGTGTGAGCGGGAGGAGTGTGATGCCACGCTGTGTGAGCGGAGGAGTGTGACGCCACGCTGTGTGAGCGGGAGGAGTGTGACGTCACGCTGTGTGAGCGGGAGGAGTGTGACGTCACGCTGTGTGAGCGGGAGGAGCGTGACGCCACGCTGTGTGAGCGGGAGGACCATGACGCCACGCTGTGTGAGCGGGAGGAGCGTGACGTCACGCTGTGTGAGCGGGAGGAGTGTGACGCCACGCTGTGTGAGCGGGAGGAGCGTGACGCCACGCTGTGTGAGCGGGAGGAGCGTGACGCCACGCTGTGTGAGCGGGAGGAGCGTGACGTCACGCTGTGTGAGCGGGAGGAGTGTGACATCACGCTGTGTGAGCGGGAGGAGCGTGACGCCACGCTGTGTGAGCGGGAGGAGTGTGACATCGCGCTGTGTGAGCGGGAGGAGCGTGACGCCACGCTGTGTGAGCGGGAGGAGCGTGACGCCACGCTGTGTGAGCGGGAGGAGTGTGACATCATGATGTGTGAGCGAGAGGAGTGTGACGTCACGCTGTGTGAGCGGGAGGAGCGTGACGCCACGCTGTGTGAGCGGGAGGAGCGTGACGCCACGCTGTGTGAGCGGGAGGAGTGTGACATCATGATGTGTGAGCGGGAGGAGTGTGACACCACGCTGTGTGAGCGGGAGGAGCGTGACGCCACGCTGTGTGAGCGGGAGGAGTGTGACGCCACGCTGTGTGAGCGGGAGGACCGTGACGTCACGCTGTGTGAGCGGGAGGAGCGTGACGCCACGCTGTGTGAGCGGGAGGAGTGTGACGCCACGCTGTGTGAGCGGGAGGAGCGTGACGCCACGCTGTGTGAGCGGGAGGAGTGTGACGCCACGCTGTGTGAGCGGAGGAGTGTGACGTCATGATGTGTGAGCGGAGGAGTGTGACGTCATGATGTGTGAGCGGGAGGAGCGTGACGCCACGCTGTGTGAGCGGGAGGAGCGTGACGTCAAGCTGTGTGAGCGGGAGGAGTGTGACGTCATGCTGTGTGAGCGGGAGGAGTGTGACGTCACGCTGTGTGAGCGGGAGGAGCGTGACATCACGCTGTGTGAGCCGGAGGAGCGTGACGTCACGCTGTGTGAGCGGGAGGAGTGTGACATCACGCTGTGTGAGCGGGAGGAGCGTGACATCACGCTGTGTGAGCGGGAGGAGTGTGACATCACGCTGTGTGAGCGGGAGGAGCGTGACGTCACGCTGTGTGAGCGGGAGGAGCGTGACATCACGCTGTGTGAGCGGGAGGAGTGTGACATCACGCTGTGTGAGTGGGAGGAGTGTGACGTCACGCTGTGAGCGGGAGGAGTGTGACATCACGCTGTGTGAGTGGGAGGAGTGTGACGTCAAGCTGTGTGAGCGGGAGGAGTGTGACGTCATGCTGTGTGAGCGGGAGGAGTGTGACGTCACGCTGTGTGAGCGGGAGGAGCGTGACATCACGCTGTGTGAGCCGGAGGAGCATGACATCACGCTGTGTGAGCGGGAGGAGTGTGACATCACGCTGTGTGAGCGGGAGGAGCGTGACGTCACGCTGTGTGAGCGGGAGGAGTGTGACATCACGCTGTGTGAGCGGGAGGAGCGTGACATCACGCTGTGTGAGCGGGAGGAGTGTGACATCACGCTGTGTGAGTGGGAGGAGTGTGACGTCACGCTGTGAGCGGGAGGAGTGTGACATCACGCTGTGTGAGCGGGAGGAGTGTGACGCCATGCTGTGTGAGCGGGAGGAGTGTGACGCCATGCTGTGTGAGCGGGAGGAGTGTGACGCCATGCTGTGTGAGCGGGACGAGCGTGACATCACGCTGTGTGAGCGGGAGGAGCGTGACGTCACGCTGTGTGAGCGGGAGGAGTGTGACATCACACTGTGTGAGTGGGAGGAGTGTGACGTCACGCTGTGAGTGGGAGGAGTGTGACATCACGCTGTGTGAGCGGGAGGAGTGTGACGTCACGCTGTGAGCGGGAGGAGTGTGACATCACGCTGTGTGAGCGGGAGGAGTGTGACGCCACGCTGTGTGAGCGGGAGGAGTGTGACGCCATGCTGTGTGAGCGGGAGGAGTGTGATGCCATGCTGTGTGAGCGGGAGGAGTGTGACGCCATGCTGTGTGAGCGGGAGGAGCGTGACGCCATGCTGTGTGAGCGGGAGGAGTGTGACGTTACGCTGTGTGAGCAGGAGGAGCGTGACGCCACGCTGTGTGAGCGGGAGGAGCGTGACATCACGCTGTGTGAGCGGGAGGAGTGTGACGTCACGCTGTGTGAGCGGGAGGAGTGTGACGTCACGCTGTGTGAGCGGGAGGAGTGTGACGCCCCGCTGTGTGAGCGGGAGGAGTGTGACGTCATGCTGTGTGAGCGGGAGGAGTGTGACGTCATGCTGTGTGAGCGGGAGGACCGTGACATCATGCTGTGTGAGCGGGAGGAGCGTGACGTCATGCTGTGTGAGCGGGAGGACCGTGACGTCATGCTGTGTGAGCGGGAGGAGTGTGACATCACGCTGTGTGAGCGGTAGGAGTGTGATGCCACGCTGTGTGAGCGGGAGGAGTGTGACGCCACGCTGTGTGAGCGGGAGGAGTGTGACGTCATGCTGTGTGAGCGGGAGGACCGTGACGTCATGCTGTGTGAGCGGGAGGAGTGTGACATCACGCTGTGTGAGCGGGAGGACCGTGACGCCACGCTGTGTGAGCGGGAGGAGTGTGACGTCACGCTGTGAGCGGGAGGAGTGTGACATCATGCTGTGTGAGCGGGAGGAGTGTGACATCACGCTGTGTGAGCGGGAGGACCGTGACGCCATGCTGTGTGAGCGGGAGGAGTGTGACGCCACGCTGTGTGAGCGGAGGAGCGTGATGCCATGCTGTGTGAGCGGGAGGAGTGTGACATCACGCTGTGTGAGCGGGAGGAGCGTGACGCCATGCTGTGTGAGCGGGAGGAGTGTGACGCCCCGCTGTGTGAGCGGGAGGAGTGTGACGCCACGCTGTGTGAGCGGGAGGAGTGTGACGTCACGCTGTGTGAGCGGGAGGAGTGTGACGTCACGCTGTGTGAGCGGGAGGAGCGTGACGTCACGCTGTGTGAGCGGGAGGAGCGTGACATCACGCTGTGTGAGCGGGAGGAGTGTGACATCACGCTGTGTGAGCGGGAGGAGTGTCACGTCACGCCGTGTGAGTGGGAGGAGTGTGACGTCACGCTGTGTGAGCGGGAGGAGTGTGACATCACGCTGTGTGAGCGGGAGGAGTGTGACGTCACGCTGTGTGAGCGGGAGGAGTGTGACGTCATGCTGTGTGAGCGGGAGGAGTGTGACTTCACGCTGTGTGAGCGGGAGGAGTGTGACGCCACGCTGTGTGAGCGGGAGGAGCGTGACGTCATGCTGTGTGAGTGGGAGGAGTGTGACGCCACGCTGTGTGAGCGGGAGGAGTGTGAGGTCATGCTGTGTGAGCGGGAGGACCGTGACGTCACGCTGTGTGAGCGGGAGGAGTGTGACATCACGCTGTGTGAGCGGGAGGAGTGTGACATCACGCTGTGTGAGCGGGAGGAGCGTGACATCGCGCTGTGTGAGCGGGAGGAGTGTGACGTCACGCTGTGTGAGCGGGAGGATTGTGACATCATGCTGTGTGAGCGGGAGGAGTGTGACGCCACGCTGTGTGAGCGGGAGGATTGTGACATCATGCTGTGTGAGCGGGAGGAGTGTGACGTCACGCTGTGTGAGCGGGAGGATTGTGACATCATGCTGTGTGAGCGGGAGGAGTGTGACGCCACGCTGTGTGAGCGGGAGGATTGTGACATCATGCTTTGTGAGCGGGAGGAGCGTGACGTCACGCTGTGTGAGCGGGAGGAGCGTGACGCCACGCTGTGTGAGCGGGAGGAGCGTGACGCCACGCTGTGTGAGCGGGAGGAGCGTGACGTCACGCTGTGTGAGCGGGAGGAGTGTGATGCCATGCTGTGTGAGCGGGAGGAGCGTGACGTCATGCTGTGTGAGCGGGAGGAGTGTGACGCCATGCTGTGTGAGCGGGAGGAGCGTGACGTCACGCTGTGTGAGCGGGAGGAGTGTGACGCTATTGGACAGAATGCATGAAACGCTTCAATGACAGCTGACAATGACAATCAGTAGTCATTTCAAATGGGAGTAGACACCTCACTGCGGGTATTTTGGGCAGATCCACGTTTTGGCAAAACCAAGAACAGCTTGGAATGCTGACATGTCAAGGGAAGGTTTGTGTTCCGCTCCCCAGTATTGACATTCTTTGATGAAATACAAAAAGAAAACAGCCTTAAGATGCCTCAATAATGCTTGAGGATATGCTAAGCTGAAAGCTCTGCAATGCATAACATAAGTTTCATCAACATGTTCAGGGCCCCACTCACAGATCCCGCCTTCCTTTGCATACTCAGAAACTGCATATTTTTAAATACTTTGTACAGGATTGGAGTAAAAGGTTGCTAGTTTCTTTCATCCTTATCAATATGATGATTGTTAAGAATTTAATGAAGATGAACTTATGATGACTTATTTACATTTGTCAACCAGACTGGATGCAGCGGACACTGACACTTTCATGTAAATAGGCTCATTGGAAGTGACGTTTCTACTCAGCTCACAGCACAAACATTACAGCAACTTGCAAGAGCTGACAATGTTCTGAGCTCACAGTGAATGTCTGCATGACAACAAGAAGCCTCCAGTTCTATTAGCGCCTTGTCACACTGAAGAGGGAAAACCGTACAGTAAGAATGGATCTGTACATGTACCTACATGTCCTTACAGCTGAACATCAAATTAAGAGACTCAATATGAGTTTTGTTCCTCCAAGTAGCTTATCCTGTGTTACAATGCAGTACATTATCATTTAAAGAAATACAATCTTCATGAAAACGTGTTTGCCAAAACGTTCTTTGTTTGGGAAGGGAAAACTACAAGAAGTGAAGTTCTAGTTACACAATGATGGGCTCTTGTGACGGCTCATCCAATGAGTTCCTAAGCTGTATAGACCAGGATGATCCTATGCTCAATCTTGGTTTGTCTTGATTTTGGAGGCCATCTGTTGGGCGGTAAGTGGAGAGATCAGAACGCCGGCCTAATATCAGCAGTGGGAGCCCTGAGCCATTACATTCCGAGCACTGATAGGTAGCTCGCCAGTTTAGGGAGCTGGGAAATCCAGTAAAACTCTCACCTATTTCCAGATGGAGCCAAAATCAAGGCTTGCTTGAAAATGGCAGTAGACGGGCCTCGAGCAGGACGTTGGCAGTAAGTATTTTTCAAATTTTGGTCTTGCTGCTTCCCCGTTCCCGCTTAAAAATGGGCAGAAGGGAGACCAAATTCAGCTGCAACATCTTCAAGGGAAGAGAAAAAATTAGCAGAGCCAAGTTGTTAAAAAAATGAAACTGGTGACACTACGGTTCAATTTGATATGACCCTTTATGCTGCTGCAGTGCGGTGGGATGAGAGTTCTGCCCATCACGAGGATGCACCCTGACCCTAACCTATTTCTGGAATCAGGATCATTTAAATAATTTTGGCAGGTTCCCTGCCCTCGACCCAGTACCCTGCCTGGGAGCACAATAGAATAGCTGTTACACTGTACCGAGGCACTGCACCGTGGCACTGCACCGTGGCACTGAACCATGGCACAGAACCGTGGCACTGCACCGTGGCACTGAACCATGGCACTGCACTGTGGCACTGAACCATGGCACTGAACCGTGGCACTGCACCGTGGCACTGAACCATGGCACTGCACCGTGGTACTGAACCATGGCACTGCACTGTGGCACTGCACTGTGGCACTGCACTGTGGCACTGCACCGTGGTACTGAACCATGGCACTGCACCATGGTACTGAACCGTGGTACTGCACCGTGGTACTGAACCGTGGTACTGAACCGTGGCACTGCACTGTGGTACTGAACCATGGCACTGCACCATGGCACTGCACTGTGGCACTGCACTGTGGCACTGCACCGTGGTACTGAACCATGGCACTGAACCCTGGCACTGCACCGTGGTACTGAACCATGTCACTGAACTGTGACACTAAACCGTGGCACTGCACCGTGGCACTGCACTGTGGTACTGAACTATGGCACTGCACTGTGGTACTGAACCGTGGCACTAAACCGTGGCACTGAACCATGGCACTGAACCGTGACACTGAACCATGGCACTGCACCGTGGCACTGAACCGTGGCACTAAACCATGGCACTGAACTGTGGCACTGCACCGTGACACTGCACCGTGGCACTGCACCATGGCACTGAACCATGGCACTGAACCATGGCACTGAACCATGGCACTGCACCATGGCACTGAACCATGGCACTGAACCATGGCACTGTACCATGGCACTGCACCGTGGTACTGAACCATGGCATTAAATCATGGCACTGCACCGTGGTACTGAATCATGGCACTGAACCGTGGTACTGAACCGTGGCACTGCACTGTGGTACTGAACCATGGCACTGCACCATGGCACTGCACCATGGCACTGCACTGTGGCACTGCACTGTGGCACTGCACCGTGGTACTGAACCATGGTACTGAACCATGGCACTGAACCATGGCACTGCACTGTGGCACTGCACCGTGGTACTGAACCATGGCACTGCACCATGGTACTGAACCATGGCACTGAACCATGGCACTGCACTGTGGTACTGAACCATGGCACTGCACCGTGGCACTGCACCGTGGTACTGAACCATGGCACTGAACTATGGCACTGCACCGTGGTACTGAACCGTGGCACTGAACCATTGCACTGCACCGTGGTACTGAACCATGGCACTGAACCATGGCACTGCACCGTGGTACTGAACCGTGGTACTGAACCATGGCACTGAACCATGGCACTGAACCGTGGTACTGAACCGTGGTACTGAACCATGGCATTGCACCATGGCACTGCACTGTGGTACTGAACCATGGCACTGAACCGTGGTACTGAACCGTGGTACTGAACCGTGGCACTGCACTGTGGCACTGAACCATGGCACTGCACTGTGGTACTGAACCATGGCACTGCACTGTGGTACTGAACTATGGCACTGAACCCTGGCACTGCACCGTGGTACTGAACCATGGCACTGCACCGTGGTACTGAACCATGGCACTGCACCATGGTACTGAACCATGGCACTGAACCGTGACACTGAACCATGGCACTAAACCGTGGCACTGCACCGTGGTACTGAACTATGGCACTGAACCCTGGCACTGCACCGTGGTACTGAACCATGGCATTGCACTGTGGTACTGAACCATGGCACAAAACTGTGGCACAAAACTGTGGCACTGAACCATGGCACTGAACCGTGACACTGAACCATGGCACTGCACCGTGGCACTGAACTATGGCACTAAACCGTGGCACTGAACCATGGCACTGCACCGTGGCACTGCACCGTGGCACTGCACCATGGCACTGAACCATGGCACTGCACCATGGCACTGCACCATGGCACTGAACTATGGCACTGAACCATGGCACTGTACCGAGGCACTGCACCGTGGTACTGAATCATGGCACTGCACCGTGGTACTGAATCATGGCACTGCACCGTGGCACTGAACCATGGCACTGAACCATGGCACTGCACCATGGTACTGCACCGTGGTACTGAACCGTGGCACTGCACTGTGGTACTGAACCATGGCACTGAACCATGGCACTGCACCATGGTACTGCACCGTGGTACTGAACCGTGGCACTGCACCGTGGTACTGAACCATGGCACTGAACCATGGCACTGAACCATGGCACTGCACCATGGCACTGCATTGTGGTAATGAACCATGGCACTGCACTGTGGCACTGCACCGTGGTACTGAACCATGGCACTGCACTGTGGCACTACACCGTGGTACTGAACCATGGCACTGCACTGTGGCACTGAACCTTGGCACTGAACCATGGCACTGCATTGTGGTAATGAACCATGGTACTGAACCATGGCACTGCATTGTGGTAATGAACCATGGTACTGAACCATGGCACTGAACCATGGCACTGAACCATGGCACTGCATTGTGGTAATGAACCATGGTACTGAACCATGGCACTGCATTGTGGTAATGAACCATGGTACTGAACCATGGCACTGAACCATGGCACTGCACCGTGGTACTGAACCATGGTACTGAACCATGGCACTGCACCGTGGCCATTAGCCTTGCGGCAGGGTACAATTAGGAGAATTGTTCTTTTTTTGAAGTAGCAGGTAGCAGCTCTGGGTGCCAGGTATGCACAGAATTCCTTGTGTCTTGTTGCTATGGCACAAATGTCCGTGGGGGGATGGCGGGAGACAGAAGTGGCGGGGGGGTGAGCAGGGAGCTGGTGAAATGGAAAGAATAGTTAAGCCAGGGAGCTGGCATAACTCGAGTGGAAAATTTCATAAATCAAATGCTTTTTCATGAAGCTCCTGCCCATTTCTAAACCTGATGCACCATTCCAGCTGGTCTGCAATAGTGTTAAAAATCGATTGTGCCATGATGTGTTGCATTAAATTTGTTTCGCACCATGCTAACAAGAGTTCATTCCATTGTTATGTTTCTATTGGTGACACTGGCGGTTAACGTGCCCCTCTGTAGAAGAGTCTGCTCCACAGTAACCAATCAACGCAAATGTCACCATCATGTTCATCACACGTCAACAATGAATGGAATACGATCACAGAATGATGGCCTAACTTAAGTACTGCTCCGTAATATTTCTCAGGGAAACAAAATAAATATAATTCATAGGATTTCTGTCCCCAGAATGGCATGCTCTATTTTTTTCATTATTCGGGAAGTTTTGTAATCGTATGTAAGAAATTGTGAATTGGAAGAAATAACTTGAGACAAAAAAAGTCTCTTCAGGCTGGTGTTAGACTAACTGGATAGACGCTTAGAATTTGCTGATGTTCTTGTTACCCTGCGGATGTTCTAACATTCTGCACCGTGGCGGTGACCTTGTTTCCAGACTAGCTGTCTGCTGTTTGTGTGCTAGAAAGGTGTTGACTGTATCTTTGATAATCTACCCTAGGCCCACCCCCTAAAAAGAGAGCAAAAGAGAGATCTAAAGAGCTTTTAGCACAGACGGTGAAGGGAAGGGAAGAGCTGTTCACGCGCGCCAGCCGTCTGTCGGATCGGGACCGATAGCAGCTGCTTGTCACGGTCGTATGTCTACTATGTCTATCTCGATTGCGTGTTGTACTTCACTTAAACTGCCGCTCCTTAATTAAATGCCTTACAACTCCTAAGACCCTTTGAGTAATGTGTGTGACCTGTGATCCGAATCTTACATGTATAAGATTGAGGGGGGAGTACCCCTGACTTACCCGTACTTCAAAACAAATAACGCAGTATTATTATTTATACAAACTGAAGCATATGTCAATTGGAATTCTCATATACAAATGGCAGTATGTCCAACTTTGTTCCTCTGTTGCGTCATTGAATAGACGTGTTGATATAAATTGATATTGTTGATGGTGCTAAAGGCATGGTTAACAGGGACTGTATTAACTAACTCCTGCAAACAAGTATAACATTAATTATAAAAACCACTTTTCACCAGAAGAAGAGACAAACTGAAGATAGATTACAATGAGTGAGACTCATGGACAACACTTGAGCACCAAGCAAACCAGCCACCTATATTCTATTTCAACCACACATTTAAAATATATTTTGGAAATACATTTCTAACAGTACAAATCTGGAGATATCAAAAATAATATCTACATTCCACACTACAGGAACGGCATAAAGAGGAATCTCAGGTGACGGCTGCTAATTATTGGGTCATGTTTTGCTGCTAGTGTCACTTGGGCTGTACAGCACAACACCTACCTATTGTATAATATCTCTTGAGTTCACTCCGTCTAGTATTGCGTCTCTGTGTATTGGCAGCATTGTTCTGCTGCTCCTCTGACGTGGTTGTCTTGAGAACAGTTGGGGTCTTGTCAGTTTGGGACGATGGACCATCAGCTGCCATTGGACTGCCAAATCCGTGAGCGGTCACGTCCACTGACTGGGACTTTTTCTTTAGTCTGCAATACAGCAAGAGGATAGATGTTTCTCAGAGAAAACAAATAGGAGTGACATCCTTTCTACATTTGTCTTGAACATTATTTACTGTGACGCACAAAGGTCATAAGGCACGAAATTAACGGTGGCATAATTATCTAATTAAACAGCTTCTAGTTCGCTGTGCACATATTAATACTGTGACTACATCCTACTTCACAGTAATGTTCATTCTATTGATCTTAGCAGATTGTTTTCACATAATCTGGGTGCCTTTAGCACTGGTTATAAGTTTACTGCCCAGCTGCGTTGTTTAAAGATAAGCACTTCAGTATTGAAGCATTGTTCCTTCAGTATCTGAATGCCAAAAAGCTTAATCATTAAATTTGTTGTTTTCTTTCCCAGTAATTGAGGGCAGGCTTTTGCTTTGTTCAGGCAGCAATGGCTTACCAGTGGTGGAAAATAGATATCATAGCGATATAAAGGTAAGCTCCTTCAAAGAACATTCAAATCTTTTGCCAGTTATACTTACTCATGTTATTATATGAAGTAATAAACAATGCTTTGTTGCAGAAACGTCTCATTGTCACTCTGAAGCCATGGCCCAACAGGGAAGAGAGAGGGCAAGGAGGATCTCAGATGCAGCACTGGAGGCCTTGGTCTTGTAGGAGCACAGAAGACAACAGGTCCTCTACCCGCAGTGGGGGCAGGAGGCCTTCCAGGCAGCACGCCAGAAGGCAGTGGGAGGAGATAGCACAAGCCGTCAGTGCCATGGGTGTTGCCCCCAGGACCTGAATCTAGTGCCGCAAGAAGTTTAATAACCTCACACGACTGGTCAAGGTCAGTGAACGCATCTTCAAATGCCTTCTCCCACCAACTGCACCACTAGCCTCACACACTGCTCAATGCACCACACCCCCAGCACTCACCTACCAACAATCCCCAACAATCATGACTCATACCTCACAATCATAGCTTCACCTCACCCTCACACACTTACCACTGCTGCAAGCCTCACACCCACATCTCACAGCTTGCACACACTGCCAGCTATTCAACCATGACAGGCACATCACCCAAACAGATTGCGAGTGAACAGTAACATAGTGGTTATGTTACAGATGGTGGAAAGGCTTTTGGGAGTCAGGAGGTGAGACACTCACTGCAGAATACCCAACCTCTGACCTGCTCTTGTAGCCACAGTATTTATGTGGCTGGTCCAGTTAAGTTTCTGGTCAATAGTGACTCCCAGGATGTTGATCGTGGGGAATAAAACTAGACGGACCACCCGGCATCGACTTTGGCACCGGCTTCGGACACGACAAAGGCACACCCTCCTCACTAACATCTGGGGACTTGTGCCAAAATTGGGAGAGCTGTCCCACAGACTAGTCAAGCAACAGCCTGACATAGTCATACTCACAGAATCATACCTTTCAGCCAATGTCCCAGACTCCTCCATCACCATCCCTGGGTATCTCCTGTTTGACCGGCAGGACAGACCCACCAGGGGTGGTGGCACAGTGGTGTGCAGTCGGGAGGGAGTGGCCCTGGGAATCCTCAACATGAAGTCTCATGGCTTCAGGTCAAACATGGGCAAGGAAACCTCCCGCTGATTACCACCTACTGCCCTCCCTCAGCTGATGAACCAGTACTCCTCCAAGTTGAACACCACTTGGAAGAAGCACTGAGGGTAGCAAGGGCACAGAATGTACTCTGGGTGGGGGGACTTCAATGTCCATCACCAAGAGTGGCTCGGTATAGCTGCCAGACTGGGCCTGCGACAGGTGGTGAGAGAACCAACACGAGGGAAAAACCTACTTGACCTCGTCCTCACCAATCTACCTGTCGCAGATGCATCTGTCCATGACAGTATTGGTAGCAGTGACCGACCACCGCACAGTCATTGTGGAGACAAAGTCCTGTGTTCACACTGAGGACACCCTCCATCGTGTTGTGTGGCACTACCACCGTGCTAAATGGGATAGATTCAGAACAGATCTAACTGCTCAAAACTGGGCATCCATGAGGCGCTGTGGGCCATCAGCAGCAGCAGAATTGTATTCCGCCACAATCTGTAACCTCATGGCCCGGCATATCCCTCACTCTACCATTACCATCAAGCCAGGGGACCAACCCTGGTTCAATGAGGAGTGTAGAAGAGCATGCCAGGAGCAGCACTAGGCGTACCTAAAAATGAGGTGCCAACCTGGGGAAGCTGCAACACAGGACTACAATGATGGCGGAGCCCAGCACGCGAGAGCAAAAGACAAGGCTGAAGCATTTGCAACCATCTTCAGCCAGAATTGCCGAGTAGATGATCCATCTCAGCCTCCTCCTGAGGTCCCCATCAGCACAGAAGCCGGGAGTACAATTTTGAAGTTTGCGGATGATACAAATCTTGGCAATGTAGTAAATAGTGAGCAGGACAGTAGCAGAGTAGAGGTAGAATGGGATGTGTGAGACTTTGCCCAAAATATACAGTGAAGCAAGGTTCCTTCTCACCAAAACTCCAGACATTGACATAATGGCCACCTTGATGGTTTAACTGCTAATCAATTTAACCTGATGTTTGCCTACTGAATTTACAAAGGAACAGGAGATGACCTGGACAATCTCAGATAGTTAATGTGACCTTGCTAATAGTTGCTAATGTGTTAGCTTTGGTGCCTCCATGGTTCTGGCCAATCTGCTATTAGCACCTCACGTGGGATGCTGCCGGCCTGCCTGCTTCGTCCTACTCCACCATTGGCCTGACTAATCTCCAAAATTAGCATATTCTAATCAGACAATAACCCCAAGATGTTATGATTAACTTTGATGGGACACCTGACAGAGTAAATACCAACATGAGACACGTGTAATATAGTTTTTGTAAGAGCTGTGACCTGTTAGAGATTCAATAAAGTCACTAATGAGGTATATAAACCAAAAAAGAGCAACTGATTTTATGATTTTTAAGAGTTTGTCTGATTGTCTCATGATTTGAGATGGTGGGGTGGCAATATGGCAATAACGTATATATGCTTTTAAGTGATTGTTGTTGTAAAATTTGTCCCCAGACAAAAAGGTC
The DNA here is from genome assembly GCA_030390025.1 of Squalus acanthias. Taxonomy (NCBI): domain Eukaryota; kingdom Metazoa; phylum Chordata; class Chondrichthyes; order Squaliformes; family Squalidae; genus Squalus; species Squalus acanthias. The sequence continues at coordinate 110,705,882 of CM059432.1, forward strand.
ATACTCAAAGGAGTTTATGGCCCGCTCAGTACAAGAAAAAATGAGAAGGAACATTGGTCAAGAGGTGAGACACTCGCCGGACATTACCCAGCCTCTGACCTGCTCTTGTAGCCACAGTAATTATGTGGCTGGCCCAGTTGAGCTTCGAATCCCCCAGGATGTTGACGGTGGGGGATTCGACGATGGTAATGCCATTGAATGTAAAAGGGCTGTGGTTAGATTTTCTCTTGTTGCCTGGCACAGACGCTATGGGCTGGATTTTGAATGACCCATGGAGTCGGGTTTGGAGGCGTGTGGGGGGTTAAATTTGCGGGGTCGGGGTTTCCGACCCCATCCCGACTCCATCCCGCCTCCACGCAGTTTTGACAAAATCAGTCGCGGGGTTCCCGACTCCGTCCCGCCTCCAAGAGGCAGGAGAGGCCATTAAAGCCCTTAACAAGCTCTAAATTGGCTCTGTAATGCCATTTTGAAACGTTTTAGCTAGTTTAACTCTTTTCTGACGTGAAGTACGCCTGATGTGAAACATTCCAGTGAAACCTGGCGGGAGCACAAGTGGATAGCTGACTATCAGCTGCAGGTCCACTATTACAACGGAGATGTGATGAAGGTAGTAGTAGTATTAGGTCTGAAAGTCTCTCTCTCTCTCTCCTTCTCTCCCCCCCCCCATATTTTGCATCCAGGTCCACTCACATCAAAAGCAAGCCAGGCAGGTCCTCTCTCACCAACAGTCTCTGAGACTAGGCAGTCAGCAATGATGACATCATCAGAGGCGACTTTCAGACTGAAACCACTAATTGTTTCCATGGGTTCCCACCTGCTGGAACTCAATTGCCCAATTAAGTGAAAATTGCATCATTCATCCACATTAATCTGGAGTCGGGGGGGAAACACGAAATGCAGATTACACGACCCCAACCCGACCCCAAGACAAAATCCAGCCCAATGGGTCAAATGGCCTCCTTCTGTGCCATAAATTTCTATGGTTCTATGATTGCCTGGCACTTGTGTGATACGTATTTACCACCTATCAGCCCAAGTCTAAATGTTGTTCAGGTCTTTATGCATGCGGGCATGAACTACTTCATTATCTGAGGAGTTGTGAATGGCACTGAACACTGTGCAATCATCAGCGAACATCCCCATTTCTGACCTTATGTTGGAGGGAAGGTCATTGATGAAGCAGCTGAAGATGGTTGGGCCTAGGACACTGCCCTGAGGAACTCCTGTATCGATGTCCTGGGGCTGGGGTGATTGACCTCCAACAACCACAACCATCTTCCTTTGAGCTAGGTATGACTCCAGCCAGTGGAGCGTTTTCTCCATGATTCCCATTGACTTCAATTTAACTAGGGCTCCTTGATGCCAAACTTGGTCAAATGCTGCCTTGATGTCAAGGGCAGTCACTCTCACCTCACCTCTGGAATTCAGCTACTTTGTCCATATTTGGATCAAGGCTGTAATAAAGTCTGGAGCCGAGCGGTCCTGGCGGAACCCAAACTGAGCATCGGTGAGCAGGTGAGCAAGTGCCGCTTGATAGCACTGTCGATAACACCTTCCATCACTTTGCTGATGATTGAGAGTAGACTGATGGGGCGGTAATTGGCCGGGTTGGATTTGTCCTGCTTTTTGTGGACAGGACATACCTGGGCAACTTTCCACATTGTCGGATAGATGCCAGTGTTGTAGCTGTACTGAAACAGCTTGGCTAGAGGCACGGCTAGTTCTGGAGCACAAGTCTTCAGCACGATAGCCGGGATGTTGTCGGGGCCCATAGCCTTTGCTGTATCCAGTGCGCTCAGCCGTTTCTTGATATCACGTGGAGTGAATCGAATTGGCTGAAAACTGGCTTCTGTGATGGTGGGGACCTCAGGAGGAGGCCAAGATGAATCATCCACTCGGCCCTTCTGGCTGAAGATGGTTGCAAACACTTCAACCTCGTCTTTTGCACTCACGTGCTGGGCTCCACCGTCATTGAGAATGGGGATATTCATGGAGCCTGTAGCTTCCCCAGGTTGGCACCTCATTTTTAGGTACGCCTGGTGCTGCTCCTGGCATGCTCGTCTACACTCCTCATTGAACCAGGGTTGGTCCCCTGGCTTGATGGTAATGGTAGAGTGAGGGATATGCCGGGCCATGAGGTTACAGATTGTGGCGGAATATAATTCTGCTGCTGCTGATGGCCCACAGCGCCTCATGGATGCCCAGTTTTGAGCTGCTAGATCTGTTCTGAATCTATCCCATTTAGCACTGTGGTAGTGCTACTCAACACGATGGAGGGTGTCCTCCCTGTAAATTTAATCTCCACAAGAACAGTGCGGTGGTCACTCCTACCAATAGAGATTTAGGTGTCCTAGTACAAGAAAAACAGAAAGTTAGCATGCAGGTACAGCAAGCAATTAGGAAGGCAAATGGCATGTTGGCCTTTATTGCTAGAGTGTTGGCGTACAAGCGTAAGGAAGTCTTGCTACAATTGTACAGGGCTCTGGTGAGACCACACCTAGAGTACTGTGCACAGTCTTGGTCTCATTTAAGGAAGGATATACTTGCCTTAGAGGCGGTGCAACTAAGGTTCACTAGATTGATCCCTGGGATGAGAGGGCTGTCCTATGAGGAAAGATTGAGTAGATTGGGTCTATACTCTCTGGAGTTTAGTAGAATGAGGTGATCTCATTTAAACATGTAAGATTCTGAGGGGGAGTGACAGGACAAATGTTGAGAGGTTGTTTCCCCGGCTGGAGAGTCTAGAACTAGGGGGATCACAGTCTCAGGATAAGGGGCTGGCCTTTTAAGACTGAGATGAGGAGGAATTTCTTCACTCAGAGGGTTGTGAATCTTTAAAATTCTCTACCCCAAAGGGCTGTGGAAGCTGAGTCGTTGAGTATATTCAAGGCTGAGATCGATAGATTTTTGGACTCTAGGGGAACCAAGGGATATGGGGATAGTGCAGGAAAGTGGAGTTGAGGTCAAAGTTCAGCCATGATCTTATTGAATGGCAGAGCAGGCTTGAGGTCTACTCCTGCTCCTAATTCTTATGTTCTTATGTACTTAATACTATCATGGACAGATGCATCTGCGACAGGTAGCTTGGTGAGGACGAGGTCAAGTAGGCTTTTCCCTCGTGTTGGTTCTCTCACCACGTGCCGCAGGCCCAGTCTGGCAGCTATGTCCTTCAGGACTCGGCCAGCTCGGTCAGTAGTGGTGCTACCGAGCCACTCTCGGTGATGGACATCGAAGTCCCCCACCCAGAGTACATTCTGTGCCCTTGCTACCCTCAGTGCTTCTTCCAAGTGGTGTTCAGCATGGAGGAGTACTGATTTATCAGCTGAGGGAGGGCGATAGGTGGTAATCACCAGGAGGTTTCCTTGCCCATGTTTGACCTGATGCCATGAGACTTCATGGGGTCCAGAGTCAATGTTGAGGACTCCCAGGGCCACTCCTTCCCGACTGTATACCACTGTGCTGCCACCCCTGGTGGGTCTGTCCTGCCGGTGGGACAGGACATACCCAGGGATGGTGATGGAAGAGTCTGGTTGAAAGGTATGATTCTGTGAGTATGACTATGTCAGGCTGTTGCTTGACTAGTCTGTGGGACAGCTCTCCCAATTTTGGCAGCAGTCCCCAGATGTTAGTGAGGAGGACTTTGTAGGGTCTACTGGGCTGGGTGTACCTTTGTCATGTCAGAATCCGATGCCTAGTTCGATGCCTCGTGGTCCATCCGGTTTTATTCTTATTATACGTTTTCGTAGCAGTTTGATACAACTAAGCGGCTTGCTAGGCCATTTCAGAGGATAGTTAAGAGTCAACCATATTATACCTTGTTAGAGACCACACAGAGAAGAACAGATCACCATAGCAACTTGCAGAGCCTGACTCCAGATCGACTCTAGATTTATTTAACTTATCTACATGAAAGACACTGAAAGAAAGCAAATGGAGTGTCAATCAACCCTGGGGTTGTTCTTGAAGAAGCCAATAGTTGGCAAGTCTCTGCCCCAGAGGTGTGGTTCAACAATAAAAGGACTGTCTCTGCATCATGACTAAAAACCCAAGCATGTGAAGGGAGGGTTCGCTTCCTCACTGCTCAGCGACCTCACCGCTTTCTACCTGGATGCACATTTACAGATTGCTTCTGGAACGGACCTGATGACAAGAGAAAACCATGTGCTCCACCACAAACCGTGTCCATCAAGATATTTGGAGGGCCTCAGTCAGCCTGAGCAAAATTATGAGTATATAATCCTTTATTAAGGGGCTAGCTTAAGATAGACTTTTGTTTCCAAAACGGTATGCATTTTCGAGAGTCAGAAGGTGGTATTTAAAAAATTGCTGTTCAGGCAATTCTAAATCATGCATGAACCGAAGATGTTGTTTAATGCTAATATCGATTTTCCAGTGTATAATAAATGATTGTTTTATTTACAAAGCCATGGTTTATGCCTGAAGTTTCTTTACGAAAAACAGCCAGTTAAGTTAAATATAAAATTAAATCGTGTGGAGATAAATTGGCATTTCCCCAAATTGAAGAAGAACACATTGCGCCTTTTGTGTCAGCCAGTGCCTCAGCGGGTAGCACTCTCTCTCGCCTCTGAGTCAGAAGGCTGTGGGTTCAAGTCCCACTCCGGGATTTGAGCACAAAAATCTAGGTTGACACTCCAGTGCAGTGCTGATGGAGTGCTGCACTGTTGGGAGGTGCCGTCTTTTGGATGAGACGTTAAACCGAGGCCCCGTCTACCCTCTCAGGTGAACGTAAAAGATCCCATGGCACTATTCCAAAAAAGAGCAAGGGTGTTATCCCCGGTGTCCTGGCCAATATTTATCCCTCAACCAACATCACTAAAACAGATTATCAGGTCATTATCACATTGCTGTTTGTGGGAGCTTGCTGTGTGCAAATTGGCTGCCGTGTTTCCCACATTACAACAGTAACTACACTTCAAAAAGTACTTCATTGGCTGTAAAGCGCTTTGGGACGTCAGGTGGTCGTGAAAGGCGCTATAGAAATGCAATTTTTTTTTCACTCTACAGATCTCCATCCCTTCATAAAGCATTTCTGACACATACAAATGACAGCCATTTTTTTAACTCACTGGGTAAAACAAATTAATACAATTTTCCATTATCCTATTTCACTGACAGCCCTGAGACTGCAGCAATCCCTCTCCTATGTACAAGCCGCTGCTTGTCCCATATGTAAAATACCAAGCCTCACAGTGCAATGCTCCCCCACACTGCAAATGCAGTTTTTGCACAGTGCGTTATTTATCCTGCCTTTAAGGGCTTAAATTAATTCTCAATCTTGCTGCATTTCTGTCTTATGTACTTGCAGGACCTTAGTGGAGAAGATTTCTTGTCAAATAACGAGATGGAAGGCCAGTGCTATATTTAGAGAAGCACAGCTGTGGTGTTCCTTCTTCTGGCTGGTTTCACCATTTGTCTTCAGGCCATGTTCTGCCCTCTGTAATAAATATTAAACAGCCCACGGGTGGTCCGCTATCCATAAGTTCATTTGTGTTGGCCGACAAATCTAAAATCATTGTTCTGAACTGCAAGTTATCTGATTTTAGCCAGAATGTAGCACTAATGATACATTCGCAGCACAAGTAGAATTGTGTTTTTATTTTGAACAATCAATATTTAGGCCTAGTTCTTTGGTGCAGGATGCCATTCTGAGATAAATTCTGCAAATTTTGACCCTAACTGCATGGAGCCAAATTTGCTGCAAATTATCACAGTTTGCATAAAAACTCCACGAGGCGGTAAAAATATTGGTGTCTGAATTGAGCTGAGCGACGACAAATCACTTGATGCAACAAAGGCCTGGATTTTAGCCTGGAGGTGAGTTCCGTGAGGTCGGGAAACCTGGGGGGTCTGATAGTGGTCGGGGGGTCCGATGGTGGTCGGGGGGTCTGATGGTGGTCGGGGGGTCCGATATTGGTCGGGGGGTTTGATGGTGGTCAGAGGGTCTGATGGTGGTCGGGGGGTTTGATAGTGGTCGGGGGGTCCGATGGTGGTCGGGGGGTCCGATGGTGGTCGGGGGGTCTGATGGTGGTCGGGGGGTCCGATGGTAGTCGGGGGGTCCGATGGTGGTCGGGGGTCCGATGGTGGTCGGGGTGTCTGATGGTGGTCGGGGGGTCCGATGGTGGTCGGGGGTCCGATGGTGGTCGGGGGGTCTGATGGTGGTCGGGGGGTCTGATGGTGGTCGGGGGTGTGATGGTGGTCGGGGGGTCCGATGGTGGTCGGGGGGTCTGATGGTGGTCGGGGGGTCCGATGGTGGTCGGGGGGTCCGATGGTGGTCGGTCCGATGGTGGTCGGTCCGATGGTGGTCGGAGGTCTGATGGTGGTCGGAGGTCTGATGGTGGTCGGGGGGATCCGATGGTGGTCGGGGGGTCCGATGGTGGTCGGAGGTCTGATGGTGGTCGGAGGTCTGATGGTGGTCGGAGGTCTGATGGTGGTCGGGGGCATCCGATGGTGGTCGGGGGGTCCGATGGTGGTCGGGGCGTCTGATGGTGGTCGGGGGGTCTGATGGTGGTCGGGGGGTGTGGTCCGATAGTGGTCGGGGGGTCCGATGGTGATCGGGGGGTCCGATGGCAGTCGGGGGGTTTGATGGTGGTCGGTCCGATGGTGGTCAGGGGGTCCGATGGTGGTCGGAGGTCTGATGGTGGTCGGAGGTCTGATGGTGGTCGGGGGGATCCGATGGTGGTCGGGGGGTCTGATGGAGGTCGGTGGTCTGATGGTGGTCGGAGGTCTGATGGTGGTCGGGGGGATCCGATGGTGGTCGGAGGTCTGATGGTGGTCGGAGGTCTGATGGTGGTCGGGGGGATCCGATGGAAGTCGGGGGGTCTGATGGTGGTCGGGGGGTCCGATGGTGGTGGGGGGGGTCCGATGGTGGTCGGGGTCCGATGGTGGTCGGGGGGACCCGATGGTGGTCGGGGGGTCTGATGGTGGTCGGGGGGTCTGATGGTGGTCGGGGGGTCTGATGGTGGTCGGGGGGTCTGATGGTGGTCGGGGGGTCTGATGGTGGTCGGGGGTCCGATGGTGGTCGGGGGGTTTGATGGTGGTCGGAGGTCTGATGGTGGTCGGGGGGATCCGATGGTGGTCGGGGGGTCCGATGGTGGTCGGGGCGTCTGATGGTGGTCGGGGGGTCTGATGGTGGTCGGGGGGTCTGATGGTGGTCGGGGGGTCTGATGGTGGTCGGGGGTGTGATGGTGGTCGGGGGGTCCGATGGTGGTCGGGGGGTCTGATGGTGGTCGGGGGGTCCGATGGTGGTCGGGGGGTCCGATGGTGGTCGGTCCGATGGTGGTCGGTCCGATGGTGGTCGGAGGTCTGATGGTGGTCGGAGGTCTGATGGTGGTCGGGGGGATCCGATGGTGGTCGGGGGGTCCGATGGTGGTCGGGGCGTCTGATGGTGGTCGGGGGGTCTGATGGTGGTCGGGGGGTGTGGTCCGATAGTGGTCGGGGGGTCCGATGGTGATCGGGGGGTCCGATGGCAGTCGGGGGGTTTGATGGTGGTCGGTCCGATGGTGGTCAGGGGGTCCGATGGTGGTCGGAGGTCTGATGGTGGTCGGAGGTCTGATGGTGGTCGGGGGGATCCGATGGTGGTCGGGGGTCTGATGGAGTTCGGTGGTCTGATGGTGGTCGGAGGTCTGATGGTGGTCGGGGGGATCCGATGGTGGTCGGAGGTCTGATGGTGGTCGGAGGTCTGATGGTGGTCGGGGGGATCCGATGGAAGTCGGGGGGTCTGATGGTGGTCGGGGGGTCCGATGGTGGTGGGGGGGGTCCGATGGTGGTCGGGGTCCGATGGTGGTCGGGGGGACCCGATGGTGGTCGGGGGGTCTGATGGTGGTCGGGGGGTCTGATGGTGGTCGGGGGGTCTGATGGTGGTCGGGGGGTCTGATGGTGGTCGGGGGGTCTGATGGTGGTCGGGGGTCCGATGGTGGTCGGGGGGTTTGATGGTGGTCGGAGGTCTGATGGTGGTCGGGGGGATCCGATGGTGGTCGGGGGGTCCGATGGTGGTCGGGGCGTCTGATGGTGGTCGGGGGGTCTGATGGTGGTCGGGGGGACTGATGGTGGTGGGGGGTCCGATGGTGGTCGGGGGGTTTGATCGTGGTCGGGGGGTCTGATGGTGGTCGGGGGTCCGATGGTCGTCATGGGGTCGGATGATGGTCGGGGGGGTCCGATGGTGGTCGGGGGGCCTGATGGTGGTCGGGGGGGGGGGTCCGATGGTGGTCGGGGGGCCTGATGGTGGTCGGGGGGCCTGATGGTGGTCGGGGGGGGTCTGATGGTGATCGGGGGGGTCCGATGGTGGTCGGGGGGTCCGATGGTCGTCGGGCGGTTTGATGGTGGACGGGTGGTCTGATGGTGGTCAGGGGGTCCGAAGGTTGTTGGGGGGTTTGATGGTGCTGGGGGTGTCTGATGGTGCAGGGAGGGTTTGATGGTGGTCGGGGGTCTGATGGTGGTCGGGGGGTCTGATGGTGGTCGGGCGGTTTGATGGTGGTTGGGGGGTCAGATGGTGGTCGGGGGTCCGATGGTGGTCGGGGATCTGATGGTGGTCAGGGGGTCCGATGGTGGTCGGGGGGGTTTGATGGTGGTCGGGGGGTCTGAAGGTTGTCGGGGGGTCTGATGGTGGTCGGGGGGTCCGATGGTGGTCGGGGGGGTTTGATGGTGGTCGGGGGGTCTGAAGGTTGTCGGGGGGTCCGATGGTGGTCGGGGGGTCCGATGGTGGTCGGGGGGTCTGAAGGTTGTCGGGGGGTTTGATGGCGGTTGGGGGGTCCGATGGTGGTCGGGGGGGTCCGATGGTGGTTGGGTGGTCTGATGGTGGTCGGGGGTCTCATGGTTGTGGGGGGTCCGATTGAGGTCGGGGGGTCCGATGGTGGTCGGGGGGTCCGATTGTGGTCAGGGGGTCCGATGGTGGTTGGGGGGTCCGATGGTGGTCGGGGGTCCGATGGTGGTCGGGTGTCCGATTGTGGTCGGGGGGTCCGATGGAGGTCGGGGGGTCCGATAGTGGTCGGGGGGTCCGATAGTGGTCGGGGGGTCCGATAGTGGTCGGGGGGTCCGATGGAGGTCGGGGGGTTTGATGGTGGTCGGGGGGTTTGATGGTGGTCGGGGGGTCCGATGGTGGTCGGGGGGTCAGATGGTGGTTACGGGGTCCGATGGTGGTCGGGGTTCCGATGGTGGTCGGGGGTCCGATGGTGGTCGAGGAGTTCGATGGTGGTCGGGGGGTTTGATGGTGGTCGGGGGGGTCAGATGGTGGTCAGGGGGTCCGATGGTGGTCGGAGGTCTGATGGTGGTCGGAGGTCCGATGGTGGTTGGGGGGTCCGATGGAGGTCGGGGGGGTCAGATGGTGGTCGGGGGTCCGATGGTGGTCGGGGGGACCCGATGGTGGTCGGGGGGTCTGATGGTGGTCGGGGGGTCTGATTGTGGTCGGGGGGTCTGATGGTGGTCGGGGGGTCTGATGGTGGTCGGGGGGTCTGATGGTGGTCGGGGGTCCGATGGTGGTCGGGGGGTTTGATGGTGGTCGGAGGTCTGATGGTGGTCGGGGGGATCCGATGGTGGTCGGGGGGTCCGATGGTGGTCGGGGCGTCTGATGGTGGTCGGGGGGTCTGATGGTGGTCGGGGGGACTGATGGTGGTGGGGGGTCCGATGGTGGTCGGGGGGTTTGATCGTGGTCGGGGGGTCTGATGGTGGTCGGGGGTCCGATGGTCGTCATGGGGTCGGATGATGGTCGGGGGGGTCCGATGGTGGTCGGGGGGCCTGATGGTGGTCGGGGGGGGGGTCCGATGGTGGTCGGGGGGCCTGATGGTGGTCGGGGGGCCTGATGGTGGTCGGGGGGGTTCTGATGGTGATCGGGGGGGTCCGATGGTGGTCGGGGGGTCCGATGGTCGTCGGGCGGTTTGATGTTGGACGGGTGGTCTGATGGTGGTCAGGGGGTCCGAAGGTTGTTGGGGGGTTTGATGGTGCTGGGGGTGTCTGATGGTGCAGGGAGGGTTTGATGGTGGTCGGGGGTCTGATGGTGGTCGGGGGGTCTGATGGTGGTCGGGCGGTTTGATGGTGGTTGGGGGGTCAGATGGTGGTCGGGGGTCCGATGGTGGTCGGGGATCTGATGGTGGTCAGGGGGTCCGATGGTGGTCGGGGGGGTTTGATGGTGGTCGGGGGGTCTGAAGGTTGTCGGGGGGTCTGATGGTGGTCGGGGGGTCCGATGGTGGTCGGGGGGGTTTGATGGTGGTCGGGGGGTCAGATGGTGGTCGGGGATCTGATGGTGATCAGGCGGTTTGATGGTGGTCGGGGGTCTGATGGTGGTCGGGGGGTCTGATGGTGGTCGGGGATCTGATGGTGATCAGGGGGTCCGATGGTGGTCGGGGTGGTTTGATGGTGGACGGGTGGTCTGATGGTGGTCGGGGGGTCCGATGGTGGTCGGGGGTCTGATGGTGGTCGGGGATCTGATGGTGATCAGGGGGTCCGATGGTGGTCGGGGTGGTTTGATGGTGGACGGGTGGTCTGATGGTGGTCGGGGGGTCCGATGGTGGTCGGGGGTCTGATGGTTGTCGGGGGGTCTGATGGTGGTCGGGGGGTCCGATGGTGGTCGGGGGTCCGATGGTGGTCGGGGGGTCTGATGGTGGTCGGGGGGTCTGATGGTGGTCGGGGGTGTGATGGTGGTCGGGGCGTCCGATGGTGGTCGGGGGGTCTGATGGTGGTCGGGGGGTCCGATGGTGGTCGGGGGGTCCGATGGTGGTCGGTCCGATGGTGGTCGGTCCGATGGTGGTCGGAGGTCTGATGGTGGTCGGAGGTCTGATGGTGGTCGGGGGGATCCGATGGTGGTCGGGGGGTCCGATGGTGGTCGGGGCGTCTGATGGTGGTCGGGGGGTCTGATGGTGGTCGGGGGGTGTGGTCCGATAGTGGTCGGGGGGTCCGATGGTGATCGGGGGGTCCGATGGCAGTCGGGGGGTTTGATGGTGGTCGGTCCGATGGTGGTCAGGGGGTCCGATGGTGGTCGGAGGTCTGATGGTGGTCGGAGGTCTGATGGTGGTCGGGGGGATCCGATGGTGGTCGGGGGGTCTGATGGAGGTCGGTGGTCTGATGGTGGTCGGAGGTCTGATGGTGGTCGGGGGGATCCGATGGTGGTCGGAGGTCTGATGGTGGTCGGAGGTCTGATGGTGGTCGGGGGGATCCGATGGAAGTCGGGGGGTCTGATGGTGGTCGGGGGTTCCGATGGAAGTCGGGGGGTCTGATGGTGGTCGGGGGGTCCGATGGTGGTCGGGGGGTCCGATGGTGGTCGGGGTCCGATGGTGGTCGGGGGGACCCGATGGTGGTCGGGGGGTCTGATGGTGGTCGGGGGGTCTGATGGTGGTCGGGGGGTCTGATGGTGGTCGGGGGGTCTGATGGTGGTCGGGGGGTCTGATGGTGGTCGGGGGTCCGATGGTGGTCGGGGGGTTTGATGGTGGTCGGAGGTCTGATGGTGGTCGGGGGCATCCGATGGTGGTCGGGGGGTCCGATGGTGGTCGGGGCGTCTGATGGTGGTCGGGGGGTCTGATGGTGGTCGGGGGGACTGATGGTGGTGGGGGGTCCGATGGTGGTCGGGGGGTTTGATCGTGGTCGGGGGGTCTGATGGTGGTCGGGGGTCCGATGGTCGTCATGGGGTCGGATGATGGTCGGGGGGGTCCGATGGTGGTCGGGGGGCCTGATGGTGGTCGGGGGGGGGGTCCGATGGTGGTCGGGGGGCCTGATGGTGGTCGGGGGGCCTGATGGTGGTCGGGGGGGGTCTGATGGTGATCGGGGGGGTCCGATGGTGGTCGGGGGGTCCGATGGTCGTCGGGCGGTTTGATGGTGGACGGGTGGTCTGATGGTGGTCAGGGGGTCCGAAGGTTGTTGGGGGGTTTGATGGTGCTGGGGGTGTCTGATGGTGCAGGGAGGGTTTGATGGTGGTCGGGGGTCTGATGGTGGTCGGGGGGTCTGATGGTGGTCGGGCGGTTTGATGGTGGTTGGGGGGTCCGATGGTGGTCGGGGGTCCGATGGTGGTCGGGGATCTGATGGTGGTCAGGGGGTCCGATGGTGGTCGGGGGGGTTTGATGGTGGTCGGGGGGTCTGAAGGTTGTCGGGGGGTCTGATGGTGGTCGGGGGGTCCGATGGTGGTCGGGGGGGTTTGATGGTGGTCGGGGGGTCTGAAGGTTGTCGGGGGGTCCGATGGTGGTCGGGGGGTCCGATGGTGGTCGGGGGGTCTGATGGTGGTCGGGGGGTCTGAAGGTTGTCGGGGGGTTTGATGGCGGTTGGGGGGTCCGATGGTGGTCGGGGGGGTCCGATGGTGGTTGGGTGGTCTGATGGTGGTCGGGGGTCTCATGGTTGTGGGGGGTCCGATTGAGGTCGGGGGGTCCGATGGTGGTCGGGGGGTCCGATTGTGGTCAGGGGGTCCGATGGTGGTTGGGGGGTCCGATGGTGGTCGGGGGTCCGATGGTGGTCGGGTGTCCGATTGTGGTCGGGGGGTCCGATGGAGGTCGGGGGGTCCGATAGTGGTCGGGGGGTCCGATAGTGGTCGGGGGGTCCGATAGTGGTCGGGGGTTCCGATGGAGGTCGGGGGGTTTGATGGTGGTCGGGGGGTTTGATGGTGGTCGGGGGGTCCGATGGTGGTCGGGGGGTCAGATGGTGGTTACGGGGTCCGATGGTGGTCGGGGTTCCGATGGTGGTCGGGGGTCCGATGGTGGTCGAGGAGTTCGATGGTGGTCGGGGGGTTTGATGGTGGTCGGGGGGGTCAGATGGTGGTCAGGGGGTCCGATGGTGGTCGGAGGTCTGATGGTGGTCGGAGGTCCGATGGTGGTTGGGGGGTCCGATGGAGGTCGGGGGGGTCAGATGGTGGTCGGGGGTCCGATGGTGGTCAGGGGGTCCGATGGTGGTCGGGGGGTCTCATGGTGGTGGGGGGTCTGATTGTGGTCAGGGGGTCTGATGGTGGTCGGGGGGTCTGATGGTGGTCGGGGGGTTTGGTGGTGATCGGAGGGTCTGATGGTGGTCGGGTGGTCTGATGGCGGTCGGAGGGTCTGATGGTGGTCGAGTGGTCTGATGGTGGTCGGAGGGTCTGAGGTGGTCGGGGGTCCGATGGTGGTCGGGGGGTTTGATCGTGGTCGGGGCGTCTGATGGTGGTCGGGGGTCCGATGGTCGTCATGGGGTCGGATGATGGTCGGGTGGTCCGATGGAAGTCGGGGGGTCTGATGGTGGTCGGGGGTCCGATGGTGGTGGGGGGGGGGTCCGATGGTGGTCGGGGGACCGATGGTGGTCGGGGGGTCTGATGGTGGTCGGGGGGTCTGATGGTGGTCGGGGGGTCCGATGGTAGTCGGGGGGGTCCGATGGTGGTCGGGGGGCCTGATGGTGGTCGGGGGGGCTCTGATGGTGGTCGGGGGGTCCGATGGTGATCGGGGGGGTCCGATGGTGGTCGGGGGGTCCGATGGTCGTCGGGCGGTTTGATGGTGGACGGGTGGTCTGCTGGTGGTCAGGGGGTCCGAAGGTTGTTGGGGGGTCTGATGGTGGTCGGGGGGTTTGATGGTGGTCGGGGGTCCGATGGTGGTCGGGGGGTCTGATGGTGGTCGGGGTGGTTTGATGGTGGACGGGGGGTCTGATGGTGGTCGGAGGTCTGATGGTGGTCGGGGGGTCTGATGGTGGTCGGGGATCTGATGGTGATCAGGGGGTCCGATGGTGGTCGGGGTGGTTTGATGGTGGACGGGGGGTCTGATGGTGGTCGGGGGGTCCGATGGTGGTCGGTGGGTCCGAAGGTTGTCGGGGGGTCCGAAGGTTGTCGGGGGGTTTGATGGTGGTCGGGGGGTTTAATGGTGGTCGGGGGTCTGATGGTGGTCGGTGGGTCCGATGGTGGTCGGGGGGTCCGATGGTGGTCGGGGGGTCAGATGGTGGTCGGGGATCTGATGGTGATCAGGGGGTTTGATGGTGGTCGGGGGTCTGATGGTGGTCGGGGGGTTTGATGGTGGTCGGGGGTCCGATGGTGGTCGGGGGGTCTGATGGTGGTCGGGGATCTGATGGTGATCAGGGGGTCCGATGGTGGTCGGGGTGGTTTGATGGTGGACGGGTGGTCTGATGGTGGTCGGGGGGTCCGATGGTGGTCGGGGGTCTGATGGTTGTCGGGGGGTCTGATGGTGGTCGGGGGGTCCGATGGTGGTCGGGGGGTCCGAAGGTTGTCGGGGGGTTTGATGGTGGTCGGGGGGTTTAATGGTGGTCGGGGGTCTGATGGTGGTCGGTGGGTCCGATGGTGGTCGGGGGTCCGATGGTGGTCGGGGGGTCAGATGGTGGTTACGGGGTCCGATGGTGGTCGGGGTTCCGATGGTGGTCGGGGGTCCGATGGTGATCGGGGGTTCCAATGGTGGTCGGGGGTCCGATGGTGGTCGAGGGATCCGATGGTGGTCGGGGGGTCTGATGGTGGTCGGAGGTCTGATGGTGGTCGGGGGGTGAGATGGTGGTCGGGGGGTCCGATGGTGGTCGGGGGGTCCGATGGTGGTCGGAGGTCTGATGGTGGTCAGAGGTCTGATGGTGGTCGGAGGTCCGATGGTGGTCGGGGGGTCCGATGGTGGTCAGGGGGTCCGATGGTGGTCGGGGGGTCAGATGCTGGTCGGGGGTCCGATGGTGGTCAGGGGGTCCGATGGTGGTGGGGGGGGTCCAATGGTGGTCGGGGGGTTTGATGGTGGTCGGGTGTCCGATGGTGGTCGGGGGGTCCGATAGTGGTCGGGGGCTCGGATGGTGGTCGGGGGGTCCGATGATGGTCGGGGGGTTTGATGGTGGTCGGGGGGTCCGATGGTGGTCGGGGGGTCCGATGGTGGTCGGGGGGTCCGATGGTGGTCGGGTGGTCTGATGGTGGTCGGGGGTCTCATGGTGATGGGGGGTCCGATTGTGGTCAAGGGGTCCGATGGTGGTCGGGGGTCCGATGGAGGTCGGGGGTTTGATGGTGGTCGGGGGGTTTAATGGTGGTCGGGGGTCTGATGGTGGTCGGGGTGTCCGATGGTGCTCGGGGGGTCCGATAGTGGTCGGGGGGTCCGATGGAGGTCAGGGGGTTTGATGGTGGTCGGGGGGTTTGATGGTGATCGGGGGGTCCGATGGTGGTCGGTTGTCTGATGGTGGTCAGGGGGTCCGATGGTGGTGGGGGGGTCAGATGGTGGTCGGGGGGTCCCATGGTGGTCGGGTGGTCCGATGGTGGTCGGGGGTCTGATGGTGGTCGGGGTGTCCGATGGTGGTGGGGGGGTCAGATGGTGGTCGGTTGTCTGATGGTGGTCAGGGGGTCCGATGGTGGTGGGGGGGTCAGATGGTGGTCGGGGGTCCGATGGTGGTCAGGGGGTCCGATGGTGGTGGGGGGGGTCCGATGGTGGTCGGGTGTCCGATGGTGGTCGGGGGTTTGATGGTGGTCGGGGGGTTTGATGGTGATCGGGGGGTCCGATGGTGGTCGGTTGTCTGATGGTGGTCAGGGGGTCCGATGGTGGTCGGGGGGGTTTGATGGTGGACGGGGGTCCGATGGTGGTCGGGGGGGTTTGATGGTGGACGGGTGGTCTGATGGTGGTCGGGGGGTCCGATGGTTGTCGGGGGGTCTGATGGTGGTCGGGGGTTTTGATTGTGGTCGGGGGGTCTGATGGTGGTCGGGGGGTCTGATGGTGATCGGGGGGTCCGATGGTGGTCGGTGGTCCGATAGTGGTCGGGGGGTCCGATGGTGGTCGGGGGGTCCGATGGTGGTCGGGGGGTCCGATGGCGGTCGCGGGGTTTGATGGCGGTCGGGGGGTCCGATGGTGGTCGGGGGGTTTGATGGTGGTCGGGGGGGTCAGATGGTGGTCAGGGGGTCCGATGGTGGTCGGAGGTCTGATGGTGGTTGGGGGGTCCGATGGAGGTCGGGGGGTCTCATGGTGGTGGGGGGTCTGATTGTGGTCAGGGGGTCTGATGGTGGTCGGAGGTCTGATGGTGGTCGGAGGTCCGATGGTGGTTGGGGGGTCCGATGGAGGTCGGGGGGGTCAGATGGTGGTCGGGGGTCCGATGGTGGTCAGGGGGTCCGATGGTGGTCGGGGGGTCTCATGGTGGTGGGGGGTCTGATTGTGGTCAGGGGGTCTGATGGTGGTCGGGGGGTCTGATGGTGGTCGGGGGGTTTGGTGGTGATCGGAGGGTCTGATGGTGGTCGGGTGGTCTGATGGCGGTCGGAGGGTCTGATGGTGGTCGAGTGGTCTGATGGTGGTCGGAGGGTCTGAGGTGGTCGGGGGTCCGATGGTGGTCGGGGGGTTTGATCGTGGTCGGGGCGTCTGATGGTGGTCGGGGGTCCGATGGTCGTCATGGGGTCGGATGATGGTCGGGTGGTCCGATGGAAGTCGGGGGGTCTGATGGTGGTCGGGGGTCCGATGGTGGTGGGGGGGGGGTCCGATGGTGGTCGGGGGACCGATGGTGGTCGGGGGGTCTGATGGTGGTCGGGGGGGTCTGATGGTGGTCGGGGGGTCCGATGGTAGTCGGGGGGGTCCGATGGTGGTCGGGGGGCCTGATGGTGGTCGGGGGGGCACTGATGGTGGTCGGGGGGTCCGATGGTGATCGGGGGGGTCCGATGGTGGTCGGGGGGTCCGATGGTGGTCGGAGGTCTGATGGTGGTCAGAGGTCTGATGGTGGTCGGAGGTCCGATGGTGGTCGGGGGGTCCGATGGTGGTCAGGGGGTCGATGGTGGTCGGGGGGTCAGATGCTGGTCGGGGGTCCGATGGTGGTCAGGGGTCCGGATGGGGGTGGGGGGGGGGTCCAATGGTGGTCGGGGGGTTTGATGGTGGTCGGGTGTCCGATGGGTGGTCGGGGGGTCCGATAGTGGTCGGGGGCTCGGATGGTGGTCGGGGGGTCCGATGATGGTCGGGGGGTTTGATGGTGGTCGGGGGGTCCGATGGTGGTCGGGGGGTCCGATGGTGGTCGGGGGGTCCGATGGTGGTCGGGTGGTCTGATGGTGGTCGGGGGCTCATGGTGATGGGGGGTCCGATTGTGGTCAAGGGGTCCGATGGTGGTCGGGGGTCCGATGGAGGTCGGGGTTTTGATGGTGGTCGGGGGGTTTAATGGTGGTCGGGGGTCTGATGGTGGTCGGGGGTCTGATGGTGGTCGGGGGGTCCCTTGGTGGTCGGGGGTCCGATGGTGGTCGGGGGGTCTGATGGTGGTCGGGCGGTTTGATGGTGGTCGGGGGGTCCGATGGTGGTCGGGGGTCCGATGGTGGTCGGGGGGTCTGATGGTGGTCGGGGGGTCCGATGGTGGTCGGGGGTTCCGATGGTGGTCGGGGGGTTTGATGGTGTTCGGGGGGTCTGATGGTGGTCGGGGGTCCGATGGTGGTCGGGGGTCCGCTGGTGGTCGGGGGGATTTGATGGTGGTCGGGGGGTCCGATGGTGGTCGGGGGGTCCGGTGGTGGTCGGGGGGTCCAATGGTGGTCGGGGGGTCCAATGGTGGTCGGGGGGTCCGATGTTGGTCGGGGGGTTTGACGGTGGTCGGGGGCTCCGATGGTGGTCGGGGGGTCTGATGGTGGTCGGGGGTCCGATGGTGGTCGGGAGGGTTTGATGGTGGTCGGGGGGTCCAATGGTGGTCGGGGGGTCTGGTGGAGGTCGGGGGGTCAGAAGGTGGTCGGGGGGTCCGATGGTGGTCGGGGGGTCCGATGGTGGTCAGGGGGTCCGGTGGTGGTCAGGGGGTCCGATGGAGGTCGGGCGAGGTCCGATGGTGGTCGGGGGATCTGATGGTGGTCGGGGGGTCCGATGGTGGTCGGGGGTCCGATGGTGGTCGGGGGTCCGATGGTGGTCGGGGGGTCTGATGGTGGTCGGGGGGTCCGATGGTGGTCGGGGGACGGATGGTGGTCGGGGGGACCGATGGTGGTCGGGTGGTCTGATGGTGGTCTGGGGGTCTGATGGTGGTCAGGGGGTTTGATGGTGGTCGGGGGGTCCCATGGTGGTTGGGGGGTCCCATGGTGGTCGGGGGGTCCCATGGTGGTTGGGGGTCCGACGGTGGTCGGGGTCCGATGGTGGTCAGGGGGTCCGATGGTGGTCGGTTGGTCTGATGGTGGTCGGGGCGTCAGATGGTTGTTGGGCGGTTTGATGGTGGTCGGGGGGTCCGATGGTGGTCGGGGGGTTTGATGGTGGTCGGGTGGTCCGATGGTGGTCGGGGGGTTTGATGGTGGTCGGTGGGTCTGATGGTGGTCGGGGGGTCTGATGGTGTTCGGGGGGTCTGATGGTGTTCGGGGGGTCTGATGGTGGTCGGTGGGTCTGATGGTGGTCGGGGGGTCTGATGGTGTTCGGGGGGTCTGATGGTGGTCGGGGGGTTTGATGGTTGTCGGGGGGTCTGATGGTGGTCAGGGGGTCCGTTGGTGGTTGGGGGTCCGTTGGTGGTCGGCGGTCTGATGGTTGTCGGGGGGTCCGATTGTGGTCGGGGGGTCTAATGGTGGTCGGGTGGTCCGGTGGTTGTCGGGGGGTCCGATGGTGGTCGGGGGGTCCGATGGTGGTTGGGGGGTCCGATGGTGGTCGGGGGTCCGATGGTGGTCGGGGGATCCGATGGTGGTCGGGGGGTCCGGTGGTGGTCGGGGGTTCCGATGGTGATCGGGGGGTCCAATGGTGGTCGGGGGGTCCGGTGGTGGTCGGGGGGTCTGATGGTGGTCGGGGGGTCTGATGGTGGTCGGGGGGTCCGATGGTGGTCGGGGGGTCTGATGGTGGTCGGGGGGTCTGATGGTGGTGGGGGGTCCGCTGGTGGTCGGGTCGTCTGATGGTGGTCGGTGGTCCGATGGTGGTCGGGGGGTCCGATGGCGGTCGGGGGACTGATGGTGGTCGGGGGGTTTGTTGGTGGTCGGGGGGTCCGATGGTGGTCGGGGGTCTGATGGTGGTCGGGGGTCTGATGGTGGTCGGGGGGTCCCTTGGTGGTCGGGGGTCCGATGGTGGTCGGGGGGTCTGATGGTGGTCGGGCGGTTTGATGGTGGTCGGGGGGTCCGATGGTGGTCGGGGGTCCGATGGTGGTCGGGGGGTCTGATGGTGGTCGGGGGGTCCGATGGTGGTCGGGGGACGGATGGTGGTCGGGGGTCCGATGGTGGTCGGGTGGTCTGATGGTGGTCTGATGGTGGTCGGGGGGTTTGATGGAAGTCGGGGGGTCCCATGGTGGTCGGGGGGTCCCATTGTGGTCGGGGGTCCGATGGTGGTCGGGGTCCGATGGTGGTCAGGAGGTCCGATGGTGGTCGGGGCGTCAGATGGTTGTTGGGCGGTTTGATGGTGGTCGGGGGTCCGATGGTGGTCGGTGGGTCTGATGGTGGTCGGGGGGTTTGATGGTGGTCGGGGGGTCTGATGGTGGTCGGGGGGTCTGATGGTGTTCGGGGGGTCTGATGGTGGTCGGGGGTTCCGATGGTGGTCGGGGGTTCCGATGGTGGTCAGGGGGTCCGATGGAGTTCGGGCGAGTCCGATGGTGGTCGGGGGATCTGATGGTGGTCGGGGGGTCCGATGGTGGTCGGGGGGTCCGATGGTGGTCGGGGGTCCGATGGTGGTCGGGGGGTCTGATGGTGGTCGGGGGGTCCGATGGTGGTCGGGGGACGGATGGTGGTCGGGGGTCCGATGGTGGTCGGGTGGTCTGATGGTGGTCTGATGGTGGTCGGGGGGTTTGATGGAAGTCGGGGGGTCCCATGGTGGTCGGGGGGTCCCATTGTGGTCGGGGGTCCGATGGTGGTCGGGGTCCGATGGTGGTCAGGAGGTCCGATGGTTGTTGGGCGGTTTGATGGTGGTCGGGGGGTTTGATGGTGGTCGGGGGGTCTGATGGTGGTCGGTTGGTCTGATGGTGGTCGGGGTGTCTGATGGTGGTCGGGGGGTCTGATGGTGTTCGGGGGGTCTGATGGTGTT
The DNA here is from genome assembly GCA_030390025.1 of Squalus acanthias. Lineage (NCBI taxonomy): Eukaryota > Metazoa > Chordata > Chondrichthyes > Squaliformes > Squalidae > Squalus > Squalus acanthias. The sequence continues at coordinate 110,725,714 of CM059432.1, forward strand.
CGGGGGGTCTGATGGTGGTCGGGGGCTCTGATGGTGGTCGGGGGTTCCGATGGTGGTCGGGGGTTCCGATGGTGGTCGGGGGGTTTGATGGTGTTCGGGGGGTCTGATGGTGGTCGGGGGTCCGATGGTGGTCGGGGGTCCGCTGGTGGTCGGGGGGATTTGATGGTGGTCGGGGGGTCCGATGGTGGTCGGGGGGTCCGGTGGTGGTCGGGGGGTCCAATGGTGGTCGGGGGGTCCAATGGTGGTCGGGGGGTCCGATGTTGGTCGGGGGGTTTGACGGTGGTCGGGGGCTCCGATGGTGGTCGGGGGGTCTGATGGTGGTCGGGGGTCCGATGGTGGTCGGGAGGGTTTGATGGTGGTCGGGGGGTCCAATGGTGGTCGGGGGGTCTGGTGGAGGTCGGGGGGTCAGAAGGTGGTCGGGGGGTCCGATGGTCGTCGGGGGGTCCGATGGTGGTCAGGGGGTCCGGTGGTGGTCAGGGGGTCCGATGGAGGTCGGGCGAGTCCGATGGTGGTCGGGGGATCTGATGGTGGTCGGGGGGTCCGATGGTGGTCGGGGGTCCGATGGTGGTCGGGGGTCCGATGGTGGTCGGGGGGTCTGATGGTGGTCGGGGGGTCCGATGGTGGTCGGGGGACGGATGGTGGTCGGGGGACCGATGGTGGTCGGGTGGTCTGATGGTGGTCTGGGGGTCTGATGGTGGTCAGGGGGTTTGATGGTGGTCGGGGGGTCCCATGGTGGTTGGGGGGTCCCATGGTGGTCGGGGGGTCCCATGGTGGTTGGGGGTCCGACGGTGGTCGGGGTCCGATGGTGGTCAGGGGGTCCGATGGTGGTCGGTTGGTCTGATGGTGGTCGGGGCGTCAGATGGTTGTTGGGCGGTTTGATGGTGGTCGGGGGGTCCGATGGTGGTCGGGGGGTTTGATGGTGGTCGGGTGGTCCGATGGTGGTCGGGGGGTTTGATGGTGGTCGGTGGGTCTGATGGTGGTCGGGGGGTCTGATGGTGTTCGGGGGGTCTGATGGTGTTCGGGGGGTCTGATGGTGGTCGGTGGGTCTGATGGTGGTCGGGGGGTCTGATGGTGTTCGGGGGGTCTGATGGTGGTCGGGGGGTTTGATGGTTGTCGGGGGGTCTGATGGTGGTCAGGGGGTCCGTTGGTGGTTGGGGGTCCGTTGGTGGTCGGCGGTCTGATGGTTGTCGGGGGGTCCGATTGTGGTCGGGGGGTCTAATGGTGGTCGGGTGGTCCGGTGGTTGTCGGGGGGTCCGATGGTGGTCGGGGGGTCCGATGGTGGTTGGGGGGTCCGATTGTGGTCGGGGGTCCGATGGTGGTCGGGGGATCCGATGGTGGTCGGGGGGTCCGGTGGTGGTCGGGGGTTCCGATGGTGATCGGGGGGTCCAATGGTGGTCGGGGGGTCCGGTGGTGGTCGGGGGGTCTGATGGTGGTCGGGGGGTCTGATGGTGGTCGGGGGGTCCGATGGTGGTCGGGGGGTCTGATGGTGGTCGGGGGGTCTGATGGTGGTCGGGGGGTCCGGTGGTGGTCGGGGGGTCTGATGGTGGTCGGGGGGTCTGATGGTGGTCGGGGGGTCTGATGGTGGTCGGGGGGTCCGATGGTGGTCGGGGGGTCCGGTGGTGGTCGGGGGGTCTGATGGTGGTCGGGGGGTCTGATGGTGGTCGGGGGGTCCGATGGTGGTCGGTGGGTCCGGTGGTGGTCGGGGGGTCTGATGGTGGTCGGGGTGTCTGATGGTGGTCGGGGGGTCCAATGGTGGTCGGGGGCCTTTGATGGTGGTCAGGGTGTCTGATGGAGGTCGGGGGACGGATGGTGGTCGGGGGTCCGATGGTGGTCGGGTGGTCTGATGGTGGTCTGATGGTGGTCGGGGGGTTTGATGGAAGTCGGGGGGTCCCATGGTGGTCGGGGGGGTCCCATTGTGGTCGGGGGTCCGATGGTGGTCGGGGTCCGATGGTGGTCAGGAGGTCCGATGGTTGTTGGGCGGTTTGATGGTGGTCGGGGGGTTTGATGGTGGTCGGGGGGTCTGATGGTGGTCGGTTGGTCTGATGGTGGTCGGGGTGTCTGATGGTGGTCGGGGGGTCTGATGGTGTTCGGGGGGTCTGATGGTGTTCGGGGGGTCTGATGGTGGTCGGGGGCTCTGATGGTGGTCGGGGGTTCCGATGGTGGTCGGGGGTTCCGATGGTGGTCGGGGGGTTTGATGGTGTTCGGGGGGTCTGATGGTGGTCGGGGGTCCGATGGTGGTCGGGGGTCCGCTGGTGGTCGGGGGGATTTGATGGTGGTCGGGGGGTCCGATGGTGGTCGGGGGGTCCGGTGGTGGTCGGGGGGTCCAATGGTGGTCGGGGGGTCCAATGGTGGTCGGGGGGTCCGATGTTGGTCGGGGGGTTTGACGGTGGTCGGGGGCTCCGATGGTGGTCGGGGGGTCTGATGGTGGTCGGGGGTCCGATGGTGGTCGGGAGGGTTTGATGGTGGTCGGGGGGTCCAATGGTGGTCAGGGGGTCTGGTGGAGGTCGGGGGGTCAGAAGGTGGTCGGGGGGTCCGATGGTGGTCGGGGGGTCCGATGGTGGTCAGGGGGTCCGGTGGTGGTCAGGGGGTCCGATGGAGGTCGGGCGAGTCCGATGGTGGTCGGGGGATCTGATGGTGGTCGGGGGGTCCGATGGTGGTCGGGGGTCCGATGGTGGTCGGGGGTCCGATGGTGGTCGGGGGGTCTGATGGTGGTCGGGGGGTCCGATGGTGGTCGGGGGACGGATGGTGGTCGGGGGACCGATGGTGGTCGGGTGGTCTGATGGTGGTCTGGGGGTCTGATGGTGGTCAGGGGGTTTGATGGTGGTCGGGGGGTCCCATGGTGGTTGGGGGGTCCCATGGTGGTCGGGGGGTCCCATGGTAGTTGGGGGTCCGACGGTGGTCGGGGTCCGATGGTGGTCAGGGGGTCCGATGGTGGTCGGTTGGTCTGATGGTGGTCGGGGCGTCAGATGGTTGTTGGGCGGTTTGATGGTGGTCGGGGGGTCCGATGGTGGTCGGGGGGTTTGATGGTGGTCGGGTGGTCCGATGGTGGTCGGGGGGTTTGATGGTGGTCGGGGGGTCTGATGGTGTTCGGGGGGTCTGATGGTGTTCGGGGGGTCTGATGGTGGTCGGTGGGTCTGATGGTGGTCGGGGGGTCTGATGGTGTTCGGGGGGTCTGATGGTGGTCGGGGGGTTTGATGGTTGTCGGGGGGTCTGATGGTGGTCAGGGGGTCCGTTGGTGGTTGGGGGTCCGTTGGTGGTCGGCGGTCTGATGGTTGTCGGGGGGTCCGATTGTGGTCGGGGGGTCTAATGGTGGTCGGGTGGTCCGGTGGTTGTCGGGGGGTCCGATGGTGGTCGGGGGGTCCGATGGTGGTTGGGGGGTCCGATGGTGGTCGGGGGTCCGATGGTGGTCGGGGGATCCGATGGTGGTCGGGGGGTCCGGTGGTGGTCGGGGGTTCCGATGGTGATCGGGGGGTCCAATGGTGGTCGGGGGGTCCGGTGGTGGTCGGGGGGTCTGATGGTGGTCGGGGGGTCTGATGGTGGTCGGGGGGTCCGATGGTGGTCGGGGGGTCTGATGGTGGTCGGGGGGTCTGATGGTGGTCGGGGGGTCCGGTGGTGGTCGGGGGGTCTGATGGTGGTCGGGGGGTCTGATGGTGGTCGGGGGGTCTGATGGTGGTCGGGGGGTCCGATGGTGGTCGGGGGGTCCGGTGGTGGTCGGGGGGTCTGATGGTGGTCGGGGGGTCTGATGGTGGTCGGGGGGTCCGATGGTGGTCGGTGGGTCCGGTGGTGGTCGGGGGGTCTGATGGTGGTCGGGGTGTCTGATGGTGGTCGGGGGGTCCAATGGTGGTCGGGGGCCTTTGATGGTGGTCAGGGTGTCTGATGGAGGTCGGGGGTGTGATGGTGGTCTGGGGGGTTTGATGGTGGACGGGGGTCCGATGGTGGTCGGGGGGGTTCGATGGTGGTCGGGGGGTTTGATGGTGGTCGGGGTGTCCTATGATGGTCGGGGGGTCCGATGGTGGTCGGGGGGTCCGATGGTGGTCGGGGGGTCTGATGGTGGTCGGGGGGTTTGATGGTGGTCGGGGTGTCCTATGATGGTCGGGGGGTCCGATGGTGGTCGGGGGGTCCGATGGTGGTCGGGGGGTCTGATGGTGGTCGGGGGGTTTGACGGTGGTCGGGGGGGTCCGATGGTGGTCGGGGGGTCCGATGGTGGTCGGGGGGTCCGATGGTGGTCGGGGGGTCCAATGGTGGTCGGGGGGTCCGATGGTGGTCGGGGGGTCTGATGGTGGTCGGGGGGTTTGACGGTGGTCGGGGGGGTCCGATGGTGGTCGGGGGGTCCGATGGTGGTCGGGGGGTCCGATGGTGGTCGGGGGGTCCAATGGTGGTCGGGGGGTCTGGTGGAGGTCGGGGGGTCAGATGGTGGTCGGGGTGTCCGATGGTGGTCGGGGGGTCCGATGGTGGTCGGGGGGTCCGATGGTGGTCGGGGGGTCTGATGGTGGTCGGGGGGTCCGATGGTGGTCGGGGGACGGATGGTGGTCGGGGGTCCGATGGTGGTCGGGTGGTCTGATGGTGGTCTGGGGGTCTGATGGTGGTCAGGGGGTTTGATGGTGGTCGGGGGGTCCCATGGTGGTCGGGGGGTCCTATGGTGGTCGGGATCCGATGGTGGTCAGGGGGTCCGATGGTGGTTGGGCGGTTTGATGGTGGTCGGGGGGTTTGATGGTGTTCGGGGGGGCTGATGGTGTTCGGGGGGGCTGATGGTGTTCGGGGGGTCCGATGGTGGTCGGGGGTTCCGATGGTGGTCGGGGGGTCTGATGGTGGTCGGGGGGTTTGATGGTTGTCGGGGGGTCTGATGGTTGTCGGGGGGTCCGATGGTGGTCGGGGGGTCCGATTGTGGTCGGGGGGTCTAATGGTGGTCGGGGGGTCTGATGGTGGTCGGGGGGTCTGATGGTGGTCGGGGGTCCGATGGTGGTCGGGGGGATTTGATGGTGGTCGGGGGGTCCAATGGTGGTCGGGGGGTCCGGTGGTGGTCGGGTGGTCCGGTGGTGGTCGGGGGGTCCGATGGTGGTCGGGGGGTCCAATGGTGGTCGGGGGGTCCGGTGGTGGTCGGGGGGTCTGATGGTGGTCGGGGGGTCTGATGGTGGTCGGGGGGTCCGATGGTGGTCGGGGGGTCTGATGGTGGTCGGAGGGTCCGATGGTGGTCGGGGGGTCCGATGGTGGTCGGGGGGTCTGATGGTGGTCGGAGGGTCCGATGGTGGTCGGGGGGTCCGATGGTGGTCGGGGGGTCTGATGGTGGTCGGGGGGATTTGATGGTGGTCGGGGGGATTTGATGGTGGTCGGGGGGTCTGATGGTGGTCGGGGGGTCCGGTGGTGGTCGGGGGGTCCGGTGGTGGTCGGGGGGTCTGATGGTGGTCGGGGGGTCCGATGGTGGTCGGGGGGTCCAATGGTGGTCGGGGGGTCCGGTGGTGGTCGGGGGGTCTGATGGTGGTCGGGGGGTCCGATGGTGGTCGGGGGGTCCGGTGGTGGTCGGGGGTCTGATGGTGGTCGGGGGGTCTGATCGTGGTCGGGGGTCCGATGGTGGTCGGGGGCCTTTGATGGTGGTCAGGGTGTCTGATGGTGGTCGGGGGGTCTGATCGTGGTCGGGGGGTCTGATGGTGGTCGGGGGGTTTGATGGTTGTCGGGGGGTCTGATGGTTGTCGGGGGGTCTGATGGTGGTCGGGGGGTCCGATGGTGGTCGGGGGGTCCGATTGTGGTTGGGGGGTCTAATGGTGGTCGGGGGGTCTGATGGTGGTCGGGGGTCCGATGGTGGTCGGGGGGGGTTCGATGGTGGTCGGGGGGTTTGATGGTGGTCGGGGGGTCCAATGGTGGTCGGGGGGTCCGGTGGTGGTCGGGGGTCCGATGGTGGTCGGGGGGGGTTCGATGGTGGTCGGGGGCCTTTGATGGTGGTCAGGGTGTCTGATGGTGGTCGGGGGGTTTGATGGTGGTCGGGGGGTCCGATGGTGGTCGGGGGGTCCGATGGTGGTCGGGGGGTTTGATGGTGGTCGGGGGGTCTGATGGTGGTCGGGGGGTCCGATGGTGGTCGGGGGGTCCGATTGTGGTCGGGGGGCTGATGGTGGTCGGGGGGTCCGATGGTGGTCGGGGGGTCCGATTGTGGTCGGGGGGTCCAATGTTGGTCGGGGGGTCCGGTGGAGGTCGGGGGGTCTGATGGAGGTCGGGGGGTCTGATGGAGGTCGGGGGGTCCGATATTGGTCGGGGGGTTTGATGGAGGTCGGGGGTGTGATGGTGGTCGGGGGGTCCGGTCATGGTCGGGGGGTCTGATGGAGGTCGGGGGGTCCGATATTGGTCGGGGGGTTTGATGGTGGTCGGGGGGTTTGATGGAGGTCGGGGGGTCTGATGGTGGTCGGGTGGTCTGATGGTGGTCGGGGGTCTGATGCTGTTCGGGGGGTCTGATGGTGGTCGGGGGGTCTGATGGTTGTCGGGGGGTCCGGTGGTGATCGGGGTTCTGGTGGTGGTGGGGGGTGGGGGTGCAGACAGATCACGGGGGAGTGGGGTTGGTGGTGTACTGGTTACTTTGTTGGGCTGGGAAGAAGTACTCCTGCTCCTCCTGGCCCACAAGCAGTGCTGTAAAGGCACTCAGCACTTGGATTCAGCCCTTCTCGCCTCCTTTCAGCTGCTGGGCTTCCCGAGTCCTGCAAAACTCGGCCACTGGTGGTTCAGATTAAATGACTGGTAAAATATGACCAGGCAGCCTCATTGTAATATTTAAATGACCAACTCGCTTCCCGTGAGCGGACTGGTCGCCCGCCCCTCGTCCTGCCTCCGTTTAAATCGGAAGTAGGTGGGTTGGGTTCCTGTTTCAGATTTTTTGCATTTTAACCTCTGACACGACCCCAATCCACCCGTTTCCGGGAGTTAAGATTCAGCCCAGAGCCCTCCCTGTAGCTCAGTTCAGTACTACACAGGGATATAGGAATTGCTCAATGAAAACAGACTAAGATCCATCTCGTTCATCTTCTGCTATCCTGGTAGGCACATGACACAACGATAACGGAATTGTGTAATTATCTAATCATCTAATAATCCATGTGATTGATAGGCATAATATGACCCCCTCTTCCCTTTCTCCTTTTTCCCCACATTATTTTCCCTCTATTCTCTTCGCCAGCATTCTTCTGATTTTACCTGTCTTGTTTCAAATTTTCCTTTTCACTCATTGGGCCAGCTAACATGCACTGGCACAAGTCAATTCTAAATGGTTAAGACTGAGCACAAATCTCACCAGAATGGTAATATGCTATTAGCACTCAATTCTCTGGGTCGGACCATATGCATAATTCACACCTGCAGGTGCAAATTCGGACAGATGCAGAGCGCACACTAAGGGCTCGATTTTGTCATTGGGGCGGGCTGGGGTCGTGTCATCCAGTTTTCGTGTTAGCCACCCGACTCCAATTGGATGTAGGAGAATTATTCGATTTTCCCCTGATTGGGCAAATGAGTTCCAGCATGTGGGAACCCATGACCCAATTCGTGTTTTCAGTCTGAAAGTCGCCTCTGATGATGTCATCATTGCTGCTGCATTTAAGGTCTGCAAAGACTGGGAAGCTTTTGGCCTTTGCTGTGAGAGGGACGTCATCGTTGTTGCCGCCGCCGCCGCCCCCCAACAATGGTTATGACTGCTAAAGGTTCCCCCAGAATGATGATTGATCCAAGCTCTTTGTTAATGGTGGACCTGCAGCTGATAGTCAGCAATCCAAGTGTGCTTCCGCCAGGTTTCACCGTCGTGTTTCAGAGGAGGCGTGCATCATGTCCGAAAAGTCTTAAAATCAGAAAGGCATCTCAAAATGGGATTATAGAGGCAATTAAGTGGTTGTTAAGGGCCTTAAGGGCCTATCCCGCCTCTTGGAAGCGTGACGGAGACGGGATCAAAAACCATGCATTTGGGAAAATTGCTTGGAGGCGGGATGGAGGTGGGGTCGGGCCCGCCCGCCATTTTTTGCAATTTTTACACCCCACACGCCTCCATTCCCGCCTCCTCAGGCCTGGCAAAATCGAGCCCTAATGGTGGGAGTGCAGCATTGCCTGTATGTGAAATTTAAAGGGATTTTGACAATTTCAGTTGGGAATTTCCTTAGAGCTGCTCCTGCACCACCACTGTAACTTTGCCATAAATTCTTACAGCCTTTGGAAAAGTACCAAACACGTCAATCCATTGTTAGTGTTTGCCAAGGGTGAAGGGCGAGATGACAATTATGTCAAAGGCAAATATAAAGGAAAAGGAATTCCAATGTGCAGTATGATTCTGCGGGTACATGATAGAGCAGCCTAGCTTTCAATCTGTCTGATGACTGCTGAAGTGGAGGTGGCATTGCCTTGTTTGTCACTTCATGGTGCCATCTCCATAGGCCAGAGTTACAGCATGTTTTGAAGGAGATGGAGGCAGGCTTGAGGTGGCTGAAGTTGCAGGTGTACTTGCAGCAGATGGCACAGCTCTGCATCTGGTTCTCTAATGACCCAGATCCTGCAAAGATAGGTCCCCGAGGCTGTTACTAGGTAGATGTACCAGGGCTTATAGTTGGTGGCATTTTGGTGGGTGAGGCCAATCAGGGCACAAGCTGCTTTTCATCCTGGCATGCCATATTTAATGCAATGCTACTGAAAGCATGTCATAATATGGTTGGGGCTCTTCCATTGAAACATCCAACATCACAATTAGTCAGATATTCACATGTCCCAGTGGTGTCTTCAGATCTGCTGTCACAGCTTGCTTTGGGAACAGAAGCCTCTACATGCATGAATTGTCTCCCAAAGCGAGGTATTTTGATCTCTGTCTGGAGATGCTGGAAATGTGAATACCATTGAGGGCAGTCTAACCTGCCTAGCATCCCTCGGTAGGGTTTCCTCTTCTTCCTAACACTTCAGATAGAGGATTCAAGGGATATGGAGATCGGGCGGGAAAGTGGAGTTGAGGTCGAAGATCAACCATGATCTTACTGAATGGTGGAGCAGGCTCGAGGGGCCGTATGGCCTACTCCTGCTCTTATTTCTTATGTTCTTATTCCTATTGGGAAAAGCATTGGTGCTAGTAATCGTGCTGGCCAGGTAAAATATAATTTAGAACACGTGGCACATAGTGTCTTAAGTGCCAGCAAACAAATGATCAAGAAGAGTCCAGGAATGTCCTAAAGACTTCCCTTTATACAGCAGTGCCCTTTAAATGAATTTCTGTCTGAATTGGACATCCTACAAAGTATCACTAAGTATTTACAGCACAGAAACAGGCCATTCGCTCCAACTGGTCCGTGCCAGTGTTTATGCTCCATACACCCCTCTTCATCTCACCCTATCAGCATCTCCTTCTATTCCTTTCTCCCTCATGTGCTTATCCAGCTTCCCCTTAAATGCAACTATGATATTCACCTCAACTACTCCCTGTGGTAGCGAGTTCCACATTCTAACCACTCTCTGGGTAAAGAAGTTTCTCCTGAATTTTCTATTGGATTTATCAATGACTATCTTATATTTAGGGCCCATAATTCTGGTCTCGCCCATAAGTGGAAATATCTTCTCTATGTCTATCCTATCAAACCCTTTCATAGTCTTGAAGACCTCTATCAGGTCACCCCTCAGTCTTCTCTTTTCTCGAGATTCTGGCGAGAAATTCATATACTTACCGACACCTGTTAGCGCCAGTGATTCTCGAAAAAATGGCGGCCACCACTCCTGCGCCAGCTGGAGGTGGTCCCAGCGGCGGCCGCCAAATTTGTGGGACCTTTTGCGCTGCTGGTAACCGGCAACGCCCTGTAAAAAAAAATGGTGGCGTGGTGACGTCAGTCGGCGTACAACGTCGACTTAACATCACCTACGCAAACTTTGACCCTAGCACTCAATTCAGTGCCGGGTCCTAAGCATGCCAGGTTAACCTGGTGTGCAAGCAGGCTGACAGACGCTGACAGGGGCGATATCTGCAGCTGTTAAAGTGACACACACATCAATCAGGTAAGTTTGAATGGAAGGGTTTGGCCTTGGTTTTTTGGATTTTAGTGAAGTAGTGTCTTGCTGCAATATATGTGAAAAGTTTTTAAGTGTTTTGGGAGTGCTCCTGGATGCTTGCAAGGGCTCGGATGGTAAGTGAATGCCTTTGAGAAGACAGAACATGCCGAGAATACTCAGCAGGTCACGCTACATCCGTGGAGTTCACGTCTCAGGTCTACATGCTGCCTGGCTGAATCTTTGCAGCATCTTATGCTGTCATTTCACATTTACAGCATCCGCTTGCAGAGGGAAGAGGAAGACGCAGAAGAGCAAGACAAAGAAGAGGAGGAAGCCGAAGAGGAGGAATTAGATGGAAGGATGCATCCCAGACAGCCCCTTTGTGGCCGGGATATCCGGGTTGGAATCATCCACCTGCGGTCCCACTGGCCGGGCAGGCTACCTCTTCTTGTTGACCCACTGGCCGGGCAGGCTGCATTTCTTGAGTGTGTGAAATGAGGAAGACTCAAGGGTGGAGCTGTGCTGACGGGAGGACGGGAAACCTAGAGGTGCATGCCAAAAGAGGGTAATGTACAAGGATACCTGCATCTTGTATACTTTAAGCCCCACCGCTGGCCAAGGGCTCAACCATGCACCTGCCACGAATGGCCAGCACCGTCTCCTCCAAGGGGGTGAGGTGAAGCTAGGAATGGTAGATGTGCCTCGTGTTTGGTACAGATTGCTGGTAGGTGAGTGATTGGGGGTCATGCATTGAGCAGTGTGAGGCTAGTGGTGCAGTTGGTAGGAGACGGCTTTTGATGATGCATTCACTGACCTTGACCACTGGTCTGAGGTCATGAAGCTTCTTTGGGCACTAGCGCCAGGTGGTGGGGGCGACACTGCTGGCAGTGACGGCCTCGGTGATCTGGTCCCACATTGTTCTTTCTGGAGGGCCTCCCGGCTCCTGTGGGTAGAGGCCGCTCTTGCAGTGTTGACCCCCTGCACAAAGCTGGAGTGCTGCGTGTGAGACCCTGGTGCCCCTTCCCTGGCTTGCTGAGCCATGTGTGTTAGTGCTGAGGCAGTTTCCCCATTTGTTCAGTTTAGGAAGGTAATTCAGCTTTAAGAGCTGAATAATCACATTTGGAACTTCTGTTGTATATTGAATATTTGTAAAAAGACAGAAAGGGCTGAAAAATATATTGAATCAGTGCATTTTATTTTGTCTTGCTTCAATGCGCATGGCCCCTTTAAATTTCAGAGCTCCTCACTGCCCACAATGCATTGCGAGCTTCACAGCCTCGCACACAGATGCTCGGGGAAACAGCAACGCTGCACCAGGACTACTAATTGGTCCCGGATCCCTCGTGTAACGCCACCAGGACGGCGTTGCGCCTAAGGTTAGCACTGCACCAGCTACCACCATGCCCACCACACCAATTTAGGTCGGTTAGCGCTGTGGCCATTAACGGCAGTTGGCGGTGACACCGACTGCTTTGCTGTCGATCACCAATTTATCCCCCATTATATCTACAAATGTCAGGAAATTGCATGTCATTTCCATATTGAAATGAAGCTCCTTCCTGCTTCAGAAGGGGTCTTCTACTGCCAACCTCAAGGCCAATCAGAAACAGAATTGGAACATAAAGGGGTAGAAATTCGCCTCAGGGGCTGGCGCAGACGGGTGGTATCGCATCGGCTGCCCATTATAGGCAGCACCTGATATTTCATTCCATTGTCTGCAATGCAACTGAAGATCAGGCGCTGGGTATAACGGGCCGCCGATCCGATACCGCCCGTCTGCGTCACCGCCCAAGGCCAATTTCTACCCCCCAATAAACAGATTATTTGGACTGATTTCCACCTCTATTGTTAACGCAGTTACGCCCCTGTGATGAACTTTAAACATTTTAGATTAAGATTTAGTTTGGTATGAGCTTCTTTATTTTCCTCCTGGTACAAAAGGGGTTAAAACCCAGCTTCACCGACAGAAGAACGTTTCAGCTCATTTTTGTTGTATTTGTTGCAACATTTAGCGGTTTGTCTGAAGGGAGAGGCCAAGCCAAATTTAACTTATAGTGTGATTTGTTTCAATATATTTCAGATTGGCAGCTTCCTTGAATTAAACAGACAGTTATTTAAATTCTGCCTTGCCTTAGTCTAAAGATTTTTAACAGCCTGCCTTTTATAATCACTGAGTCTGTCTGGAACCTTTGAAGAAATTCTGTCAAAAGCTTCCGAAAAGAGTAGACAGACAGCTTCCGTGGCTGGGGAGAAAAGGAAAAGAACCACAATATAAAGAAATTAGTTATAATAGTTTAGCATACAGTTGTGATCTGTGTATTTTTTCTTCTATAAGCTAAGCTCAACTATAGTAAAAGTATATGTTCTGTTAACACGACTATTGTCACTGTTTAATAACTCTGTTTGGCAGTTTAAACTGAAGACAAGGTCCATGGTAGCATTATTTTGCCACCTTCTGAAGACAAGGGATAGAACTGGTAGCTGAAATAATTTACAATGGGGTTCAATGTTCATCATCCAGGCATGCTCAGACTCTCTGAAGTGCAGGGACATAGGACGTACCTTCAGGATGAGTCTGCAACATGGAAGCCAAAAATATCCAGAGTTTGGTGCGTTTATTTTTATTGGCCCTGAAATTCCACAGGCGTTCTCCCAGTTTCCTGCCATTACTTCAGCAGGAGATCAGCAGAATCAACATCCCCAAAAATGCCAGAAACCTGGCGTAATCTGGTTCCTGCCATTCTTTGTGGATTCCACTGGAATAATGGAGACTTCGTGGAATCTCAGAGCGATTGTGTACTTTTCCACCTCCCAGGCCTACCTTTCTTTCCCTTTTTCTCACATGCTAGTTAACTGGCAACTGATTTGTTAGTTTTATCCATAACATGTCCTCATCTACTTTACTTCATACTTATGGAATGAAACATAATTAACAGTTATCAAATACAACAAGCAAATAGCGTTTTGCAACAGATTCAAACCGCTGCTTTGATTAACAAACACCATGGTCCCGATATTAACCTGGAGATGGGAAGGCAGTGTGGGTTGGGGTGGGGTGGTGATGGTAGCGGGCAACATCACCAGCAACCTGCATTTATATAGCACATGTAAAATAGTAACACGTCCCAACGCGCTTCATGGAAATGTTATCGGACAAAATGTGACACCGAGCAACATTAGGACAGGTGGCCAGAAACTTGGTCAAAGCGGTAGGTTTCAAGGAGTGTCTTAAAGGAGGAGAGTGGCAGAGAGGTTTAGGGAGGGAATTCCACAGCTGAGGGCCCAGGCAGCTTAAGTCATGGCTGCCAATGGTGGAGTGAAAAAAATCGGGGATGCGCAAGAGGCCAGAATTGGAGGAGCGTAGAAATCTCGGAGGATTGCAGAGCTAGAGGAGGTTACAGAGATAGAGAGGGGCGAGGCCATGGAGGGATTTGAACACAAGGATGAGAATTTCAGGTTGGTGGACTGGGAGCCAGTGTAGGTCAGCGAGCACAGGGGCGATGGGTGACAGTTTTAGATGAGCTCTAGTTTATGGAGGATGGCAGGTGGGAGGCCGGCCAGAACAGCATTGGAATAGTTGTGTCTGGAGGGAGACGAGGAAGCCTGGCTGATTATAACAGTCACGCCTTATTGGAATTTTGCTTTCGGGTTCGGTGTCTCCACTACGCCTCAGTGGGCGTAATGTCAATCCACATGACGCAATTTCCCGTCACCTATTTCAAGGCCCAGTGCAACACTGGAACAGAGGATGAGGTTAGGCAGTTTCAACTGGAGGACCTGCGAGATGGCTGTCAGGAGGGAAGATTGACCCCAGTTTCACAGATTCTTCCCTTCATGTTCTACTGTGTGCTTTAAGAACCTGGAAGGAGGTGCTTTCCTGCTAGTGGAGATAAGAAACCTGCTGCCACCACCAAGAAGGCCTGGGTGGAGCTGACAGGAGAAGTGAGCAGCAGGAGTGTGACCCTGAGATCCTGGATTCAGTGCCACAAACACTTCAAAAACCTGACCAGGTCAGGAAAGGTCAGCATTCACCCAAATCCTACAATGCACCCCCTCTCACTTTGTTTTGTCAATCCTACTCCACTCACATCACTCCTCACCCCCACATCAATCTCATCAGCACTAATCTGACCGGCTTGATGCACCTGCTCTCACCCTCACTCCACCTCCTCTCACCCTCAATTCCTTCACATGCTCACTTCTCATTTCCTCCCTCCACCACTGCCAGTAAACATAACCCTCATCTCACAAGAGCATAAGAATTAGGAGCAGGAGTAGGCCATACGGCCCCTCGAGCCTGCTCTGCCATTCAATAAGATCATGGTTGATCTTCGACCTCATCTCCACTTTCCTAACCGATCCCCATATCCCTTGATTCCCCTAGAGTCCAAAAATCTATCTATCTCAGCCTTGAATATACTCAGTGATTCAGCATCCACAGCCATTTGGGGTAGAGAATTCCAAAGATTCACAACCCTCTGTCTTAATTGGCTGACCCCTTATCCTGAGACTATGCCCCCTAGTTCTAGACTCTCCAGCCGGGGGAAACAACCTCTCAGCATCTACCCTGTCAATCCCCTTCAGAATCTTGTATGTTTCAATGAGATCCCCTCTCCTTCTTCTAAACTCCAGAGAGTATAGGCCCAATCTACACAATCTCTCCTCATAGGCCAGCCCTCCCACCCCAGGAATCAATCTAGTGAGTCTTCGTTGCACCCCCTCAAGGCAAGTATATCCTTCCTTAGATAAGGAGACCAAAACTCTGCACAGTACTCCAGGTGTGGTCTCACCAAAGCCCGGTACAATTGTAGCAAGACTTCCTTACTCTTGTACTTCAATCTCCTTGTAATACAGGCCAACATGCCATTTGCCTTCCTTATTGCTTGCTGTACCTGCATGCTAACTCTCTATGTTTCTTATATGAGGACACCTAAATCTCTCTGAACACCAACATTTAATAGTTTCTCACCATTTAAAAAATATTCTGTTTTTCTATTCTTCCTACCAAAGTGAATAACCTCACATTTCCCCACATTATACTCCATCTGCCACCTTACTGCCCACTCACTTAACCTGTCTATATCCCTTTGCAGACTCTTTGTGTTCTCCTCACAGCTTACTTTCCCACCTAGCTATGTATCATCAGCAAACTTGTATACATTACACTCGGTCCTTTCATCTAAGTCATTAATACAAATTGTTAATAGCTGAGGCCCAAGCACTGATCCTTGCGGCACCCCACTAGTTACAACCTACCAACCTGAAAATGACCCGTTTATCCCTACTCTCCATTTTCTGTCCATTAACCAATCCTCTATCCATACTAATATATTACCCCCCACCTCATGTGCCCTTATCTTGCATAACAACTTTTTATGTGGCACCTTACTGAATGCCTTTTGGAAATCCAAATATACTACATCCACTGGTTTCCCCTTTATCTACCCTGCTAGTTACATCCTCAAAAAACTCTAATAAATTTGTCAAACACTATTTCCCTTTCATAAAACCATGTTGACTCTGCCTAATCATGTTATGATTTTCTAAGTGCCCCGTTACCACTTCCTTAACAATGGATTCCAGCATTTTCCCGACGACTGATGACAATTACATAGGCCTGTAGTTCCCTGTTTTCTCTCTCCCTTCTTTCTTGAATAGCAGTGTTACATTTGCTACCTTCCAATCCCAGGGACCGTTATAGAATCTCAGGAATTTTGGAAGATCACAACCAATGCATCCACTATCTCTGCAGCCACCTCTTTTAGAACCCTAGGATGTAGTCCATCAGGTCCAGGGGATTTGCCGGCTTTTCATCCCATTAGTTTCTCAAGTACTTTTTTCTCTACTGATCTTAATTACTTTACGTCCCTCACCCTCATTAGCCCCTTGGTTCCCCACTATACTTTTTGTTACTTCTGCTGTGAAGACAGATACTCAATATTTGTTTAACATCTCTGCCAGTTCCTTATTCTCCATTATAATTTCTCCTGTCTCAGCCTCTAAGGGACCAATGCTTACTTTTGCTACTCGCTTCCTTTTTATATACTTGTAGAAGCTCCTACAATCTGTTTTTATATTTCTTGCTAGTTTACTCTCATTATATTTTCTCCATTTTTATCAATTTTTTGGTCATCCTTTGCTGGTTTCTAAAGCTCTCCCAATCCTCAGGCTTACTACTATTCTTTGTCACATTATAAGCCTCTTATTTTAATTTAATACTATGCTTAAGTTCTTTAGTTAGCCACGGATGAATCACTTTTCCCTGGAGTTTTTATTTCTCAATGGAATCTATATTCGTTGAGAATTTTGGAATATTTCTTTAAATGTTTGCCACTGCTTATCTACCATCATGCCTTTTAAACTAATTTCCCAATCTACTTTAGCCTCTCATACCTATGTAATTGGCTTTATTTAAGTTTAAGTCTCTAGTTTCAGACTTAAGTATTACACTCTCAAGCCCTATGTGAAATTCGAGCATATTATAATCACCTTTTCTATGAGATTACTAATTAACCCTGTCTCATTACACAATACAAGATCTAAAATAGCCTGTTCCCTGGTTGGTTTCATGATGTGTTGTTCTAGGAAACGGTCTTGAATGCATTCTATGAACTTGTCCTCCAGACTACCTTTGCCAATTTGATTTGCCCAGTCTATGTGCAGATTAAAGTCCCCCATGATTATTGCATTACCTTTGTTACAAGCTCCTATTATTTGTTGATTAATACACTGTCCAATGGTATAGCTACTATTAGGGGGCCTATAAACTACTCCCACCAGTGTTTTCTGCCCCTTGTTGTTTCTTATCTCCACCCATACTGATTTTAGTTCCTGATCTTCTGAGCCAAGATCCTTTCTCACTACTGTCCTTATGTGATCCTTTATTGTGAGGAATGAGTTGTCTTGGCTTCATGGGCCAGACTGCCAGGGTAGGAAATGGCTCACGGCCAAACTTTGGGGCTTCCCTGATCAAAATTGATAGCCTAATTGCAAATGAAAAGGATCACTGAATAGGAACCCCAAGATCTTGGCTTTGTAGTAATGATCACAGCACCCCTGGATCAGGAGCTGAATTTCTGGATGATTTCCCCACAGCCATGGCTTTAAGGCCACTGCTACTTGACTCTGGTGCAGTGAGGAAAAACTGGCCAGGAAACATGCATTTATTTTTCAGGTGTTTTGTCCCTCTGTCTCTATCAGAGTGTTCACGGTAACTGCCCTGTCAAACCTTTCCATCCCACTACACCTGCTGTTTGCAGTTGAAGCCGTGGCATCAAAGATAATGCTGGAACAACTCTTCTGTAAATACCATCACAAACAGGTATTTGCAGGGGAGTTCTCCCGGTGTCCTAGTCAATATTTATCTCTCAATCAACATCACTTAAAAATGTAAAAAATGATCTGGTTATTATCACACTGCTCTTTGTGGGAACTTCCTCTGTGCAAATTGACTGCCGTCACGGGACTACACTTCAAAAGTATTTCATTGGCTGTAAAGCACTTTGGGACATCCTGAGGTCGTGAAAGATGCCATATAAATGCAAGTCTTTCTTTTTGTCCAGTGTGTTGCTCTATATCTCAATTTTTAAAACAATCCAATTCAGTTGATGACTGCCTCAGGGTTACCTTTAAATCTTATTTTATGCCATTCTATATCGATTGGACACACTGGCTGCCACAGCTACAGGATAAAGAACAAGAGCTCAATGCAGTGGATGATTGAATATCAGTTTCACCACTCCATGGTGCAGCACACCCAGTAAATTCATAGTTCTACAAAACTAACTTCCATTGAAGAGGGCGTTCTACAAGGTTTATTCACTCTTTACTACTACATCCTTCCCTTGATATGTGTGAGAAATTGGTATAGTTTAAATATAATTGTTAAATAAAAACTTACCTGACTAATTCCTGGCAGTTAAAAACTTAAGCACAAATGGGTATGTCTTTGTGTTCCTCGGTGGGTACATGGTCATGGATGGGGATTATTGTTCAATCTCCAGCACTCAAGTGGGAAGGACAGATTTAGAATTACAGCACAGAAACAGGCCATTCAGCCCAGCTGGTCCATGCCGGTGTTTATGCTCCGCACAAGCCTCTATATCATACCTGTATATACATTCCTCGGTAGTCGAGTGGTCGGTATGTGACCAGACCCCCTAGAGCTCTATTGGGGGACTGCATCTGTGTTCCCTAACAAGTTGCAAATGCTCCCACCTGGGCCCGCCTTGATGGAATTGGGCTTTTCTTGTACTTCTAAAGCCTGAATCCTAATTTTTAATAAACAACACATCCTGTGTAAATACATACCAAAAATTGGAATTAAAATGAGCCCATCACAGACATCTCCAAAATAGAAAATGGCGTAAATTTTCTCAGATCCCCGTGGGACTTCTCTATTCAGAAGTCCATTACAAATACTGATCATTCTTCATGGGAAGACCTTCCTGATATTCGTCCTAAATTTACCTTTTACTAGTTTGAACCTGTATCCCCTTGTCTGACTCTCACAATTTAGTTTTAAGCACTATTGTGGATTTACCCTTTCCATACCATTTACTATCTTATATACCTCTATAAAAACAACACTGCTGATGGAGAACATGGCCTAGGAATCTGAGAGCCCGCCTGCACACCCTCTCTCCTCTTGAAGAAAGCGTGTTCATCATCATGGGCAGGGGGAGAGTCGTGGCCGTGGCGACTGGTGACGCTGCAGGAGTCATCATGCAGGGATTCTTCACACCTAATCCTCTTTTTCCCTTCTTACTTCTAGCTCACCCTACACACTCTGCATGACAACCTGCAGATGCACTTCCAGCTTGTAATGATCGTGTGCTTCCCGCCCACCATATTGGAAGGTTAGAAGGCAGTTAAGCACCTGAAAAATGGACACTGTGTGGCCGAATTTCTAGGCCCATATATCATCCTCCTTTTCTTCCTTTATGCAATACTTTCTACTTATCTGCATTAAATTTAATCTGCCATTGTTCTGCCCACTTACATATACTGTCCAACTCATTTTGAATTTCCTAAGCTGCTTCTTCAATATCAATTGCCCTTCCAAATTTGGTCTCATCTCCAAATTTTACCAGATCTCATTGAGTTTCTGAACCCAAGTCCTTCATTAGAAATGACATATTTCTGCTGCAATGAAAATGCCCTACATACTGCCTAAAATGTGCTCAAAATGAAGTTGTAGATCACTCGATATGGAGTATAGCTATTGATGTGAATTCTGGGCAATGTCTGAAACAGGCTAATTCAAACCATAAAGGCTTTTAGCTTACACAAGTTTTCTCAGCTAATCAGGTCATAATGTTAATCTAAGTTAATTACACCATGAAGGCTTGTTTATACACACAGACATTGTTATAAGCTTTTACCCCTGGGCTTAGGCATTGATAAAGGCTCTTAGTGAGACATAAACATGTCAGATGTTCTCAAAATCTTGTTGATAAACTGGGAATGAAATATGGTCCCAAAACCCTTGAGAAATGCAAGACAGATAGGTAGATACGTCATAAACCACAGACATAAAGTCTGTCATGCTCGGGGAAGGTCATGCTTCAACGGCTCAATGACATTCACAGGAACTCCATATTTATCAGGAAGGATTGGCAGAAAAGGGACAAACTCTTCTGATACATGTGCCACTCAGACTGGTTAATTGTATGGAGGGGGTTTCTTTTTGAAATTCGATATAAAGGAGGGTTTAACACATTTCCAGCAGATGCTCTTTGTTTTTGTAAAGTAGTAGTCACTAGTCAGCAGTAATAGAAGCAGAGTCGTTCTTTGTCTTTCTTAGACTCTCTTAACTTCTCTTGATAGTTAGAAGATGTCTTTGTCTTCTTCTGGAAGAATCTTTACCTAGCAGATATAAAAGGTAACCGCACCAGTGCAAGGTATCTTTAAGTACAGAGAGTCCAACATCAGAAGTTATATTGTGGCTGCACAGAAATTTACCTACAGCAATAAGTCTGTCAAGTATCTGAAATCAAGAAAGGTGAGAGGCAAGTCAGTAAGCGCAAATATCGTCGCTGGTACGTAAGTTGTGTTCAGCCGGAACCGAAAATCCAAGTGAAACAGATAACCCCACCACCTAAGGCGGTTCATTGACTCGACGCGCCAGAAGCGAATATATATGTCCCAGGGATGAAATGAGATTGACTCAGCCATCCCACTCATAAGGATAAAGTGATATAAGCTCTGGAACCTTGCTAATCACACACATAGACACTAATGCTGTTAACTTGACAGCTATCTCGGGATTTTACCCAAAATAACGTTATCAATTTTAATAATCTCAGACTCTAATCACTGCTAGAATTAATATTCAGCATTAGTTAATGCTGATATACAGTGAATTTCCTGTGTTACCTCTGTTACTCATTTGTTAAGTAACTCTGTTGATTAATGATTCACTATTCAAGCGTCAAGATGACCTCGACCATATCTATTTATAAAAATGAGAAGTCGCACAACACCAGGTTATAGTCCAACAGTTTTATTTAAAATTACGAGCTTTCGGAGCTGCTGCCCCTTTGTCAGGTAGAGGTACAGTGAGGGAATCTAATACACAGTATATATACACAGAGAGCGACTTGTCTGCAGAGATACAATCCGTCAGGAAGGCACTACATCAAAGACACATCAGAGCACAGCCAAGACAATGAGGTGGGTCACAGGGGGTCCAACGTGTCAAATGCTGCCGTCTGCAGTTGAGCTCCTAACTTTTTTTTTGTTTTGTTTTTTTGGTTGGGTTTTTTTATGTGTTTTTTTAAACTGGAAAGATAGACAACGATGTCGCGTCACGTTCTGTAGTGTGACATGAACCCGAGATCCCTATTGAGGCCGTCCTCATGGGTGCGGAACTTGGCTATCAGTTTCTGCTCGATGATTTTGCGTTGTCGTGTGTCTCGAAGGCCGCTTTGGAGAACGCTAACCCGCAGATCCGAGGCTGAATGTCCTTGACTGCTGAAGTGTTCCCCGACTGGGAGGTAACAATCCTGCCTGGCGATTGTTGCGCGGTGTCCGTTCATACGTTGTCTCAGTGTCTGCATGGTCTCGCCGATGTATCATGCTCCGGGGCATCCTTTCCTGCAACGTATGAGGTAGACAACGTTGGCCGAGTCACATGAGTATGTACCATGTACCTGGTGGGTAGTGTCCTCACGTGTGATGATGGTATCTGTGTTGATGATCTGGCATGTCTTGCAGAGGTTGCCGTGGCAGGGTTGTGTGGTGTCGTGGTCGCTGTTCTCCTGACAGCTGGGTAATTTTCTGCGAACGATGGTACTTTTGAGGTTAGGCGGCTGCTTGAAGGCGAGTAGTGGAGGCGTGGGGATGGCCTTAGCAAGGTGTTCGTCGTCATCGATGACATGTTGAAGGCTGCAAAGAACATGGCGTAGTTTCTCCGCTCCGGGGAAGTACTGGACGACGTAGGGTACTCTGTTGGTTGTGTCCCGTGTTTGTCTTCTGAGGAGGTCTATGCGGTTTTTCGCTGTGGTCCGTCGGAACTGTCGATCGACGAGGTGAGCGTCATATCCCGTTCTTACGAGGGCGTCTTTCAGCGTCCGTAGGTGTCCATCGCGTTCCTCCTCGTCTGAGCAGATCCTGTGTATTCGCAGGGCTTGTCCATAGGGGATGGCTTCTTTAACGTTGTTAGGGTGGAAGCTGGAGAAGTGGCGCATCGTGAGGTTGTCCGTGGGCTTGCGGTAGAGTGAAGTGCTGAGGTGTCCGTCTTTGATGGAGATTCGTGTGTCCAAGAATGAAACCGATTCTGAGGAGTAGTCCATGGTGAGTTTGATGGTGGGATGGAACCTGTTGATGTTATCGTGTAGTCCTTTCAGTGATCCTTTGCCGTGGGTCCAAAGGAAGAAGATGTCGTCGATGTATCTGGTGTACAGCGTTGGTTGGAGGTCCTGTGCAGCGAAGAAGTCTTGCTCGAACTTGTGCATGAAGATGTTGGCGTATTGGGGTGCGAATTTGGTCCCCATGGCTGTTCCGTGTGTTTGGGTAAAAAACTGGTTGTCGAAGGTGAAGACATTGTGGTCAAGGATGAAGCGGATGAGTTGTAGGATGGCGTCTGGAGATTGGCTGTTGTTGGTGTTGAGTACTGAGGCTGTCGCAGCCAATCTCCAGACGCCATCCTACAACTCATCAGGAGAACAGCGACCACAACACCATGGCAACCTCTGTAAGACATGTCAGATCATCAACACAGATACCATCATCACACGTGAGGACACTACCCACCAGGTACATGGTACATACTCATGTGACTCGGCCAACGTTGTCTACCTGATACGTTGCAGGAAAGGATGCCCCGGAGCATGGTACATCGGCGAGACTATGCAGACACTGAGACAACGTATGAACGGACACCGCGCAACAATCGCCAGGCAGGATTGATACCTCCCAGTCGGGGAACACTTCAGCAGTCAAGGACATTCAGCCTCGGATCTGCGGGTTAGCGTTCTCCAAGGCGGCCTTCGAGACACACGACAACGCAAAATCATCGAGCAGAAACTGATAGCCAAGTTCCGCACCCATGAGGACGGCCTCAATAGGGATCTCGGGTTCATGTCACGCTACAGAACGTGACGCGACATCGTTGTCTGTCTTTCCAGTTTAAAAAAAAACACATAAAAAACCCAACCAAAAAAACAAAACAAAAAAAAACAAAAACAAAAAAAAGTTAGGAGCTCAACTGCAGACGGCAGCATTTGACACGTTGGACCCCCTGTGACCCACCTCATTGTCTTGGCTGTGCTCTGATGTGTCTTTGATGTAGTGCCTTCCTGACGGATTGTATCTCTGCAGACAAGTCGCTCTCTGTGTATATATACTGTGTATTAGATTCCCTCACTGTACCTCTACCTGACAAAGGGGCAGCAGCTCCGAAAGCTCGTAATTTTAAATAAAACTGTTGGACTATAACCTGATGTTGTGCGACTTCTCATTTTTGTCCACCCCAGTCCAACACCGGCATCTCCGCATCATATCTATTTATATGCATTAATTGCTTGAATACTCAACACTTAACTTTAAGTTGTGATTTTGTAGTCAATAAATAGTTGTTATTGCATGCCTTGTTGTTTGACTTCTTTCTTTATGATTCAAAGGTTGGGATGATAATCTCAAATTTGATGCGAACTGATTAAATGTAAGGCAGTTAGGCGTGCCGACTCAGGCATCATTTACCCCTGGCGGTTCCCAGTGAGAAGTTAAGCAAAGGTGTTAAGAATTTGTCTGGTTCCTTGGCAAATATTTGTATCATTACACATATCTATAGAAATGTAAATTTTATCAGACAACAAATGGATGATTCTAGTACATCCTCAAGTGAAACTCAAAGTAACAAGTAGAACTGGATACTGCGTTCAAACCCCGATCTCAGTGACTGAAGTTTAGCTTGGTATTAAACCACAACTAATATCTAGACTATTTTACTGGTTTCTCTTCAGAACCAGCACACAAAATATAACTTCAAATAATGCTGTTTGTGCATTGTAAAGAATAAATCTGAAATTTCCATTAAAAAACTTTATAATTCCTATCTTATATATTCAATGTAGCAAATTAATAATTCATGTTGCAAAACTGAATGAGATGCCTGATTGGAAACTATTAACGTGAATTATATTGATTTAAGTAATATGTTTATCTCAGTGATTTTTTATTAGCTGACTAATATTATTACCATGATGAACTATGTAGCCTATCAGCATGCTGATTATTAATGACGTTCTGTTTATTTTTTATGAAGATTCTGCAGTTTTCTTTGGTTGCTAGAGAGGTTTGGTCTAATTGTGCACTCTGGGTTTAATTTATGCTCCAGTGAATAGTCCATTTTATGTACTGAATATAGGAACATCGGAACACGAGGAGGCCATTCAGCCCCTCGAGCCTGTTCCGCCATTCAATTAGATCCTGGCTGATCTGTATCTTAACTCAATTTACCCGCCTTGGTTCCGTAACCCTTAATACCCTTGCCTAACAAAAATCTAGCAATCTCAGCCTCTACTGCTTTTGGGGAGAGATGTTCCAGAGGTACGCAATACAATAGAGAATCAAGCTAAATATAGAAAGTACAGAGGAGATCTAAAAAAAGGGAATGGGAGGGACAAAGAGAGAGTATGAAAATAGATTAATGGCTAATATAAAAGGGAACCCAAATATATTTTATAAACATATTGGCCTAGAAATTAGATATCAGTAAAAACCTGTCGGTGCCACCGCTAGCCTCACACACTGTTCAATGCATGACGGCCGCCGAAAATGGTGGCGCTGGCAGAACCGGTAAATTGGCGCTAATTAACATTAGCCTAGCACTAAACTCACCGTGCAACAGCATTTTCATGCCGTTAGTCCCGGCAGGAGGCCCAATGGAGCATGGCCATAGCATAATTGCAGCAAAAACAGCCTGCTCTTAAAGCAAGGCTGTCATTTCAGAAACCCATTAAAGGGGAACTGCCTTCTGAAATGAAAATGATAAAAATCATGTAAAAATAGGCAGTTTTTAGCCCTTACAGCTCAACTGCCTTCTGAAAATTTTTTACATTAAAAAGAATTCCCAAATGGGAGTCTTCAGTTCTTAAAGCTGAATTCCCTTCCACACCTAAAAAAATGGAAAAACTGCCTCAGCACTAACACAAATGCCTCAGCAAGCCAGGGAAGGGGCACCCAGGGTCTCGCACGCAGCACTCCAGCTTTGTGCAGGGTGTCAACATTGCAAGAGAGACCAGGAGGCCCTCCAGAAAGAAGGATGTGGGACCAGATCACCGAGGCCATCACTGCCAGCAGTGTCGCCCTCATGACCTGGCTCCAGTGCCCAAAGAAGCTTCATGACCTCAGACCACTGGTCAAGGTCAGTGAATGCATCTTCAAAATCTGTCTCCTACCAACTGCACCACTAGCCTCACACACTGTTCAATGCATGACCCCCCTCCCCCTGATCACTCACCTACCAACAATCTGTACCAAACATGAGGCACACCTCTCAATCCTAGGTTCACCTCATCAATTTGGAGGAGATGGTGCTGGCCATTCTTGGCAGGGATATGGCTGAGCCCTTGGCTAGCGGCGGGGCTAAAAGGATATAAAATGCTGGG
Organism: Squalus acanthias; assembly: GCA_030390025.1. Classification (NCBI taxonomy): domain Eukaryota; kingdom Metazoa; phylum Chordata; class Chondrichthyes; order Squaliformes; family Squalidae; genus Squalus; species Squalus acanthias. The sequence goes on from CM059432.1 coordinate 110,750,811, forward strand.
ATGCTCCTTCTCCCATGCACATCTTGCTTTCCCGCCCTCCTGTCACCACAACTCCACCTTTGTGTCTTCCTCATTTCACACACCCAAGAAATCCAGCCTGCCCAGCCAGTGGGTGACCAAGAAGAGGGAGAGGGAGAAGGCAAAGAAGAAGAAGAAGAAAAGAAACACCATCACTCGATTTCACACTCCCAGCCACCTGCTCCTCCAGCTCGTCCTGCAAGGCCATTTGCAGTGTCCCCCACTGAAAGTCAGCAGCCTTTCAGCAGCCATGCTGCAGCCACTGGGGTAGCACTGTGTGACATCAGTAGGATAGGCAAAGGCACACACAAGACAGTCACTAAGGGAATGCATAAGGGTGTTGAGATGATTTCTTGATGTCATATTGGAGGGATTGGAAAGTTTGCTTTGTGGTGGCTTTTAATTCAGCATTGTGGCCAATAGGACACTGTGATGGTCAGTAAGAGAGGGAAGGTAAGGTGTGGGGCAAATGTTGAAAGGGGAATTGGGGTTGTGGTCACTGGCACCACAGGCGGATGATTCCATCCCGGATATCCTGGCCAGAAGGGGCTGTTTGGGATGCATCCTTCCCTCGGCTTCCTTCTCTTCTGCGTCTTCCTCTTCTGCTTCCTCCTCTTCTGCTTCTTCCTCTTCTGCTTCCTCCTCTTCTGCATCTACCTCTTCTGCATCTTCCTCTTCCCTCTGCGAGCGGATGCTGTAAAGCCGAAATAAAAGCAGAAAATTCTGGAAATACTCAGCAGGTCAGGCAGCATCTCTACCTGAAACGTTAACTCTGTTTTTCTCTCCACGGATGCTACCCGACCTGCTGAGAATTTCCAGCATTTTCTGTCTTCTCAGGAGGCCTTCCTTCACCATCTGAGGCCTTGCAAGCATCCAGCAGCATTCCCTGCACACTTCAAAAACTTTCAACAGCTATTGCACCAAACCACTACTTCAACAAAATACAAAAAATCCAGTCCAAAAGCTTAAATGCAAACTTTCCTGAAAGATGTGTGTGTCCCTTTAAGAAGTGCTGAGAGCCGCTCTGTCAGTCTGCTGCACGTTTGTTTTTCAGAGCAAGCTTAGGACCCAGCGATAAACTCAGCACTAAGGTCGAAGTTCACAGAGCGTGATGTAAAATTGGTGTGCATGTCATGCTCTCTCCATTTGCATCTCCTGGGCCAGCGCTGCTACCGGCAGCGGTAAGGCCCTCACCAAAATGGCAGCCCGGGTCCCGCGCCAGAGAAGGGCGTTAGCGTGGCGGCCGCCATTTTTTGCCACAATTCCAGCGCTAACGGGCCAATTTCTGGGCCTTTAATAGTGGACGAGTAGTCAAAGGAAGGTTGGGATCAGTTAGCGACCAAAAAGGAGATGATCTTGTGGAGGCAGAGGGCATAGCTGCTGTACTAAATGAGCACTTTGCATCTGTCTTCACTAGAGAAGAGGATGCTGCCAATGTAGCAGTAAAGAAGGAGGCAGTAGAGATAGTGGCTAGGATAAAAATAGACAAAGAGGAGGTACTTAAAAGGTTGGCAGTCCTCAAAGTAGAAAAGTCACCCAGTCCGGATGGGATGCATCCTAGGTTACTGAGGGAAGTAAGGGTTGAAATTGCAGAGGCTCTGGCCACAATCTTCCAATCCTCATGAGATATGGGAGTGGTGCCAGAGGACTGGAGGATTGCAAATGTTACACCCGTGTTCAAAAGAGGGGAGAGGGTTAAACCCGGCAGAGAAATTCAGTTTTATTGCCCCAAGAGGGAAGCGGAGTGCTAAATCAAGCGCTACACACTCCTCTTAGGGCGCTAATGTTGGAGAGCGGGGTGCTACTGCAGAGCGCTACTCAAGTTCCGGCGCTGTCAATTACACGTGCTCAGACAGACTGGCGCCTTCCAGTTCTTAAAGGGAAGGGTCCATCATGCTGCACAGCCTCATTCTGATCATTGCAGCTTCTGAACTGGGCCTGCAAGGAGCTGCAATCCATCAACCACAAATCTCATGGCTGATCAGAGGCCCAGGGAGCGAGCTCGCCGGTTCAGCGACCAGGCTTTGGAGGCTCTGGTCGCGGCTGTGGAACGCCGATGGGCAGCGCTCTTCCCGGACACTGGCAGGATGCCATTGCCACAGGACTTCAGGAGGATGTGGAGGGAAGTCGCCCAGTACATCTCGGCCAGAAGTGTGGTCCACAGGACTCCCACCCAGTGCCGCAAGACCTCACTCGGGTAGCTACATCCCACCATCTCAACCTCACTCTGTGCACAGATGGTGTAAACCGACAAATCCCCAACACTCACCCACCAACTATGCCCACCTACTAAAAGTCACATCCACATCTCACGCCTTGCATACATTAACAGCTATTCAACTATGGTAGGCACATCTGCCAAACACATGGCTCCCTTCCTGCCCCCCTCCCCTGACGTTAAACCCACTCTTGTGCCTCAATGCTTTCAGATAATCAGCCACCATCTGACCAGCCTGTCCCTCAACCTCCCAGTGGTAGCGACGCGGGAGAAGAGGAGGAACACCAAGCCGGAGCCTCACTGCCTGTGTCTCCTGAGGGTGAGACATTGGATAATGGGGCCACACGGTCGCTGGAGGAGAGCCTAGTACATGGGTCTGATGTTTGAAGCTCCGGGACCCAGCGGCTGCAGCAACGCCACGGGGAAAGGGAAGCTTGGGGGCCATCTCCCTGGAGGGTGAGTTCATGCACGAGTTCTGCTGCACAGGACTCAGAGGAGGACCTCGACGTCGAGGCGATGGCCACACGGGCGATGAGCATGCACATCAAGCTCAAGGGTGCAATGGTAAGGGTGCCCGAGAGCATGGATGCACTGGCTAGGAGCGTGGAGGAGTCCACCTCCAGCATTGCACTCATCTCTGCGCAAACCATCGAGCCCATCCTTGGCACTTTGCAGAGGATGGTCGACTCGCAGAGAGACCGTGGGGACCCAGACCTCATGCCGCGTGTCATGGGTGAGGTGGCAGCAGCTATTGCAGCCCAGGCCGAAGCAATGCAATGGATTAGTGCTGTAATGGAGTCAGTGGTTGGTGCCATCCAGTTTCAGACTGCTCTCATGCAGTCTCAGATTGATGCCACGTAAGTGCTGACTGCTGCCATCATCGCTGGGTCGCCCACGGTCCACCGGGGATCACGGTGCCGCAGCAGGCCGGCAATCTGTGCTCGAGCAGATTGCTCCGGATGTTGAGGTTCTGCCCTGGGGGAGTGGCAGTGTGTCAGTCAAGCAGGAAGGTGTTGTCCTCTCTCAGGATGACAGCATTCCTGCTCCCACCACTGCCACTCTGCCATTGCACTTGCCGCAGCCTGTAACCCAGCCATCCCAGACTGCTGCCGCCTATGCTCAGGTGGTGCAGTCTACAGCCAGGCCCTCCAGGCCCAGAGCTGGTCGAGGGCGTCCTGCAAGGCCAGACTCAGCAGCCTTCTGCCAGCCTTGCTGCAGCCACTGGGGCCACATTATGGAGGCGCAGTAGGTTTGGGAGGGGGGAATTGCGAATGGGAGGGAAATCATTGAGGAAGGACCAGTAAATAAAATGTTAATAGCAAATGGGGGGAGTGTGTGTACAAAAGTTGATGTGTTTGTAAATATATTGTTCAGTTTGGTAAGAAATAGTTCCATTTGCTAAGAACCAGTTGTGTCTGTTCATAAATTGTTGTGTTTATTTATTATTGGTTGTGTTTGATAAGAGAGAGTTGTGCAGAATAATAAATGTTTATTGTGATGTAGCAAATTTTGTGATGTTTCTCATTTGAGCTTTGCCCGGTGATAGGGGCTGCGAGCTGGCTGTAATGATGTGGTTGTTCTGCGCAAACGCCATGTGCTCTCTCATTTATTGGAAGCGCTGTGTAATGAGGTGTTCACGACCGGCCCTTGCAGAAGCAAGATTGAGTGGGTCCCTACTCCATTGCTGCTGCTCCTCCTCCACCTCCTCCTCCTCCTCTTCCTCCTCCTGGGGTGGACCTGCAATCCCTGGTGGCAATGGCTGGGCCCTCAGAATTGCGAGGTTGTACAGCATGCAGCACACAACTATGAAAACGGAGACTCGATCAGGGGAGTACTGCAGGGCTCCTCCAGAGCGGTCAAGGCAGTGGAATTGTTGCTTTAGCACCCCGATAGTCAGTTCGATCAGGTTCCTGGTGGCGCTTTGGCTCTCATTGTATGCATGCTGAGCAGGAGTGTTGGGGTTGCGGAGGGGTGTCATCAGCCAGGTGGCGAGTGGATAACCCTTGTCTCCGAGCAGCCAGCCGCGAGCTTCATGTGGTATTTGGAGCAGTGCTGGGACACCAGTCTGTCGTAGGAGGAATGAATCGTGGCTGCTGCCAGGATAGCGGGCATTGATGGTGAGGATGCGCTGTCTGTGGTCACACACCAACTGCACGTTCAGAGAGTGGAAGCCTTTGCGGTTGCGGAGCACCTCTGCATTGTGATGAGGTGCCCGCAATGCCATGTGGGTGCAGTCAATGGTGCCCTGAACCATGGGGAAGCCCACTATCCTTGCAAAGCCACATGAGTGCTCATGCTGTTTGTCTCTGGTCATGGGGAATGAGATGTACTCCCTTCTCCTTCTGTAGAGAGCATCTGTTACCTCCTGGATACAGCAATGGACGGCGAACTGTGAAATGTTTGCAATATCCCCTGTTGAAGCTTGGAAGGAGCTGCTGGTGTAGAAATTGAGAGCGACTGTGACCTTCACTGCCACTGAGAGAGACGTCCTGGTCCTGAGCTGAGGCTGGAGCTCTGGCTGCAGGAGGTGGCAGAGCTCTGTGACCACCTCCTTACTGAAGTGGAGCCTTCGAAGGCACTGCTGCTCTGAGAGATGAATGTAGGAGAACTGCTCCCGGAATACTCTGGGAGGGTAAGGCCTCCTGTTGAGAGCCCTGTTGGCCCTCCTCCCTCTGGCCACATTTTCCAATCTTTCTCTCTGCCTCCGCTGCCTCCGATGGTGAAGCTGGAGGGCGCGGTCCCGTGCCAGTACAGCCCCCATTAAGTGTTGGAAATGTTGCAGTATCAAAAGTAAGACAAATGAACCTGCTAAATTTTTGTCAGGAGCAAAACTCCTTCAAGCAGGTAAACCTCAAATGGGTCAAAACGCCTGTCTGCTTCTGTCAAAGTGACAGCGTTGTTTGCCGACAAAAAAACCAGGAAATGCGCACCTTTACATAGTGCTCCTGCAACTCCCAGTCGACTGCAAACCGCCTCCTCTACCTGTCGTTCCTAACGGCAGGCGCTGAGGCAGGGGGCGAGAATGAATTTCAATCTGGGGCAATGTGCTACCGGGGTGATGCATGGCTGGATGACGTCATGATCTCCAGGCACAGGAGATCATGGTGGTAGTGTTTAGCGCCACTGCAAATTGGCAGGTGAATTTCGCCGGTGGTACTAACATCGCTGCGCCCGGCCGGAAAGTGGTTAGCGCCCCCGCAGGCACTAACCATCCGAATTTCTCCCCTGTTGTATTCTCCTCACAGCTTACTGTCCCACCTAGCTTTGTATCGTCAGCAAACTGTGATACATTACGCTCAGTCCCTTCATCTAGGTCATTAATATAGATTGTGAATAGCTGAGGCTCCAACACTGATCCTTGCGGCACCCCACTAGTTACAACCTGCCAACCTGAAAAAGACCCGTTTATCCCTACTCTCTATGTTCTGTCCATTAACCAATCCTCTATCCATGCTACTATATTACCCCTAATCCCACGTGCCCTAATCTTGTGTAATAACCTTTTATGTGGCACCTTATCGAATGCCTTTTGGAAATCCAAAAATACTACATCCACTGGTTCCCCTTTATCTACCGTGCTAGTTACATCCTCAAAAAACTCTAATAAATTTGTCAAACATGATTTCCCTTTCATAAAACCCTGCTGACTCTGCCTAATCGTGTTATGATTTTCTAAGTGCCCTGATAACACTTCCTTAACACTAATGGGACTAAAAGCCAACAAATCCCCTGGACCTGACGGCCTACATCCTAGGGTTCTAAAAGAGGTAGCTGCAGAGATAGTGGATGCATTAGTTGTCATTTTCCAAAATTCCCTAGATTTTGGAATGGTCCCAGCGGATTGGAAGGTCACAAATGTAACCCCGCTATTCAAGAAAGGAGGGAGAGAAAAAACAGGGAACTACAGGCCAGTTAGCCTGACATCAGTCGTTGGGAAAACACTGGAATCCATTGTTGGATAGCTCTTTGAAAGAGCCAGCACAGGAACGATGGGTCGAATGACCTCCTTCTGTGCTATATCATTCTTTGATTCTATGATTGTAGATCTGTCTCTGGGATAGAGCCATGCAACCATTCAATCCCAGAGAAAGCTCGGTTTCTCTGCCGCTATGGATGCTGGGTAAGGAGCTCCCCATTTCACAAAAGCTGTTCCTTTCACAAAACCCACTGCCACCTCGCGCTGACCTGCGTGTCCCGTGTTTTAAGTTGTAAAAGGGTTTGGTGCATTGAAGGCTGTTGTAGTTCGTAATTTGCGAGTGCTCGTGGTTTCAGAGTGCCTCTTGTATATTTTACCATGTAAGTTATTTGGGTCTCTCAGTAAGTGTCTGTTTTTTGCAGGTGTCCGTTTTTTGAGAGTGTCCCTTTATACAGGCTTCACTGTACATAGAAATTACAACACAGAAACAGGCCATTCTGCCCAATCAATCTGTACTGGTGTTTACCCTCCATATGAGCAACAACCTAAGTAGGTAAATTATACAAAATTTGGAATCAATAATAACTTCACTCATCAATTCTCATGTGCACCAACAGACAATTCCATCTGCAAAATCTAACCACAGTACTCCAAAGCAGTTAGTTTCTACATTTAATAACAATATGAATGATTACTGTACTGTATTAAACCATTTTTATTTCATGTCTAAAGTCTTCAATGCAGGTTTGGAAGCAAGTGTTAAAACCCACCAAGGGTGGAACTGTTATAAATCAGTTTTGTTACTTTTGATAATTACTGATATCTCCTATAGCTTTCTGCACGTGACATCAAGAAATGGCTGAGTGCAGTTGACACAACAAAGGCTACGGTAAGGAATCCGAGTAAAACATAAAGCAATGGGGATCCAAACGTGGAGAGACAGTGACTGGAGTCACACTTGATAGCAAGGAAAATGCTTGTGGTTTTTGGAGGCCAATCATCTCAGCCCTAGCCTAACCAGCTCCCCATGACATTCAATGCGATTACCATCGCTGAGTCCATCATCAATATCCTGGGGGTCACCATTGACCCAAAACTCAAGTGGAACAGCTGCATAAATGCCATGGCTACTAGAGTAGATCAGAGGCTAGGTATTCTTCAGTGAGTGTCTCACTTCCTGACTCCCCAAATCCTCCCCAGCTCTTGCAAGGCACAAGTCAGTAGTGTAGTGGAATACTCTCCACTTGCCTGGATGGGTGTAACTGTAATAACAGTCAAGAAGCTCGATACTATCCAGGAGAAAGCAGTCCACTTGATCGGTACTTCATCCACCACCTTAAACATTCACTCCCTCCACCACCGTCGTACCGTGGCTGCAGTGTGTACCATCTACAAGATGCACTGCAGCAACTCGTCAAGGCTTCTTCGGCAGCACCTCCCAAACCCGCGGCCTCTTCCACCTAGAAGGACAAGGGCAGCAGGCGCATGGGAACACCATCACCTCCAAGTTCACCTCCAAGTCACACACCATCCTGACTTAGGAGATATATTGCCATTCCTTCATCGTCACTGGGTCAAAATCCTGAAACTCACTCCCTAACAGCACTGTTGGAGTACCTTCATCATACGGAATGTAGCGGTTTAAAAGAAGGCCCACCAAGGACAAGGAGGGACAGGTAATAAATGTCGGTCTTACCAGTGAAGCCCACGTCCTGAAAGAATAACTTTAAACAATTTTCCCGCCATGGTATTATCACATGACTATTACTTACTCCATGTGACTTTAGACAACCCCTTCGTCTTCGTTTGTGTTAAACTTACGAAATATATGTAGGTATGTATGAACATGTAGTGAGGCTTCATTACATTGGCAACATGACATTACAAAACAACAGTGTTGAAACTGTGCATCTTATCCTTTGTGAAGAAATTTTAATCAATTGTGACGGATGGTTAAGATAAATGAAAACAGTTCAAAGGACCTAAAGCAAAAACTAGGAATGCTGCTCTGCCTCATTAGGCACCATTTGTACAATAGAAATACAAAATGGATGCATAACGTTTCTCTGAATATTCAATTGACATTCAGCTGTAAAAGTAAGAGATTCATTTTTAAATTCCATTTCTCAATGTATCAGCACTTTCGTTCTGTTATAGATGCCACTGCTGTATTCTGCAAATCCCTTCTGCCTCATGGGTTTGACAGTCTTACATGATTACATCCACAATAAAAAGGACTTGCATTTCTACAGGACGTCCCAAAGCGCTTTACAGCCAATGAAGTACTTTTTGAAGTGTAGTCACTGTTGTAATGTAGGAAACGTGGCAGCCAATTTGTGCAAATCAAGTTCCCACAAACAGTGACAATGACCAGATCATCTGTTTTTGGGATGTTGATTGAGGGATAAATATTGGCCAGGGCAATGGGGATAACTCCCCTGCTCTTCTTCAAAATAGTGCCATGGGACCTTTTACGCCCACCTGAGAGAGCAGACGGGGCATCAGTTTAACGTCTCATCCGAATGATGGCACCTCCGACAGTGCAGCACACGGTATTGCTCACGTACCTTTAGAGATCTATGTACTAGAATGCCCAAATCTCTCAGTATCTCCACCTTCTTTAATGTTTTTCCTTGAAGGGTGTAAGAATGTTGAGCATTTGCCCTGCCCACATGCATAACACTGCACTTATCTAAGTTATACATAATTTGCCAGTCATGAGCCCAATCTCCCAACACATTAAGATCCACCTGAAGCAGACGAGCATCATCTACAATCCTAACATTCGCACAGATCTTGGTGTCATCTGCAAATTTTGCAGATCGTGCCCCCAACACCTACAACCAGATCATTAATAATTAATAATATCATTAGGTTTAGAGTACTTATAGGAAAGAACTAGGAACAATCTAAGCTGAACAGAGATCTGGCTCAGGTGGATTGAACATAAGAAATAGGAGCAGGAATAGGCCACTTGGCCCCTCGAGCCTGCTCTGCCATTCAATAAGATCATGGCTGATCTTGGGCTCAAAGCCACTTCCCAGCCCGCTCCCCATAACCCTCCACTCCCTTATCTTGCAAAAATTTGTCTATCTACACCTTAAATGTATTTAATGACCCAGCCTCCACAGCTCTCTGGGGCAGAGAATTCCACAGATTTACGAACCTGAGAGAAGAAATTCCTCCTCATCTCAGTTGTAAAAGGGCGACCCTTTATTCTAAAACTGTGCCCCCGCGTTCCAGATTTCCCCACGAGGGGAAACATCCTCTCTGCATCTACCTTGTCGAGCCCCCTCAGTATCTTATATGTTTCAATAAGATCACCTCTCATTCTTCTAAATTCCAATGAGTATAGGCCCAGCCTGCTCAACCTTTCCTCATAAGTCAACCCCCTCATCTCTGGAATTAACCTAGTGAATCATCTCTGAACTGCCTCCAATGCAAGTATATCCTTCCTTAAATAAGGAGACCAAAACTGTACGCAGTACTCAAGGACTCAAGGTGTGGTCTCACCAATACCCTGTACAGTTGTAGCAGGACTTCCCTGCTTTTATACTCCAACCCCCTTTGAAATAAAGGCCAACATTCCATTTGCCTTTTTGATTACTTGCTGTACCTGCATGCTAACATTTTGTGTTTCATGCACAAGGACCCTCAGGTCCCTCTGAACTGTAGCATTTTGTAATCTCTCTCCATTTAAATAATCATTTGCTTTTTCATTTTTCCTGCCAAAATGTATAACCTCGCACTTTCCCACATTATACTCCATCTGCCAAATGTTTGCCCACTCACTTAGCCTGTCTATATGCCTTTGCAGGTTCTTTGAGTCCTCTGCACAACTTGCTTTCCCACCTATCTTTGTATAATCCGTAAACCTGGCTACATTACACTCAGTCCCTTCATCCAAGTCATTAATGTAGATTGTAAATAGTTGAGGCCCTAGCACCGATCCCTGTGGCACCCCACTAGTTACCATTTGCCAACTGGAAAATGACCCATTTATCCCGACTCTCTGCTTTCTGTTAGTTAGCCAATTCTCTATCCATGCTAATATATTACCCCCAATTCCATGAGCTCTTATCTTATGCAGTAACCTTTTATGTGGCACCTTATCGAATGCCTTCTGGAAATCCAAATACACCACATCCACTGGTTCACCTTTGTCTACCCTGCTCGTTACCTCCTCAAAGAACTCCAGCAAGTTTGTTAAACATGATTTCCCTTTCATAAACCATGCTGACTCTGCTTGACTGCATTATGATTTTCCAAATGCCCTGCTATTGCTTCCATAATGAAGGACTCCAGCATTTTCCCAACGACAGATGTTAGGCTAACTGGTCTATAGTTTCCTGCTTTCTGTCTCCCTCCTTTCTTAAATAGGGGTGTTACATTTGCGGTTTTCCAATCTGCTGGGACCTCTCCAGAGTCCAGGGAATTTTGGTATATTGCAACCAATGCATCCACTATCTCTGCAGGCACTTCTTTTAAGACCCTGGGATGCAGGCCATCTGGTCCAGGGGACTTGTCATCTTTTAGTCCCATTATTTTACCAAGTACTATTTCCTTAGTGATAGTGATTGTCTTTAGTTCTCCCCTCCCTGTGGCCCCTTGATTATCCATTATTGGGATGTTGTTAGTGTCTTTTACCGTGAAAACAGATGCAAAATATTTGTTCAGAGTCTCTGCCATTTCCCCGTTCCCCATTATTAATTCCCCAGTCTCATCCTCTAAGGGACCAACGTTTACTTTAGTTACCCTCTTCCTTTTTATATACCTGTAGAATCTCTGACTATCTGTTTTAATGTTTCTTGCCAGTTTACTCTCATAATTCATCTTCTCTCTCTTTATTTTTTTTTAGTCATCCTTTGCTGGTTTTTAAAATGTTTCCAATCCTCTGGTCTCCCACCAATCTTGGCAACATTGTATGGCTTCGTTTTCAATTTGATACCATCCTTGATCTCCTTAGTTAGCCACGGATGGTGCTCCCTTCTCTTAAAATCTTTCTTTTTCACTGGAATATATTTTTGTTGAGAGTTATGAAATATCGCCTTAAATGTCCGCCACTGCATTTCAACTGTCTTATCCTTTAATTTATGTTTCCAGTCCACTTTAGCCAGTTCTGCCCTCATACCACTGTAATTGCCTTTGCTTAAGATCAGGATACTGGTTTGAGATACAACTTTCTCACCCTCCAAGTGAATTTGAAATTCAACCATGTTATGATCAATTGGAAACAAAGATTGGCAGTTAAAATAAATGAGCAACGGGAGGTCTTCAAGGAGGAGAAGGTTTGGGTACAAACTAAACACATTCCTACGAGGGGGAAAGGAAGGGCATCCAAATCTAGTGCTCCCTAGATGACAAAAGGGTTTGAGAATAAAATGAAACAGAATGAGGAGGCTCATCATAATGTCAGGTTCATAATACAGGAGAGAACCAAGCTGAATATAGTAAGTACAGAGGAGATATAAACGGGGAATAAGAGGGGCAAACAGAGAGAATATGAGAATAGATTCATGGCTAGTATAAAAGGGAACACAAAAGTCATTTATAAACATATAAATAGTAAAAGGGTAGTTAAAGAAAAGGTGGAGCTGATTAGGGACCATAAAAGGAGATTTTCGTGTGGAGGCAGAGGGCATGGGTGAGGTACTAAATGAATACTTTGCATCTGTCTTCACTAAAGAAGAGGATGCTGCCAATTTCACAGTAAAGGAGAAGGGGTAGAGAAATTGGATGGGATAAAAATAGATAAAGAGGAGGTTCTAGAAAGGGTGGCGATACTTAAAGTGGCTAAGTTACCCGGTCCGGATGGGATGCATCCAAGGTTGCTGAGGGAAGTAAGTGTGGAAATAGCAGAGCGTCTGGCCACAATCTTTCAATCCTCCTGAGATATTGGAGTGTGCCAGAGGACTGGAGGTTTGCAAATATTACACCCCTGTTCAAAAAAAGGGGAGAGGTTTAAACCGGCCAGTCAGTCTAATGTCGGTGGTGGGAAAACAATCTAGAGGCTATAATCTGGGACAAAATGAAATGACACCTGGAAGAATATGGGTTAATAAATGACAGCGGGCACGCATGTATTAAAAGCAAATTGTGTCTGACAAACTTGATTCAATTCTTTGTTGAAGTAATGGAGAGAGTTGATGAGGGTAGTGCAGTTGATGTTGTGTATATGGACTTTCAGATGGCCTTTGATAAAGTGTCACATAATAGACTTGTTAGCAAAATTGAAGCCTATGGGATTGAAGGGGTGGTGGCTGCATGGATACAAAATTGGCTGAAAGACGGAAAGCAGAGAGTAGTGGTGAATGGTTGTTTATCAGACTGGAGGGAAGTATACAGTGGTGTTCCCCAGGGGTATTGGGACCACTGCTCATTTTGATGTTTATTAATGACCTGGACTTGAGTATTCAGGGCATAATTTCCAAGTTTGCAGATGACACAAAGCTTGGAAATGTAGTAAACAGTGAGGCGGATAGCAGCAGAATTCAGGAGGACAGACTAGTGAAATAAGCAGTCACATGGCAGATGCAATGTAATGCAGAGAAGTGTGAAGTGCGGCATTTTGGAAGGAAAAATGAGGAGAGGCAATACAAACTAAGTCAACATGGATTTACAAAAGGTAAATCGTGCTTGACTAATCTACTGGAATTTTTTGGGGATGTAACTGGGAAAATAGATAAGGGAGAACCAGTAGATGTGGTGTATTTGGACTTTCAAAAGGCTTTTGATAAGGTCCCGCATAAGAGATTAGCGTGTAAAGTTAAGGCACATGGGATTGGGGGCAAGGTATTGACTTGGATAGAGAACTGGTTGGCGGACAGAAAGCAGAGAGTAGGAATTAATGGGTCTTTTTCCGAGTGACAGGCAGTGACTAGTGGGGTACCGCAGGGATCGGTCCTTGGGCCCCAGCTATTCACAATATACATTAATGATCTAGATAAGGGAACTAAATGTAATATCTCCAAGTTTGCAGATGACACAAAACTGGGTGGGCGTGTGTGCTGCGAGGAGGATACCGAGAAACTCCAGGATGATTTGGACAGGTTGGGTGAGTGGGCAGAAGCATGGCAGATGCAATATAATGTGGATAAATGCGAGGTTATCCACTTTGGTGTCAAAAACAGAAAGGCAGACTATTATCTGAATGGCAATAGATTGGGAGAAGGGGAAGTGCAACAAGACCTGGGTGTCCTTGTGCACCAGTCACTGAAGGTAAGCATGCAGGTGCAGCAGGCGGTGAAGAAGGCAAATGGTATGTTGGCCTTCATAGCGAAAGGGTTTGCGTATAGGAACAGGGATGTCCTGCTGCAGTTGTACAGGGCCTTGGTGAGACCACACCTTGAGTACTGTGTGCAGTTTTGGTCGCCTTATCTGAGAAAGGATGTTCTTGCCATGGAAGGAGTTAGCGAAGATTCACAAGGCTGATACCTGGGATGGCAGGAATGACATATGAGGAGAGATTGGGTCGATTGGGCTTATACTCGCTGGAGTATAGAAGAATGAGAGGGGATCTCATCGAAACATATAAAATTCTGATAGGTCTGGACAAACTAGATGCAGGAAGAATGTTCCCGATGGTCGGAGAGTCCAGAACCTGGGGTCATAATCTAAGGATAAGGGGTAAGCCATTTAGGACAGAAATGAGGAAGAACTTCTTCACCCAGAGAGTGGTGATTCTGTGGAATTCTCTACCACAGAAGGTAGTTGAGGCCAAGTCATTAAATATATTGAAGAATGAGTTAGATATATTTCTTAAAGATAAAGGTATCAAGGCATATGGGGAGAAGGCAGGTACAGGGTACTGAGTTTGGATGATCAGCCATGATCTCATCGAATGGCGGAGCAGGCTCGAGGGGCTGAATGGCCTACTCCTGCTCCTATCTTCTATGTTTCTATGTTTCTATGTAAATGGTACAATTTTAAAGGGGGTGCAGGAACAGAGAGACCTGAGGGTTCACATAAACAAAACTTTGAACGTGGCAGGACAAGTTGATAAGGCTGTTAAAAATAGCACATGGGATCGCATAAGGGCTCCTTTGCTTTATTAACAGAGGCATAGAGTACAAAAGCAAGGAAGTTATGCTAAACATTTCTAAATCATTGATTCGGCCTCAGTTGGAGTATTGTGACCAATTCTGGGCACCACACGATAGGAGCCATGGAAAGGGTGCAGAGGAGATTTACTAGCATGGTACCAGGGATGAGAACTTCAGTTATCTGGAGAGACAGTATAAAACTGAAAGAAAGGACTTACACAAATGCAAAGAATAGTTGAGATCCTGCAGTCTGAGAGAGATATAAAGGGAAACAAAGAAAGTAGTAAAAGTTGCAAAAAGAGCATACGAGAAAAAACTTGCATGGGATATCAAGGAAATAGTAGTAGATAAGAGAGTGTCTATGGATGTTATTTATATGGACTTCCAGAAGGCATTCAATAAGGTTCCTCAAAAGTGTCTGTTAGGAAAAATGGAAGTGCATGGAATTGGAGGCAACCTATTGACATGGGTAAGTAATTGGTTTGGAGATAGGAGACAGAGAGTAGGGATAATGGGTATTTCCTCCAATTGGCAGGATGTGACTAGTGGTGCCCCCCAGGGATCTGTACTGGGGCGTCGACTTTTCACTATATTTAGAAATGACTTAGACAAAGGAATAGAGAGCTGTTTATCCAAGTTTGCTGACGACACAAAGGCCTAGAAATTGGATATAACCACGAAATGGGCAGTGTTAAGGCCCAACGATGTAAAGCTGTGCCACCTCAAAATGGTCTAGGTCGCACGCAAAATTCAAGCTCACTCCTCATTAACATGATTATATTCTTGATCTCAGCACTAAAACCACTGCTCATTGGTTTAACGCTCAACAGGTGGACCGATATCGGGGCCAGTCTAATTCCCAGTCATGTGTGGCACAGGCTTTTTCCACTACTTAAAGGGGAGGTGCATTGATGCTACAGCACCTCATTGTCAAGGAAGTTCCAACTGCAGCTGCCACAAGAAGAAGAAGCAGAAAAAGAGGAAGGAAGAGTAAGGAGCTCTAAAGCAATGGCAGAGCGTCCTGAAAGGGAGAGAGCCAGGAGATTTTCAGACGCAGCTCTGGTGGCATTGGTTGTGGCCGTAGAGAGGAGTCGGGCTGTTCTCTTCCCACAGACTGGAAGACATTCTCTACTTGACCTTCTCGACCTGTTGGCAGTCTTTGATACGGTTGACCACTCCATCCTCCTCCAACACCTCTCCACCGTCGTCCAGCTGGGTAGGACTGTACTCGCCTGGTTCCAATCTTATCTATCTATCTAATCGTAGCCAGAGAATCACCTTCAATAGCTTCTCTTCCCGCTCCTGCATCGTTACCTCTGGTGTCTCCCAAGGATGTAACCTTGGCCCCCTCCTATTTCGAATCTACATGCTGCCCCTTGGCGAAATCATCCCAAAACACAGCGTCAGTTTCCATTTGTACGCTGATGACACCCAGCTCTACCTCACTACCTCTTCTCTCGCTCCCTCCACAGTCTCTAAATTGTCAGACTGCTTGTCCGACATCTAGTATTGGATGAGCAGAAATTTTCTCCAATTAAATATTGGGAAGACCGAAGCCATTGTCTTTGGTCCCCGCCACAAACTCCGTTCCCTAGCCACTGACTCCATCCCTCTCCCTTGCATCTGTCTGAGGCTGAACCAGACTGTTCGCAACGTTGGTGTCATATCTGACCCTGGAATGAGCATCTGACCGCATATCTGCAGCATAACTAAGACCGCTTATTTCCACCTAGAATCATAGAAAGAATCATAGAAAGTTACAGCACGGAAGGAGGCCATTTCGGCCCATCGTGTCCGCGCCGGCCAACAAAGAGCTATCCAGCCTAATCCCACTTCCCAGCTCTTGGTCCGTAGCCCTGCAGGTTACAGCATCCCAAGTGCACATCCAAGTACTTTTTAAATGTGGTTAGGGTTCTTGCCTCTACCACCCTTTCAGGCAGTGAGTTCCAGACCCCCACAACCCTCTGGGTGAAGAAATTTCCCCTCAAATCCCCTCTGAGCCTTCCACCAATTACTTTAAATCTGTGCCCCCTGGTTTTTGACCCCTCTGCTAAGGGAAATAGTTCCTTTCTATCCACTTTATCTATGCCCCTCATAATTTTATACACCTCAATAAGGTCTCCCCTCAGCCTCCTCTGTTCCAAGGAAAACAGACCCAGCCTATCCAGTCTTTCCTCATAGCTAAGATTCTCTACTCTCGGCAACATCTTTGTAAATCTCCTCTGTACCCTCTCTAGTGCAATCACATCTTTCCTGTAATGTGGTGACCAGAACTGCACGCAGTACTCTAGCTGAGGCCTAATTAGTGTTTTATACAGTTGAAGCATAATCACCCCTGCTCTTGTATTCTATGCCACAGCTAATAAAGGCAAGCATTCCATATGCCTTCTTAACCACCTTATCTACCTGGCCTGCTACCTTCAGGGATTTGTGGACATGCACTCCAAGGTCCCTTTGTTCCTTTACACCACTCAGTGTCCTACCATTTAATGTGTATTTCCTTTCCTTGTTAGCCCTCCCCAAATGCATTACCTCACACTTCTCCGGATTGAATTTCATTTGCCACTGTTCTGCCTACTTGACCAATTTATTGATATCTTCCTGCAGTCTACAGCTTCCTTCTTCAGTATCAACCACACAGCCGATTTTAGTATCATCTGCAAACTTCTTAATCATACCCCCCATATTCAAGTCTAGATCATTGATATATACGACAAAAAGCAAGGGACCTAGTATTGAGCCCTGCGGAACCCCACTGGAAACAGCCTTCCAGTCACAAAAACACCCATCAACCATTACCCTCTGCTTCCAGTCTCCGAACCAGTTTTGAATCCAACTTGACACTTTGCCCTGGATCCCATGGGCTTTTAACTTCGTGACCAGTCTGCCATGTGGAACCTTATCAAAAGCCTTGCTAAAGTCCATATACACTGCATCAAATGCACTACCCTCATCTACCCTCCTTGTTACCTCCTCAAAAAATTCAATCAAGTTTGTCAGACACGACCTTCCCTTAACAAATCCGTGCTGACTATCCTTGATTAATCCGTGTCTTTCTAAGTGAAGATTTATTCTGTCCTTCAGAATTCTTTCCAATAATTTTCCCATCACCGAGGTTAAGCTAACTGGCCTGTAATTACTCAGGGCCAGAAATTCGGCTGTTGCCGGGTGAGTACGCGCTGTGTACTCACCCGTTAGGCCATCTGAAGTGCCGGTTTCCTGCGTGCCGGATGCGCGGGAAACCGGAACTTCCGTTCCCCTGAAGGGAGGGGTTCAGAAGTCGAAAGCGTGCGCGGGAGAGGCTGCGCGCACGCAGCGAACTTCGATTTTTTTTTCAGGTTTCTCCAGGAAGGTAAGTATGAAGAAGCTGCGCTTTTAAAAAGGAGGCGCAAGGCCTGTTTTTAACAAGGTAAGTGGTTAATTAATTACAATTTAGACATTTTTTCAACAAGTTTATCTTTTTTAGATACTTTAAAGAAAGGTAAGTTTATTTTTAGCACCATTACAAAGTATAATTCATTTTTTCAAAAATTTAAAATTTTGTTTAAAGTAGTTAATTTATTTAACTTATAGTTATTTTAAAAATGTGATGTTTTTTTTTAATTTATTTGAAGTTTAAGTGTAGTTTTGGGGCCGATCTCTATTCATAGATTTGACAGGTCTTCCTGTCAAATCTATGAATGAAAATGCCCTGCTAGGATTGGCTCCCCATGGCCCACGTGATCCCAGGGGACGCTTCGAACTAACTGCGCCCCTGGGATACACAAGCACTGCGCGCCGGCAGCTGGAGGAGGCCCAGGACCCGAAGTCCTCGTGGGCCCAAAGCACAACTGCAGGCGCGGTAGGCAAGTACGCGTGCGATGCTTGCACCCGCAGGAAGCCGGAAAGCTGAATTTCTGGCCCTCAGTCTATCCTTTTCTTCCTTTTTAAACAAGGGTACGACATTAGCAGTCCTCCAGTCCTCTGGCACCACACCTGAAGCCAGAGAGGATTGAAAAATGATGGTCAGGGCCTCTGCTATTTCCTCTTTTGCTTCGCTTAACAGCCTGGGATACATTTCATCCGGGCCTGGGGATTTATCCACTTTTAAAGCTGCTAAACCCCTTAATACTTCCTCTCTCATTATGTTTATTTCATCTAATATTTCACACTCCTCCCCCCTGATAGCAATGTCTGCTTCACCCCTCTCCTTTGTGAAAACAGATGCAAAGTATTCATTAAGAACCCTACCGACATCTCCCGCCTCCACACACAGATTACCCTCATGATCTCCAATAGGCCCTACCCTTTCTTTAGTTATCCTCTTACTCTTAATATATTTATAAAACATCTTTGTGTTTTCCTTGATTTTACTTGCCAAGAATTTTTCATGCTCTTTCTTTGCTTTCCTAATATCCTTTTTAATTGCACCCCTGCACTTTCTGTACTCCTCTAAAGATTCTGGAGTATTTAGCCCTCGGTATCTGTCATACACCTTCCTTTTTTTCTTTATCCTACCCTGTATGTCTCTCGACATCCAGGGAGCTCTAGATTTGTTAGTCCCACCTTTTTTCTTTAAGGGCACATATTTGGTCTGAACTCTCCAGATCTCCTTCTTGAATGCCTCCCACTGCTCTGACACTGATTTACCTTTAAGTAGCTGTTTCTAGTCCACTATGTCTAAATCCCCTCTGAGCTTAGCAAAATTTGCTTTTCCCCAATTTAGAATTTTTATTCCTGGTCTATCCTGGTCCTTTTCCAGGACTACCTTAAATCTAACAGAATTATGGTCACTAGCACCAAAATGCTCCCCCACTGATACGCCTTCCACCTGCCCAGCTTCATTCCCTAAAACTAAGTCCAGAACCGCCCCCTCCCTTGTTGGGCTTGCTACATACTGGCTAAAAAAGTTCTCCTGGATGCATTTTAGGAATTCCGCACCCTCTATACCCTTCACACTAATTTTATCCCAGTTAATATTGGGGTAGTTGAAATCCCCTACTATTACTGCCCTATAGTTTTTGCACGTCTCAGAAATGTGTCTAAGTATTTGCTCTTCTATCTCCCTCTCACTGTTTGGGGGTCTGTAGTACACTCCCAGCAGTGTGATCGCCCCTTTTTTGTTTTTCAATTTGACCCATGTGGCCTCGTTTGATGATCCCTCCAACATATCATCCCTCCTCACAGCATATAATAGTTTCTTTAATCAATACCGCGACCCCACCTCCCTTTTTACCTCCCTCTCTATCCCGTCTGAAAATCCTGTAACCAGGAATGTTGAGCTGCCATACCTGCCCCTCTTTCAGCCACGTCTCTGTAATAGCTATAATATCATAGTCCCAAGTATCTACCTGTGCCCTCACCTCCGTAGCATCACCAATCTCCGCCCCTGCCTCAGCTCATCTGCTACTGAAACCCTCATCCATGCCTTTGTTACCTCTAGACTTGACTATTCCAACGCACTCCTGGCTGGCCTCCCACATTCTACCTTACGCAAACTTGAGGTCATCCAAAACTCAGCTGCCCGTGTTCTAACTTGCACCAAGTCCCGTTCATCCATCACCCCTGTTCTCACTGACCTACATTGGCTCCCGGTTAAGCAACGTCTCAATTTTAAAATTCTCATCCTTGTTTTCAAATGCCTCCATAGCCTCACCCATTCCTATCTCTGTAATCTCCTCCAGCCCCACAACTCTCCGAGATATCTGCGCTCCTGTAATTCTGCCCTCTTGAGCATCCCTGATTATAATTGCTCAACCATTGGTGGCCGTGCCTTCTGTTGCCTGGGCCCTAAGCTCTGGAATTCCCTCCCTAAACCTCTCCGCCTCTCTTTCCTCCTTTAAACCTACCTCTTTGACCAAGCTTTTGCTCATCTGCACTAATTTCTCCTTATGTGGCTCGGTGTCAATTTGTTTTGTCTTGTAACACTCCTGTGAAGCGCCTTGGGACGTTTTACTATGTTAAAGGCGCTAGATAAATACAAGTTGTTGCTGCTGTTGTTGTTGAAGGTCTCGCCATACACCTCCCGAAGGATGTGGCAGGAGATAGCTGCCCATGTGACGGCCAGCACTGCGGTGCCAAAATCAGCCATCCAGTGTCGAAAGAAGTTTAATGACCTCACACGGCAGGTCAAGGTGAGTGAAGGCTTAAGCAAATGCCATATCCCACCATCTGCACCACAAGCCTCACACACTGCTCAATGCACCACACCCTCATCACTCACCTACCAACAATCTCTAACAATCACCACTCACACCTCACAATCATGGCTTCACTTCACCCTCACACCCTTACCACTGCTGCAAATCAAATCCCTCCATGGCCTCGCCCCTCCCTCTTTAACCTCCTCCAGCCCTACAACCCTCCAAGGTCTCTGCGTTCCGCCAATTCTGGCCTCTTGCACATCCCTGAATTTAATTGCTCCACCACTGGCCTTCAGCTTCCTAGGCCTTGAGCTCTGGGATTCCCTCCACGGTCTCTAAATTGACACACTGCTTGTCCGACATCCAGTTCTGGATGAGCAGAAATTTTCCCCAATTAAATATTGGGAAGACCGAAGCCATTGGCCCGAAAATTAGACCTAATACGGGAGATTACGCACTGTGTACTCTCGCGTATTAGGTCCCGAAGTGCCGGTTTCCTGCATGCACTGCGCATGCGCGGGAAACCGGCAATTCGGGTATTGCGAAGGGGGCGGTTCCTAAGTGAACCGCGTGCGCGCTACAGGTTGTGCGCACGCAGCGCACTTAGTTTTTTTTTCAGGTTTGAACGCGCAGGTAAGTGTTGAAGGTTTTACACAAAGAAAGGAGGTGTAAGACCCCCTTTTAACAAGGTAAGTAGTTAATTAAGTATTATTTTAAATTTTTTTTCAACAGGTTTATCTTTTTTAGAGACTTTAAAGAAAGGTAAGTTTATTTTTATAACTTTTAAAAAGAATTTAAATTTTTTCAAAAATTTAAATTTTTGTTTAAAGTGGTTAATTTATTTAACTATAGTTATTTTATTAATGTGATGGCTTTTTTTTTAAATTTAATTGAGGTTTAGCTGTTCTTTTGGGGCCTTGTTGTATTCATAGCTTTGACAGCTCTTGCTGTCAAAACTATGAATGAAAGATGGTGTGCTGCCATTGGCTCTAACTGGCCCACGTGATCCCAGAGGTCGCATCGAATTAACTGCGCCTCTGGGACACGCACACACTGCGCGCCGGCACCAGGGAGAGGCCCAGGAACTGAAGTTCGTGTGGGCCAAAACCATAAAGGTAGGCGCGGAGTGCGATATCGCGGGGGATCCTTACCCTCGCGGCAACCATCGAAGTCCAATTTCTGGGCCATTGTCTTTGGGCCCTGCCACAAACTCTGTTCCCTAGCCACCGACTCCATCCCTCTCCCTGTCTGAGGCTAAACCAGACTGTTCGCAACCTTGGTGTCATATTTGACCCTGAAATGAGCTTCCAACCACATTTCCGCAGCATAACAAAGACCATCTATTTCCACCTCCGTAACATTGCCCGTCTCCGCCCCTGCCTCAGCTCATCTGCTGCTGAAACTCTCATCCATGCCTTTGTTACCTCTAGACTTGACTAGTCCAACGCACTCCTGGCTGACCTCCTACATTCTACCCTACGTAAACTTGAGGTCATCCAAAACTCAGCTGTCCGTGTCCTAACTCGCACCAATTCCCGTTCATCCATCTCCCCTGTGCTCGCTGACCTACATTGGCTCCCGGTTAAACAACAACTCGATTTCAAAATTCTCAGCCTTGTTTTCAAATCCCTCCATGGCCTCACCCCTCCCTATCTCTGTAATCATCTCCTTCAGCCCCACAACCCCCCCGAGATATCTGCGCTCCTCTAATTCTGCATCCCTGATTATAATCGCTCAACCATTGGTGACCGTGCCTTCTGTGCCTAGGCCCTAAGCTCTGGAATTCCCTGCCTAAACCTCTCCGCCTCTATAGCTCTCTTTCCTCCTTTAAGATGCTCCTTAAAACCTACCTCTTTCATCAAGCTTTTAGTCACCTGCTCTAATTTCTTATGTGGCTTGGTGTCAATTTTTTGTCTTATAACACTCCGGTGATGTTTTACTACATTAAAGGCGCTCTATAAATACACATTGTTGTTGTTGTTGTTGCAAACCTCACCGCCTCTCTACCTCTCTTCTCCTTTAAGATGCTCCTTGAAACCTACCTCTTTGGTCAGTTGTCCGAATATCTCCTTAAGTGTCTCGGTGTCAACTTACGTTTGATAACACTCCTGTGAAGCACCTTGGAACGTTTTACTATGTTAAAGGTGCTATATAAGTGCAAATGGTTATTATTGTTGTTTATTGCAAAGGAAAGGCTGAGGGATGAGGAAAATCTATGCTGGGATGAGCGATGCTGTAATTTGCCCTGACAGTTTTTTTCTAGGTCGCACGTTAAAGTAGTTGATGAGAAATGCTGTTGTATGAATGGTTTAGATGTACAGCAGGATGTTGAAACACATGCAGATGACTGCAGGTGCCTTGGATTTCAGGCATAAACTAAATGTGCTATTGCAGCCGGTCTCGGACTCCTGCTCCATGTAGTGTGCCAGTGCCTGTGACACTGAGGACCTGTTCACCAAGCACATGTCAAGCTAAAAAAAAAAGGCCCGTTTGCAGGCAACAATAATTTTGGACCCTTGTCGGTTTGTACTCGTGTTTTCTCTGATCCTGTCTTCTTCATCTAGAATTAGCAAATAGAGAGTGAAAACCATCGGGATACTCATAGAAAGAAAGAAAGAAAGACTTGCATTTCTATAGCGCCTTTCATGACTACCGGCTGTCCCAAAGCGCTTTACAGCCAGTGAAGTACTTTTGGAGTGTAGTCACTGTTGTAATGTGGGAAACGCGGCAGCCAATTTGCACACAGCAAGCTCCCACAAACAGCAATGTGATAATGACCAGATAATCTGTTTTTGTTATGTTGATTGAGGGATAAATATTAACCAGGACACTGGGGATATCTCCCCTGCTCTTCATCGAAATAGTGCCATGGGATCTTTTACGTCCACCTGAGAGAGCAGACGGGGCCTCGGTTTAACATCTCATCCGAAAGACGGCACCTCCGACAGTGCAGCATTCCCTCAGATCCTATTTAGGCAGAGTGCCCTTGGGTAACACCCACAGACGGCACACAGAGCGCAGGTTTAGAAAGGTATGAATAGCTGCAGTACTGAAACCCAAGGATAATATCAGATAAACTATGAAATCACGAGGTCAGTAAGCATCTGCTTGATGGAACTTCCAAACAGACTCAGTTTTAGGGAACAGGAGTCAACATGCTTGAATAGTTCAACCAACCTTTTTATCATTTGTTCACAGGATGTGGGCGATACTAGCATGATCACATTTTTTCTTCATTCCTTATTGTCCTGAGAAGGTGATAGAGGCCTTTCTTGTTGAATCACTGCAGTCCTCGGTAGATGGTGCTTCCTGGTCCTATATAGAGATTTCTAGGGCTTTGACGCATCAATGATGGAAGAAGGGCGATAAATGTCCAAGTCAGAATTTTTTTTTTTCGTTTATGGGATGTGGGCGTCGCTGGCAAGGCCAGCATTTATTGCCCATCCCTAATTACCCTTGAGAAGGTGGTGGTGAGCCGCCTTCTTGAACCACCGCAGTCTGTGCGGTGAAGGTACTCCAACAGTGTTGTTAGGGAAGGAGTTCCAGGATTTTGACCCAGCGACAATGAAGAATCAGTGATATACTTCAAAGTCAGGATGGTGTGTGACTTGGAGGGGAACTTGGAGGTGGTGGTGTTCCCATGCACCTGCTGCCCTTGTCCTACTAGGTGGAAGAGGTCGCAGGTTTGGGAGGTGCTGCCGAAGAAGCCTTGGCGAGTTGCTGCTGTGCATCTTGTAGATGGTACACATTGCAGCCACGGTACACCGGTGGTGGAGGGAGTGAATGTTTAAGGTGGTGGATGGGGTGCCAATGAAGCGGGCTGCTTTGTTCTGGATGATGTCGAGCTTCTTGAGTGTTGTTGGAGTTGCATTCATCCAGGCAAGTGGAGAGTATTCCATCACACTCCTTACTTGTGCCTTGTAGATGGTGGAAAGGCTTTGGGGGAGTTAGGAGGTGAGACACTCGCCACAGAATACCTAGCCTCTGACCTGCTCTTGTTGCCACAGTATTTATGTGGCTGTTCCAGTTAAGTTTCTGGTTAATGGTGACCCCCAGGATGTTGATGGTGGGGGATTCGGCGATAGAATGCCATTGAATGTCAAGGGGCAGTGGTTAGACTCTCGCTTGTTGGAGACAGTCATTGCCTGGCACTTGTGTGGCACGAATGTTACCTTCCACTTATCAGCCCAAGCCTGAATGCGGTCCAGGTCTTGTTGCATGCAGGCACGGACTGCTTCATTATCTGAGGAGTTGCGAATGGCACTGAACACTGTGTAGTCATCAGCGAACATCCCCACTTCTGACCTGATGATGGATGGAAGGTCATTGATGAAGCAGCAGAAGATGGTTGGGTCTAGGACACTGCCCTGAGGAACTCCTGCAGCGATGTCCTGGGGCTGTGATAATTGACCTTCAATCACTACAACCATCTTCCTTTGTGCTAGGTATGACTCCAGCCAGTGGAGCGTTTTCCCCCTGATTCCATTTGACTTCAGTTTTACTCGGGCTCCTTGATGCCACACTCGGTCAAATGCTGCCTTGATGTCAAGGGCAGTCACTCTCACCTCACCTCTGGAATTCAGCTCCTTTGTCCATGTTTGGAGCAAGGCTGTAATGAGGTCGGGAGCCGAGTAGTCTTGGCGGATCCCAAACTGGGCATCAGTGAGCAGGTTATTGGTGAGTAAGTGCTGTTTGATAGCACTTTCGATGACACCTTCCATCACTTTGCTGATGATTGAGAGTAGGCTGATGGGGCGGTAATTGGCCGGGTTGGATTTATCCTGCTTTTTGTGGACAGGACATACCTGGGCAGTTTTCCACATTGTCAGATAGATGCCAGCATTGTAGCTGTACTGGAACAGCTTGGCTAGATGCGCGGCTAGTTCTGGTGCACAAGTCTTCAGCACGATAGCCGGGATGTTGCCGGGCCCCATAGCCTTTGCTGTATCCAGTGCGCTGAGCCGTTTCTTGATATCATGTGGAATGAATCGAATTGGCTGAAGACTGTTTCTGTGATGGTGGGGGCCTCAGGAGGAGGCCAAGATGGATCATCCACTCGGCACTTCTGGCTGAAGATGGTTGCAAAAGCTTCAGCCTTGTCTTTTGCACTCACGTGCTGGGCTCCACCATCATTGAGGATGGGGATATTCATGGAGCCTCCTCCTCCCGTTAGTTGTTTAATGGTCCACCACCATTCACGACTGCAGGCCTGGAGAGCTTTGATCTGATCCGTTGATTGTGGGATCGCTTAGCCCTGTCTATAGCATGCTGCTTCCGCTTTTTAGCATGCATGTAGCCCTGTGTTGCAGCTTCCCCAGGTTGGCAGCTGCAAAAAACTGGGCATCCAAATGGCGCTGTGGGCCATCAGCAGCAGCAGAATTGTATTCCAACACAATCTGCAACCTCATGGCCCGGCATATCCCTCACTCTACCATTACCATCAAGCCAAGGGACCAACCCTGGTTCAATAAGGAGTGTAGAAGAGCCAAGCCAGGAGCAGCACCAGGCGTACCTAAAAATGAAGTGCAACCAACTTCAGCCAGAAGTGCCAAGTGGATGATCCATATCGGCCTACTCCCGAGGTCGCCACCATCACAGAAGCCAGTCTTCAGCCAATTCGATTCACTCCACGTGATATCATGAAACGGCTTAGCGCACTGGATACAGCAAAGGCTATGGGCCCCGACAACATCCCAGCTGTCATGCTGAAGACTTGTGCTCCAGAACTAGCCGTCCCTCTAGCCAAGCTGTTCCAGTACAGCTACAACACTGGCATCTATCCGACAATGTGACAAACTGCCCAGGTATGTCCTGTCCACAAAAAGCAGGACAAATCCAACCCGGCCAATTACCGCCCCATCAGTCTACTCTCAATCATCAGCAAAGTGATGGAAGGTGTCATCGACAGTGCTATCAAGCGGCACTTACTCACCAATAACCTGCTCACAGATGCCCAGTTTGGGTTCCGCCAAGACCATTCAGCTCCCGACCTCATTACAGCCTTGGTCCAAACATGGACAAAGGAACTGAATTCCAGAGGTGAGGTGAGAGTGACTGCCCTTGACATCAAGGCAGCATTTGACCGAGTGTGGCATCAAGGAGCCCAAGTAAAACTGAAGTCAATAGGAATCGGGGGGAAAACGCTCCACTGGCTGGAGTCATAAGGAAGATGTTTGTGGTGGTTGAAGTTCAATCATCACAGCCCTAGGACATTGCTACAGGAGTTCCTCAGGGCAGTGTTCTGTGCCCAACCATCTTCAGCTGCTTCATCAATTACCTTCCCTCCAACATAAGGTCAGAAATGGGGATGTTCGCTGATGACTGCACAGTGTTCAGTGCCATTGACAACTCCTCAGATAATGAAGCAGTCCGTGCCCGCATGCAACATGACCTGGACGATGTTCAGGCTTGGGCTTGGGCTGATAAGTAACATTCGCGCCACACAAGTGCCAGGCAATGACTATCTCCAACAAGCGAGAGTCTAACCGCCTCCCCTTGACATTCAAAGGCATTGCATCGCCGAATCCCCCACCATCAACATCCTGGGGGTCACCATTAACCAGAAACTTAACTGGAACAGCCACATAAATACTGTGGCAACAAGAGCAGGTCAGAGGCTAGGTATTCTGCGGCGAGTGTCTCACCTCCTAACTCCCCCAAAGCCTTTCCACCATCTACAAGGCACAAGTAAGGACTGTGATGGAATACTCTCCACTTGCCTGGATGAATGCAACTCCAACAACACTCAAGAAGCTCGACATCATCCAGGACAAAGCAGCCCACTTCATTGGCACCCCATCCACCACCTTAAACATTCACTCCCTCCACCACCGGCGTACCGTGGCTGCAGTGTGTACCATCTACAAGATGCACTGCAGCAACTCGCCAAGGCTTCTTCGGCAGCACCTCCCAAACCCGCGACCTCTTCTACCTAGAAGGACAAGGGCAGCAGGCGCATGGGAACACCACCACCTCCAAGTTCCCCTCCAAGTCACACACCATCCTGATTTAGAAGTATATCGCCGATCCTTCATCGTCGCTGGGTCAAAATCCTGGAACTCCCTCCCTAACAGGACTGTGGGAGTACCTTCACCACACGGACTGCAGCGGTTCAAGGCGGCAGCTCACCACCACCTTCTCAAGGGCAACTAGGGATGGACAATAAATGCTGGCCTTGCCAGCGACGCCCACATCCCATAAACAAATTAAAAAAAGCCCGACCAGGTAAAGACAGCAAATTTCCTTCCCGAAAGGACATTGGAGAACAAGTTGGGTTTTTATGACAATGCAATAGTTTCCTGGTCACCAGTACTGATACTAGCTTCTTATTCTAGATTTATTTAATTAACTGAATTTAAATTCCCCATCTGCTGTGGTGCGATTTGAACTCTTGTCTCCAGATCATTAGTCTAGGCCCCTGAATTACTAGCCCAGTAACATAGCCACGATGCTACCATATGTGCTCGGACCGCTTAGTAGTAGAGGTCACAGGGCTAGGAGGGTGCTTTGATGCAGATTTGGTACATTTCTGTAGTGTATGCTGTAGACAGTACATACTGCAGCCACAGTGCAATGGATAGTGTACAATATCAGACTTAAGGCTTGTAGATGTTGGAGAGGCTTTGAAGGGTGAGCCACTCAGTGTAGACTATCCAGTCTCCGCTCTACTCTCGTCCCCACTAAACTCCAACAGCGCTTTTGCATAAAAGGGACGAATGCACAATCCAACGCTTCGAGTCACCTCTTCCCCTCCCTCCCAGAAGCACGATAGGCTCCCCATTCCATCCCACCAGCCTTCACATTCAGGGGATCATCCTCCGCCATCTCCAGCACGATCTCACCATCAAACACATCTTCCCCTCCTGTCCCTTTCAGCATTCCGAAGGGACCATTCAATTCACGACATCCTGGTCCACTCTTCAATCACCCCAACACCCCCTCCCCTTCCCATGCAAATGCAGGAGAAGCAACACCTGCCCTTTTACTTCCTCCCTTCTCATCATGCAGGGCCTCAAACACTCCTTCCAGGTGAAACAGCAATTTCCTTCTACTTCTTCCAACTTGGCATAATGTATTCGCTGCTCACGATTGGGTGGTGACTTTGCTGAACACCTCCGTTCAGTCTGCTAGCGTGACCCCAAGCTTCCAGTCGCATGTCACTTTAATTCTCTGAACCACTCCCACTCTGACCTCTCTGTCCTCGGCCTCTTGCACTGTTCCAATGAAGCTCAAAGTTTGAGGAACAGCACCTCATCTTTCAATTAGGCACTTTACAGTCTTCTGGAATCAACATTGAGTGCAACAACTTCAGGTCATAACCATCGCTCCCATTTTCTAGGACAGCAGGTGTTGGTACCGATTCTGCTGCAACCATTTCCACCTCCTCTGAACCCATCTTTTGTTTCTTTATTGTCCCACTACCTTCCCTTTTGTTCTTTCCTCCCCTCCCCCTTTCCCTGCCTCTGCACTTGCTTAAAACCTGTTACATCTCGAACTTCTTCCGGTTCTGACGAAGGGCCATCGACCTCAAACGTTAACTCTGTTTCTCTCTCCACAGATGCAGCCTGACCTGCTGAGTATTTCCAGTATTCTCTGTTTTTATTTCAGATTTCCAGTTTTAGCAATATATAAATACAAGTTCTTTCTTCTTTTAAAAACATTTTTGTTCACGTCTTATTTGTCTTTGCACATGACCAGTCAGCCATCTCGGCTTCTTCCTACCACACTCCCTTCTTTTGAATTTGAGCAGGTACCTGACTTCCACCTGTTTTGTTTTGCTTGCCATTTGCATTCTGCTTCAGTTTCTTCCCCATCCAGTAGGGTTGGCCATTTGACCTGCTCCAAATCCTCTGCCGTTTTAATAAAGTTAGCCCTTCTGAATTCATATAAACGCCTCCAGTTGCAGGGCATCTGGATAAAGCATTGGCCAAAGGCATATGTTGCTTAATTTTCAAATAATGTATGTCATAGTTACTTGATTTTTACTATTATTTAGACAAAAAAAACTATTTGGTTTCAGCTCTGGACTTGTAGCCCTAACGTAAGAGCATTACAGACTCTCAGCCAAAGATCGATCTGAAAGGGCTACTTAATTAAACATATATGAAAAAGAAATAACAGTAAATCATCAGGACGGTAAGATGAGATTGTTCATGCAACCCAGCAACAAGCTCAGGCATCATATGACTTGCTGAAAGAGATTAAATATTTATCCTTGCTTCACGAAACTTCCCTTCTATCGAGAGAATTGTATGTTTCAAGGCAGCATAACACGACTGTTAAAAAATCGATACTATGAATGAAATTATGTCTATATCTTTTCCACATTCTAAGAAGTACTGCAATATATATATGTCTACCTAATTTTACAGATGTTATATAATCTGCTATTAATGAGCATTCATATCCTGTCATTTTTTAATTTGAAGATTATTGCTTTAAGAGATTTGTGCTATGTTTGAGCTAAGGAGGGGGAGATGAAAACCTCTGCTCCCTGCTGCTACCAGACCTCTACTGAAACTGTTGCTAGGTCTATGTTAGAGGGCAGCAGGATTGGGCTGGGTTGAGACTTCCAGCTGTCTGCATTAATGAGCTTACCAGGGCCCTTCAGGGTTAGGAAGATTGGCCACTTGGGCAAAATGCTGGAGAGCCACAGGAACCGGACCTCAGCTTCAGCCCACCCTCCTAAATTAACAGGTATTGGGAGAGGAAAGAAGACCACCAGACCAAAGTGAGGGTGCAGCCCAGCTGATTTGAAAGCTTGCTACCTTTGAGATTATGAATAATTTTTAATTGTTTCCAGTTAGTATTCTAGGATTTTTCCTTTTAAGCATCTGATTGAGCAAATAAAGACTAATTGTTGGAAATCATTACAACGATTGTACATATACAATTTTGTGGAGAACTAAGTGATAAGTAAGGATTTTTCTTTCAGAAACTATGTTTGTCAGCTATGAGCGTCAGCTGTGGCTCAGTGGGTAGCACCCTCGCCTCTGAGTCAGAAGGTTGTGGGTTCAAGTCCCACTCCAGGGACTTGAGCACATAAAGCTAGGCTGACACTCCAGTGCAGTGCTGAGGGAGTGCTGCACTGTTGGGAGTGCCGTCTTTCAGATGAGACGTTAAACCGAGGCCCCGTCTGCTCTCTCAGGTGGACGTAAAAGATCCCATGGCACTATTTCGAAGAAGAGTCGGGGAGTTATCCCCAGTGTCTGGCCAATATTTATCCCTCAACCAACATAACAAAAACAGATTATCTGGTAATTTTCACATTGCTGTTTGTGGGAGCTTGCTGTATGCAAATTGGCTGCCGCATTTCCCACATTACAACAGTGACTACGCTTCAAAAAGTACTTCATTGCCTGTAAAGCGCTTTGAGACGTCCAGTGGTCGTGAAAGGCGCTATATAAATGCAAGTCTTTCTTTCTTTCCAGATACGTCTATTTTGTTGCCAAACATTTCTTTGGCTTAGTCCTGGAATTCAATCACCATATAGAAGGAAATATGGGAAAAGTTCACATTTTGTACTTTTGTTTGATTAATCAGTGCAACGATTCAACCCTTGCAAATCAAAGCAAAGGGGGTGCAGGAACAGAGAGACCTGGGGGTTCACATACACATACACAAATCTTTGGTGGTGGCAGGACAAGTTGATAAGGCTGCTAAAAAAGCTTTATAAATAGAGGCATAGAGTGCAAAAGCAACAAAGTTATGTTAAACCTTTATAAAACCCTGGTTAGGCTTCGGCTAGAGTATTGTGTCTCATTCTGGGCACCACACTTTAGGAAGGATGTCAAGCCCTGAGAGAGGGTGCAGAGGAGATTTACTGGAATGGTACCAGGGATGAAGGACTTCAGTTATGTTGAGAGACTGGAGAAGCTGGGGTTGTTCTCCTTGGAGCAGAGAAGGTTAAGGGGAGATTTAAGAGGTGTTTTGTTAGAGTAAATAAGGAGAAATTACTTCAACTAGCAGAAGACACAGATTTAAGATAATTAGCAAAAGAACCAGAGGGCAGAAGAGGAAATATATTTTTACACAGTGAGTTGTTGTTATGATCATAAATGCACTGCCTGAAAGGGTTGTGGAAGCAGATTCAATAGTAACATTCAAAAGGGAATTGGATAAGTAGAAGGAAAAATTTGCAGGGCTATGGGGAAAGAGCGGGGGAGCGGGACTAATTGGATAGCTCTTACAAAGAGCCGGCACAGGCACGATGGGCTGAATGGCCTCCTTCTGTGTGGCATCAGTCTATGATTCTATACTTCATGAATGGTGTAGACTTGAGTGACTGACGAGGCTTTTTCCAGAAGTTACAATAGCTCAGTAATGCACCAGAATGAGTAGGATGTTCTATTTATTCTATAAACTTTGATTTATTTCAAAAACCTTATATTATTTTGAAGTTGTACATAAGTGCCAGTATCCATGTTTATGGCCATGTCCCTATTAACTTGCATGCATCTCCAGTTGATGATGATAAAATGATGGTTATTTAATTTAGCAGGTCATTTATTTACAAATTTAAAATGTTCATAATTCAAGTCAGGACTGTGGGACGTGTCTTACATGTGGAGCAAGCCAATTCACACAGTGCTGCAATCTTCTATTGTCACTGAAATGTGAGGAAACTTTTGTTTAAAATTTTAAAACACACAGTGAAGCGAGGCAGTCTTCCTGGGGTTCATATGGAGATGTGGATGGTCAGGTGGGATATTTCATGACCGCAGGGCAGCACGAACAGTAACAACTGCAAAAATAACACTAAGCAACGTTTAGTAAAATAAAATACCAATTACTCTTCCAGCATTGGCATGTAATTGATCGATATGCACCTCACCATCCAAGCTGTACAGTAACTGCACTGCAAGCATATACAGGAAGCTACAACAAAAGATCGGGTACTCGCAGTCAACAACACGTGACAACAGAGTCGGCAGCAGGTACAACATGCAAGCCTTTATTTGATTTGAAATACTGCTTATTCCCTCATTTTTAATGAAATTGGTGTCCTAATGAAAGCATTTCTTAATGTTCATTTGTTACTCAATTTTCAGGTAAAGTGCAGATAAAATGGAAAACTGTGAATGCTGGAAATCTGAAATAGAAACAGGTCATATTTTAATTCACTGGTATCGGAAAGGGGAAAAGATAATTAACGTTTTGTATAGAGACCATTCATCAGAACTTTGGAACTAGCACCCATAATGTTTCCCTGTCTTTTCTATTTCCAGGTGTTTCTGGACCTGTGGTGTACTCCCAGCCTGGTGCTGCACTGTGAATTGTCTGTGATCCATGCTTCACAGTCATTGTTTTTACCATCAACACCACATTGCATTTGTACAACACCTCGAATGTAGTAAAACATCCTAATGTGCTTCACTTCGGAGAGAGACAAACTGAGCGGTGGAAGGTTGAGGAGAGTTGGCCAATGGCATGGTTAGAACTGTTGGTTTTGAGGAAGTTTTTTTAGGCAAGGCAAAGAGATTGATCAGTGGTTTTCTAGCAGATGGGGCCAACACAGCTAAAAGCTCTGCCACCAAGTGAGGAACACCGTGAGGCGGAGATGTACAGGAGACCACAGCTGGAACACCCTCGAGTTTGGGCTGGGATGTGGGTGGGAATCAAGACAGTGGAGGGATTTGTAAATAAGAGCAGGGAATTTGAGCCTAGTGTGTTGGGAGCCAGTGGAGATCAACAAAGGTGGATGATGACTGAGCAAGGCAATTTTATACTGTGGACTCATGCCTAGTGGTATTGGGTTGAGAATGTACAAGGTCATTCATTTCATACCATACCAGCCAACAAAGAGAGGATAATTTCATGCTGTCACTCCTACTCACTGTGCCAAGCTTGGCATTTTGTTTTATGAGCTAAAACCAGGCAACTATTTGATATAGCGAGTCAGAAAGACAAGATGATATTCTCCTCTTTGTAGGTTTTAAGTGAATTACCTTGCACAATCTCAACACGGTTCCATTGGGAATGAATAGCAATACTAAACTGCCAATCATTCAGTACTAATTCAAGTTTTATTCAAAGAAACCATGAATATGTTGTGGAAAAAAGGAAAAATTATATTAAGAGTAAGAGAGTGGTAAAGGGTAATCTGGACCCATTAAAGACGGATTCAGATGAGACTATAGTGGTTGATATTGAAATAGCAGACTTGTAAAATGAGTATTTTGTATCCTTTTTCACAGAAGGATATTGAATGGGGCAGTGATTGTGTTAAGGACAGAGAAGGGGAAGAATTTCTGAAGTGTGTTCAGGAGAATTTTCTTGATCAGTATGTTTCCTGCCCAACGAGGAAGGAGGCATTGCTGGATCTAGTCCTGGGGAATGAAGTGGGTCAAGTTTGGTCCCAAATGTCACAGTCAAGGAGCATCTCGGGAATAGTGATCATAGTATTGTAAGGTTTAAATTAATTATAGAGAAGGACAAGGAGAAATGTAGAATTAAAATAATGGTTGAGGGCTAATTTCAGCGGATTGAGGAGGGATTTGGCCCAGGTAAATTGGAGTCAAAGACTGGTAGGCAGAAATGTAATGGAGCAATGGCCTTTAAAGGAGGAGATGGTTTTGGTACAGACTAGGTACGTTTCCACAAGGGGGAAAGAGGGCAACCAAAGCCAGAGCTACCTGGATGACAAAAGTGTTCGAGAGTAGGATGAAGCAGAAAAAGGGGCGTATGACAGATGTCAGCTTGATAATACAAGGGAGAATCAGGCTGAATAAAGAAAGTACAGATGAGAAGTGACAAAGGAAATAAGAGGGGCAAAGAGAAACTACGAAAATAGAATGGCAGCTAACATAAAAAGGAATCCAAAGGTCTTCTATCGGCATATTAACAGTAAAAGGGTTGTTAGAGGAGCGGTGGGGCCGACTAGGGACCAAAATGGAGATCTATTGGTGGAGGCAACAGGCATGGCTGAGGTACATAGATACATAGATACATAGAAGATAGGAGCAGGAGTAGGCCATCCGGCCCTTCGAGCCTGCTCCGCCATTTAATGCGATCATGGCTGATCCTCCAATTCAGTATCCCGTCCCCGCCTTCTCTCCGTAACCCTTAACCCCTTTTGCCTGTAGAAATACATCTAATTCCCTCTTAAATATATTTAATGAGCTGGCGTACACTGCCCTCTGTGGCAATGAGTTCCACAGGTTCACCACCCTCTGAGTGAAGAAATTCCCCCTCATTTCTGTCCTAAATGGTTTAGCCCTTATCCTTAAATTATGTCCTCTAGTTCTGTTCTCACCCGCCAAGGGAAACATTCCTTCTGCATCTAGTCTGTCTAGACCTGTCAGAATTTTATACACTTCTATGAGGTCCCCTCTCAATCTTCTAAACTCCAGTGTGTACATCCCTAAACTACATAGTCTCTCCTCATAGGTCAATCCCGCCATTCCTGGTATCAGCCTGGTGAATCGCCGCTGCACCCCCTCCATGGCAAGAACATCTTTCCTCAGATGAGGCGACCAAAACTGTACACAGTACTCGAGGTGTGGTCTCACCAGTGCCCTGTACAGCTGCAGCAAGGTATCCCTGTTCCTGTATTCCAACCCTTTTGCTATGAAGGCCAGCATACCGTTTGCCTTCTTGATCGCCTGTTGCACCTGCATGCTCGCCTTCAGTGACTGGTGTACAAGAACACCCAGGTCTCTCTGTACTTCCCCCTCTCCCAATTTATTGCCATTTAAATAATAATTTGCCCTCCCGTTCCTGCACCCAAGGTGGATAACTTCGCACTTGTCCACATTATAGTGCATCTGCCATTTATCCGCCCAATCACCCAGTCTGTCCAAATCGCTCTGGAGCTTCCTGGTCTCCTCCTCTGAGCCCACCCCCCCTCCTAGTTTAGTGTCGTCTGCAAATTTGGAAATGCTGCATCCGACTCCCTGATCCAGGTCATTAATGTAAATTGTGAACAGCTGGGGACCCAGGACAGATCCCTGTGGTACCCCACTTGTTACTGCCTGCCATTCAGAAAATGAGCCGTTTATTCCAACTCTCTGTTTTCTATCTGACAGCCAGTTCTCTATCCACGTCAATACTTTCCCCTTTATCCCATGAGCTTCAATTTTCCCTGCTAATCTTTTATGTGGGACCTTATCGAAGGCCTTTTGGAAGTCCAGGTACACCACATCTACTGGCTCTCCCCCATCTATTTTACCAGTTACTCCCTCAAAAAATTCCAATAGATTAGTCAAGCACGATTTACCCTTTGTAAATCCATGTTGACTCTGTCCTATCCTGTCCCCATTTGCTAAGTGCTCCGCTATTTCATCCTTAATGATGGACTCCAGCATTTTGCCCACAACCGATGTAAGGCTTACAGGTCTGTAATTACCTGCTTTTTCCCTACCCCCCTTTTTGAATAGTGGGGTAACGTTAGCTACCCTCCAATCCATGGGCACTGTTCCCGAGTCTAATGAATTCTGAAAAATCATACTTAGTGCATCCGCTATCTCTAGGGCCACCTCCTTCAGCACCCTAGGATGCATGTTATCAGGCCCTGGGGATTTGTCCGCCTTCAATCCCTTTAGCTTCCTTAACACCATATCCTTAGAGATATTGACTTGCGTCAGTTCCTCCTTTGCAAATGTCCCTATTTTTCCCGATATCCCAGGGAGGTTTTTTGTGTCTTCCTTCGTAAAGACTGACCCAAAGTATGCATTTAGTTGGTCTGCCATTTCCTTATTTCCCGTTATATATTCCCCCGTATCTGACTGCAATGGGCCAACTTTGGTTTTCACCAGTCTTTTCCTCTTGATATACTTATAAAAGCTTTTGGAGTTAGTTTTTATATTTTCCGCCAGCTTGCTTTCGTAAGCTATTTTGCCCCTCTTGATTAAGCCCTTTGTCCTCCTTTGCTCTATCTTAAACTGTTCCCAATCTTCCGCTCTGGCGCTTTTTTTGGCTATTTTATACGCCCTATCTTTGGATTTTATGCTGTCTCTAATTTCCCCTGTTATCCACGGTTGAGTCACCTTTTTAGATTTCCTTTTATGCCAGATTGGTATAAACAATTTTTGCAATTTTGTCATTCTATCTTTAAATGCTTGCCATTGTTTATCTACCTCCAGTCCTCCCAGGAACGTTGTCCAATCAGACCTACTCAGTTCCCGTCTAATGGCATCATAATTCCCCTTGTTTAAATTCAGGACCTTAGTATCTGAGTCAATTTCTTCGCTCTCCATTTCGAGTGAGAAATCGATCATGTTATGATCGCTCTGACCCAAGGGTCCCCGTACAACAAGATTACTAATTAGTCCCTTCTCATTGCACAGTACCCAGTCCAATATAGCCTGTTCCCGAGTTGGTTCCTCGACATATTGATCCAGATAACCATCCCTTAAACACTTAAGGAATTCCTCCTCCTCATTATTTTTACTGATTAGGCTATTCCAATCTATATGTAAGTTAAAGTCACCTATGATGACAGCTGTGCTCTTATTGCACGCTTCTCTAATTTCCCTCGTGATGCCCTCCCCAACCTCTATTTTACTATTTGGAGGCCTATATACCACTCCTATTAATGTTTTTCGCCCCTCGCTATTTCTTAGCTCCACCCATATAGATTCTGTATTAACTGAGTTAATATCCTTCCTTTCAATTGCATTTATCCCTTCTTTTACCAGCAATGCTACCCCTCCTCCCTTTCTTTTTTGTCGATCCTTCCTAAATACTGAATACCCCTGTATGTTAAGCTCCCAGCCCTGCTCACCCTGCAACCATGTTTCCGTAATCCCAATTAGATCATAATTATTAACCTCTATTTCCACAGCTAATTCATCTACCTTGTT
Source organism: Squalus acanthias (assembly GCA_030390025.1). Taxonomy (NCBI): domain Eukaryota; kingdom Metazoa; phylum Chordata; class Chondrichthyes; order Squaliformes; family Squalidae; genus Squalus; species Squalus acanthias. The sequence continues at coordinate 110,787,929 of CM059432.1, forward strand.
CCTGATGCTTCTCGCATTAAGGTATAAAACCCTCAGGCTTTTTTTATGCTCACATTTTTTATGAATTAGTTTGGCCCTTTGTTTTTTGTTCCTCACTCTTTTACCATTTATTTCTGTCTGCCTTTCACTTTCCTCTATTTCACTACATAGGTTTCTAGCCCCCTGCCATACTAGTTTAAATGCTCCCGAACTGCTTTATCAAAAATTACCCCGAGAACATCAGTTCCATCTTTGCACAGGTGTAGACCGTCCCTTTTGAAAAGGTCACACCTACCACAAAACTGGTTCCAATGACTCAAAAATTTAAAACCCTCCCTCTTACACCACTGCTCAAGCCACGTATTTAGCCTAACTATCCTGTTCTCTGTACTCTTACTAGCACGTGGCACTGGTAGTAATCCAGAGATTACTAAATGAGTACTTTGCATCGGTGTTGATCAAGGAAGAGAACTTTACCAAAGCTATGGTAAACAAAGAGGTTGCTGGGATACTGGATGAGAAAAAATAAAGAGGAGGTACTAGAAAGGCTGGCAGTACTTTAAGTGGATAAGTCACCCGGTCCAGATGGGATGCATCCTAGGTTGCTGAGGGAAGTAAGGGTAGAAATTGCGGAGGCGTTGGCCACAATCGTCCAATCCTCCTTAGAAACAGGGGTGGTGCCAGAGGACTGGAGGATTGCAAATGTTACACCCTTGTTCAAAAAAGTGAAGAAGGATAAACCTGGCAATCACAGGCCAGTCAGTTTAACATTTTGACAAAAGGTCATCGACCTGAGACGTTAACTTTGTTTCTCTCTCCACAGATGCCGCCTGTCCTGCTGAGTGTTTCCAGCATTTTCTGTTTTTATTTCAGATTTCCAGCATCCGCAGTATTTTGCTTTTGTTACTTCAACGTCGGTAGTGGGGAAGCTTTTAGAAACAATAATCCAGGAGAAAATTAACAGCCACTTGGACAAGCATGGACTAATAAAGGAGAGCCAGCACGGATTTGTTGAGGGTAAATCGTGTTTGACTAACTTGATTGAGTTTTTTGATGAGGTAACAGAGAGGGTGGATGAGGGCAGTGCAGTTGATGTTGTGTATATGGACTTTCAAAAGGAGTTCGATAAAGTACCACATACTAGGATTGTTAGCAAAATTGAAGCCTATGCGATAAAAGGGGCAGTAGCAGCATGGAAGTGTAGTAAACAGTGAGGAAGATAGTATTAGACTTCAAGAGGACATGGTGGAATGGAAGGACACATGGTAGATGAAATTCAACGCAGTAAAGTGTGAGGTGATACATATTATTAGGAAGAATGAGGAAAGACAATACAAGCAAAATGGTACAATTTTAAAGTGGGTGCAAGAACAGAGAGATTTGGGGGTGTTTATGCACAAATCTTTGAAGGTGGCAGGACAGGTTAACAAAGCAGTTAATAAAGCAGATGGGATCCAGGGCTTTATAAATAGAGGCAGAGAGTACAAAAGCCAGGAAGTTATGCTAAACCTCTATAAAACACTAGTTCAGCCACAGCTGGACTATTGTGTCCAATTCTGGGCATCACACTTTAGGAAGGTTGTGAAGGCTTTGGAGAGGGTACAGAAGAGATTTACTAGAATGGTTCCAGAGAGGAAGGATTACAGTTACATGGATAGACTGGAGAAGCTGGGGTTGTTCTCCTTGGAGCAGAGAAGGCTAAGAGGAGATTTGATAGAGGTGTTTAAAATCATGAAGGGTTTAGTTAGAGTAAATAAAGAGAAACTGTTTCCAGTGGCTGAAGGGTCGGTAACCAGACGACACAGATTTAAGGTGATTGGCAAAAGAACCAGAGGCGACATGAGGAAAAACTTTTTTACGCAACGAATGGTTAGGGTCTGGAATGCGCTGCCTGATAGGGTGGTGTATACAGAGTCAATAGTAGCCTTCAAAAGGGAATTGGATAAATACTTGAAGGAGAAAAAATTGCAGGGATGTGGGGAAAGAGCGGGGGAAGTGGGACTGGCTGGATTGCTCTTTGAAAGAGCCGGAGCAGACTCGATGGCCTCCTTCCGTGCTATGATTCTATGATTACTAAATCTAAGATGGTCTGTTCTCGTATTGGTTCAAGATCATATTGTTCCAGCGAACTGTCTCGAATACACTCAAGAAATTCGCTGCGTTTGGGACACGAGCTGTTCTGCTTCCCCTGTCTATGTGAAAATTGAAGTCTCGCAGGCTCTGCATTATATCGATGTCCCTCGTCGCCAACGGCAGCCGTGATCTGCGACGATCTGTCCCAAGCACTCTAACAGAGTGCAGGGCTGATCAATCGCGGCACAGGAAAAAGTTGAAAAAACAACCTAAGGGCTGAAAACAAATTTTTCATTGACACAAGCGGCCTTACCTTTAAATACCACTCCCCAAGCACCCGGCCTCCCTAACAACACCTCCTGCGGCTGGCAGTGTTATCGCCCGGAGATGCTGCAGGGGGCAGAACCGAAGTTCGGATCTGGGGTGCTGCGCAGCCGGATGATGTCACGCTTTCCAGGTGCAGGAGAACATGGCACTAGGGGTTACCACCGCCGCAAACCTCCAATTCAATTTTGTGGGTGTCGGTACTATCGCTGCGCCCGGTTGCAAACTGGTAGCGCCCCGTTAACGCCCCCTCAGAGGCGCTAACGGAAGGCCCAAAGGAGGTCAATTTCTCCCCCATTATTTTTAAATAACCATTGATGTATAGTTTTGAGAAATGATTTTTGACTAGTCTTACAACTATATTTTTTTCCACTGCTGATTTTAAACTGACGCATTATATTATTCTATGCCAGTGACACAATTTCGCAAGCTAAACAATATGTTTTGAGGTCTATGCTAGAGAAAGTCAATTATAGTGGTTCTGAAATAGGAAACAATTTCTCTGAACTGAATGTTCTCTGCGGAGGTACCATTCACACAGAATGATGCAGTGAACAAGTGAAAAGTTCATCATCATTGATAAAAGGAAAAACAAATAAAATTAACATAAATTGACTGCTTTCTCTAAATATTTCATGCAGGAAATTAAATGAAGGCACAGTCACAGCAGAGAGCAATTCACACAATGAGCCGCAATCTGTCACCTCAAATGTAATTTAGGACCATATACTTATTTGTTTTAGTGACAATGGGTGACTGCCTGCTCTAGGGTTTAGCATTTTTAATGGTTACAAATCTACAGTGCCTTCTATTTAGCACTGAGCCTCAGGCAAGGTTCAGCACTAAGTATCCAGCCAGTTTAAGCCAACTGTCACACAGACTAAGGCCGAGAAATTGGATATGGCCATGAAATGGGCAGTGTTAAGGCCCAACGATGTTGAGCTGTGCCACGCTAAAATGGTCTAGGTAGCACGCAAAATTCCTGCTCAGTCCTCATCAACATAATTGTAGTCTTGATTTCAGCGCTAAAACCGCTGCTCATTGGCTTACTGCTCAACAGGTGGGCCAGACTAATTCCCAGTCATGTGAGGCACAGGCTTTATTCAGTACTTAAAGGGAAGGTGCATTGTTGGTACAGCACCTCATTGTAAATCCACTCAGAACTTCACCTGGAAGATGACGGCAGTGCAAACCCATGGCTGAGCCTCAGCACAGTGAGAGAGCCCACAGGTTCTCTGACGCAGCTCTTGAGTCACTGGTGGTAGCCATGGAGAAGAGGTAGGCTGTCCTCTTCCCACAGATGGGCAGGAAGTCCTCGCCACACACCTCGTGAAGGCTCTGGCAGGAGTAGCTGCCCATGTGACAGCCAGCACTGTGGTCCCAAGGTCAGTCATCCAGTGCCGAAAGAAGTTTAATGACCTCACACGGCAAGTCAAGGTGAGTGAAGGCTTCAGCAAATGCCATATCCCACCCTCTGTACCGCACCCCCAGCACTCACCTACCAACAATCTCTACCTATCACCATTCACACCTCACAATCAGAGCTTCACCTCACCCTCACAACCTTACCACTGCTGCAACACTCACACCCACATCTCACACACGCTGACAGCTGTTTAACTATGGCAGGCACATCACCCAAACACATTGCAGCACACTCACTGACAAACTTTCCTTTCTCTTGCAGGACAAGGTTGCACATAATCGGAGGGAGCAGCAGCAGAAAGGCGGGGGCAAACTGCCATCCACGACCTCAGCCTGCTGGAGGAGAGAGTGCTGGAGATCATTGGGCGGCTGATCATAGGGGCCATGGCAACCGGCGAGGTTGAACCACTTAGGGACAATAATGGTATGCTCATACCTAATCCTTCTTCTCACATCCCACTTCCACCTCATCCCACAATCTCTTCTCACTTACAAGCTGCTGATGCTGTATGCATGCACATCTTGCTTCCCCTCCCCCCACCTCCCCTCCGCGCCCCCCCCACCCGCCCCGCACCCTCCCCTCACCACAACCCGACTCCTGTGCCTTGCTGCTTTCAGATAATCAAGAACAAACACCTGAGCAGCTGAATTGCTCGGTGCAATGGCAAGCCTGCCAGAGAGCCTCTTGGCAATATCAAGGAGCGTGGAGGAATCCGCCTCCAACATTGCACGGGGCACTGCGCAGAGTTTGGAGCCCAGGATTTCCAGGCTGGAAATGATGGAAAACTCTAGGAGAGACTGTGTCGACCCAGACATGATAGGCGATGTCGCGGCTGCCATTGCAGCACAGGCGGAAGCGACCCAAGGTCTTAGTGCTGCAGTGGAAGCTCAGACTGCTCTCATGAAGTCTAAGCTTTGTGCCATCCAAGCTCAGACTGCTCTGATGGGCATATAATTGGCAAATGAAGTTCAACACAGATAAATGTGAGGTATTACATTTTGGTAGGAAGAATAGGGAGGTTACTTATGACTTGGAGGGTGCGAGTCTAGGTGGGGTAGAGGAACAAAGGGATCTCGGAGTACAAATACACAAGTCACTAAAAGTTGCGATACAGGTTAGCAAGGCCACAAAAAAAGCAAACCAAGCACTAGGGTTTATTTCTAGAGGTATAGAATTGAAAAGTAGGGGAGTTATGCTAAACTTGTATCGAACCTTGGTTAGACCACACTTAAGAGTACTGCATGCAATTCTGGTCGCCATATTATAAAAAGGATATGGAGGCACTGGAGAGGGTGCAGAGAAGATTTACAAGGATGATACCAGAAATGTGAGGGTATACATATCAGGAAAGGATGAACAGGCTGGATCTCTTTTCTCTGAAAAGGCTGAGGCATGACCTAATAGAGGTCTTTAAAATTATGAAAGGTTTTGATAGAGTAGATAGAGAGAGAATGTTTCCACTTGTGGGGAAGAGCATAACTAGAGGCCATCAATATAAGATAGTCACCAAGAAATCAAATAGGAAATTCAGAAGAAACTTCTTTACCCAAAGAGTGGTGAGAATGTGGAACTCGCTACCACAGGGAGTGGTTGAAGCGAAAAGTATAGATGCATTTAAGGGGAGGCTGGACAATCATATGAGGGAGAAGGGAATAGAGGGTTATGCTGATAGATTTAGATGAGGAAAGACAGGAGGAGGCTCGAGTGGAGCATAAAAGCCGGCATGGACTGGTTGGGCCGAATGGCCTGTTTCTGTGCTGTATATCCTATGCAATCCTATGTAGTCTCAGCTTGCTGCCACCCAGGCTCAGACTGCTGCCATTGTGGTTGGGTTCACCACTGTCAACCAGGGCTTGCAGGCTGTTGCAGCAGCCCAGCAATCTGTGCTCCAATAGATTGCTAGGAATGCTGAGGCGCTGCACCGGGGGAGTGACAGTGGGTCAGTGGAGTAGGATCCTGCTGTCCTCTCTCAGGAGGACAGCATTCCTGCTCCCACCACTGCCACACCGCCACTGCCGGTCAGCCAGCCCAGGCTGCTGCTGCCCATGCCGAGGTGGTGCAGTCTACAGCCGGGCCTTCCAGGCCCAGAGCTGCTCGAGGTTGTCCTGCAAGGCCATCTGAAGTCTCCTCCATGGAAGCTCAGCGGCCTTCCACCAGCCATGCTGCAGCCACTGGGGGAGCACTTCGTAGGAAAAGGCACATGAACGACAGGCACGAAGGGATTGCACAGGGTGATTAGTTCATATCGTAAATGTAAATATATGTGAAGTGATTTTGGATAAATTTATTAATTTTGTATGGAATCTTTTGTGGTGGCTCTCCTTTCAGCTTTGTGCCCAGGAGGATGCTGTGATATTCCGTGAGGCAGGGATGGAATGATGGGGATGTGGTGAGCAACGGGGATCTGGGGTTTCATTTATTGGAATCGGAGTCTGATGGGTCGATCACGGACAGCCCGTCCGGAATGGGGATTGGCTGCCTGCCTCCTCCCTCCCTTCTCTTCCTCCTCCTCCTCTCCCTCGTCCTCCTCCTGAGGTGGTCCCGCAATCCCTTGTGGCAAAGGCTGGTCATGATGGCCAAGTTGTGAAACATGCAGAAGGTTGTAAATTCAAGCCCCATTATAAATTTGGAAACATAATCTAGGCTGACACTTAGTGCTGTATTGTTGGAAGTACAGCCTTTTGGATAATATGTTAGACTCAGGCCATGTTTGCCTGCTCGGGTGGACAGAGACAAACAATCACACAGCATCACTTGCAGAGCAGGAAGTTCTCCTGGTGGCCAAAATTGTTCCCTCAACCAACATCACCACAAACAGATAATCTTCCTTCATTTGTTGTTTGTGGGACTTCACTGTGTGCACATTGGCTGCCACGTATGTCTTCATACTAGCAGTGACTTCACTTCAAAAAAATAAACTACTGGATGTAAAGCGTTTTGGGCCATCCTGAGGATGTGATAATGTGCTGTACATAAATGCAAGTTTCTCCTTTAATATTGTACAGCGTGACTTCACCCCATTAGAGTTGATCAACTTAACTAAGGTGAGGTATTCCTTAACCTATTTCATTTGCAAATACCTGCTAATTTAGTTCATTGTTAACCACCATTATTTTTGCAGCAAAATGACAATTAAACTTAGAAAATACCCAATTCCAGAATTTTACAATATCCAGTTGAACTCTGAAACCACAAATCATTGCACTCCTTGTGCTCCAACCTAGACATGGGAAGACAGCGAACACCTGAGGGCACAATTTATGGTACCCGATAATCCCGTGTGTACCTAGATTTTACATATATCTCTTCCAAAGGTTCTTCCTTTATGATCACCTTTATGAACATAGCATATGGCAATGCGAAATACTGTTAGTCACATAAATAACTACCATTTCACAATGCCGGTATGTAGTAGGATAAGTCCCATTATCACTGGGTGACTCCACATATATAGGAATGGGTATTATGACAACTAATCTTATTGCCGAGCTCAGTTTAGTTTTCAATCAAATTTTTGCCTAGTTTCCAGAGACTGGGCGTGAAATTGGGCTCAGTAGCGCCCGTTGTTTGGACACTACAGGTGCCGTTCGGGCACTAAAAAGGTGTCCGATGTGCGTGCGCACACTTCTGCCATGAATTGCACCGGACGCCATCTTGGTGAGGGCATTAGCGAGCGCGCAGCTAACGTCCGCTGGAAGTATGCGGCATAGGCAGATCATGACGTCAATCAGCACGCCATGCTAATTTCACACCAGCGCTGCCATTTTGGAGCTCAACACTCCAGCCAGCGCCCTCCCTTCACCTCGCACAGCTGAACACGTGATGGAGCAGACCATTGGCCTGCTGAAACAATGGTTCTGCTGCCTGGACTGCTCTGGGGGATCCCTGCAGTATTCGGCAGAACGGATGTCAAGATTCGTGGTGGACTGCTGCATGCTGCACAACCTCGCCATAATGAGGGCACAGCCCTTGTCGCCAGCTGTACGGCGAGCAGCTGAGGAGCAGGATGAGGAAGAGAGGAGGCAACCTAGACAACCCCTTTCTCCCGGGCTGTCCATGAAGAACTCATCCGAGTGCAAATACAGTAACCATATGCCCAATTCCCCATTCACCAACAGTCTCACACCTTACCTTCCCTCTGTCACTGACTATCACAGCCACGATGCGGAGATGCTGGCGTTGGACTGGGGTGGACAAAAATGAGAAGTCGCACAACACCAGGTTATAGTCCAACAGATTTATTTAAAATTACAAGCTTTCGGAGCTGTCGCCCCTTCGTCAGGCAAAGTTACTGTGAGTGAATCTATCAGAATTAACAGAATATAAAAACACAGAGAAAATGCATAGATTAAATCTTTCCCTACATCAAAGACACACTAAGAGCACAGCCAAGACAATGAGCTGTGTCCCAGGGGGTCCAACGCGTCAGAACACCTGCTGGCTGCATATCCTCTCCATTTTTTGTGTTTGTTTCTTGTGTTTTTTTTTAAAAACTGGAAAGACCGGCAACGATGTCAAGTCACGTTCTATAGCGTGACATGAACCCGATATCCCGATTGAGGCCGTCCTCATGAGTGCGGAACTAATTTTAAATAAATCTGTTGGACTATAACCTGGTGTTGTGCGACTTCTCATTTTTATCACAGCCACAGTGATAAAATAAAAGACAACACAAAATAAACATTCCAAACCAAATTTATAAATGAAATCATGTCATATTGCATACAAACGTCAACTAATCACCCCTGTGCATTCCCCCAGTGCCTGTCTTCCGTGTGCCTTTGCCTGTCCTAGTGCTCCTACGCAGTGCTACCCTAGTGGTTGCAGCATGGCTGGAGGAAGGCTGCTGACTTTCAGTGGGTGTGACTGCAGATGGCTTTGGAGAAAAACCTCAAGCAACTCTGGGCCTAGAAGGCCTGGCTTCAGACTGCACCACTTCGGCATAGGCGACAGCAGTCTGGGCTGGCTGGCTGACAGGCAACAGCAAGGGCACTGGTGGAGTGGCAGTGGTGGGAGGACGAATACAGCATCCTGAGAGAGGACAGCAGGTTCATGCTCCACGGAGCCACTGCCACTTCCCCAGGGCAGTACCTCATCAATCCTAGCTACTCCCACCCCTTATGCATGTGCTTGATTCTCACTTTCACCACTTGCACTGCATCCATCGGATGTACACATTCCTCAGAGGCACTCATAGGTCTGTCGTACCTGCCTTGCTGGAGTAGAGAGCAGAAAATGCCAGGGAGAGGGCCAGGACCGCAGGAGATAGTTGAATTGACCCCGGCGAAGGAGGAAGCACCTGAGACCAGCGGCATCTACAGCACCTTGAGCATCGGAGATGGCGAGGCTGGCGGACCAGCGGAGAAGGGTGACAGCATTGATCTTTCAGACCCGTATCTCCCACAAACAGCTTCACTTTCAGTGGCCTTCAGAACATTAGCAACTCTGGTCAAGTGATTCATGTGCATATCAGCATTCTCAAAGTGCCATCACTAAATCTTACCTGTCTGTTCTCTCCTCCAGGGTCATCACATGAAGAGCACGAGCCCCTGTCCGGAGTGGTCGAAGACTCCTCAGAGGAACTTATATCTTCTGAGGGTGCACCATCACAGGATACATGTGTTGCAGGCACCAGCGCAGATTCCAGCACATCTGTTAGGCTTGTTAGTCAGGTAGATGGGACGGCACTTGGTGGCTCACACGGCACAAGTGAGCCAGAGCAGACAGTGGTGGCAGGGATAGTCGAGGAGAGTACGCACCGGGGTGGGGTGGCGCAGTCCTCTCCAAGCTCTGCTCAACAGGTCAGATATGCAGAGCCCTTGGGGCTGGTACTGAAAAGGAGAATGCTGGAGGCACAGCAGCTATTGACTGAGGTATTGGCAGTCCTGCCGGGCACACTGTCCGCAGTGGCAGAGAGGATGGAGTAGTACAACTTAAACATATGTGGGGTGATGTCGTAGGGTGTCTCCACTCTGCAATGTTCCACTGAGTGTGTGGCCACCTCCATGGAAATTGTAGCTGGTTGCTCACATGAGTCACTGCTGACAGCTGTTGTGGTCCGCCTGCAGGCTCAGACAGCCGCTGAACACACTCTGGGCGCGAATGTCTGTACCAACTTCAACGAGTTGATGGACAGACTTGATTGAGGGTTCCTAGGTGTCACTGATCTCCTCCACATTGCTCTCCCTCGTGCAAGCAAGACTGATGTCCCGCTGCCCGAGGAAGGTGGGGAGGAGGATGGTGGAACGGGCGAGATAAGTTCTGGCCTTTCTCAGGATGTAAGCACATCTCATCAACAATACCCGACATGATGCCTCCACCCCAGCAAGCTCACACTATCCAATTCTGGGCACCACACTTTAGGAAGGATGTGAAGGCCTTAGAGAGGCCTTATCTCTGTGTAATGAAACCTTAAGTAATCAAAACCCACTTCCATTCATTAGACAGGTAGAACCTCAAGATTTACAAGAATGATTCCAGGGATGAGGGACTTCAGTTATGTGGATAGACTGGAGAAGCTGGGGTTGTTCTCCTTAGAGCAGAAAAGGTTGAGAGGAGATTTGATAGAAGTATTCAAAATCATGATGGGTCTAGACAGTGTAGATAGAGAGAAACTGTTCCCATTGGCAGAAGGGTCGAGAACCAGAGGACACAGATTTAAGGTGATTGGCAAAAGAACCAAAGGCGACATGAGGAAAAACTTTTTTACACAGCGAGTGGTTAGGATCTGGAATGCACTGCCTGAAAGGGTGGTGGAGGCAGACTCAATCCTGGCTTTCAAAAGGGAATTGGATAAGTACCTGAAGGAAAACAATTTGCAGGGCTACGGGGAAAGGGCAGGGAAGTGGGACTAGCTGAAGTGCTCTTGCAGAGAGTCGGCACGGGCTCAATAGGCCAAATGGCCTCCTTCTGTGCTGTAACCATTCTATGATTCTAAGTGCAGTCAGTGGCAGGGCCCTCAAAGGCTCCAAAAATCAGAAGTCGTCGGCCAGGAACACCTCAGGAGACTGATAAAAATACACAGCAGCCTACCGCCAGCTCTGCTAAAGCCACAGAGGTAGCACCACGGAGAAGTGGTAGAGATAGAAAGAGAAAGACTAGATAAAAGTACCAGTTTCTTTATATATTTCAAATTACTAGCAGTAGGAAATACATATTATCTGTGTAATGAAACCTTAAGTAGTCAAAACCCACTTCCATTCATTAGACGGGTCGAACCTCAACCATCATCACAAAAAAACAAATTGCTCAATTTCTTTTTCAAAGTTACCTTGTGACCCATCACACTATATAGCTATAATGATTAAATTCATATCATAATCAATACATTAAAAATTACCTAATTCCTGAAAACGGTGGGGGTGAATTTCCAAGAGGATTCTTTCACTTGTTTACTGTAACTAAATCATAGAATGATACAGCACAGAAGGAGGCCATTCGGCCCATCATGCCTGTCCTGGCTCTTTGAAAGAGTGATCCAATTAATCCCACTCCCCTGCTCTTTCCCTATAGCCCAGCAATTTTTTCATTTTCAAGTATATATTGAATTCCCTTTTGAAAGTTATTATTGAATCTGCTACCACCGCCTTTTCAGGCAGTGCATTCCAGATCACAACAACTCATTGTGTAAAAACATTTCTCCTCATCTCATACAAAAGCAAAATACTGTACTGCAGATGCTGGAAATCTGAAATAAAAACAGAAAATGCTGGAAATACTCAGCAGGTCAGGCAGCATCTGTCGAGAGAGAAACAGAGTTAACGTTTCAGGTCGATGACCCTTCGTCAGAACTGTGTCATCGACTTGAAATGTTAGCTCTGTTTCTCTCTCCACAGATGCTGCCTGACCTGCTGAGTATTTCCAACATTTTCTGCTTTTATTTCTCCTCATCTCATGTCTGTTTTTTTTGCCAATTATCTTAAATCTGTGACGCTCCTGCCAGTGGAAACAGTTTCTTCGTATCTACTCTTGTCAAAACCTTTCATAATTTTGAAGACCTCTTTTAAATCTCCACTTATCTTTCTTTGCTCTAAGAGGAACACTCCCAGCTTTTCTAGTCTTTCCACATAACTGAAATCCCTCATCCCTGGACCCTCTCTGCACCCTCTCCAAGGCCTTGACATCCTTCCTAAAGTGTGATACCCAGAATTGAAAACAATACTCCAGCTGAGGCCTAACCAGTGTTTTATAAAGGTTTAACATCATTTCCTTGCTTTTGTGTTCTATGCCTCTATTTATAATAAAGCCCAGGATCCCTTCTACTTATTTAACAGCCTCATCGACTTGTTCTGCCACCTTCAAAGATTTGTATATGTGAACCCCCAGATCTCTCTGTTCCTGCACCCCCTTTAAAATGGCACCATTTGGTTTATACTTCTCATTCTTCCTTCCAAGATGTATCACTTCACACTTCTCTGCATTAAATTTCACCTGCAATGTGACTGCCCATTTCACCAGTCTGTCTGTGTCCTCCTGAAGTCTGTTACTATCCTCCTCACTGTTTACTACATTTCTGAGTTTTGTGCCATCTGCAAACTTTGAAATTTTTCCTCCTATACCCAAGTCTGGGTCATTAATATACATCAAAAAGAGTAGTGGTCCCACCACCGGCCCCTGTGTCTGTATTAGGACCGCTGCTCTTTTTGATGTATATTACACCACTGTATACTTCCCTCCAGCCCGAAAAACAACCGTTCACCACTACTCTCTGCTTTCTGTCCCCTGGCCAGTTTCATATCCACGCTGCCACTGTCCATTTAATCCCATCGGCTTCAATTTTGCTAACATGACAATTGTGTGCTACTTTATCAAACGCCTTTTGAAAGTCCATATACAGACCATCAACCCTCTCCGTTACTTCATCAGAGAACTCGATCAAGTTAGTCAAACACGACTTGCCTTCAATAAATCAGTACTGACTTTCATTTATTAGCCCATGCTTTTCCAAATGCCAATTCATTTTGTCCCAGATTATTGTCTCTATAAGCTTCCCCACGTTAGGCTGACTGGCCTGTAGTTGCCGGGTTTATCCCTCTCCTGTTTATTAAACAAGGCTGTAACATTTGCGATCCTCCAGTCCTCTGACACCACACCCATATCCAACAAGGATTAGAAGATTGTGGCCAGAGCCTCTGCAATTTCTACCCTTACTGCCCTCAGTCACCGAGGATGCATCCCATCCAGACCAGGTGACTTTTCTACTTTGAGGACTGCCAACCTTTTAAGTACCTCCTCTTTATCTATTTTTATCCTATCTAATATCTCTACTGCTTCCTCCTTTACTGCTACATTGGCAGCATCCTCTTCTCCAGTGAAGACAGAGGCAAATTACTCATTTAGTACCTCAGCCATGCCCTCTGCCTCCACAAGAACATATTATTTTTTGGTCCCTAATCAGCCCTACCCTTCCACTGACTACCCTTTTACTATTTATGTGTTGATAAAAAGACATTTGGGTTCCCTTTTATGTTCGCCGCTAATCTATTCTCATACGCTCTCTTTGCCCCTGTTATTTCCCTTTTAAGATCTCCTCTGAACTTTCGATATTCAGCTTGGTTCTCGATTGTATTATGAAACTTTCATTTGGAATAAGCCAACTTTTTCTGTTTCATTTTAACTTCTATATCTTTAGTCATCCAGGGAGCTCTAGGTTTGGATGCCCTTCCTTTCCCCTTCATGGGAATGTGCCTAGTCTGTACCCAAACCATCTTGTCTTTGAAGGCCTCCCATGGTTCAATTACTGTTTTGCCTACCAATTTTAGATTCCAATCCCTTTTCAAGTCACTGAAATTAACCCTCCTTCAGTTAAGTATTTTAATGCTTGATTGTTACTTATCCTCTTCATTAACTATTCTAAACCTGATGATATTATGATTACAGTTCCCCAAATTATCTCGCACTGAAACATGCTCCACTTCATTCCCCAGAACTAGACCCAGCACAGCTTCCTTCCTTGTTGGGCTGGAAACATATTGATCAAGAAAGTTCTCTTGTACACATTTCAGGAATTCCTCACCCTCTTTGCCCTTTACACTGTTGCTATCTCAGTCTTTAGTAGAATAATTGAAGTCCCCCGTTATCACTGCTAGTCCTTGTACCATCAACTAGTGGGAACAGCCTTTCCCCGTCTAGCCTATCCAAACCCGTCATAATCTTGTACCCATCTATCAAATTACCCCTCAACCTCCTTTGCTCTAATGAAAACAAATCCAGCTTCTCCAACCTGTCCCTGTAGCTAAGATCCCCCATCCCCGGAACCATTCTGGTAAATCTCCTCTGCACCCTCTCAAGGGCCTTCACATCCTTCCTAAAGTGTGGTGACCAGAACTGGATGCAATACTCCAGTTGTGGCCTAACCAGCGCTTTATAAAGGTTCAGCATAACTTCTCTACATTTGTACTCAATACCTCTATTTATGAAGCCCAAGATCCCATATGCTTTGTTAACCACTCTCTCAATATGTCCCGCCACCTTCAGGGACTTATGCACATTAACTCCCAGGTCCCTCTGTCCATGCACACTCTTTAAAACTGTGCCATTAAGTGTATATTGCCTCTCCCTGTTCCTTCTGCCAAAATGCATCACCTCACATTTCTCTGTATTAAATTCCATCTGCCACTTGTCTGCCCATTCTGCTAGTCTTTCTATGTCCTGTTGCAGTCGATTGGTATCATCATCACTGTTTGCCGCACCCCCAATTTGGTGTCATCGGCAAATTTAGAAATTCTACTCTGTATTCCAATAGCCAGGTCATTTATATATATCAAAAAAAGCAATGGTCCCAGCACTGACCCTTGGGGAACACCACTGTCTACCATCCTCCAGTCTGAAAAACAGCCATTTACCACAACTCGCTGTTTTCTGTCCTTAAGCCAATTCCTTATCCAAGCTGCCACTGACCCACCTATTCCATGAGCCTCAATTTTGTTAACCAGCCTTCTATGTGGTACTTTGTCAAACGCCTTCCGAAAATCCATGCAGACAACATCCATTGCATTCCCTTCATCAATCCTCTCTGTTACTTCATCAAAAAATTCAATTAGATTAGTCAAACACGATCTGCCTTTTACAAATCCGTGTTGGCTCTCCTTAATTAGTTTAAACCTCTCCAAGTGCCCGTTAATTTTCTCCTTGATTATTGTTTCTAAAACTTTACCCACCACTGATGTTAAACTGACCAGCCTGTAGTTACTAGGATTGTCCTTACACCCTTTCTTGAACAATGGTGTCACATTTGCCACTTTCCAATCCTCAGGCACCTCCCCCGCATCTAGGGGAGATTGGAAAATTATGGCAAGCCCTTCCGCTATCAGCTCCCCCAATTCCCTTAGCAACTTGGGATGCAAGCCATCTGGACCAGGTGACTTGTCCACTCTAAGCATACCCAGCCTTTCTGGTACATCCTGTATATCAATTTTCACCCCTTCCATTGCTTCTACCTTTTCCACTTCTACCGATATTTTGTCAGCATCCACCTCCTTAGTAAAGACGGATGCAAAGTACTCATTGAGTATTCTAGCCTTGCCCTGTGCCTCTAAGCATATATCACCTTCTTTGTCTCGAATAGGCCCACCCCGCCTCTTACTACCCGCTTACTGTTTACATGCCGGTAGAAGGGTACAGAGGAGTTTTACGAGGATTTTGCCAGGACTGGAGAAGTTTAGCTATGAGGAAAGATTGGCTAGGCTGGGGTTGTTTTCTTTGGAACAGAGGAGGCTGAGGGGAGACTTGATTGAGGTGAATAAAATTATGAGGGGCCTAAATAGAGTGGATTGGAAGGACCTATTTCCCTTAGCAGAGAGGTCAATAACCAGGGGACACAGATTTAAAGTTATTGGTAGAAGAATTAGAGGGGAGTTGAGGAGAACTTTTTTCATCAAAGGGCAGTGGGGGTCTGGAACTCACTGCCTGAAATGGGGGTAGAGGCAGAGACCCTCATCACATTTAAAAAGTACTTGGATATGTACTTGAAGTGTCATAACCTGCAGGGCTATGGACCAAGAGCTAGAAGGTGGGATGAGGGTGGATAGCTCTTTTTTGGCCAACACATAGAAACATAGAAGATAGGAGCAGCAGCAGGCCATTCAGCCCCTCGAGCCTGCTCCGCCATTCAATGAGATCATGGCTAATCATCCAAATTCAGTACCCTGTCCCTGCCTTCTCCCCATATCCCTTGATCCCTTTAGCCTTAAGAAATATATCTAACTCCTTCTTGAATATATTTAATAAATTGGCCTCTACTGCCTTCTGTGGTAGAGAATTCCACAGGTTCACCACTCTCTGGGTGAAGAAATTCCTCCTCATCTCAGTCCTAAATGGCTTACCCCTTATCCTTAGACTGTGACCCCTGGTTCTGGACTCCCCGGCCATCGGGAACATCCTTCCTGCATCTAGTCTGTCTAGTCCTGTTAGAATTTTATAAGTTTCAATGAGATCCCCTCTCATTCTTCTAAACTCCAGCGAGTATAAGCCCAATCGACCCAATCTCTCCTCATATGTCATTCCTGCCATCCCAGGTATCAGCCTGGTGAATCTTCGCTGCACTCCCTCCATGGCAAGAACATCCTTCCTCAGATAAGGCGACCAAAACTGCACACAATACTCAAGATGTGGTCTCACCAAGGCCCTGTACAACTGCAGCAAGACATCCTTGTTCCTGTACTCAAACCCTTTCGCTACGAAGGCCAACATACCATTTGCCTTCTTAACCGCCTGCTGCACCTGCATGCTTACCTTCAGCGACTGGTGCACAAGGACACCCAGGTCTCATTGCACTTCCCCTTCTCCCAATCTATTGCCATTCAGATAATAATCTGGCTTCCTGTTTTTGACACCAACGTGGATAACCTCGCATTTATCCACATTATATTGCATCTGCCATGCTTGTGCCCAATCACCCAACCTGTCCAAATCATACTGGAGTTTCTCTGCATCCTTCTCACCGGCACACACGCCCACCCAGCTTTGTGTCGTCTGCAAACTTGGAGATAGTACATCCAATTCCCTCGTCTAGATCATTAATATATATTGTGAATAGCTGGGGTCCTAGGACCGATCCCTGCGGTACCCCACTAGTCACTGCCTGCCACTCGGAAAAAGACCCATTAATTCCAACTCTTTGCTTTCTGTCTGCCAACCAGTTCTCTATCCAAGTCAATACCTTGCCCCCAATCCCATGTGCCTTAACTTTACATGCTAATCTCTTATGCGGGACCTTATCGAAAGCCTTCTGAAAGTCCAAATACACCACATCCACTGGTTCTCCCTTATCTATTTTACCAGTTGCATCCTCAAAAAATTCCAGTAGATTAGTCAAGCACAATTTACCTTTTGTAAATCCATGTTGACTTTGTCCGATCCTGTCACTGTTTTCCAAGTGCTCTGCTGTTACATCTTATATAATGGACTCTAGCATTTTCCCCACTACCGATGTCAGGCTTACCGGTCTGTAATTCCCCGTTTTCTCTCTACCACCTTTTTTGAATAGTGGGGTAACATTAGCTACCCTCCAATCCATGCGTACTGTTCCAGAGTCTATAGAATTTTGGAAGATGACCAGCAATGCATCTACTCTTTCTAGGGCCACTTCCTTAAGTACCCTAGGATGCAGATTATCAGGCCCTGGGGATTTATCGGCCTTCAATCCCGTCAATTTCCCTAACACCATTTCCCTACAAATACTGATTTCTTTCAGTTCCTCCCTCTCATTAGACCCTATGTTCCCCGACATCTCTGGGAGGTTATTTGTGTCCTCCTTTGTGAAGACAGAACCAAAGTATGTATTTAATTGGTACGCCATTTCTTTGTTCCCCATTATAAATTCCCCTGATTCTGACTGCAAGGGACCTACGCTTGACTTCACCAATCTTTTTCTCTTCACATATCTATAAAAGCTTTTACAGTCAGTTTTTATGTTCCCTGCAAGCTTACTCTCATACTCTATTTGCCCCCTCTTAATTAATCCCTTTGTCCTTCTTTGCTGAATCCTATACTGCTCCCAATCCTCAAGTTTTCTGCTTTTTCTGGCCAATTTATATGTCCTCTCCTTGGATCTTATGCTATCCCTAATTTCCTTTGTTAGCCACGGTTGAGTCACCTTTTTTGTTTTATTTTTATGCCAAACTGGGATGAACAAATTCTGTAGTTCATTCATACGATCTTTGAATGTTTGCCATTGCCTATCCACCGTCAACCCTTTGAGTGACATTCCCCAATCAATCCTACCCAACTCACGCCTCATACCATCGTAGTTTCCTTTATTTAAATTCAGGACCCTAGTCTCTGAGTCAACTACTTCACTCTCCATCTTAATGAAGAATTCTATCATATTATGATCGCTCCTCCCCAAGGGGCCTCGCACAACAATATTGCTAATTAATCCTTTCTCATTACATAATACCCAGTCTAAGATGGCCTGATCTCTAGTTGGTTCCTCGACATATTGGTCCAGGAAACCATCCCGTATACACTCCAGGAATTCCTCCTCCATAGTATTGTTACTAATTTGGTTAGCCCAATCTATATGTAGATGAAAGTTGCCCATGATAACTGCTGTGCTCTTATTGCACGCTTCTCTAATTTCCCTTTTAATGCCATCCCCAACCTCCGTATTACTGTTTGGGAGTCTATACACCACTCCCACTAACGCTTTTTGTCCCTTGGTATTTCTCAGTTCTACCCATACAGATTCCCCAGAGCTAATATCCTTCCTTACAATTGTGTTAATCCCCTCTTTAACCAGCAATGCTACCCCACCTCCTTTTCCTTTTTGCCTATCTTTCCTGAATATTGAATACCCCTGTATGTTGAGTTCCCAGCCTTGGTCACCCTGGAGCCATGTTTCCGTAATCCCAATCATATCATATTCGTTTACCTCTATTTGTGCAGCTAATTCATCCACCTTATTATGAATGCTCCTCACATTAAGACACAAAGCCTTCAGGCTTGTTTTTTTAACGCTCTTAGACCTTTTAGAATTATTATTTACTGTGGCCACATTTGATTTAAACCCTTGGGGGGAAAAATTCAGTATCGCCCCGTTTGGGGCGCAATTATCGGCCGGGCGCAAAGATTAACGCCTGGCGCTAATTACCGCCTCAGAGTGCAAACTTGACTTTTCTCGCCCCTGGAGGTGATTGGAGCGCTAAATCAGGCACTACACATCTGTCTTAAGGCGCAAAGGCCGAGGAGCGAGGCGCTAACTCAGAGCGCTGGCGAAGCTCATGTGATGTCAGTCAGCAATGGAACACAGACACAATGGCCCCGGCCAGTTCTTAAAGGGGAGGGTTAATCTTGCTTTCCATCCACATCCTGCTCATTGCAGCCTTGAATCTCGGCCTGGAGAGACTTGCACATCAAATCTGCTGGAAATAACAATGGAGAGGCCCAGGGAAAGAGCTCAGAGTGCAGCCCCAACAGTCTCTTCTAAATTGATACAAGGAAGGGCAAATCAAAATGAACCTGCAAAGTGCTGCTCAGTACCCAAAACTCCTTCACACAACGTTGAATCTCTCCAGAAGTCTCTCTCTCTCTCTCTCAGAATGCGTGGTTCAAAAATGTCGCCAACAAAAAAAGGCAGGAAGCGGTCGCCTTTAAATAGCGCTCACCCAGTCCCTTCCTGACTGCAAAACGCTCCCCTCAACCTGTCGTTGCTAGCGGCAGGCGGTAAGGCAGGGGGCGCCACTCAATATCCGCTCAGGGGCGCTACCGGGGCGTTGCGCACTCGATTGACGTCACGATCTGCCAGTGCAGGGGATCGTGGTGGTACTGTTTAGCGCCGCCGCAAAATGTCGAGTTAATTTCACGAGCGGCGCAAACATCGCTGCGCCTGGGCGCTAGTTGCTTTGCGCCCCATTAGCGCCCTCTGAATTTTTCCCCCTTGATTTCTCTGACTGACACCTTTGTTTTTTTCCTTCCTGACTTTTGCTTCTATCCTCATTTCCCTTTCCTCTGTCTCCCTGCTCAGGTTCCCAACCCCCTGCCATTTTAGTTTAAACCCTCCCCCAGAGCACTAGCAAACACTCCACCTAGGACATCGGTCCTGGTCCTGCCCAGGTGCAAACCGTCCGATTTGTACCTCCCCCAGAACCGGTTCCAATATCCCAGGAATTTGAATCCATCCCCCTTGCACCATTCCTCTAGCCAAGTATTCATCTGAAATATCCTTCTATTTCTACTCTGACTAGCACGTGGCACTGGTAGCAATCCTGAGATTACTACCTTTGAGGTCCTATTTTTTAATTTACCTCCTAACTCCCTATATTCAGTTTTTAGGACCTCATCCCATTTTTTACCTATATCGTTGGTACCTATATGCACCACGACAACTGGCTGTTCACCCTCCCCCTCCAGAATGCCCTGCAGCCGCCCCGAGACATCCTTGACCCTTGCACCAGGGAGGCAACACACCAGCCTGGAGTCTCGTTTGCGACCGCAGAAACGCCTATCTATTCCCCTTACAATAGAATCCCTTATCACCATAGCTCTACCCCTCTTTTTCCTCCCGTCCTGTGCAGCAGAACCACCCATGGTGCCAGGAAGTTGGCTGCTGCTGCGTTCCCCTGATAAGCCATCCCCCTCAACAGTATCCAAAGCGGTATATCTGTTTGAGAGCGGGATGTCCACAGGGGACTCCTGCACTACCTGCCTGTGCCTACTACTCTGCCTGGTGGTCACCCATTCCCTTTCTGCCTGTGCAGCCTTTACCTGCGGTGTGACCAACTGGTTAAACGTGCTATCCACGAGGTCCTCAGCATCGCGAATGCTCCAGTATGTATCCATTCGCAGCTCCAGCGCCAGCAGCTGCAGCTGGATACACTTCCTGCACACATGGTCGTCAGGGACACAGGAAGTGTCCCCGATTTCCCACATAGCGCAGGAGGAGCATACCACGGCGCCGAGCTGTGTTGCCATGACTTACCCTTTAATTAATTGAACTTAAATTAAATCAAATCAATCCCACCAATTACACTATAATTAAATGATATAGGGCCCTTGTTTACCAACTGTCCCCGCTACACCACAGAGACCCTAGAAACTATAAACCACAAAATTTAAGTTTGGAAAAAGGAGAAAAAGAGAATTACTCACCAACCAATCACTTACCTGCTTTCTGGTGGCGTCACACTTTGATTATTTTTTACTTCTCTCTCTCCCGCTCTCAGGGCTCAGATTGGTAAGCCTACCTGGTCGCTGCCGCCTTTTACTGCCACTGCCTCACCGCTGTTGCTCCACCCAGGTCCGCCGCCTCTGTGGGCCTACCTGGTCGCTGCCGCCTTTTACTGCCACTGCCTCACCGCTGTCGCTCCACCCAGGTCCGCCGCCTCTGTGGGCCTACCTGGTCGCTGCCGCCTTTTACTGCCACTGCCTCACCGCTGTCGCTCCACCCAGGTCCGCCGCCTCTGTGGGCCTACCTGGTCGCCGCCACCTTTTATTGCCGCTGCCTAACCGCTGTCGCTCCACCCAGGTCCGCCGCCAGGTCAGACATGATGGGCCACATGGCCTCCTTCTATGCCATAAATTTCTATGATTTAACTATTTCTATACTCATTAGGGTGTGGTACTGGGAGTAATCCAGTGATTAGTACCTTTGAGGTCCGACTCTTTAATTTCCTCTTGAGCTTCTGAAACTCAACCTTTTTCCTTTCTATGTCATTGGTTCCCACATGGACCACGACTTCTGGCTGTTCCCCTTTCCCCCTCAAAATGTTTTGCACCCTCTCGGTGATGTCCTTGACCCTGGTACCAGGGAAGGAACGCATAATGCAAGACTCACGTCGGCGGTTGCAGAAATGCCTGTCTGTCCCCCTGACTATCGCATTCTCTATGACAACTACATTTCTAAACTTTGCTGTGCCCCCTCCTTGTGCAGTCATTTGCCCCACATTGCAGTGGATGTGCACTAGACTGCATTCCCCCGAGGTGTCGTCACCCTCACCGGTATTCAGCGCTGAAACTGGTTTGAGAGTGCCACACTCCCGGAGGAGTCCTGCATTGCCTGCCTCTTGCCACCCTGCCAGATGACCATCCACTTATTCTCCTGAACTCTCTGTAGCTGCGGGGTTACCACCTCCTGGAACGTGCGCTCCCATGTGCCCTGCAGTGACTCCAGTGACTCAGAAACCTGGAGCTCGAGTCTGAGCAACTGGAGCCACTTCCTGCACACATGGTTATCCAGGACACGAAGCATCCTGGAGTTCCCACATGGCACAGGAATTGCAAGGAACAGGTCTCAGCTGTCCCATCATTTTGATGAGTTGCCTTTCATACAAATCCCTTATAAAACACGCAAAAGCTAACATTTTCAGCTTTACTGTGATTATCTGGAACTGACTTTCTGGTGCGCTGTTTGAATGTCTATTTTGAACAATGGCAGGCGGTACATCAAGAAAATCAGCTAATAGTTTGTTACATTAAGGCCCTATAATGCCTTTGTGGTAACTGGCACATGAGGACAACAGCTTGTCTTGTACTGCCTCTAAAATTCCATTCAGTGCATCTCAACAGTGCTCGTCACAGTATTAGAATTGTGCACCTTACTGTTGGTTTCCAGTTAGTGCCATCACAACGCTGGTGTGAAACATGAGCTCTGCCAAAGAGTGAAAATACCTGTCATTATATCTGCCCACATGCAGTTCAAGTTACCTGTGTGTTAATATTATATTCATAGTTTTCAAAAATAAGCAGCAGCAAATCTTCATTTTGATATGAAGGCCCTGAAAGTCAGAGTCAGAGCGCAAGCTGAACACGGAAAACTCAGAAAAAAATTCTAAAGTGGCGTTACTGCTGCGGAGGGAACAGATTGGTGTAAGTGTTAGTTTGTTTTATTAAATTGTTCATTTGTTTCACTGTTGATAATTCACTTTTTTTTTATCCGTTTATGGGATGTGGGCGTCGCTGGCATTTATTGCCCATCCCTAATTGCCCTTGAGAAGGTGGTGGTAAGCCACCTTCTTGAACCGCTGCAGTCCGTGTGGTGAAGGTACTCCCACAGTGCTGTTAGGGAGGGAGTTCCAGGATTTCGACCCAGCGACGATGAAGGAACGGCGATATATTACCAAGTCAGGATGGTGTGTGACTTGAAGGGGAACATGGAGGTGGTGCTGTTTAAATGCGCCTGCTGCCCTTGTCCTTCTAGGTGGTTGAGGTCACGGGTTTGGAATGTGCTGCCGAAGAAGCCTTGGCGAGTTGCTGCAGTGCATCTTGTAGATGGTACACACTGCAACCACGGTACGCCGGTGCTAGAGGGAGTGAATGTTTAAGGTAGTGGATAGGGTGCCAATCAAGTGGGCTGCTTTGTCCTGAGTGGTGTCGAGCTTCTTGAGTGTTGTTGGAGCTGCACTCATCCAGGCAAGTGGAGAGTATTCCATTACATTCCTGACTTGTGCCTTGTAGATGGTGGAAAGGCTTTGGGGAGTCAGGAGGTGAGACACTCGCCGCAGAATACCTAGCCTCTGACCTGCTCTTGTTGCCACAGTATTTATGTGGCTGGTCCAGTTAGGTTACTGGTCAATGGTGACCCCCAGGATGTTGATGGTGGGGGATTCGGCGATGGTAATGCCGTTGAATGTCAAGGGGTGGTGGTTAGACTCTCGCTTGTTGGAGACAGTCATTGCCTGGCACTTGTGTGGCGCGAATGTTACCTGCCACTTATCAGCCCAAGCCTGAATGCCGTCCAGGTCTTGTTGCATGCGGGCATGGACTGCTTCATGATCTGAAGAGTTGTGAATGGCGCTGAACACTGTGCAGTCATCAGCGAACATCCCCATTTCTGACCTTATGATGGAGGGAAGGTCATTGATGAAGCAGCTAAAGATGATTGGCCCTAGGACTCTGCCCTGAGGAACTCCTGCAGCGATGTCCTGGGGCTGTGATGATTGACCTCCAACCACCACAACCATCCACCTTTGTGCTAGGTATGACTCCAGCTAGTGGAGCGTTTTCCCCCCGATTTCCATTGACTTCAGTTTTACTAGGGCCACACTCGGTCAAATGCTGCCTTGATGTCAAGGGCAGTCACTCTCAACTCACCTCTGGAATTCAGCTCCTTTGTCCATGTTTGGACCAAGGCTGTAATGAGGTTGGGAGCTGAGTGGTCTTGGCGGAACCCAAACTGGGCATCAGTGAGCAGGTTATTGGTGAGTAAGTGCTGCTTGATAGCACTGTCGATGACACCTTCCATCACTTTGCTGATGATTGAGAGTAGACTGATGGGGCGGTAATTGGCTGGATTAGATTTGTCCTGCTTTTTGTGAACAGGACATATCTGGGCAGTTTTCCACATTGTCGGATAGATGCCAGTGTTGTAGCTGTACTGGAACAGCTTGGCTAGAGGCGCGGCTAGTTCTGGAGCACAAGTCTTCAGCCCGACAGCCGGGATGTTGTCGGGGCCCATAGCCTTTGCTGTATCCAGTGCGCTCAGCCGTTTCTTGATATCATGTGCAGTGAATCGAATTGGCTGAAGATTGGCTTCTGTGATGGTAGGGACCTCAGGAGGAGGCTGATATGGATCAATCACTCGGCACTTGTGGCTGAA
Organism: Squalus acanthias; assembly: GCA_030390025.1. Lineage (NCBI taxonomy): Eukaryota > Metazoa > Chordata > Chondrichthyes > Squaliformes > Squalidae > Squalus > Squalus acanthias. Next base: position 110,812,264 of record CM059432.1, read on the forward strand.
GATGGTTGCAAACGCTTCAGCCTTGTCTTTTGCACTCACGTACTGGGCTCCACCATCATTGAGGATGGGGATATTCATGGAGCCTCCTTCTCCCGTTAGTAGTTTCATGGTTCACCATCATTCACAACTGGATGTGGCAGGACTGAAGAGCTTTGATCTGATCCGTTGATTGTGGGATCGCTTAGCCCTGTCTATAGCATGCTGCTTCCGCTTTTTAGCATGCATGTAGCCCTGTGTTGCAGCTTCCCCAGGTTGGCACCTCATTTTTAGGTATGCCTGGTGCTGCTCCTGGCATGCTCTTCTACACTCCTTATTGAACCAGGGTTGGTCCCCTGGCTTGATGGCAATGGTAGAGTGAGGAATATGCTGGGCCTTGAGGTTACAGATTGTGATGGAATACAATTCTGCTGCTACTGATGGCCCACAGCGCCTCATGGATGCCCAGTTTTGAGCTGCTAGATCTATCTCATTTAGCACAGTGGTAGTGCCACACAACACGATGGGGGGTGTCCTCAGTGTGAAGATGGGACTTCGTCTCCGCAATGACTGTGAGGTGGTCACTGCTACCAATACTGTCATGGACAGCTGCATCTGCGACAGGTAGATTGGTGAGGACGAGGTCAAGTAGGTTTTTCCCTCATGTTGGTTCTCTCACCAACTGTCGCAGGCCCAGACTGGCAGCTGTGTCCTTCAGGAAACGGCCAGCTCAGTCAGTAGTGGTGCTACCGAGCCACTCTTGGTGATGGACATTGAAGTCCCCCACCCAGAGTACATTCTGTGCCCTTGCTACTCTCAGTGCTTCTTCCAAGTGGTGTTCAACTTGGAGGAGTACTGATTCATCAGCTGAGGGAGGGCGGTATGTGGTAATCAGCAGGAGGTTTCCTTGCCCATGCTTGACCTGAAGCCATGAGTCAATGTTGAGGACTCCCAGGGCCACTCTCTCCCGACTGTACACCACTGTGCTGCCACCTCTGGTGGGTCTGTCCTGCCGGTGGGACAGGACATACCCAGGGATGGTGATGGAGGAGTTTGGGACATTGGCTGAAAGGTATGATTCTGTGAGTATGACTATGTCAGGCTGTTGCTTGACTAGTCTGTGGGACAGCTCTCCCCAGATGTTGGTGAGGAAGACTTTGCAGGGTCAACTGGGCTGGGTGTGCCGTTGCCGTGTCTGTAGTCGGGGCCAAGGTGATGACGGGCGGTCCGTCCGGTTTTATTCTTATTATTCGTTTTCGTAGCAGTTTGTTACAACTGATGTTTTCTGTTTTGAATACCGGGGAGGGTGACGACTCCTTGGAGGAATGAGGTAAGAATCAAACCCCCGGTACCATAGGAGATTTGACTGCACACAGCGGGAAAGAGTAGACATGCAGTAGTCGTAGGGGATTCGATAGGGGCATAGACAGGCGCTTCTGTAACCGCAAATGTGATTTCCCGAATGGTACGTTGCCTCCTGGTGCCAGGATAAAGGATATCACCCAACGGGTGCAGGACATTCTGCGAGGGGAAGAGTAACAGCCAGAAGTTGTGGTCCATGTTGGAACCAGTGACAATGACATGTTTCAGGAGCTAGGAAAAATATTAAAAAACATCACCTCAAAAGGTAGTAATCTCAGGATTACTCCCAGTACCATGCACTAGTGAGTATAGAAACAGGAAGATAGTGCAGGTAAATCCATGGCTGGAGAAGAGGTGCAGGAGGGAGGGTTTCAAGTTCTTGGGGCATTGGGGGAAGGGGCATCTGTACAAGATGGACGGATTGCACCTGAACAGAGCCGGGACCAATGAACCCGCTGAGAGGTTAACTAGTACTGTTGGGGAGGGTTTAAACTAATTTGGCAGGAGGAGGGGAATCAGAAAGGAGCAGCAATGAGATCAGTGGAGAGAGATATAAACAGCGGTAAAATTAGAAATATCCCCAAAATTGCTGGAACCAGATTGAGGAAAATAGCAAAAGCGACGAAGGAGGTATTGGCCCAGAGTTTGCGGTGGTAATGACGACTAAACTGTCAGCGCTCACCACCATTATCCCCTCTGAAACTGACAGTATTTTCAGGATTCAGCACATGCACAGATAAACGCAGAAATCCTGAAGCGGCGGTCAGTCATTCACTGCTCCACCACAGGTTGCACTGTGGGACTCCCCAGAGCCAGCAATCAATTCAAATCACACTGAAGGACGAAAACATCGTGAGCAGCGAATACAGTAAACTAAATTGAAAGACGTACAAGTAAATCGCTTTTCACCTGGAAGGAGGAGGTAAAAGGGCAGGTGTTGCACGAGAAGGTGCCGTGGGATGGGGAGGGGGTGTTGGGGGTGATTGAGGAGTGGACCAGGGTGTCACGGAGGGAGCGGTCCCTTCGAATGCTGAAATGGGAGGGGAGCGGAAGGTGTGTTTGGTGGTGGTGGTATCACGCCAGAGATGGCGGAAATGGCGGAAGATGATCTGATAAATGTGAAGGGTGGTGGGTTGGAAGGTGAGGACAAAGGGAACCCTATCGTGGTTCTGGGAGGGAGGGAAGGGTGAAAGCAGAAGTGCGTGAAATGGGATGGACACGGTCGAGGACCCTGACAACCACGGTAGAGGGGAAGCCTTGTTTGAGGAAAAAGGAAGACATATCGGAAGCTCTGGTGTGGAAGGTGGCATCGTCAGAACAGATAGAATATAAGAACATAAAAATTAGGAGCAGGAGTAGGCCATACGGCCCTTCGAGCCTGCTCCGCCATTCAATAAGATCATGGTTGATCTTCGACCTCAACTCCACTTTCCCACCCGATCCCCATATCCCTTGATTCCCCTAGAGTCCAAAAATCAATCTATCTCAGCCTTGAATATACTCAACGACTCAGCATCTACAGCCCTTTGAAGTAGAGAATTCCAAAGATTCACAACCCTCTGAATGAAGAAATTCCTCCTCATCTCAGTCTTAAATGCCTACACCTTATCCTGAGACTATGCCCCTAGTTCTAGACTCTCCAGCCAAGCGAAAAAACCTCTCAGCATCTACCCTGCCAATCCCCCTCAGAATCTTGTATGTTTCAATGAGATCACCTCTCATTCTTCTAAACTCCAGAGAGCATAGGCACAATCTACTCAATCCCTCCTCATAGGACAACCCTCTCACCCCAAGAATCAATCTAGTGAACCTTCGCTGCACCGACTGTAAGGCATGTTTGTACTTTTTCAGATAAGGAGACCAAAACTGTGCACAGTACTCCAGGTGTGGTCTCACCAAGGCCCTGTACAATTGTCGCAAGACTTCCATACTCTTGTACTCCAACTCCCTTGCAATAAAGGCTAACATGACATTTGCCTTCCTAATTGCTTGCTGTACCTGCATGCTGACTTTCTGTGTTTCCTGTACAAGGACACCTAAATCTCTCTGAAGACCAACATTTAATAGTTTCTCACCATTTAAAAAATATTCTGTTTTTTCTATTCATCCTACCAAAATGAATAACCTCACATTTCCTCATATTATACTCCATCTGCCACCTTAATGCCCACTCACTTAACCTATCCCTTTGCAGGCTCTTTGTGATGGAGATGGAGAAACTGGGAGAATGGAATACAGTCCTTACAGGAAGCAGGGTGGGAGGAAGTGTAGTCCAGGTAGCTGTGAGAGTCAGTGGGCTTATAGTGGATATTGGCCTATCCGCAATAATGGAGACAGAGAAGGCGAGGAAGAGAAGGGATGAGTCGGAGATGGACCATGTGAAGGTGAGGGAAGGGAAATTGGAAGCAAAGTGAATGAAATTTTCTAGTTCAGGGTGAGAGCAGGAAACGGCACCAATACAGACATCAATGTACTGGAAAAAGAGGTGAGGGAGGGGACCTGAGTAAGACTGGAACAAAGAATGTTCCACATATCCCACTAAAAGGCAGACATAGTTGGGACCCATGCGGGTTCCCATAGCAACACCTTTAATTTGGAGGAAGTGACTGGAGTCAAAGGAGAAGTTGTTCAATGTGAGAACAAGTTCAGCCAGGTGGAGGAGGGTGGTGGTGGATGGGGACTGGTTGGGCCTCCGTTCGAGGAAGAAGCGGAGTGCCCTCAGGCCATCCTGGTGGGGGATGGAGGTGTAGAGGGATTGGACAGTCATGATGAAAAGGAGATGGTTAAGGCCAGGAAACTGGAAACTGTTGAAGTGGCGGAGGACGTCGCAAGAGTCGTGGATGTAGGTAGGAAGAGACTGGACAAGGGGAGAAAAAAAAGAGTTGAGATAGGAAGAAATCAGTTCCGTGGGGCAAGAACAGGCTGAAACGATGGGTCTACCAGGGCAGTCCTGTTTGTTGATCTTGGGAAGGAGGTAGAAGCGGGCTGTGCAGGGTTGGGCGATTATGAGCTTGGAGGCTGTGGAGGGAAGATCTCCAGAAAAGATGAGGTCAGTGACAGTCTTGGAAACGATGGCTTGATATTTGGTAGTGGGGGTCATGTCCAGGGGGAGGTAGGAGGAGATGTCAGAGAGTTGGCAAGGTAGAGGTCGGTTCGCCAAACAACAACAGCGCCACCCTCGTCAGCAGGTTTAATGACCATGTTCGGATTGCACCTGAGAGAACGGAATGCTGCACGCTAACTGTTCTGTTCTCCTTCCCAGCATTTCAACAGCTATCAGAATCAGTTATTCTACAGGTGTGAAAATAACGCGGAGTCTCACAGCTGATTGCTTTTTCCCCCAAATCTAAGGTCTCATAACAGTTGAGATGATCGGACAGTTATGACCTAAACTCCCTCTGGCAGGTTCCCGTGTGGCAAATACTGTATTGTCAGCATGAATAAAAACAATGTGTGCAAAAGGCTTAAGCACTTAATGTAGTCCATCAACAGTTTCAAACCCCTATTAGAAATTGATTAAAGATTATACAGCACCTTATCACATATCCCAGAAACATCCCAAAGCACTTTACATACAATAAATTGCTCTGAAATGCAGCGACTGCTGTTATGCATGGGCAAATATGGTAGCCATCTTGTGTGTAGCAAGATCCCTCAAACAGTAATGAGACAAATTATTGATTAATTTGTTAAGAGAGGATTGTTGGATGTTGGCCATGGGATTGATCATGTTCACCTGAGCAGGCAGATAGGAGCTCTCATCCAAAACACGGCACCGCCAACAATTCCCTCAGTTATAATCTTCCTAATGAGTCCTGGAGTGAGATATGAACATGTAACCTTTTGACTCACAAGATGCCAACACAGCTAAACCGATACTTTGTTTTGTTCTTTTTATTGACAGGTCATAGAATAAAGCAACTAATTAATCTCAAAGGCTTTTATTTATCTACCCGAAGCATAATATTTGTATTTTACCATCCCATAGAAGCAGTAAGTCAGCCTTTTGATCTTCTAACCTCAAACAATCAGCCTCAGGTAAAATCTTCATATAAAACTTATCTCAATTATTAAATGAATTTAATGTTGTGCTATGTGTTCAGTATTAGATGTGTCAGCCAGTGGCTCAGTTGGTAGCACCCTTGCCTCGGGGTCAGAAGGTTATGGGTTCAAGTCCCACCCCAGAGCACTCTCGGAGGTGCCGTCTTTTGGATGAGATGTTAAACCGAGGCCCTGTCTTCTCTCTCAGGTGGATGTAAAAGATCCCATGGCACTATTTTGAAGAAGAGCAGGGGAGTTATCCCCAGTGTTCTGGCCAATATTTATCCCTCAACCAACATAACAAAAACAGATTATCTGGTCATTATCACATTGCTGTTTGTGGGAGTTTGCTGAGCGCAAATTGACTGCCGCATTTCCCACATTACAACAGTGACTACACTTCAAAAAGTACTTCATTGGCTGTAAAGCGCTTTGGGGATGTCCGGTGGTCGTGAAAGGCGCTGGAGAAATGCAAGTCTTTCTTTCTTTTTAGATGAGGCACAAGTGTTGGATCATTAGTGTGTAAGGTCCCTCTAAAAATACTAAACCCATAATCCCTCAACCGGTGGTCAACAGGGGAAAACCTATTTTTCCAGATTTATTGAGCTAGCTGTAGATGGGTTAGAGCATTATTCTTCCTATTGAATTGGTCTGTTGTCTCTTTCTGGGAGTGGTTTGGGTATTGTGTTGAGTGAATTGTCTACATCCAAACGTTCTGGGCAGCAGTCCAGGAAGCCACAAAACAATGCCTATGGACGCAGACCCATTCCTTTGATGTTACTCATTGGGGAATGAAGCATGCATATATGGTTCTGTGGACACCTGTCAACCTACCCCAAGTGACCATTATGCATGCATAAAACTTGTCAGTCAGATTTGGCAGGCCATTTCACAGCCACAAGCTATCTTCACTCAATACCCACACGTACAATCACAGGCTAGCAATCAGAACTGAGAGCCATGAGCTATTTTTCACACTCTAACTTCGAGGCATCAAGGTCAATTGTAGCACTCCCACTGCCGTCCAGGCTATCAGACTAACGCAGCACAGGCACTGAACCGGGAATTACACTGGTGTGCACGAGCCAACTACTCACTGCATAAACTTGCTGGGCCATTGCAGGATCTTGCAAGATTTTCTAGGATCATTATATGAGTTAAATGAGTTAACTTCACATTATTGGTTGAAATCAGACTGAATGCAGCATCTTCGGTGTAACAGTCCCAAAACAGTGGCACAACGAGCATATTACCTGCCCCAGCGTTTGACGGCCAGTGAAATGAAGATGCAGTTGTAGGAGGTGGCACCTTGGGTCAACACTAGATATGCCACCCGCCCGACTTCATCAGGACAGTCTTGATTTTGAAGCCTCGAGTCCTGTGTAGGGATGCTTATTTGTCCCAAATTTCAGTTTCAGTCGCGCTTTTCGAACAAAATAGTGAGATTAGTACGTTAAAGATGCTATTTAAATGCAAGTTGTTGTTGATTTAGCAATGCAGGCCTCGATTTTTCCTGGGTGGTGGAGGGAAGGGTATGCACGAGCCTAGTATTGGGCGATGAACCCGGCAAGGTCGGGGATGTGGAGGCCCTGCCGATCTTAACAGCAGGGCCGCATTTAAATAAAACTTCTCGAACTTGACACCCGGACAGATGAACTACCTGGCCAGCGGTCGGGAGCAGGAATTTGGCTGCAGCTGAGAACCCGTAGGAATGATTTCTGGCAATCAGTGGATGGGAGAGATGGGGGGGGGATTCCCTTGCCTCGTGGTGGGAGTGTGAGGTTGGGGTTTCCTTTCCATCAGCAATCAGGGTTGCCAACTCCTCAATATATTCCTGTAGGTTTCATCACATGACCTCCTGCCTTCAACTGCCCCGCCCCTACACTCCCACCATTGGCCGCCCAACACATCCATCATCACAGTGCCCCGCCTTCCCTCACCAATTGGAAAGCAAACAGACTCTCTGTCACCCGACTGGATGATTCTTGACTGTCAGTCAAACAGCCTTTTTACCCCATGTCCAATATTTTTATGAATAATAAACAGAAGTGTTCAAAGTAAATTAAAAAAATACACCAGTACAGTATTTTTAATGCCACTATGATATTTCTCCCGGGTTTCCTGTAGCAATGTCCTCGAGATAAATCTTCAATTCCTGGTGAATCCAGGATAATTACTAGAGGCCAGCGTTTTAAAACTTACCTGGTCCTCTTCTGGCCAGTCAGCACCTCTCGCTGTGTTTCTGCTGCCGGGCAGAACTCCCCCCGCGTTGACATTAAAATTCTGTCACGGCACCATTGGGACAAAGAGAACCAGAATTGGAACAAGTTGTTTATCGCACTTCAAACTGTATTTAAATCAGATGCTTTTGAAGGTGTACAAGAAAAGTGTTGATTACTCAGAGAAAAGGTTTCTCTTCAGTATAAGTCCACTGAAACACTTTTCAGTGCTTGCTCTTCACACTCAATTCACATTTGAGGACCTATGGATTGTGTCAAGGCTGCAAATCTGGCAGACCTGGATGGAGAAGCATCGTACCATGAATTTTGTTTACTCCATAAAGTTATGCCAAAGCTTCAGGGCGGCACGGTGGCATAGTGGTTAGCACTGGTGCCTCACAGCGCCAGGGACCCGGGATCGAATCCGGCCTCGGGTGACTGTCTGTGTGGAGTTTGCACATTCTCCCCGTGTCTGCGTGGGTTTCCTCCGGGTGCTCCGGTTTCCTCCCACAGTCCAAAAATGTGCGGGTTAGGTTGATTTGGCTATGATAAATTGACCCTTCGTGTTAGGGGGGGATTAAATATGTGGGGTTACAGGGATAGGATGGGATATGTGTCAGTGCAGGCTCGATGGGGATTCTGTGTGGGAAAGCAGGGACAGGGTACTGGATTTGGATGATCAGCCATGATCGTATTGAATGGTGGAGCAGGCTCGACGGGCCGAATGGCCTACTCCTGCTCCTAGTTTCTATGTTTCTATGTTTCTATGATATAAAGGGGGGGACATTCGGTTGGTTAGCGCCTCCGGGGGGGGGGGGGGCGATAACAGGGTGCTAACAGGGCCCAGCTATAGTACTAACGCCTGCAAAATTCACCTGGAGGTTTGCGGCGGCGGTAACCCTGTAGAATTCGCAATATTATCGCGATTTTATAAAATAAGAGGGAGACATAAAGTTTCGTACAAACAGCTTTATTTCAGCAGAATGCTGTCAGGTTTTCAAAGTGGACACAAGCAGCCTGTAAAATGGCCGCCACGCCTCGTGGCAGAACGTTCTAGACTTTTCGATAAGCAGACAAGATGGCGTTCCAATAAACATTTGTGCGAGATCGGACAAGACTCGGCACATTTGAGATAAATCACAAGACATAATGGGTTTGCATTTTACACATAAATACTGGAATCGGTCTCCCAGGTGCAAATAAGGGCTATTGTACCGAGCGATCAAGGACCCATCCAAAGACATTAATATGCAAAATCCCCACGACTCTACGATGAGAGAGCCGTTTGCAGGTAGTTACAGAAACATTTGGAAGCCCCAAAAACCCCTCCAGGGAAAATACTGACCGGTTCCACAATGGGAGAAGTATTAACGGGTACTCAGGCAGTTACAAGTATCACCAAAACCCATTAAACGGAGATCACCCTATACAAGAAGTTTGGGCGCCAAAACCCTGACAAAAGAAAAGACATTAAGATTGGGCGGGAAAAGAGGAATTACAGCACTATAACTGTAAGGTACAACCGTCCATCTCTCTCTTGCCTCTTGACTCTTGCATCTGCCTCTTGACTCTTGGATCCTGACTCTTGCTGCTCGACTTGCTAGAAGACTTTTGAACTTTCTGATCCGCCAGGATCAACCTCGTGGCTTGCCGCGAAGATCTGTGTGGAACTGGGCTGTGAAGCCTTGAAACGGGCACACCATCCCGAGAAGTCGGTAAACGGTGTTGGAACCGAAGGCCCGAGATGAGATGAGATGAGATGAGAAGAGAAGAAGACGACCATACGTATCGCCACGGTCAGTAAGCCCCGACCGCGCCTGTAGGTCGAATAAACACTTTCCTTGCCCAGGAAGACTATTCTTTGAGTTTTACAAACTGGCGTGAGGGCACAGGAAGACCATTCTTCGAGTTTTATCGCATCGGGGCGAGGGCACAGGAAGACTATTTTTCGAGTCGTGTCGGAACTCCGAGGACAACACAGATCTTCATGACAGCAGACGGTCCAGCCTGCTAGCCGGAGCAGAAACGAGTAAACAAGTGGGGTACAGAGACCCCTGATCAACATGTGGGTGGTCAGGTGCTGCGGTAAAAACATCCGAGCAGAGTTTTCGGAATTTCTCCGAGTTATCACGAGTGGTGAGCATGAGTCTCGATCCTACAAATCTAGTTTAGGACAGGTATTGATAGGGGAGGGTTTAAGTTTTAAGGATAATTGCAATGTGTGCCCCCTTTTACGATGTGTCGTGCGCTCCTCGTTTCCCTAAAATTAGTTACATAACTGCGTGTAAGATTGTACTGTCATTAATCTGTGCTTATGACATGTATTTCGTAATCTTGAATAATATGCAATAAAGATTTTCCATTTCGCACTATTCAACCGGGTCTACCTGAGTTTTCTCTGCATTATTGCTCTCGCACCTAAGTCCAGTGTCAGAACCGTAAGGGCGAGTGGGTCGAACCACTCACAGGTGTCTACTGCTACCAGGCTGGCTGGAGACCAGAACAGGCAACAAGGCCTAACCCCGCACTAGCACCCAGGCTACGCACAGAGCCTCACAGGTCTCACCCCTTACAACCCCTAGAGCCACGATCTCCTGTGCCCGGAGATCGTGACGTCATCCGGCTGCGCAGCTCCCCGGTAGCGCCCCGGACCCAAACTTCGGTTCCACCCCCTGCAGCATCGCCGGGCGAAAACACCGGCAGCTGCAGGAGGCGTTCATCGGGAGGCCGAGCGCTGCGGGGTGATACTTAAAGGCGAGGTGGCCGAGGTAAGTAAAAAAAATACGGAAATGCTGGTTCTCTGTTTTTTTTGCTTTTCCCCCAGTGCTCGATCAGCCTGGCACTCTGCTGCAGTGCATTGGACTGATCGGGTCGGATCGCGGCTGCCGTCAGGGACCAGGTAAGTTGCTTTCCATTGCAGAGCCTGCAGCGATGGCCCTTCCCTTTAAGGGAGGGAAGGAGCCTTCCAATGCGGCAGCGTTGCACGGCCCATTGTGCAGCGCTGCTCACCTACCAGCCCCCCTGCTGCTTGTTGCGCTCCAGGAAAGAAGTGGAGCTCTTGATTTAGTGCTCCACTACCTCCCTGGAGCGCTAAAACCCAATATTTTAAAAGCTGGGAATCATTAGCGCCTGGCGCTAAGTTTTCCAGCTTTCAAAAGTTACCGTCCCCAGACGGGGCGATACTGAATTTCTCCCCCAGAATGACTGGATCATCATTGGGATAATATCTTCTCCAACTGCAAGTGTCCAGGTCTTCAAAAGTTAGTGGAGCATGTGCTCGCAGTACATGTGAGCAACAATATAGTGGAAAGAGTATTCACCATGATGAAGTATCTATAGGCAACAAATTGGTCCCCATTGTACCTGTTTTTTGGGTGAAAAATTAGCATTGGTAGACAAATTTCGGCACAGTCTCTGATGCCCCACCTCCTCCGGAAGTACACCAGCTACAACATTGGAAACTGTGACTTCCCAGTGTCCAGGGTGTCCACCGGAAACAGGCGTTTGGTGGCTTGACAATACAAATCAGGGTCCCAACTGCTGGTTTAGGACCCTGCTCAAAATTTGTCATAAACTGGGTAGAGAATGCCCCAGACATGCTCTGCACAGTTTTTCTGGGTCTACAGCAGTCCTTAAATGGACCATTGGCCAGACTAGGTAAGAATGGAAGGTTTCCTTCCCTAAAGGACATGAGTGAACAGTTGGGTTTTAACGGCAATCACGTTACTGATACCAACATTTTAATGCCAGATTTTAAAAAAATGTAATTCAAATTCTCAAACTACCCTAATGGGATTTGAAGTTACATTTTCTGGATTATTAGTCCAGGCCTCTGGATTACCAGTAGAGTAACATAACCACTACAATACAATAACAATTCGACGCTGCAATAGGAGCGTAGGAACAGGAGGAGGCTATTCAGCCCCTCAATCTGTTTCGCCATTCAATTCCACCTTGGTTCCGTAATCCTTAATACCCTTACCTAACAAAAATCTATCAATCTCTGTTTTGAAATTTTCAATTGACCCCCCAGCCTCAACAGCTTTTTGGGGCGAGAGTTCCAGATTTCCACTCCTCAGCCCGTGGCTCAGTGGGTAGCACCCCTCGCCTCTGAGTCCAAAGGTTGTGGGTTCAAGTCCCACTTCAGAGACTTGAGCATAAGAATCTAGGTTGACACTCCAGTGCAGTACTGAGGGAGTGCTGCACTGTCGGAGGTGCCATCTTTCGGATGAGATGTTAAACCGAGGTCCTGTCTGCTCTCTCAGTTGGACATAAAAGATCCTATGGCACTATTTCGAAGAAGAGCAAGGGGAGTTATCCCTGGTGTCCTAGCCAATATTTCTCCCTCAATCAACATCGTTAAAAAAAAGATTATCTGGTCATTATCACATTGCTGTTTGTGGGAGCTTGCTGTGCGCAAATTGGCTGCCACGTTTCCAATATTGCAACAGTGACTACACTCCAAAAAAGTACTTCATTGGCTGTAAAGCGCTTTGGAATGTTCGGTAGTCGTGAAAGGCGCTGGAGAAATGCAAGTCTTTCTTTTTTTCTTTTCTTTGTGTGAAGAAGTGCTTCCTGACATCACCCCGAACGGCCTGGCTCTAATTTTAAGGTTATGCCCCCTTGTCCTAGATTCCCCCACCAGAGCAAATGGTTTCTCTCTATCTACCCGATCAAATTCTTTAATCATCTTAAAAATCTGAGGTGTGGTGCCCAGAACTGCTGAATGCAATACTTCAGATGGGGTCTAACCAGAGCTTTACACAACTGCAGCATAAATTACACCCCTTTGTATTCCAGACCCCTTGAAATAATGGTTAACATTCCATTACCCTTTTTGATTATTTTCTGTATCTGTCTACTAGTTTATATAGATTTCTGAACATTGACCCCTAAATCTTTCCGCGCCTCCACAGTTCCTACCTTCTCATCGTTTAGAAAATACTCTGGTCTATCTTTCTTGGGTCCAAAGAAGATGACATTAGGGGAACTTTCCTTCTGGTTGGGTGAATTAAGATAGCCTTCCTTATCCATAATAATCTTGTCCCAACTTCAATCATGGAATAATGCAACTTGGGCACTTGTAAAGCAAACCCCATCACTAATTTTAAATTGTTTGCCAACCGGCATGGGACTTTATAGTGTACATAAGATGGCTTGTCACTCCCAGAGCTGGTGTGAATACTTGCATTGTAAAAGCTTCTTTTCATGTCTGCTGTTCTCTTGTAAATGATTCTATTACAGTGGGTTTCCTGGGGATCTTGCAGACGATATTCCGCTGGTTTTTGTTACACATAAACATTCTGAACATGTTGTGATGCCAAAGAAACAAAAATACAAGCCAGAAACAGAAAAATAACATTGAAAATTTAAAAAGCAAAAAGCCATAAAAAGACTCATTTAAAACGCCTCTGCCCCTTAATTGCTGCAATTGGGTGGGTTCAATACATCCTGCAATCCCTTTGTAAATGACAGGAAATCACAAGTGCTCAAATTACGTATATTCAGGTCTTATTTAAATATTCTAATGAAGCTCTTGCACAAAATTGCACACGGCACATTCCAACAGGGACCAGGGGGATTTTGTGCAACCACATTGCTTGAGCACCACCCACCCAAAACTAGCTAAGAGGAATTCTTCTACCCGCTATGTGCATGGAAAACAATAATGATGTCCACAGCAAGCCACTGAAAAAGCCACAGAAATATAATTTCCATTTGTCTGATACGAAATGCGCAAGCTATTTCCTGAGGGACGCATCACATTTTCCTTAACCTGGAAAACGCAGGAACAAGTTGGCAAGAGCCTAGGTTTAGCGATTCTCAATTGTAAGTGGAGGTACTGCTGGAGTTTTATCAGCTGAAGCCATGCTCCTTAACAGCACAGAGTACTTTCCTCCTGCTAGTCTAATTGGAACCACCCTGCCCATTAAAGTATAGATTTATAAGGTTATCTGGAGCGGAGAAGCGTAGCCCCGGTGACATATTGATGAGCGAGACAAGTGCCAATTATCAGCAGCATCTCGTATACTGCAGAACTGCCTGGCTAAAGCGTCAGATTGTTGCATGGCACTGTATCCTGAACATTCCCAAAAAGAGTTGGGATAGCATCAAGATGGCTAAAGTCAAAAGGTGACTACATTGTATGCAATTAATTAAATCATGCTGTAATTATACTCAAACTTGCACCACTCCTTAGAGTGTAATTAGATTTGCTTTGGAATAATTAATTTTATTGAAGCAGAAGTGTTGTCACCATGACCCTGAAAAGGATTAATCAAATACAGCTAACGCCAAAATTGATTGATAAAATATATATCAGTACCAATCAGCTCTACGCAAACAAATAACCATAACATTGAATTCCACTGGACGAAGCTACTTTCCATTTCATTTTTTGTACAGAATTCATAATCTAAGCAAAACAATTAAATGTAAAATTCCAAACCAAGTCTAGGTTGTTTCCCAATGGTCTGTTTTTTTTAATGGTACACAGGATAAAAATGTGCTTCTAAAATCTACATAATGACAGCAAAACATGGCAACACAGGAGCAGGAGGAGGCCATTCAGCCCCTCGAGCCTGCTCCGCCATTCGATGAGATAATTTAAGACTGAGATGAGGAGGAATTTCTTCACTCAGAGGGTTGTGAATCTTTGGAATTCTCTACCCCAAAGGGATGCTGAATCGTTTGAATATATTCAAGGCAGAGATAGATAGATTTTTGGACTCATGGGGAATCAAGGGATATGGAGATCGGGCAGGAAAGTGGAGTTGAGGTCGAAGATCAGCCAAGATCTTATTGAATGGCGGAGCAGGCTCGAGGGGCCGTATGGCCTACTCCTGATCCTAATTCTTATGTTCTTATGTTCTTATCATGGCTGATCTGCGACCTAACTCCATATACCAGCCTTTGGCCCATATCCCTTAATACCTTTGGTTAACAAAAAGCTATCAATCACAGATTTAAAATTAATTGACTAGCATCAACTGTCATTTGCAGAAGAGAGTTCCAAGCTTCTACCACCCTTTGTGTGTAGAAGTGTTTCCGAATTTCACTCCTGAAAGCTCTGGCTCTAATTTTTAGACTATGCCCCCTAGTTCAAGAATCCCCAACTAGCGGAAATAGTTTCTCTCTATCTACCCTATCTGTTCCCCTTAATATCTTGAAAACTTCGATCAGATCACCCCTTAACCTTCTAAATTCTAGGGAATACAACCCTAATTTGTGTAATCTCTCCTCGTAACTTAACCCTTGGAGTCCGAGTATCATTCTGGTAAATCTACGCTGCACTCCCTCCAAGACCAATATATCCTTCCTAAGGTATGGTGCCCAGAACTGCTCACAGTGCTCCAGGTGTGGTCTAACCAGGGTTTTGTATAGCTGCAGCATAACTTCTACCCCCTTGTATTCTAGTCCTCTAGATATAAAGGCCAGCATTCCATTAGCCTTTTTGATTATTTTCTCTACCTGTTCATGAAATTTTAATGATCTATGTACCTGAACCCCCAAGTCTCTTTGGACCTCCACTGTTTTTAGCTTTTCACCATTTAGAAAGTACCCTGTTCTATCCTTTTTAGGTCCAAAGTGGATGACCTCACATTTGCCTATATTGAATTCCATTTGCCACAATTTTGCCCATTCACTTAATCTATCGATATCTCTTTGTAATTTTATGCTTTCATCTACACTGCCTACAATGCCACCTATCTTTGTGTCATCAGCAAACTTGGATTTATGACTTTCTATGCCATCATCTGAGTCGTTAATAAATACTCTGAATAGTCGAGGCCCTAACACAGATCCCTGCGGGACACCACCAGTCACATCCTGACAATTAGAGTACCTACCCATTACCCCTACTCTCTGTCTCCGCCACTCAGAAAATCTCCTAACCAGGTCAATAATTTGCCTTCAATTCCCTGAGCTTCAACTTTAGCGAACAGTCTCCCCCCGCACCCCCCGACCAAAAAAAATCATGTTCTGGTGCAGTTGCTTGTCCCTGGGGTCTGATCAAAGCTTGTCATTGCTAGTCTAACCATGTCTAATCATGAACCTTCTCCTGGTTAAAGCTTGCTTCTGTCTGTTTGGCTGGTGGTGGGTGGGTAGGCGGGGGCAGGGGGAGTGTTAGCTGAAGTAACTATGGCGAGTTGTTAGGAGGTTGCTGGCGACCCTTTCTCAGATCATTAAATCTAAGGGAACCGAGTACAACTTCTAAGGCTCACTTTTAGTGGGTTTAGTAGGCCTTGTTCTGATGAGTGGAGACCAAGTGTAATAGGTCCAGACCAGTGTAATAGGTCTCAAATAACAACAGAAAATGCTGGAAAAAATCAGCAGGCCAGGCAGCATCCGTGGCGAGAGAAACAGAGTTAACGTTTCAGGTCGAAGACCTTTCGTCAGAACTGGAAAAAAGCAGGAAATGGAATAGATTTTAAAGCAAGTTTAGGGGCTGGGAAAAGGGGGAGGGGATGAAAGAACAAAAGGGAAGGTCAGTGATAGGATAGAAAGCAGGAGAGATTAAGAGACATTAAGAGATATTCAAGGCAAGAGGAGGTGGTAATGGGACAGGTTAAGGAACAAAGGATGGCTCGAGATGAAGTGTGAATTGCGCTGGCAGAATGAAGGACAGCTGCCATGTGGGAGGGAAGAAAAAAAGGCCAAACAAAAAGTGTGGATAAAAAATTTTTTTTTTTTTAATTAATTTTTTTTTAAAATAGGTCGTCCACTCTTTTTCCTCGGCTTTGCAGCTGGGAAGTAGCTGTTCCTGGAGTGTAAGACAGAGCCTTACTGTGTACTGTGGTAATGACCTATTGACCAGACCAAGTAAACACCCTGATCTTGACTGAGTATCTGTGCTGATCCAAAGCAGCAACAGGAATGGTTGGTTGGGCTGGGTTAGGTGTGAATACATAGAGGGAAATCAACAAACGTTCCTGCTCCAGATTGCTACCCTGTGACTCCTACTGTGAAATGCATTTATGTATGAACAGCAGCTGAGGACTGGATTTGGTGCAGGTGTTATTTTCCCCAGAGTGAAGTAGCTTTTCAGCATTCACTGTCCAGGTGCACGTGTGAAAAGCAACCATGTTGGTGAGGTAATTGAGTGCTGCTTTCACCTGTGGAACTGTAGACCCCTCCCCCCCTCGGCACATGTCAGGGTTTTCGGGAAAGAAGGGAGGAGCAGAAAATGAGGGAACAATGCAAGCTGGCTATTTTTGTCTGCAGTTTAAGGAAGTAATGACGCAAGCATAATTCTGATTCAAGGTTGATATTTCTTGGCAAAGTAATTACGTGTTTATCAAAAATTCAGCTGTATTTTATATATGTTGGTGTCATCCGCAACATATGAAATCTTGAATCACTGAATGTTTCCTAAGAAGTTGTCTTGGTACTTATAAAATCAAATTACAGTAGTCTAGGATAACAATATATATCCCAGAATCTAAGAATTAAACTCTCTAAAGGGCACACTCAGTGGAAAAGAGAATCTATTTGCGTTTTCCAGAAATAAATACAGTTGAGAGTACACGTGGTGCGATAACCATTAGATGTGCTCAGTAGTACGGGGGACAGGAGAGATGATGCCATTGCAGAAAATGAATGCCAAATGCACCCATTAACAGTGCTGGACTTGTGCTCCATTGTATGCTTAATGAATGGAATCCACAATTCCTGATCAAAGCTATTAGTTCTTCCTCAGAAACTCTAAAGTGAGGGGTATCAAGTGATACGAAGCAAAGGCAGGTAAATGGAATTGAGGTACATGATCTCACTGAATGGCGGAACAGGTTCGAGGGGCTGAATGGCCCACTCTTTTTCTCATGTTCCTATGTCTAAATTCAGATACTGAGGAATACAATTCATCCACATGAAAAGCTGAACTAAAACTATTTGTAGACATCAAGGGTGCTGAAGAAAAATGAAACCATAACTTTGTATTCAAAGCACATTCATTCTTCAAGCACAAAGCACACAGTCCAGAGAGAGTGCTGCTTCTGATATAAAGGAAACAAAGGGAACAAATACGAACACAGTCATGTCGGAAGTGTGCACGCACTTCTTGCCTGCCATTTTGGCACTTAGGAAGCCAGGTAGCACTTGAAAAATGGGCATTGTGACCCAATTTCTAGCCATCGTCTGTGGCTCCTGCCACAAACTCTGTTCCCATGTCTCTGCTTCTACTGAAAGCTGGGCTAAGCTCTGTGAAGGTTGCTCATGAATGTACAATTGTAACCTTCCTTTCTCTTATCTTTCTCTAGGTGTACCACAGCAAACCAAGACAACTACATGTTCCACTACATCCGGCCATGGTAGCACTTCACAGAACACTCGGTCACTCACTCTGTTCCTCCAAAGCACCAGCTCAGATCCATCCATCCTGAGGGATGCAGTCAGTGAGATAGAGGGGAGTGCACTTGATGAGACACACACCATGAGTGAGCTGAAGCAAGTGGTGCCGATGGCCGTAAACAAGGAAGGGGAGGAGAAACCAGAGGGCGTTCATTGCTGATCCTGGAATGTGTACCTCATCTGTTTTGTGAAGAATGCTTCATGGTCATCAAACATTATTCCAAGCATTCGGGACCCAGCCAAGCAACATGCTGGAAATGGCAGCTTGGCCCTATGCTTTCCCACAGGGAGTAGCTTCCATCCATTACTGATACATATTTGAATCAGAGAAGATACAAAGCTATGGGAAAAGCATAGGGCAGTGGGATTAGTTTTGGACTGCTCCACCAAAGAGCTAGCACAGAGATGAGAGGCCAAATGGCCTCCTTCTACGCTGCAAACCATTGTTTGGTTCTATGGAAGAAGGCACTCGCTGCATTTGCACAGCCTTGCATGGTCTACCAGGAAGTGTGTGGTATGACGACAGATATCCGCAGTGGAGCCTGCCATCCCATGTCTCCTAAGGGCAGTTGGTGATTCTCCCACAGATGCTCAGTCTGCTCTCAAAAAGGCCTGGGTTTGAGAGTGGAATGTTTATCTCTTCAAGCTTCAATAGGTTGGGGAATTCGCATGGGGAAACCCAGTGTGGCACGATTCGAGGTGCTGGGGCAAAAAAGTCAGCAGCACAACAATTATCACAAAGGCTCCTGAAAACCTAAATGCCAACAGAAACAAGTCATGGTGCAGAAATGGCCTGGAAGTTCTTCAAAGAATCTTCCTACTGAGCTATTTAAATGAACTTCCATGTACATAAGAACATAAGAACTAGGAGCAGGAGTAGGCCTTATGGCCCTTCGAGCCTGCTCCGTCATTCAATAGAATCATGGCTAATCTTCGACCTCAACTCCACTTTCCTGCCCGATCTCCATATCCCTTGATTCCCCTGCAGTCCAAATATCTATCTCAGCCTTCAATATACTCCAACGACTCAGCATCCACAGCCCTCTGGGGCAGAGAAATCCAAAGATTCACAACCCTCTGAGTGAAGAAATTCCCCCTCATCTCAGTCTTAAATAGCTGACCCCTTGTCCTGAGACTATGTCCCCTACTTCTAGACTCTCCAGCCAGGGGAAACAACCTCTCAGCATCTACCCTGTGAATCCCCTTCAGAATCTTATATGTTTCAGCTCAGTTCCTAGTAACCCTAGATACCCATTTTATATGAGCAGGTAATACATACAGCATTGTAATGCTAGAAAATTGCATAGACATATTCCGAATGTCATTTTGATCTCATTTTCATGCATAAGCCCACATAGTGGTGTTTCCTTGAGCCATTGAAATTGCAATTGGAAAATTGGACAGGGCAAAAAATGAACAATGATCCAGTGTAACAGATCTCCACCGCTTTTTGCAAACATTAATACCCACATTGTACCCAGAAATCAGACGTTACTGAGCAATACACACCGAATTGAAAAATTAGCATAAAATAGCCAAAATCTCGGATACTTTATTGGTGTGTGCATATTGCAATTGGTACGGGCAACTGAACCCATATTCTGTTCATTTCTAATTGAAGGGACTAATTAAGCAAAGCTAGAAATGACATTAGAAACAGCAACAGAAATAGTCAATGCAAGCTAACCAATTAATTAATACCAATAGTAAGAGTAATAGTAAACAAATATGAAGCTAGAAATTCGAATAGGTCAGAAACCTGCCGGTAACAGCACCGACCAAGGCTAACAGCCGCCCGCAGAGAGAGTGCAGGCAGCACCGGTATTTTGGTGGTGCCTGCTAATTTACAGAGAATCTGTTGTGCAACATGCTCGTTCCGGCGCTAACTTCATCTCGAGGCCGAAGGTTGTGTCTGAAGGCTCAGTGCGGCGTTCTCGGGCAATGTGTTGTTTCGGAACATTTGGTGACGGCTTCTGGGTTTTGGTATCGAGTCCGCTGATGGCCCTTGTCGGGTTGGGGCATTGTGCGCTGCGGCACATCACGAGGCATTTGTTTGTTCACAGCTCCCCTCTTACTTTCGCGGACATTTGTCTGGGTCTTGTGTGGAGTCCACAAATGGGTGCCAGACAGCCGGGCACTCCCACCGTCGCTGGCTGCCATAGCTCCACAGACCTTTCACCCAGTTGGTTGCTGTGTGGAGGTTTGTGCTCCACTATGGTGCTGGAGGGCGAGGGGGATGCAGCTAGCAGTGACAGTGCACTCGTCTGCAGATCACATAGGGGATTCACTCCCTGGTGAGTGGCTCTGAAAGCACAGGCTCAGATCTGGAGGGACTGTGACTGGAAACAGCACAAAGACTGTGGCATAGATGTCCTTAAACCATTGCATGAGACATCAATGGAAATAAATTAAAAAAAGGGGAACATGAACTCTTGGTCAGGTGTTTACTGCTGTAAATGGTGCAGAAGAGAGTTCAATTACATTTTGAACAAAAGCAGACTTTTGAAGAACTCTTGATAAGAATATGCGGTCAAGCCTTTTTCAAAGCAAACTTCCAAACTTTGCATAACATTTTATCAGTTCCTAAACTAGAACCCCAATGTATAAAATTTAAGGAAATACAGCTTTGATTTTTTTCCTAAGATTGTTGTAACTGTAGTACAGTATAGTTTATTTTACTGATGGATGACCAGGGGGAAGATTTGATCAGTGGGAGCAGTTTTCACTCCAATAGCACTCCATAGTTAACAGTTATCCCAGCAGCTGTTTACAGTACGAGTTCTAGCTCACTGCCGGTTTCTCCCGCCTCTCTGCGCTGTCAATGACAGCACGCACGGGCGTGCTTTGGAGAGGGCGGTAAGCGGAGCGGCGAG
Source organism: Squalus acanthias (assembly GCA_030390025.1). NCBI lineage: Eukaryota > Metazoa > Chordata > Chondrichthyes > Squaliformes > Squalidae > Squalus > Squalus acanthias. The sequence goes on from CM059432.1 coordinate 110,833,085, forward strand.
CTCCAAATGGATGAGCGTGCGTCAATTTGGCGTTGCAGTGATTGACGTCATGCTCCTACTAATTAAAATACTTTCCGCAAGCGCAGGCAACGGCAGAGCTGCCGACCTTCCGAAAATGGCAGCCGCCGTGGGACCCGCCGGAAGTGGGAGGAAGTGAGGCGGCTGCCATTTTTTTCAACACAACGGACCTTAACGGCTGGCGCTAACACCTCCAATTTCTAAACCCTCGTTAATATCATGCACAAATGACAAGATACACGGCACATCTCAGCAATGGTAGTTTAATGGAATCATGAGCTTTTATGGTTGAAATTCCTGTTTGGTGGAACAAGTTGGGCTGAGTCCCGTTTCGTATTCATGATGACATTATTGAAAGAATTTCACTCCTTAGCCCATTTTTCTTAACAAAAATAATTTGTGTTGCTTGTCCTGACAAATCAAGGACTAAATAAAGCAACCTATGTAACCGTAGTGACGATAACAACTAATTGACATCTTCCTGAATAGAATGGCTGTCTATTGTACATTTCTGACAGGAACAAATCTGCAAGTCATAGCCCTTGCTTCAGTCGTGACAATTTCATCAATTATACGACTAGCTACACAAGGATAAAATAACCAAGTACCGGTTCATAAATCTGGGTTTGTCAATTCAAAATGCTTTCCTTTTTTTACGATTGCAATTTGTCATGTAGTAATTTCAAACAGCATCTTAAATTCCTCCACTTGGATGTTAAACCATTCACTTAAAATTGATGACAGAGCAGCTGCATACAGTAATTGTACTTCTGAAGCAAAAAAAGGCTGAAGATTGGACTCTACAGTTAGACGAGGGTATGTGCAGAGTGCCAGGGCCTAAACATATCTTAAAGAAAGGTACAATCTTCACGATGCACTTACATTGAGCAAAGATTATTTTCCAGGTGATTTCTCCAAGTGCATTTATGATGCAATGTGGTTCATGCATTTTCACGTAGCTGACTACAATAATTATAATTAACATTCGCATTAAGCCAGTGTAGCAGATCTGGAAGTAGGGTGGATTTAAATATACTCAGCACAATATTCTGTCCCACAACACAGGTGTCTCACACCCATTAACTTGTTTTTCACCATCCTCTGGAATTTACCAATCATATGGAGAAGAGTGAAGTGCGCTTATATGGAGATTGCTCAGGTAATGGACAGTACTGTTATAATGCATACAAAGAAATGGCAGACCAATTAAATGCATATTTTGGTTCTGTCTTCACAAAGGAGGACACAAATAACCTCCCAGAGATGTTGGAGAACATACGGTCTGATGAAAGGGAGGAACTGAAAGAAATCAGTATTTGCAGGGAAATGGTGTTAGGGAAATTGACGGGATTGAAGGCCGATAAATCCCCAGGGCCTGATAATCTACATCCTAGGGTACTTAAGGAAGTGGCCCTAGAAATAGTAGATGCATTGCTGATCATCTTCCAACATTCGATGGAATCTGGAATTGTTCCCATGGATTGGAGGGTAGCTAATGTTACCCCACTATTCAAAAAGGGTGGTAGAGAGAAAGTAGGGAATTACAGACCGGTAAGCCTGACATCGGTAGTGGAGAAAATGCTAGAGTCCATTATAAAGGATGTAATAGCTGAGCACTTGAAAAACAGTGACAGGATCGGACAAAGTCAACATGGATTTACAAAAGGTAAATCGTGCTTGACTAATCTACTGGAATTTTTTGAGGATGTAACTGGGAAAATAGATAAGGGAGAACCAGTAGATGTGGTGTATTTGGACTTTCAAAAGGCTTTCGATAAGGTCCCGCATAAGAGATTAGCGTGTAAAGTTAAGGCACATGGGATTGGGGGCAAGGTATTGACTTGGACAGAGAACTGGTTGGCGGACAGAAAGCAGAGAGTAGGAATTAATGGGTCTTTTTCCGAGTGGCAAGCAGTGACTAGTGGGGTACCGCAGGGATCGGTCCTTGGACCCCAGCTATTCACAATATACATTAATGATCTAGATAAGGGAACTAAATGTAATATCTCCAAGTTTGCAGATGACACAAAGCTGGGTGGAAGTGTGTGCTGCGAGGAGGATACCGAGAAACTCCAGGATGATTTGGACAGGTTGGGTGAGTGGGCAGAAGCGTGGCAGATGCAATATAACGTGGATAAATGCGAGGTTATCCACTTTGGTGTCAAAAACAGAAAGGCAGACTATTATCTGAATGGCAATAGATTGGGAGAAGGGGAAGTGCAACGAGACCTGGGTATCCTTGTGCACCAGTCGCTGAAGGTAAGCATGCAGGTGCAGCAGGCGGTGAAGAAGGCAAATGGTATGTTGGCCTTCATAGCGAAAGGGTTTGAGTATAGGAACAGGGATGTCCTGCTGCAGTTGTACAGGGCCTTGGTGAGACCACACCTTGAGTAGTGTGTGCAGTTTTGGTCGCCTTATCTGAGGAAGGATGTTCTTGCCATGGAAGGAGTTCAGCGAAGATTCACCAGGCTGATACCTGGGATGGCAGGAATGACATATGAGGAGAGATTGGGTCGATTGGGCTTATACTCACTGGAGTATAGAAGAATGAGAGGGGATCTCATCGAAACATATAAAATTCTGACAGGTCTGGACAAACTAGATGCAGGAAGAATGTTCCCGATGGTCAGAGAGTCCAGAACCAGGGGTCATAATCTAAGGATAAGGGGTAAGCCATTTAGGACAGAAATGAGGAAGAATTTCTTCACCCAGAGAGTGGTGAACCTGTGGAATTCTCTACCACAGAAGGTAGTTGAGGCCAAGTCATTAAATATATTCAAGAATGCGTTAGATATATTTCTTAAAGCTAAAGGTATCAAGGGATATGGGGAGAAGGCAGGTACAGGGTACTGAGTTTGGATGATCAGCCATGATCTCATCGAATGGCGGAGCAGGCTCGAGGGGCCGAATGGCCTACTCCTGCTCCTATCTTCTATGTTTCTATGTTTCTATGTAATGCAGCAGAGATTCTCAATTTACTGTTTGCCATGTGCAAATTGAGTAGTGGGTGAAAATGATTGGAAGAGATGAACATCTGCAGGTATTAAAGAGCTTTTAATCAAGCTAAACTGGTTTTAATTTAAAATAAGTTGATTTAATACCAGAAAAGAGAGATCTGCTGTTAAACTGATTAAATCTTAGGCATTCACTGTTGCTAATTCAGTGGTTTACTAATAGGTAATTCCGTGTTGTGAGGTTAATGTTGTCATGTAAGCTTTCTTTAACAGTTAGGGCTGGATTTTCATAGGGCCGTGGAGGCGGGTTTGGAGGCGTGTGGGGGGTTAAAATTGCGAAAAAAGTGGCGGGCAGACCTGATCCCGCCTCCATTCCGCCTCCACGCAATTTTGATAAAATCGTGTGCAGTGTTCCCGACTCCGTCTCGCCTCCAAGAGGCGGGAGAGGCCATTAAAGCCCTTAAGAAGCCCTAAATTGGCTCTGTAATGCCATTTTGAAACGTTTTAGCTAGTTTAACTCTTTTCTGACGTGAAGTACGCCTGATGTGAAACACGCCAGTGAAACCTGGCGGGAGCACAAGTGGATAGCTGACCATCAGCTGCAGGTCCACTATTACAACGGAGATGTGATGAAGGTAGTAGTAGTATTAGGTCTGAAAGTCGCCTCTGATGCTGCTGCATTGAATGTCTTCAGAGACTGCCTGGCCTTTGCTGTGGGAGGACCTGGATGCAAAAAAAAACTCTTTCTCTCTCTCTCTCTCTCTCTCTGAGCTGCTGCTCATTTTGCATCCAGGTCCTCTCACAGCAAAGGCCAGCCAGTCTCTGAAGACCTTCAATGCAGCAGCAATGATGACATCATCAGAGGCGACTTTCAGACTGAAACCACTAATTGGTTCATGGGTTCCAACATGCTGGAACTCAATTGCCCAATTAGGTGAAAATTGCATCAATCTCCCACATCCAATTGTAGTCGGGTGGATAACACGAAATGCGGATGACACGACCCCAACCCACCCCAGTATCAAAATCCAGCCCTTAAGCTCTTGATGTCACAATGAGCATTAAAACAATGTAAGGAGATGCTAAAAAATTGGAATTTTATTTGGATAATTCTTGAACTGGAATTCAGATGCAATAGTTGTATTTATTTAACCATTCATCAGCGATTGTGAGATATCACAGCTTCAGGGTTTCCATTAAAGACACAATAACACACATTAATAACACATGAACACTGTCAATACTGTAAAGATTACTTGCAAGTGTCACCAAAGTAAAGCCTACAATTTTGCATTTAGTGTTTTGGTCATTTCTGTCTCCCCAGTCGGAGAGACTCTCCCAAATATGGGAGCATATAGCAGTCACATTTATCTCTGGAGCTCTAGATACCCCGATGCCAGGACAATAGTAGATGTTATGGTTTAAGGCCAACAGTCAGCCAGCCCCTGAGACAGAGAAAGTACCCCACTGTTCAGTTGAAAAGTCAAAGAACTTTCTTTAAATAGGCTCTCCTGTCAAGTTTGAGGTTATCCACTGTTATATATAAAGTCTAATGTACAGGGCGTCATACCTCAAAGTGAAATAGAGTCATAGAGTCATACACCACAGAAAGAGGCCCTTCGGCCCATTGTGTCGCGCCGGCCATCAAGCCCTGTCTATTTTAATCCCATTTTCCAGCACTTGGTCCGTAGCCTTGTATGCTATGGCGTTTCAAGTGCTCATCTAAATGCTTCTTGAATGTTGTGAGGGTTCCTGCCTCTACCACCCTTTCAGGCAGTGAGTTCCAAATTCCAACCACCCTCTGGGTGAAAAAGTTTTTCCTCAAATCCCCTCTAAACCTCCTGCCCCTTACCTTGAAACTATGCCCCCTGGTTATTGACCCCTCTACTAAGGGGAAAAGTTCCTTTCTATCTACCCTATCTATGCCCCTCATAATTTTGTACACCTCAATCAGGTTCCCCCTCAGCCTTCTCTGCTCTAAGGAAAACAACCCCAGCCTGTCCAGTCTCTCTTCATAGCTGAAACGCTCCAGCCCAGGTAACATCCTGGTGAATCTCCTCTGCACCCTCTCCAATGCAATCACATCCTTCCTATAGTGTGACGACCAGAAAAGCCATGCCTCAAAGTGATGCAGGGTAAATAAAGTGATTGGCTGAAATACCCTCTGTCTGTTCAATTCAAATATTGATTGGTTGAAATATTCTGTTGATTAAATGTGAAGCAACCAAAGGTAAATGTGAATAATCCAAAAGGTACAAAATGCTGCTGCAGTAAAAACACATCTGATAAACAATAGTTTTATATAAAATAATTAAAATCGGCTCCAAACAGGCAGAAACAAAAAAGGACTGTTAAATTACACCTCGTTAGAGACCACACAGAGAAGAACAGATCACCATAGCAACTTGCAGAGCCTGACTCCAGATCGGCTCCAGATTTATTTAACTTATCTACATGAAAGACACTGAAAGAAAGCAAATGGAGTGTCAATCAACCCTGGGGTTGTTCTTGAAGAAGCCAATAGTTGGCAAGCAACTGCCCCAGAGGTGTGGTTCAACAATAAAAGGACTGTCACTAAAAACCCAAGCATGTGAAGGAAGGGTTCGCTTCCTCACTGCTCTGCGACCTCACCGCTTTCTACCTGGATGCACATTTACAGATTGCCTCTGGAACGGACCTGATGACAAGAGAAAACCATGTGCGCCACCACAAACAACAACAACAACTTGTATTTATATAGCGCCTTTAACGTAGTAAAACGTCCCAAGGCGCTGTACAGGAGTATTTTAAGACAGAAAATTTGACACCGATCCACATAAGGATAAATTAGAGCAGGTGACCAAAAGCTTGGTCAAAGAGGTAGGTTTTAAGGAGCGTCTTAAAGGAGGAAAGAGAGGTAGCGAGGCGGACAAGTTTAGGCAGGGAAAACCGTGTCCATCAAGATATTTGGAGGGCCTCAATCAGCCTGAGCAAAATCATGCATATATAAACCTTTATTAGGGTTTCGTTTAAGATTAATTTTTGTTTTCCAAAAGGGTATGCATTTCCGAGAGTCAGAAGATATTATTTTTAATTGCTGTTAAAGCAGTTCTAAACCGTGCATGAACCGAAGATGTTGTTTAATACTAATGATTTTCTAGTGATTTTCTAGTAAGAAAGAAAGAATTGCATTTCTATAGCGCCTTTCACGACCACCGGATGTCTCAAAGCGCTTTACAGCCAATGAAGTACTAGTATATAATAAATGATTGTTTTCTTTACAAAGCCATGATTTAAGAAGTTTTTTTTTAGGAAAATGTGGCCATTAAATGAAACATAAAATGAAACCATGTGGAGATAAAAAGGCATTTCCCCAAATTAAAATCACTTTATGCCTTTTGCCCCTACTCAGCAAATCAGCAAAGACCACAAAATCAGCAGAGTGCTCTGAAGACTTTTTGAAAGTCATTTTGGCAGTCATGTTGTTTTCTGACCAGCAATAAACAACTGCAATTCAATTTTCAACATAATAAATACATTAAAAATTACATAATCATTCATTTATAAAAATCACCAAACTTGCCCATAAGCATAGCCATGGTGCTTCCCTGTGCTAACTTTCTGATGCACAGGCCTCCTGGGGTCTCAGGCTTGAGTTGTGCTCTATTCCAAGGGCTGGCAATATTCTTTGCTCCCAATATTTCCCAGCTTTGCCCACGCTCAGTACTACTCAATGTCTCATTGTAATACACTGTAACCTAACAAACCATGATGGACCATCAGTTTCCCACACACTGACTTTGTGAGTGTTGCTCGGGCCCTCGACATCCTGCTGTTTATAAAACGAGAGAGTATTTTTCTCCATTAATTACAAGAGATCCACTACATTGTGCAATAGATTGGGCCGTATTTTCCGATCGGAGGCTTCCCACGTGCAGAGGCCTCCGATCTGGAAAAAATCTACGCACTTACCTGAGGGCTCCCGAAGTGCGTATAATTGCGATGCTGGGCCTCTCGAACTCCAAGTGCGCAGGGCCCACGTATCCCAGAGGCACATGCAGTTCGCAAGCGTCCCTGGGATCATGTGGGCCATGGGGAGCCAATCAAAGAAGGGAATCTCCCTTCATACACTTGACAGATAGACCTGTCAAATATATGAATGGAGATCAATGAAAAAACATAGTAAAACTTTAAATAAATTTAAAAAACCATCACATTAAAAAATTTGTTGAAATTACAATAAATTAAATATTTTAAACAAAAATGTAATTTTTTGAAAAAAAGAATTCAAGTTTTTTACGGGGCTAAAAATAAACTTACCTTTTTTTAAAGTATTTTTTGAAACTTTTTTCAACTTTTATCCTGGTAAAAGCAGGCCTTACACCTGCTTTTACCAGGCGTAAGAATTCTAAGAGCTTTCTGCGGGCGGAGGGTCTCCAGAAAGTGGAACTATCCGCCCGCAGAGGTCCTTCTCCAGGGAAGGTGTCAGAAAACATATTTGAAAGTTCTTTATCTGAATGCACATAGCATTCGTAACAAAATGGACGAGTTAACGGCACAATTAACTACGTATGGGTATGATCTTGTGGAAATTACAGAAACATGGCTGCAGGGTGACAACGACTGGGAACTAAATATGCCAGGGTATTTAACAATCAGGAAGGACAGGCAGGAAGGAAGGGGAGGTGGGATGGCTATGTTAATAAAGGAAGGAATCACTGTAATACAGAGAAATGATATTGGGTCAAAGGATCAGGATAATGAAACAGTTTGGGTGGAGATAAGGAATAATAAGGGGAAAAAAAACTAGTGGGAGTAGTATATAGGCCTCCTAATAGTTGCAACTCTGCTGGAAGAAGTATTAATCAGGAAATAGTTGGGGCATGTAATAAGGGAACAGCTATAATTATGGGGGATTTTAACTATCATATTAACTGGACAAATCAAATTGGGCAGGGCAGCCTTGAGGAAGAGTTTATTGAGTGTATTAGGGATGGATTTCTTGAGCAGTATGTAACTGATCCTACAAGGGGGCAAGCAACCTTGGACCTGGTCCTGTGTAATGAGTCAGGATTAATTAATAATGTCCTAGTTAAGGATCCCCTTGGAATGAGTGACCATAACATGGTTGAATTCCATATCCAATTAGAGGGTGAGAAGGTTGGTTCTCAAACAAGCGTACTGAGCTTGAATAAAGGAGACTATGATGGTACGAGAGCGGAATTGATTAAAGTGGACTGGGAAAATAGATTAAAGGGTAAGACGGTACATGAGCAGTGGTGTTCATTTAAGGAGTTATTTTACAACTTTCAAAAGAAATATATTCCACTGAGGAAAAAAGGGTGTAAAAGAAATGACAGCCATCCGTGGCTTAGTAACGAAATTAAGGATAGTATCCGACTAAAAGCAAGGACATATAAGGTAGCCAAACTTAGTGGGAGGATAGAAGATTGGGAAGTCTTCAAAAGACAGCAAAAAGTAACTAAAGGATTGATTAAGAAAGGGAAGATAGATTATGAAAATAAATTAGCAAAAAATATTAAAACAGATAGCAAGAGTTTCTATAGTTATATAAAAAGAAAAAGGGTGGCTAAGGCAAACGTAGGTCCCTTAGAGGATGAGACCGGGAAATTAATGGTGGGAAACATGGAGATGGCAAAAATGCTGAACAAATATTTTGTTTCAGTCTTTACGGTAGAGGACACTAAGAATATCCCAACACTGGACAAACAAATGGCTCTGGGGGGGAGGAGCTAAATACGATTAAAATCACTAAGGAATTGGTACTCAGTAAAATAATGGGACTCAAGGTGGATAAATCCCCTGGACCTGATGGCTTACATCCTAGGGTCTTGAGGGAAGTGGCAGTAGGGATTGTGGATGCTTTGGTAATAATTTTCCAAAATTCTCTGGACTCAGCAAAGGTCCCGGCAGATTGGAAAACTGCTAATGTAACACCCTTATTTAAAAAGGGTAGTAGGCAGAAGGCTGGAAATTATAGACCAGTTAGCCTAACATCTGTGGTGGGTAAAATTTTGGAGTCTATTATTAAGGAGACAGTAACGGAACATTTAGATAAACATAATTTAATAGGACAAAGTCAGCATGGCTTTATGAAGGGGAAGTCATGTCTGACAAATTTGCTTGAGTTCTTTGAGGATATAACGTACAGGGTGGATAAAGGGGAACCAGTGGACGTAGTGTATTTAGACTTCCAGAAGGCATTCGACAAGGTGCCACATAAAAGATTATTGCTCAAGATAAAAAATCACTGGATTGGGGGTAATATTCTGGCATGGGTGGAGGATTGGTTATCTAACAGGAAGCAGAGAGTTGGGATAAATGGTTCATTCTCGGACTGGCAACCAGTAGCCAGTGGTGTTCCGCAGGGGTCGGTGCTAGGTCCCCAACTCTTTACAATCTATATTAACGATTTGGAGGAGGGGACCGAGTGTAACATATCAAAGTTTGCAGATGATACAAAGATGGGAGGGAAAGTAGAAAGTGAGGAGGACATAAAAAACCTACAAGGGGATATAGACAGGCTGGGTGAGTGGGCGGAGATTTGGCAGATGCAATACAATATTGGAAAATGTGAGGTTATGCACTTTGGCAGGAAAAATCAGAGAGCAAGTTATTATCTTAATGGCGAGAAACTGGAAAGTACTGCAGTACAAAGGGATCTGGGGGTCCCAGTGCAAGAAAATCAAAAAGTTAGTATGCAGGTGCAGCAGGTGATCAAGAAGGCCAACGGAATGTTGGCTTTTATTGCTAGGGGGATAGATTATAAAAACAGGGAGGTATTGCTGCAGTTATATAAGGTATTGGTGAGACCGCACCTGGAATACTGCATACAGTTTTGGTATCCATACTTAAGAAAAGACATACTTGCTCTCGAGGCAGTACAAAGAAGGTTCACTCGGTTAATCCCGGGGATGAGGGGGTGGACATACGAGGAGAGGTTGAGTAGATTGGGACTCTACTCATTGGAGTTCAGAAGAATGAGAGGCGAACTTATTGAAACATATAAGATTGTGAAGGGGCTTGATCGGGTGGATGCGGTAAGGATGTTCCCAAGGATGGGTGAAACTAGAACTAGGGGGCATAATCTTAGAATAAGGGGCTGCTCTTTCAAAACTGAGATGAGGAGAAACTTCTTCACTCAGAGGGTAGTAGGTCTGTGGAATTTGCTGCCCCAGGAAGCTGTGGAAGCTACTTCATTAAATAAATTTAAAACAGAAATAGACCGTTTCCTAGAAGTAAAGGGAATTAGGGGTTACGGGGAGCGGGCAGGAAATTGGACATGAGGCTGAGTTCGGATCGGTCAGGGCCCTGTGGGTGGCGGAGTGGGCCCAGAGGCTGAGTGGCCGGGTCCTGCTCCTACTTCTTGTGTTCTTTAGATTTGAGGTTAGGATCAGATCAGCCATGATCTTATTGAATGGCGGAGCAGGCTCGAGGGGCCGATTGGCCTACTCCTGCTCCTATTTCTTATGTTCTTATGTTCTTATCTGTCAAGAGCATTCTTGACAGATCGGAAATACCGGTTTCAGCGCATGCGTTGTGCATGCCTGAAACCGGCATTTCCGATGTCCCTACAGGTGGGTACACAGCACATACCCACCCGTAGGGATCGGAATATCTGGGCCATTGTGTTCCATATACTGCAGCACTCCAGTCATTGGTAAACAGAGTGTTCGCCAACTTACCTATTGCTGATACATAAAATTATTATTTCATCAGCCCAACCATCTTCAGCTGCTTCATCAATGACCTTCCCTCTAACATAAGGTCAGTAATGGGGATGTTCGCTGATGACTGCACAGTGTTCAGTGCCATTCACAACTCCTCAGATAATGAAGCAGTCCATGCCCGCATGCAACAATACCTGGATGACGTTCAGGTTTGGGCTGATAAGTGGCAGGTAACATTCGCGCCACAGAAGTGTCAGCCAATGACTATGTCCGACAAGTGAGAGTCTAACCACCTCCCCATGACATTCAACGGCATTACCATCGCCAAATCCCCCACCATCAACATCCTGGGGGGTCACCATTGACCAGAAACTTAACTGGACCAGTCACATAAATACTGTGGCAATAAGAGCAGGTCAGAGGCTAGGTATTCTGCGGCGAGTGTCTCACCTCCTGACTCCCCAAAGCCTTTCCACCATCTACAAGGCACAAGTCAGGAGTGTGAAGGAATATTCTCCACTTGCCTGGATGAGTGCAGCTCCAACAACACTCAAGAAGCTCGACACCATCCAGGACAAAGCAACCCACTTGATTTGCACCCCATCCACCACCTTAAACATTCACTCGCTCCACCACCAGCGTACTGTGGCTGCAGTGTGTACCATCTACAAGATGCACTGCAGCAACTCGCCAAGGCTCCTTCGGCAGCACCTCCCAAACTCGCGACCTCTTCCACCCCGAAAGACAAGGGCAGCAGGCACACGGGAACACCACCACCTCCAAGTTCCCCTCCAAGTCACACACCATCCTGACTTAGAAGTATATCGCCGATCCTTCATCGTCACTGGGTCAAAATCCTGGAACTCCCTCCCTAACAGCGCTGTGGGAGTACCTTCACCACACAAACTGCAGCGGTTCAAGAAGGCAGCTCAAGGGCAACTAGGGATGGGCAATAAATGCTGGCCTTGCCAGCAACTCTCACATCCCATGAACGAATAAAAAAAGTCATTCATACTTTGACCAGTGACTGGGTATTTTCGATGGGAAATTAAGTACAATACTGTCATGGTAAATAAATGAATAAATGTATTGGGAGTTTTAGCTACTACTATTGGTGGAGTAGGGCTGACTGTGATTGGGCACTCCTAGTGAGGAGAGACATTTGAATGGAGCTCAAGTTGGAAAATCACAGGTTGTGGGCCCTAGATTTCCTGAGCTGTGTCCCTGCAAGCACTGGTCCTCCCTGGTGAGCGCCTCTCCATGCTGGGAGTGCTTAATTGTGAAATCAGCATTAGTATCTCTGAGGAGCTTGTAAATTACTATTTCGGAACATATTGGCCAGGATTTTGTCGTCAGCGGTGAAGGAATGCCGTTCATTGTGCTAACAGCTGCCCACAGAGTTTTTGCGGGTTTTTAAGCGGCAAGTTGCTATCACATCATCGGGCGCGACGCCCTCTACAGGGGATCTGTGGCGTATCTGAGCAGAACAAGCAGCAGCGTGTCTCCTCAACCAATCAGATTGAAGAGGCCTCACTGAGTCACGCAGGGCAGGATTTTAACTTGGAGGCGGGTAGGGAGTGGGGGGGCTGGAATGCAGTGGGGAAACTCGGCAGAACGGATTTGCCTCAGGTCCCGCCGAATTTAACGGCAGGGCCTGATTAACATTTGTTTTCTCTATTTCCCGCCCACAGCCAGCCAAATTGAGAGGCTGGCTGTTTGGCTGTCGGGCAGGTAACAGAGAGGAGGGAGGGATCAGAGATTGGGGGTGGCGGGGGCGAAGTTAGGAAGACCGGAGATCAGGGGGGGGTCGGAGATCTGGGGGGCCGGGTAGGAAGGCCGGATGGGGGGCCAATGATTGGGGGCTGGGGAGAGGGTCAGAAGGCCGAGGGGAATTGGAGATTGGAGGCCTCGGGGGCGGGGGGGGGGGGAGGGGGGTGGTTGGGGTGAGATTGGAAGGGTCAGGAGGGGTGTCCGATCATGGAGGGTTGGCGAGGCAGGATTGCTGGATTGAGCAGACAAGTGGAAAGGCACTTAACTCCTGGATCCAGCAGATCTCGCCTTCTTTTAGTTGCTGGGTTCCCTGAGGCCCGGGAAACCCGGCTGCCCAGAGTTAAATTTACAATGATGCTTCAAAATGAGGCACGCAGCCTCATTATAATATTTAAATGGGCGACCCGCCTCCTGGGAGCGGGTTGGCTGCCCACCCACATCCTGCCTCCGTTAAAATGAAAGTGGGCGGGTTGGAGGCAGGTTGGGGTTGGGATTCAGATTTTTAACACTTTAACGGCCGTTTTTTGGCATTAAAATTCCCCCCGCACAGTCTAAACCAGGAAGTATAAATTAGAATATTTAATTCAATGTAAAATCATTGCAGAAAGTGAAATAAAGAGAGGGAATGAAAGATGGGATTAAGAGAGGGAGATACAAGAGTCCGAAAGAAAAAGTCAAACTTATTTTGAAATTTTTACGTTTAAAAAAAATCTTCAACAACAATTAAATTCTGAAGGAATAAAATTCTAAAGGAATAAAATAAATTTTCAGGGCCAGAGGGGTTGTTTGGCAGTAATTAAGACTTATCACGGCGTTAAAATCTTACTTACACCTGAATGGACCAGCCCTAACTATTTCTGCCGTGTTTAGTGGGTATCTAGTGGGTAAGTACAGCAACTTCATGGATTTCAATGCCTTCTTTTAGTTGCTGGGTTCCCTGAGGCCCGGAGGAGCAGAGCAAATCAGACAGCAACTTCCTGATTTCCACGTTTAACTGCGCATGTGCGGACGCCAGAAGTTGCTGTCCTTTTACTCCATAATAACGGTGAGCACGAATAGCCTCACCATTATTTCTATTGCAAAATCCGGGCCAATATTACACAGTAACCTCAGGGGCAACGAGACAACACTAATATGATATACAGGGGAGTTTTCAACAATCACATGAATGAGTATCGCACTTTGACTTCACTTAGATTGTGTGTATACCTTCCATGTCCACGTAGGAGATCATATTTATTTAACAAGTGGACGTGACTGGACACAGCTTAATTGCACTACGTGTGTTTTCTTGAACATATGTTATTGGGTGAGGTCTACTCGTTGTTTAAATCTGGTATTACATCTTATACCATGGGACATCCTTCATATATTAAGGTATATTTAGCTACAATATGATGTCGAATTTAGAAGAGCAATTCTTTTTGAATATTAAAGTAGAAAAGGTCAAAGGCTGTTGAAGTCGGCAGCAGCTTAGCTTTCATTTTAGGTTGCTCGAACGTGCTGTTTGGCCCCAAGTTCAAGTTAGATCATCTCGATATCAATAATTGGGAGTGCTTTTCATGAGCATTGTGTCAAGGCAGAAAATAAATGAGAGCTGTCCCACAGTTGTTTTTGTGAAGGTTCATGTGGGGTCTGCCTCACTCGAGGCTCATCATTAAAGCCAATAATGAGTTGGAATAGACTCAGGGCATTTGACTAGTTATCAAAAGTCAAGTCCACAAAATATCTGTTCATCTATACTCTCTTGCTTACCACGAGTTGTCTGCCCAAGGCATGGTCTCAATTTTCACTTATGTATTACATGTTACGGGATGGAATAGAAAGGGTCACTCAGTGATTCCACACTCTCAGGGAACGCAGGTTGGAGAACCAGGACTACACTCTTGTAGCCCTGTTTCTGATTTCAGCTTCCCTTCAACCATGGCTTTCCCGCTAGGAGAGGGGATCGCAGAATCACTCTGACAGTGACTTAGGTGCTGTTTTTAGAGAACCTTCAGTCAGTGTCTTCTGAAATTTCAAAGGGCCTAACTTTATGCACAGAAGAGTCATTCCGTAAACAGTGAAATAAATTATTTTACATTTGCTATCTAAAATTTAGCAGAATAGGAAAAAAAATAATTTGGTGCTCATACTTAAAATTTATAAGAACACAAGATAAGAACATAAGAAATAGGAGCAGGAATAGGCCACTTGGCCCCTCGAGCCTGCTCCGCCATTCAATGAGATCATGGCTGATCTTGGGCTCAAAGCCACTTCCCTGCCCACTCCCCATAACCCTTCACTCCCTCATCTTGCAAAAATCTGTCTATCTCCACCTTAAATGTATTTAATGACCCAGCCTCCACAGCTCTCTGGGGCAGAGAATTCCACAGATTTACGACCCTCTGAGAGAAGAAATTCCTCCTCATCTCAGTTCTAAAAGGGCAACCCTTTATTGTTAAACTATGCCCCCGAGTTCTACATTTCCCCACGAGGGGAAACATCCTCTCTGCATCTACCTTGTCGTGCCCCCTCAGTATCTTATATGTTTCAATAAGATCACCTCTCATTCTTCTAAATTCCAATGTGTATAGGCCCAACCTGCTCAACCTTTCCTCATAAGTCAACCCCCTCATCTCTGGAATTAACCTAGTGAATCGTTTCTGAACTGCCTCCAATGCAAGTATATCGTTCCTTAAATAAGGAGACCAAAACTGTATGCAGTACTCAAGGTGTGGTCTCACCAATACCCTGTACAGTTGCTTTTATACTCCAACCCCCTTGAAATAAAGGCCAACATTCCATTTGCCTTTTTGATTACTTGCTGTACCTGTATGCTAACTTTTTGTGTTTCATGCACAAGGACCCCCAGCTCCCTCTGAACTGTAGCATTTTGTAATCTCTCTCCATTTAAATAATAATTTGCTGTTTTATTTTTCCTGCCAAAGTGTATAACCTCGCACTTTCCCACATTACACTCATCTGCCAAATGTTTGCCCACTCACTTAGCCTGTCTATATCCCTTTGCAGATTCTTTGAGTCCTCTGCACAACTTGCTTTCCCACCCATCTTTGTATCATCCGCAAACTTGGCTACATTACACTCGGTCCCTTCATCCAAGTCATTAATGTAGATTGTAATTAGTTGAGGCCCCAGCACCGATCCCTTTGGCACCCCACTAGTTACCGTTTGCCAACCAGAAAATGACCCATTTATCCCGACTCTCTGCTTTCTGTTAGTTAGCCAATTCTCTGTCCATGCTAATATGTTACCCCCAACTCCATGAGCTCTTATCTTATGCAGTAAACTTTTATGTGACACCTTATCGAATGCCTTCTGGAAATCCAAATACACCACATCCACTGGCTCACCTTTGTCCACCCTACTCGTTACATCCTCAAAGAACTCCAGCAAGTTTGTTAAACATGATTTCCCTTTCATAAAACCATGCTGACTCTGCTTGACTGCATTATGATTTTCCAAATGCCCTGCTGCTGCTTCCTTAATGAAGGACCCCAGCATTTTCCCAATGACAGATGTTAGGCTAACTGATCTATAGTTTCCTGCTTTCTGTCTCCCTCCTTTCTTAAATAGGGGTGTTACATTTGCGGTTTTCCAATCCGCTGGGACCTCTCGAGAGTCCAGGGAATTTTGGTATATTGCAACCAATGCATCCACTATCTCTGCAGCCACTTCTTTTAAGACCCTGGGATGCAGGCCATCTGGTCCAGGGGACTTGTCGTCTTTTAGTCCCATTATTTTACCAAGTACTATTTCCTTAGTGATAGTGATTGTCTTTAGTTCCCCCCTCCCTGTGGCCCCTTGATTATCCATTATTGGGATGTTGTTAGTGTCTTCTACCGTGAAGACAGATACAAAATATTTGTTCAGAGTCTCTGCCATTTCTCCGTTCCCTATTATTAATTCTCTAAGAGACCAACGTTTACTTTAGCTACTCTCTTGCTTTTTATATACCTGTAGAAGCTCTTACTTTCTGTTTTAATATATCTTGCCAGTTTACTCTCATAATTCATCTTCTCTCTCTATTTTTTTTTAGTCATCCTTTGCTGGTTTTTAAAAATTTCCCAATCTTCTGATCTCCTACCAATCTTGGCAACATTGTATGCCTTCGTTTTCAATTTGATACCATCCTTTACTTCCTTAGTTAGCCACGGATGGTGCTCCCTTCTCTTAAAATCTTTCTTTCTCACTGGAATATATTTTTGTTGAGAGTTATGAAATGTCCACCACTGAATTTCAACTGTCGTACCCTTTAATTTATTTATCCAGTCCACTTTAGCCAGTTCTGCCCTCATGCCATTGTAATTGCCTTTGTTTAAGACGAGGACACTGGTTTGAGACACAACTTTCTCACCCTCCAACTGAATTTGAAATTCAACCATGCTATGATCACTCTTTCTGAGAGGATCCTTTACTATGAGATAATTTATTAATTCTGTCTCATTACATAGTACCAGATCCAAGATAGCCTGTTCCCTGGTTGGTTCCATTACATACTGTTCTAAGAAACCATCCCAGATGCACTCTATGAACTCCTCCTCAAGGCTACCATGGCCAATTTGATTTGTCCAATCAATATGGAGATTAAAATCACCCATGATTATTACCGTACCTTTTTTACAGGCCTCCATTATTTGTTGATTTATACTCCATCCAACAGTATTGCTACTGTTCGGGGGCCTGTAGACTATGCCCACCAGAGACTTTTTCCCCTTATTATTTTTTATCTCCACCCAAACCGATTCTACATCTTGATCTTCCAAGCCAATATCACTTCTCACCACTGCACTGATCCCATCCTTTACCAACAAAGCCACCCCACCTCCCTTTCCTTTCTGTCTATCCTTCCGAATTATCAAATACCCTGGAATATTCAATTCCCAGCCCAGGTCACCTTGCAACCATGTCTCTGTAATGGTGATCAGATCAAACCCATTTGTATCTATTTGTGCCGTCAACTCATCTATCTTGTTACAAATGCTGCATGCATTCAGATAGACAGCTTTTAATTTTGTCTTTTTACCATTTCTCCTTGTTTTGGCCGCATTTTCTGTTGCACTCTTATTTTTAAACATTCTGTCCCTTCCTGTCACACTCTGGTTATTATTTCCCCCATCTCTATCCTGCTCTATTTCTTTCTCATTTCTCATTGACTGGTGGTGGGAAAATTATTTAGAAAGACATGGATTAATCAAGGATAGTCAGCACGGATTTGTTAAGGGAAGGTCGTGTCTGACAAACTTGATTGAATTTTTTGAGGAGGTAACAAGGAGGGTAGATGAGGGTAGTGCATTTGATGTAGTGTATATGGACTTTAGCAAGGCTTTTGATAAGGTTCCACATGGCAGACTGGTCACGAAGTTAAAAGCCCATAAGATCCAGGGCAAAGTGTCAAGTTGGATTAAAAACTGGCTCAGAGGCAGGAAGCAGAGGGTAATGGTTGATGGGTATTTTTGTGACTGGAAGGCTGTTTCCAGTGGGGTTCCGCAGGGCTTAGTACTAGGTCCCTTGCTTTTTGTGGTATATATCAATGATCTAGACTTGAATATAGTGGGTATGATTAAGAAGTTTGCAGACGATACTAAAATCGGCTGTGTGGTTGATGCTGAAGAAGGAAGCTGTAGACTGCAGGAAGATATCAATAAATTGGTCAGGTAGGCAGAACAGTGGCAAATGGAATTCAATCCGGAGAAGTGTGAGGTAATGCATTTGGGGAGGGCTAACAAGGAAAGGGAATACACATTAAATGGTAGGACACTGAGTAACGTAGAGGAACAAAGGGACCTTGAAGTGCATGTCCACAGATCCCTGAAGGTAGCAGGCCAGGTAGATAAGGTGGTTAAGAAGGCATACGGAATGCTTGCCTTTATTAGCCGAGGCACAGAATACAAGAGCAGGGGGGTTATGCTTCAACTGTATAAAACACTAGTTAGGCCTCAGCTAGAGTACTGCGTGCAGTTCTGGTCACCACATTACAGGAAAGATGTGATTGCACGAGAGGGGATAGAGGAGATTTACAAGGATGTTGCCGGGAGTAGAGAATCTTAGCTATGAGGAAAGACTGGATAGGCTGGGTTTGTTTTCCTTGGAACAGAGGAGGCTGAGGGGAGACCTTATTGAGGTGTATAAAATTATGAGGGGCCTAGATAAAGTGGATAGAAAGGACCTATTTCCCTTAGCAGAGGGGTCAAAAACCAGGGGGCACAGGTTTAAAGTAATTGGTGGGAGGTTTAGAGGGGATTTGAGGGGAAATGTCTTCACCCAGAGGGTTGTGGGGGTCTGGAACTCACTGCCTGAAAGGGTGGTAGAGGCAGGAACCCGAACCACATTTAAAAAGTACTTGGATGTGCACTTGGGATGCTGTAACCTGCAGGGCTACGGACCAAGAGCTGGGAAGTGGGATTAGGCTGGATAGCTCTTTGTTGGCCGGCGCGGACACGATGGGCCGAAATGGCCTCCTTCCGTGCTGTAACTTTCTATGATTCTATGACTTGTTTAATTCCCGCTCACCTGGACCCTCCCCCCGACTATTTAATTTAAAGCCCTCTCTACAGCCCTAGTTATTCGATTCGCCAGGACTCTAGCCAAACGGAACAGCTCCCTCTTATCCCAGTACTGGTGCCAGTGCCCCACAAATCGAAACATATTTCTCCCACACCAGTCTTTGAGCCACTCGTTCATTTCTCTGATCTTATTTACCCTATACAAATTCGCTCGTGGCTCTATATTCATTCATTATGCGGACCTATATTCATTATATGTTCTCTATAGTAAAAAAGGAACACAAATAGAACTACGTCTTAGTTTCCAGAACCAGTAGCATTTGTCCTGCTTACTAACCCTGAATGGTCTAAAGCCTTTCAAAAGGACAGGAAGGTGCAATTAACATAAGTGTCACCCTCTGCTCTCTCTATTTTGAATTTTATGATGAACATCCAAGCAAATGGGAAAACAGTCCTAGTTTTGCTTGATGCCAGAAAGAAAAAATAATGCTGAAATGTGACCGGTGAATACTTGAATTAAAAAGAGCTGGTCTGATGGTGCTTTAGCAATGGTGTGGATGAGCCTCGAGGGAACATGGGAGCCCAGAAGTGACCTGACCTTGGTTCTTTAAAAAATATTGGCACTCGATACATGTACACTCAATCAGGTTGGCAGCCACTTGTGGTTGCAACAGCAGATGGAGGATGACAACAGACTAATGGAAAATAACGGAGAATTACATGGTGGATCATAAAAGTAGGGAAGCTGCAGCATTGAAAATTATACATCATGGTTTGTTAGCTTACAATGTATTACAAAGTATTAGAGCCCAGAAACAGGTCATGCGGGTGTTTATACTCCACACAAGCCTTCTCCCACCCTTCTTCATCTAACCCCATCGCTATATCCTTCTATTCCTTTCTCCCTCATGTGCTTATCTGTGTCTTTTTTGGGGTGGCAGACGGTGACTAGTGGGGTACCGCAGGAATCAGTGCTTGGGCCCCAGCTATTCACAATATATATCAATGATTTGGATGAGGGAACCAAATGTAATATTTCAAAGTTTGCTGATGACACGAAACTAGGTGGGATTGTGAGTTGTGAGGAGGATGCAAAGAGGCTTCAAGGCAATTTAGACAAGTTGAGTGAGTGGGCAAATACATGGCAGATGCAGTATAACGTGGATAAATGTGAAGTTATCCACTTCGGTAGGAAAAACAGAAAGGTAGAGTATAGTTTAAATGGTGCTAGATTGGGAAATGTTGATGTACAAAGGGACCTGGGTGTCCTTGTACAGCAGTCACTGAAAGCAAACGTGCAGGTGCAGCAATCAGTTAGGAAGGCAAATGGTATGTTGGCCTTCATTGCAAGAGGATGAGAGTACAGGAGCAAGGATGTCTTACTACAGTTGTACAGGGCCTTGGTGAGACCACACCTGGAGTACTGTGTGCAGTTTTGGTCTCCTTATCTAAGAAAGGATATACTTGCCATTGACAGAGTGCAGCAAAGGTTCACCAGACTGATTCCTGGGATGGCAGGACTGTTGTATGAGGAGAGATTGGGTCGACTAGGCCTGTATTCACTCGAGTTTAGAAGAATGAGAGGGGATCTCATTGAAACGTATAAAATTCTTACAGAGCTAGACAGACTGGATGCAGGGAGGATGTTTCCCCTGGCTGGGGGGTCTAGAACGAGGGGTCACAGTCTCAGGATACGGGGTGGGACATTTAGGACTGAGATGAGGAGAAATTTCTTCACTCAGGAGGGTGGTGAACCTGTGGAATTCTCTACCACAGAAGGCTGTGGAGGCCAAGTCACTGAATATATTTAAGAAGGAGATAGATAGATTTCTAGACACAAAAGGCATCAAGGGGTATGGGGAGAGAGCGGGAATATGGTATTGAGATAGAGGATCAGCCATGATCATATTAAATGGCGGAGCAGGCTCGAACGGCCGAATGGCCTCCTCCTGCTCCTATTTTTCTATGTTTCCTCTTAAATGCATCTCCGCTCGTCGCCTCAACTACTCCCTGTGGTAACGAGTTCCACATTCTAACCACTCTCTGGGTAAAGAAGTTTCTCCTGAAATCCCTACTGGATTTATTAGTAACTACCTTATATTTATAGTTATAAAGACTTCTCTATCTCCATTTCTGGGGATAGACTGTATTCACTATAAGCGACTCCCACAGCTATCTTGACTACCCTTCCTCCCACCCCGCTTCCTGTAAGGATTCTATTCTATTCTCCCAGTTTCTCTGTCTTGTAGGGTTTGGCCGGTGCCAACATCAGTGGGTGCATGGGCCTGAAGGATTTTTGGACTTTTAAAATGGAGATGCACATGGGCTGCGTTCCAAAATGGAGTTTGGACTTCTCCACTTTAAAAAAAAGATTGACTTTTGGTTTCTGTGAAGATAGCAGGAACTGTCTGTCTTTTGGGTTGCCATGGGATCAGTCTCAATGCGGACGTCATGAAAGGCAGGGGCCTTATCTAGCTTGGTTCAGTGTAACCGACAGGGTGGGTATTTTAGTCTAAGGTTATAAGCTAGTGTCCACGGTCACCTACTCATTATGCCGTAAGCGAGAGGAGTAGGGGTTGTCGTTTTGTGAGTGTAATAAAAGGAATCGATCTTTGACCAACCTGAACCGTTTCGTTTCGTCTGAGTAAATTATAATCTATCCATAGTAACTCCTTGGGTCCGAACTTGGGGGTTGCAGGGCTTGTGGTTCGCGGTATAATTCGGAAGACCAACCGGGTGGCATCCACAGTAATCCCGCTGGGGACGCTGCACATCAGGCATAGGAGAAGACCTATCTGGCCTTGGTCTCTCTCTCTGTGTGGGATTACCCGCTAATTGACGGGCTAGGCAGGGACTATTGGCAAAAGCTCCTGCTGTCCAAGGGAAACAACCCAAACCGGGGAGTTTTTAATGCATGGGTCGACTCAAGGGAGAGTCATAGAAACACGGGGCACGCAAAAACACCCTACAGTCTCCGCCGCATCTGCTCTGACGATGCCACCTTCCATACTAGTGCCTCCGATACATCTCCCTTTTTCCTCAACCGAGGATTCCCCTCTACTGTGGTTGACACGGCCCTCGACTGTGTCCGTTCCATTTCCTGAACTTCTGCTCTCACCCCTTCCCCTCCCTCCCAGAACCACGATAGGCTTCCCCTTGTCCTCACCTTCCATTACCCCCACCCCGCCAGCCTCCACATTCAACATATCATCCTCCACGATTTCCACCACCTCCAGCGTGATCCCACCACCAAACACATCTTCCCCTCCCCTCACCTCCCCTTTCAGCATTCCGAAGGGACCGCTCCCTCTGCGACACCCTGGTCCACTCCTCTACCACCCCCAGCACCCCTTCCCGTGCAAGTGCAGGGGATGCAACACCTGCCCTTTTACCTCCTCCCTTCCCACTGTCCAGGGCCCCAAACACTCCTTCCAGGTGAAACAGTGATTTACTTGTACTTCTTCCAATTTAGTATACTGTATTCGCTGCTCACGATACAGTCTCCTCTACACTGTGGGAGACCAAACGGAGATTGGGTGATCGCTGTGCAGAACACCTACTTTCAGTCCACAAAGCCTGACCCTGAGCTTCCGGTTGCCAGTTATTTTAATTCTCTGCTCACTCCCACTCTGACCTCTCCGTCCTCGGCCTCTTACAGTGTTCCAATGAAGCTCAATGTAAGCTCAAGGAACAGCACCTCATCTTTCGATTAGGCATTTTACAGCCTTCTGGACTCAACATCGAGTTCAACAATTTCAGATCATAACTACTGCTCCCATTTTTTCACACAGCAGCTGCTGGTAATGATCGTGTTGTTATCATTTACACCTCTTCTAGACCCATCTTTTGTTTCTTTACTTGTCCCATTACCATCTCCTTTTACCTTGCACCATCATCCCTTTTGTCATTTAATCTCTCCTGCCTTCCACCCTATCACAGACCTTCCCTCCCCTCTCCCCTTTCCCTGCCTCTGTACTTGTTTAAAACCTGTTACATTTTTAACTTTTTCCAGTTCTGTTGAAAGGCCATCAACCTGAAACTTTAACTCTGTTTCTCTCTCCACAGATGCTGCCCGACCTGCTGAGTATTTCCAGCATTTTCTATTTTTATTTTAGATTTCTAGCCCCTGCAGTATTTTGCTATTGTGTTAAATTTATGGCCCCTAGTTCTGGTCTCGCCTGAAAGTGGAAACATCTTCTCTACATCTACCCTTCATAATCTTAAAGATTTAAAAGGGAGTTGGACAGGAACTTGAGGATGAGCAACTTACAGGGTTACAGACAAAAAGTGGGAGTGTGGGACTGAGCACGACTGCTCTTTCAAAGAGCCAGCACAGGCACGACGGGCCGACTGGTCTCGTGTGCTGTTAAGTTTGTATGATTCTATGACTTCTATCAGGTCATCTCTCAGTCCTCTCTTTTCTAGAGAAAACAGACCAAGTCTGTTCAATCTTTCCTTATAGGTGTAACTTATCAGTTCTGGTCTCATTCTACAAAATCATTTTTGCACTTTCGCCAGTGCCTCTGTGTCCTTTTTATAATATGGAGACCAGAACTGTTCACAGTACTCCAAGTGTGGTCTAACCAAGGTTCGATACAAGTTTAGCATAACTTCTCTACTTTTCAATTCTATCCCTCTAGAAATAAACGGTAGTGCTTGGTTTGCTTTTATATGGCCTTATTAACACAACTTTTAGTTATTTTGTGTATCTATACCACCAGATCCTCAACCCCATTTAGACACTTATTTTCCAAGGAGTATGTGACATCCTTATTCTTCCTACCAAAATGTACTACCTCACACTTATCTATATTGAAGTTCATTTGCCAATTACACACACATTCTGCAAGTTTATTAATGTCTTCCTGTATTTTATCACAACCTTTCATAATCAACTACCCCCCCAATTTGGTGTCATCCACAAATTTTGAAATTGTACTTCCAATTCCCGAGTCCACATCATTTATGTAAATGGTGAACAACAGTGGCACCTGGACTGGTCCTTGTGGAACACCACTTCCCACCATTTGCCAGTGAGAGTTTTCACCTTTAACCCCTACTCACTGTTTTTTGTTTTGGAGCCAGCTTGCTATCCATTCTGATACTTGTCCTCTGACTCCACCTTATTCATGAGTCCACCATGCAGTACCTTATCAAAGGGTTTTTGGAAATCCAAATATATTGCATCTACTGTATCACCCTATCTAGCCTTTCTGTTACTCCAAAGAATTCAATAAGGTTGGCCAAGCATGACCTTCCTTTTGGAATCTGTGCTGACTGCTCCTTATTATATTCTCAGTTTCTAGATGTTTTTCTAATACATCTTTGAGTATGGATTCCATTATCTTTCCTCCCACCGACGTTAAGCTAATTGGTCTATAGTTCCCTGGGCTTGTTCTGTCTCCCTTTTGACATTAGCTGTCCGGCAGTCCTCTGGCACTATTCCCTTTTCTAATGAATTTATATATATATGTAATCATACCTCTGCTACCTCTTCTCTAACTTCTTTTAACTTGTGCAAATGCAATCCAGGGGTTTTATCCTCTCCAAGATTGATTAATTTATCAATTATCTCCCCCCTTTCTATCTTAAATGTCTTTATATCATTTTTGTTATCTTCTTCTAATATCATGTCAGCCATGTTAGTTTCCCTGGTAAATACTGAGGCAAAGTAATTATTCAGTATTTCTGCCATTTTGCCGTCCGTACCTGTGAGTTTATCGTGTGTATCTTAGTGGCCCGATCCCTATTCTGATTTTTCTTTTGTTATTCATGTGTCTGTACTAGTCTGTACCTTGCTTTTTTTTTATATATTCCTTGATAATTTAATTGTGTAGTTTCTCTTAGCCTTCCTAATTGTTTTATTTTCCACTTCTTTCCGAATCTTTTCGTACCTTTGTCATCCTCTCCTGTGTTGTCTATGGACTTTTTCTTTAGTTTCCATGTTTCCCTTATTTCTTTATTCATCCATGGTGTGTCATTACTGGCTAATGTGTTCTTGCTTTGTAGTGGGATATATTTCTCCTGGACTCTATTGATCACCGTTTTAAATGTTTCCCACTGCTGTTCTATTTCTATATTTGTCAGTAAATGCTTCCTGTTTACTTTCATTTACTTTTCCTAGTTCCATTCTCATCCCTTTAAAATCAGCTTTTATCCAATGTATTACTTTGGTCTTTATCTTACTTATGTCCTGTCAATCTTTATCTTAAACCTTATTATGTTGTGGTTAACGTTGGTATCTGAATGTACAGAGGGTTCCCTTCTGTTCTTTTTGCAATATAATCTTCATGATCTCATATCTTCAACCAATAATTCAGGAAGCTTCAAAGTCACCAAATGTTACAACATCCTCAGTATCAAATCATTTATCCGAATGTCCTTGCAAGTTAGATCACTGCATTTTCTGTTGGATAGAAGGTAATTTTAACCCATCTTTCGTCTTAAATGCTCTTGGAGTTCCTGTGGTTCTTTGCTAACTTACAATCAAATATAGTTTTCACAGCTGGAAGCACACAGGACAAAATTCTGCACTTTTGAAGTACAGTCTGGAATCAAATCACTGACAGGAAGGGGCTGAGAGATGGCTGGGTGCCTTTTGTATGTGGTAGGACAAGCACAGGCAGTGTAAATGATGTAAATAGCTGTAACTACTATCTATACTAGAAAGTTTTCAGCTCATGGTAATACGGCGGTGTTCGAGTCCTGACCCCTGGAGTGTGAAGAGAAAAAACAATGGAATCACATATATTTCACTGCTGCAGAGCTTGGAAATGGCAATTACTCAAACATATATTACCAGACTATTCCTGATTAGAAACCTACATTCCACAAATCTTCTATCATGGAGACCTGCTCCACGAGCTAACATCTTATCTATTTTCTGCTGATTTGTCTATTTGTGTCTCATAAGCACTTAACAATCTAGAGCATCTGCTGAGAATGATTAAGTATCACGTTATAATGCATCCATGGGACAGAACAGGCAATATGCAAGAGAAGTCATATCTTCTCTCCAGAAGGAAGCCAGGAATAAGCATTAATATTTATTTAGCAATAAAGCCTTGCAACAATCAGTAGCAGGTAAAGAAGTCTATTGCACAGAAGAGGAGCTATTACACTGTTGGATGTATACAATAGGCCACCAAATAGTGGGAAGAAGGCAAAGGAGCAAATTTTCAGAAAGATGCAAGAACAATAGAGTAGTGGACTTCAATTATCCTAATATTGACTGGGATAGTAACAGTGTAAAGGGCAAAGAGGGGTGGAATTCCTGAAATGTATACAGGAGAACTTTCTTGATCAGTGTGTTTCCAGCCCAATGAGGAAGGAAACTGTATCTAGTTCTGGGAATGAATTGGGGCAAGTGGAGCATGTTTCAGTGAGAGAGTATTTGGGAAACAGTGATCACATTATCATTAGGTTTAGAGTAGTTATGGAACAGGACAAGGAACAAGGGCTAATTTCAGGGCTCAGGTGGATTAAAATCAAAGATCGGCAGATAAAAAAGTAAATGAGAAATGGGAGGCCTTCAAAAAGGAGCTAGTTCAGGTACAGACTAGACACATTCCCACCAAGGGCATCCAAAGCTATAGCTCCCTGGGTGACTAAAGGTTAAAAGATTAAAATGAAACAGAGAAAGGACGCTTATGATAAATGTCAGACTCATAGTTCAGTAGAGAGCCAAGCTGAATACAGAAAGTACAGAGGAAAACTGTAAAAGGAAAAAAGAGGGACAAAGAGAGCAGATTAACAGGCAACATAAAAGGGAACCCAGAAGTCTTTTATAAACATAACTGATTAGGGACCAAAAAAGCAGATCTTCTTGTGGAGGCATTAGGCATGGCTACGGTACAAAATGAGTACTTTGCATCAATCTTCACTGAAGAGGAAGCTGCCAATGTCACAGTAAAGGAGCAGTTTGTAGAGAAATTGGATAGAATAAAAATAGATAAAGAGGAGGTACTTAAAAGGTTGGCAACGCTAAAAGTAGAAAAGTCATCCGGTCCGGATGGAATCCATTCTAGGTTACTGAGGGAAGTAAGGGTGAAAATAGCACAGGCTCTGGCCACAATCTTCCAATCCTCCTTCAATATGATGTGGAGATGCCGGTGTTGGACTGGGGTGGACAAAAGTGAGAAGTCGCACAACACCAGGTTATAGTCCAACAGCTTTATTTGAAATCACAAGCTTTCGGAGCGCTGCTCCTTCGTCAGGTGAAGTGACCTTCAATATGAGAGTGGGGCCAGAGGACTGGAGGATTGCAAATGTTACACCCTTGTTCAAAAGAGGGGAGAGGGATAAGCCAGGTAACTACAGGCCAGTCAGCCTAACGTCAGTGGTGGGGAAACTTTTAGATGCCCTTCCCTGGCTTGCTGAGCCATTTGTGTTCGGGTTGAAGCACTTTTCCCATTTTTTTAGGTGCAGAAGGGAATTCAGCTTTAAGAGTTGAAGACTTCCATTTGAGAATTCTTTTTAATGTTTTTTTTTCAGAAGGCAGTTGAGCTCTAAGGGCTAAAAACTGCCTATTTTTACATGATTTTTATTTTTTTCATTTCAGCAGGCAGTTCCCCTTTCTGAAATGACAGCCTTGCTTTAAGAGAAGGCTGTTCTTGCTGCTATGATGCTTCAGCCACGCTACATTGGGCCTCCTGTCACCACAAAACTCTCCTTGCACGGTGAGTTTAGCGCTGGGCTAATGTTCATTCCACCAGCGCCAATATCCCGGTCCTGCCAGCGCCATCAATTTCAGCGGCCGTTAACTCTGGCCCGCAGTGGCACCGTCAGGATTTAGCAATCTCGAATTTCTAGCCCTATGACTTTTAAGAAGTACATTTTGCTGGGGTTCACTCCTAGCAGAGAGCCTGTGCATGCATCAAAGATAAGGCTATAAATCTACAGGGCTAATTCTGAGACCAACACTTCCATCTAGTGAGGCCCTGGGAGTGCTTTATAGCTGCCAGCTGCCCATTTCTTGCCTACAAAATGGGCTGGCCAGCTGTTGAAAATCAGGGGGGCTGGGGTACCTTGGCCACCCCATTTATGCCCAAGGCCCACCTGATACAGTTTTCAGGCAGGCCTGTAAATGGGCCAGCTGCTGACCCACCAAAATTCAGCGGGAAGCTGCTTAAATATTGAAGTCAGTTCTATGCCGGTTGTCGGACCCAGATTGCAATTTTCAGGTACAAATGGGCGGACCATGCACCACACACACTCTGCCACTTTGCCGCTTTGAGCAGCCCAACAAGCAGTCCTGCTGGAGGCTGCAGAAACGGCTGCAGAAACTGCCAATTTCGGTCACCTTCAGATTCAATTATTCCAATGCTCTCCTGGCCGACATCCTGATTTCCACTCTCCATAAACCTCAGCTCATCCAAAACACTACTACCTATATCCTATCCCACACCTCGTCGCACTCGCCCAGCCCTGCTCCTTCTGACCTACACTGGCTCCTGGCTCCCCAACACCTCCAATTTTAAATTCTCATCTTTGTGTTGAAATCCATTCAAGGACTTGCCCCCATTATCTCTCTCATCCACCAGCCAAATAACCCCCTCCCCCCAAATTCTTTGTTCCTCTGACACTGCCCTCTTGTGCTTCCTCTGTTCTTTTGCCGCACATTGGCAGGTGGCCTTCAGCTGCCTCGGTCCCAATCTCTGGAATTCTTTGTGTTCTTGGGATAATACCAATGCTGGCAAGGCCACATTTATTGCCCAACCTTTCCTCATCTAGTGCAAGTCGCATCTAAAAGGTCATGAAATGGAGCTAATTCCACGTGATAGCCTTGGACCATCTCATTTGCAACAGTAGTCATATTAAGTGCAAACCAAGCAAGGATAAAGAGCACGCTAGTGGTATATAAAATTTAAGAGGATGAGGACAATTAAAGGCGAGTATCGCAATGGAGAGCAAAAGGTTCAGGATCAGAAAGCACCTCATGAGACAGGGGATTAAGAAATGACAGATAAAAATGAACGCAATGGAAACCCCAAGCAGGCTTGAGGCTGTAGGTGACCAGTTCTGTTACTCGCTGTGCCAGCCCTGTTGTGCATAGTAATTGGCTTCATTGGCTGTAAAGCACTTTGGACATCCTAAGGTCGTGAAAGGAACTATATAAATGCAAGTTCTTTCTTTATTCCTTTTTAAGAGTTGGTGTCCTTACAGCAGGTAACTCAGATTGACAGCTGCCTCTGCTAACCCAGACCCTGTTAAGAAACTTCCCTGAAACCGTTGCCCGCTGACTGGTGACAATGCATGCTGATATGATTGGTGGTATATTGGTGGGTATGGCTATGCAGGCTTCGTTGGATAATGATCACCCTGCCATGTCTTCATTTATGCAGTGCCACGTAAAGATTGGCATTCTGTGATCAGAATGCTTCTAAAGAACAATCCAACACAATGGTTAGTAAGGCATTCTTACTGCGCCAACACACCTACTGCCTCATCACCTTCTAGAGTCCTTTCCTCTCCTCCCTGCGTCCTTTCTTCGGTCACACATCTTCCCTGTCTAATGCTTCTCATTGTCACCACTCTGCACTGCAACATCTTAGAATATTCTGAGGAGGTGAGGTTTGAGGAGAATGTGCAAATTAAACATTTTGATTCTACCATTTGCCTGCTGAGCATTGACTATGTCAAGGAATGGTGTGGGAGCAGGGGAGCCTTAAAAGTGGAAAATAAAAGTACAAAATAAGATAGGGGGAGAGGAGAGAAAATGCAGGAAGTTCATTTAGGATAAGGTATATACAGTTAAATTGTATAATCACTGAGCAGGTGTACACTTGAAGCATGTAGACCGTAAACTGTAGAATGGACTGTGTCCGACAGAAGGTTCATCGCTATCGGAATAATGACAAAGAAATGGTGAAAATGCTGCAATAAAGCAAACTGCGTTCATTATAAAGCACTGCCTCATGTACAGAAACAACATCTCACTATGAAATCACAGCAATCACAACTCCAGAAGTTTGCTGTATATTGTTCTCAATAAATCTGAAACAAAAGTTTATTTGAATTATCAGAAAAACTATTCATCTATTGAAATAAACCTTCAGTAACTCCCAAAACTACTTCGATTGTTTGCCAATCTGAAGTGATAGGGCTTAATCTTTTTGTGAGCTCGCCAAAAATGCAACACTTTTTGTACTTTTCATTTTAAACATGCTCACCAGAAGAATGTGACTGATAAAAAATATTGTATCATTAGTTTTCTGTTTCATTATTCTGAAATAAGCTTTTTTTAGCACATTTGCTAAATTAACACCTCTAGTAAAATACAGCAATCTTTAAACCTGCCTGGCAGAGTTCCATGCCAATTGCTTTCCTGCCCTTTTCATTTTAATTAGTCTGGTGCACTTGCTATCAATCCTGCTCAAAAGACAGATTCCTCGTATCCAATTCATCTTGCAGCTGTCAAGAAAGCAGACAAGGTCATTTCACAATCGCAATGCAGTAAAGTCTATTTATTTCCTATTGAAGACTAGCTCCTTAAGACCATGAATGGCTTTGGGTGTTGTTTGGAGTGTTGGGCTAGAAATTGGGTACCTTAGCGCCTCCCATTAGCACCTGCGGGGGGGGCGGTAACGGGGTGCAAACGACCTTTTGCCCGGGCGCGGCGAACGTCTCCCGCTAAATTCAGCGGGAGTTTAGCGGCAGCGGTAACCGGTAGCAGCCCGCTCCGCTGCGCAGGCGATGACGACGTCATCACCGTGAGCAGAGCTCCGTTTTCGCTCCACCTGCAAAATTGGCCCGTGCCCCCTGAATCTGTGTCGGGGGGCGGGGACGGAGCGGCAGGAGGCTCGCAGGGCACTAAGTAAAGGGGAGGTGGCTGACGGGGGGAAAAAAAAATCGTCCGACTTACTTGTTGCGGCTCATTGCGTCTTTAAACGCGGGGTCCGTGCCGCGATCTGGCAGCCCGGCACTCATGTGCCACGCTGCTGGCACGGCACCCTGCTCCCCGGTGGTCCAGGTAGGGCCGAGTTGTGGGCTTTAATGAGGGGAAGAGCCCTTCCATGCGGCAGCACTACATGGCCCATTGCGTAGTGCTGCAGAGCGCACCGCCCCAATATTCGGGGTTAGCATTCTTGAATTAGCGCTGCACCTCCCTCTTGGGGCGCTAAAACTGAATTTCGTGGTCGCCGGTGCTAATTAGCGCCGGGCGATGTTAGCGCCCCAAAATGGTCGATACTGAATTTTTCCCCCAATGTATTTACAATGTTGCTACACACAGGAACTGGGGGTAAACGTTATGATATAAGGCTCCTTGGCGAATGCTTGGAGTGTCGATCACAAAATCACTTACTCCCAGTTCTTGAATTTCTGTCTATTAAGGTCATGGAGGGAAATTGATGGGCTGGCGGATGCTATTCTGTGATATGCTCTCCTGGCACAGGTCAAGGGGCAGTGCAGCGGAAATCTTTGCTTCTCTCAGTTTCCGTACACTCAGCATCTTGATGCCAGAGGGGCAGATCTTACTGAAGACTAATTATACAGCACTTCCACTCCACATTTCGCATCAAATGCAAAGTGGTTTCAGCTTCAGATCGATGTGAACTGTCTGCTGTCATTTGGGTACAAA
The DNA here is from genome assembly GCA_030390025.1 of Squalus acanthias. Lineage (NCBI taxonomy): Eukaryota > Metazoa > Chordata > Chondrichthyes > Squaliformes > Squalidae > Squalus > Squalus acanthias. Next base: position 110,864,583 of record CM059432.1, read on the forward strand.
GTGACCAAATTGCATTTAGGCAAATGGTGTGACACCACTTCAAGAAACTATCCTCACGCTGGTTCAGCTTCATACCGTCCCCACTGCTAGTAAAAGTGGCCCATTGATCACCTAGGAACAGTTTAAATTGTTACCAGATGACCAAAGGGGATAGTTGTTTTCTGTTGATATTAAAATTTAATTGGCATCTGGAAGTCATGGAACAGAGTTCTGGATATGCACTGCTAGACTTGCAAGGGAGGGTTATGTATTGCTCACTGTATAAGTGAGGTCCACTGGCCCTATATCAATCTCAGCAGCTACAGGTACCAGTACCTCTCGTATAACAACATCTTCAAAGTGTCCTAATACGACCACTTCCACATCATTGTGAAGCGATTCAGATGTGCAGGAATGTGAAAGCAGCACTGTAATGTGGGAATCAGATCCTCATCTGCTCAGAGTGTTAGGGATCTGAGAGTGAGGGTAGAATCCATTTTGTGAGCAAAGAATCAATTTTCTACTAAGACCTAAAGTTAACATTTTAGGAACTTTGCAGTCTTCACAGAGGCCACAAAGATCCTGGCCTCGAGCTTAAATAACACACTGATTATATGTAATTCTGAAATTTGTCATGAATTCATATAGGCTTAGAGACAACGTATCTGTAGTGCAGCCACAATAGATACATTTCATGCGTTACGTTAACCTAAACACCTGCCTTGACGCCACAGATGTCAGAGAGAAAGCCTTGGGTGCTGGAACTTGGTGATAAAAACTGCTGAGAACTGCTTAAAGATCATGTGAAATAATGTAATTAGAAAGATATACAAATTGTGAAATTGTAATGTGAGGTTAAAAGATGAAGCAGGAGGAAGAGATCTCGAAAGTTTAGCTCAATGGCTATAACGTGTGATACTCAACAGCAAAGTATTGGAATGTGTTATCTGTGAGTATGTATGTTCATTTAATTCTAGTTTTTAAGTATAGAAGCCTCACGTTGTGATAATACTCCTTGCTACACTCTCATAACATTCAAAATGAGCAACTTGAGGAGTTCTTTCATCACCCAGCTGAATGCAAGGTTGCTGGGTAATGATGAGGATATGCTGGAAAGGATACAGTGATGCTGCATTCTATTTCTTAACTGTATTTCATTCCACCCCGTCCCCCCACCCCCGCTGGCATTAAGGTTCACATGAGCGTTTATGCCAGTTATAATTTATTTTTTCCCTTAGCACTATTTCCAGGATGAACAGATTTCTCTATCTGATAAATTTGGAAGAAGAGAAAAAGCAATGGAGAATGCCAGCTTCATGAGAGGGCTTCGAGCCCATCGGTACCTGCAAGGCTGATAATAAAGTATATCCTAAACTAAACTAAAAACCTAAACTAAACAGTATAATTTTAAAGGGGGTGCTTGACCTGGGGGTTCTCATATGGAAATCTTTGAAGGTGGCAGGACAAATTGATAAGGCTGTTAAAAAAGCATACAGGATCCTGGGCTTTATAAATAGAGACATAGGCGGCAATTTTAACCTAATACGCCCCTTGGGAAACTAACGGGATCGGTTGCAATGCTGGTTTTACACCCGGTCCGATTTTACTCTCCATCGAGTGGAGCGTAATATTGAGTGGGGTGTTAAACCGGTGTTGCACCCAAACCCGTGGGGTTCCTGCCTGGTGAGTTAAGTTACATTTATCCCCATAGAGTACAAAAGCAAGCAATTTATGTTAAACTTTTACAAATCACTGGTTAGGCTTCAGCTAGAGTATTGTGTTCAATTCTGGGCATCACACTTTAGGAAGGATGTCAAGGCCTCAGAGAGGGTGCAGAGGAGATTTACTAGAATAGTGCCAAAGATGAGGGACTTCAGTTATGTGGAGAGACTGGAGAAGATGGGATTGTTCTCCTTAGAGTAGAGAATGCTAAAGCGAGATTCAGCAGAGGTGTGTGTCCACACGCAGAAGGGACGGTAACCAAAGGACACAGATTTAAGATAATTCGCAAAAGAACCAGAGGAGAAATGTTTTTATGTGGCGAGTTGTTAGTATCTGGAATCCACTACCTGAAAGGGTGGTGGAAACAGATTCAATAATAATTTTCAAAAGGGAATTGGATAAATACTTGTAAAAAAGGAAAAATTTGTAGGGCTGTGGGGAAAGAGCGGGGGAGTGGGACTAAATGGGGAGCAGACAAGCGTTTCTGCGGCCGCAGACGTGACTCCAGGATGGTATGTTGCCTCCCTGGTGCCAGGGTCAAGGATGTCACTGAGTGGCTTCAGGACACTCTGAGGGGGGAGGGTGAATAGCCAGAGGTCGTTGTCCATATCGGTACCAACGACATAGGCAGAAAGAGGGATGAGGTCCTGCAGGCAGAGTTTAGGGAGCTAGGAGAGAGATTAAAAAGCAGGACATCAAAGGTAGTAATCTCCGGATTAATCCTGGTGCCATGTGCTAGTGAGTACAGTAATAGGAGGATAGAACAGATGAATGCGTGGCTGGAGAGATGGTGCAGGAGGGAGGACTTTAGATTCCTGAGGCATTGGGACTGTTTCTGGGGAAGGTGGGACCTGTACAAGCCGGACGGGTTACACCTCAACAGAGCTGGGACCAATATTCTTGCGAGGAGGTTTGCTAGTGCTGTTGGGGAGGGTTTAAACGAGCTTGGCAGGAGGATAGGCACCAGCATATAGGAAACGACGCTTGCGTCTGCGCTCACTCGGAGGTCGAACTCCTAACCATCGTCAACACCTTCACCGAAGCGTATGAGACCATGGGCTTTACACTAAACATCCGTAAGAAAAAGGTCCTCTACCAACCTACCCCCGCCACACAGCACTGCCCCCCGATTATCAAAATCCACGACAAGGCCTTGGACAACGTGGACCACTTTCCATACCTTGGGAGCCTACTATCAACAAGGGCAGACGTCGATGACGAAGTCCAACACCGTCTTCAGTGTGCAAGTGCAGCCATCGGTCGCCTGAGGAAGAGAGTGTTTGAAGACCTGGACCTCAAACCCGGCACTAAGCTCATGGTCTACAGAGCAGCAGTGATACCCGTCATGCTGTATGCCTCAGAGACATGGACCATGTACAGCAGGCACCTCAAAGCACTGGAGAGGTACCACCAACGCTGCGCCTCCACAAGATCCTGCAAATCCATTGGCAGGATAGGTGCACCAACGTCAGTGTTCTCGCTCAGGCCAACATCCCCAGCATTGAAGCTTTGACCACGCTCGATCAGCTCCGATGGACGGGTCACATTGTCCGCATGCCCGATACAAGACTCCCAAAACAAGCGCTCTACTCGGAGCTCCAACACGGCAAGAGAGCTCCAGGTGGGCAGAGGAAACGCTTCAAGGGCATCCTCAAAGCCTCCTTGAAAAAGTGCAACATCCCCACTGACATCTGGGAATCCCTGGCCCAAGACCGCACAAAGTGGAGGAGAAGCATCTGCGAAGGCTCCGAACACCTCGAGTCTCTTCGCCGGGAGCAAGCGGAAGCCAAGCGCATAGCAGCGGAAGGAGCGCACTTCAACCCAAGCACCCCACCCACCCGTCCCTTCAACCACCGTCTGCCCCACCTGTGACAGAGACTGTCGGTCCCGCATTGGACTCATCAGTCACCTGAGAACTCATTTTTAATATGGAAGTGCGTCATCCTCGGTTCCGAGGGACTGCCTAAGAAGAAGAAGGAACTAGAGAAGAAAGTACTAAAGGCGGAAGTAGTACCATATTAGATAGGAGCAGACTAAGAAAGACTGCGAAAAATTCAAAAATGGGGTTTAGAATGCATGTACGTAAATGCACAAAGAGTGGTGAATAAGGTTGGTGAGCTACAAGCACAATTAGCCATGTGGCAATATGATGTTGTGGCAATAACAAAAATGTGGCTTAAAAACGGTGAGGACTGGGCACTTAATATTCAAGGGTACAAGGTGTTCAGAAAAGATAGGGAAGGAAAAAAGGGAGGTGGGGTGGCAGTGCTGATTAAGGAAGACATTGTAGTGTTGGAAAGGGAGGATGTTCTTGAGGGGACAAGGACAGAATCCATTTGGTTAGAGTTGAGGAGCAAAAAGGGAATGATCACGTTATTGGGGGTATTCTATAGGCCTCCAAATAGTGAGAGGGAGGTAGAGGAACAAATCTGCAGGGAAATCGCAGAGATATGCAAGAGCTATAGGGCTAAAAATTCAGTTTTGCCCCATTTGGGGCGTTAACCTCGCCGGGGCGCTACGTTTAGCGCCCCGAAAAAATTAGCGCCCCCGCGCCGGAACTTCAGTGGTTGCGCCCCAAGAGGGAAGCAGGGCGCTACTGGAAGCACCCCGCATCCCTCTTGGGGCGCTGCGAGGGAATATCGGCGCTGCGGCACGTCGCGCCGCGGTATTGCAGGCCTTCCTCCCCTTCTTAAAGGGGAGGGGCCCTGCGCAGCGCGAACCGGGGCCCAGCTGGGCCCCCAGGGATCGGGAGTGCCGGCAAAAGAGCCCGGCACTCAAGAGAAGTGCCGGGCTCTTGGAGCGCAGCCGGCACTCCACGGGGGGGCTGCTCAGGAGGCCGGAGACGGCAACAGGGGCAGGTGCTGGCAGGCGGCCAGCAACAAAAATGGCCGCCTGCCACCTCCCCTTTAAATATCGCCACCCCGGCCGCACGTACGCCCCCCTGAACCCGTCGGACATAGCGTCTGGCGGTAAATCAGGGGGCGCGTCCAAAGATCCCGGCCGGGGCGCGAGCGGGGTGCTGCGCACGGCGATGACGTCATCGCTGGCGGCGCAGCGGCGTGGGGCGCTACCGGCTGGCGCCGCCGCTAACCTCCCGCTGAATTTTGTGGGAGGCGTGGGCGGCGCTGCGCCTGGGCGCTAGCTGCTTTGCGCCCCATTAGCACCCTCTTAAGGCACTAACGGGAGGCGCAAGCAACCGAATTTTTAGCCCATAGAGTGGTGATATTGGGGGACTTTAATTACCCAAATATCGATTGCGATAATGCTAGGGTAAAGGGAAAGGAGGGGGAGGAATTTCTGAAATGTGTTCAGGAGAATTTCCTTGACCAATATGTTCTTGGCCCAACTAGGAAGGCGGCATTGCTGGATCTGGTGCTGGGGAATGAGGTGGGCCAGGTCGACCAAGTGTCTGTGGGAGAACACACGGTGACGAGTGATCATCGTATCATAAGATTTAGATCAGCAATGGAGAGGAGCAAGGAACAATCTAGAGTGGAACTTCTAAACTGGAATAGGGCTAACTTCAATGGGATGCGAAAGGATCTAGCCAGGGTAAAATGGAACCAAAGACTGACAGGAAAAACTGTAACGGAACAATGGGTGATCTTTAAGGAGGAGATCTTCCAAGTACAGGCTAGGTACATTCCAACAAGAGGGAAGGGTAAGGGAACCAAAGCAAGGGCTCCTTGGATGACGAGGGAGATAGAGAAGATGATGAAACAAAAAAGAGTGTGTATGACGCATGTCAGGTGAATTCTTCAAGGGAGAACCAGACCAAATACAATAAGTTGAGGGGAAGTGAAGATGAAAATAAGATTGGCAAAGAGAGAATATGAGAGTAGAATGGCGGTTAACATAAAAGGGAACACAAAAGTTTTCTACCGGCATGTAAACAGTAAGCGGTTAGTAAGAGGCAGGGTGGGGCCTATTAGCTACAAAGAAGGTGTTATATGCTTAGAGGCGCAGGGCAAGGTTAGAATACTCAATGAGTACTTTGTATCGGTGTTTACTAAGGAGGTGGATGCTGACAAAATATCGGTAGCAGTGGAAAAGGTAGAAGCAATGGAAGGGGTGAAAATTGATAGATAGGATGTACTGGAAAGGCTGGGTATGCTTAGAGTAGATAAGTCGCCTGGTCCAGATGGTTTGCATCCCAGATTGCTAAGGGAATTGGGGGAGGAGATAGCGGAAGGGCTTGCCATAATTTTCCAATCTTCCCTAGATGTGGGGGAGGTGCCTGAGGATTGGAAAGTGGCAAATGTGACACCATTGTTCAAGAAAGGATGTAAGGACAATCCTAGTAACTACAGGCTGGTCAGTTTAACATCAGTGGTGGGTAAAGTTTTAGAAACAATAATCAAGGAAAAAATTAACGGGCACTTGGAGAAGTTTAAGCTAATTAAGGAGAGCCAACACGGATTTGTAAAAGGCAGATTATGTTTGACTAATCTAATTGAACTTTTTGATGAAGTATCAGGGAGGATCAATGAAGGGAATGCAATGGATGTTGTCTACATGGATTTTCGGAAGGCATTTGATAAAGTACCACATAGAAAGCTGGTTAACAAAATTGAGGCTCATGGAAGCTTGGATAAGGAATTGGCTTAAGGATAGAAAACAACGAGTTGTGGTAAATGGCTGTTTTTAGACTTAGAAACATAGAAAAATAGGAGCAGGAATAGGCCATTCGGCCCTTTGAGCCTGCTCCGCCATTCAACACGATCATGGCTGATCCTCTATCTCAATACCATATTCCCGCTCTTTCCCCATAAACTGCAGGATGGCAGACATTGGTGTTCCCCAAGGGTCAGTGCTGGGGCCACTGTTTTTTTTTGATATATATAAATGAGCTGTATATTGGAATACAAAGTAGAATTTCTAAATTTGCTGATGACACCAAACTTGGGGGTGTGGCAAACAGTAAGGATGATACCAATCGACTGCAACAGGACATAAAAAGGCTAGCAGAATGGGCAGACAAGTGGTAGATGGAATTTAATACAGAGAAGTGTGAGGTGATGCATTTTGGCAGAAGGAACAGGGAGAGGCAATATACTGTACACTGAATGGCACAGTTTTAAAGAGTGTGCAGGGACAGAGGGACCTGGGAGCTAATGTGCATAGGTCCCTGAAGGTGGCAGGGCATATTGAGAGAGTGGTTAGCAAAGATTATGGGATCTTGGGTTTCATAAATAGAGGTATTGAGTACAAAAGTATAGAAGTTATGCTGAATCTTTCTAAAGCACTGGTTAGGCCACAACTGGAGTATTGCGTCCAGTTCTGGTCACCACACTTTAGGAAGGATGTGAAGGCACTTGAGAGGGTGCAGAGGAGATTTACCAGAATGGTTCCGGGGATGGGGGATCTTAGCTACAAGGACAGGTTGGAGAAGCTGGATTTGTTTTCATTAGACCAAAGGAGGTTGAGGGGTGATTTGATAGAGGTGTACAAGATTATGACGGGTTTGGAAAGGTTGTTCCCACTAGTTGATGGTACAAGGACTAGGGCTCACAGGTTTAAGGTTTTGGGCAAGAGATACAGGGGGGAAGTGAGGAAAAACTTTTTTATGCAGCGAGTGGTGAGGACCTGGAACTCGCTGCTGATGGAAGTGGTGGAAGCGGAGACACTCAATGTTTTCAAGGGGAGACTGGATAGGCACTTGGTGGAAATAAACTTGCTGGGCTACGGGGATAGAGCAGGGGAATGGGACTGACTCGATTGCTCTGCAGAGAGCCGGCATGGACTCGATGGGCCGAATGGCCTCCTTCTGTGCCGTTATGACTCTAGGGCCTAAAAATTCAGTTGCTTTGTGCCTCCCGTTAGCGCCCTAACAGGGCGCAAAGCAACTAGCGCCCGGGCGCAGCACCACCAATGCCTCCCGCGAAATTCAGCGGGAGGTTAGCAGCGGCGGTAACTGTTAGCGCCCCGCAGTGCTGCTCCTCCGGCGATGACATCAGCATCGTTTGCAGCGTCCTGCTTGCGTCACGGCCGCGATCTTCGGTAGCGCCCCGACTTACCGCCGGACGCTATGTCCGACGGGGTCAGGGGAGCCTACCTGCGGCCGGGGCGGCGCTAATTAAAGGAGAGGTGCCGGGCGGCCATTTTTGTTGCTGGCCGCCAATGAATTTCGGCCACAGGGGCACTAATTTTTTCGGGGCGCTAAAAGTAGCGCCCCGACGAAGTTTGTGCCTCAAATGGGGCGTGACTCAATTTTTCCCCTATGACTCTTTCACAGGCATGATGGGCTGAATGGCCTCCTTCTGTGCTGTAAGATTCCATATGATTCTATGTGCAGACAGAGGTGAAGACACCTAGTTTTGGCAAACAATTACTGAAGGCAGAGGCTCTTCCTACTCCCAAAGGAAGCTGGGAGAGCAGACCAGATGCGAGCATTGAGGAATGTGAGTATCTGACTAACCATAATTCCTCAGAAGCATGCCAATGTTTTCAGTGGCACTGTATAGAAGAAGGCATGCCAGGGTGATCGGCAGCTGGAATCGCCTTATTGGCCGTACCTGCCAAGGTGCCTGCAATAATATCTTGGGCCTTGGGCACATACCGAGCGACCATTGTGGGCAAACAAGATACGGCCCATGCAGAGCTGTGCCAGATGCTCCGAGGACACCATGCAGCATAGGGAAAGATGCACTGTGACATTAACAGTCATCAATGGCCTGAAACATGCCATCACCCCTTTGCAGGTATGCCACAATGCTAACCTACAGGGAGGGTACTGTGGAGTGGCACAGAGGGCAATCCTGCTCGCAAACATCTCATGTCGCATCACCTCCACTTGAACAATCATCAGACAGGGGATCTAGAGCTATGTTACTCCATAATTTGCCTGAAGATGCATAACTGCATTTGGGCTACATTTCCCATCATTTTTGCCAGGCATTTCTTAATCCTCTCTCCCTTCAAGCTTCGCAAGGTTTCTTTTTGGGATTCTTTTAGAGTCTTTCTGAGGGCTTTTAGAATTCCAGAATTTTTGTCACGCTATGGTGACAGCTCCCTTGAATTGCCCCCATCAGGTAGATTTCCACACCTGCCACTACTGTGCTCCCTGCAGATCTGTACCTGGAGCTTACATAATGATGATAATGAGCTGCACTCAGAGAATGGCACCACTCAGCCTCTCGACCACGTTCCACCATTCCATCAGATCATTGCTGAACTATACCTCAACGCCATTTCTCCACCTTTTCTCTGTATCGCAGATATCCTTACCTAGCAAAAATCTACTGATCTTTGTCTAGAAAATTTCAATTTTGGGGGAGCGAGTTCCAGATTTCCACTAGCCTTTTTGTGAAAAAGTGCTTCCTAATTTCACTCCCAACTGGCTGAGTTTCAATTTTAAGATTATGCCCCCTTGTTTTGAAATCCCACACCAGAGGAATTAGTTTCTTTGTTTCTGCCCTTTCGAACTCTTTGCTCATTTTAAAAACCTCGAGCTTCTAAACTCAAGATAATACAACCCAAATTTATGCAACCTGTCCTCATAATTGAACATTTTAAGCCCTGTTATCATTGCTGGTGAATATGCGCTGCACCCCCTCAAAAACCAATAAATCCTTCCCAAGGTGCAGTGCCCAAAGCTGGGCGCAGTACTCTCGATGGGGTTTTACCAAGCCTCCAAACCACTGAAGCATCATTTTGTCTTTCTTGAATTCAAAATGGATGATACTTCCCCACATTGAACGCCATCTGCCACAGTTCTGCTCACTAACGTAATCAGTCTGTGTCCCTTTGCAACTTTCTGCTCTCATCTCCACAACTTACTGTGCCCCCTAACTTGGAAATATTTAGCTCCGAATCATGACCAGCTCTAGCCAGGTCTTTAAACTGAATCTCTGCACATAACTTGTGTCTTATTTCTTATGTTACATGTGTTTGTGTACAGAACTCTTATTTGTGTAGCAACTCCCACCCTACTCATATGTCCTGCTGGTCTTTTTTCCCCCCACACTTTTTGACTTAGTGTTAATTTTTCAATTTCACCTTCCCCCCCCCAACTAGTTTAAAACTTTCCCCGATATCCTATTTACCTATTTCGTACTGACATGGGTGCTTCTCCAACAGAGAGAACCAGCATGGATTTGTGAAGGGTATATCATGTCTAATGAGCCTAGTTGAATATTTTGAGGAGGTAACTAATGTGGGAAATAAGGGAGTATCGATGGATATTATCGATATAGACTTCCAGAAGGCATTCAATAAGGTTCCACATAAGAGACTGTTCACAAAAATTAGAACTTATGGAACTGAAGGTAATCTATTGAAGTAGGTAGGGAATTGGTTAGGAGGTAGGAAATAGAAAGTAAGGATAATGGGTACATCCTCAAATGGGCAGGATGTGACAAGTGGTGTTCCCCATGGATCTGTACTGGGGCCTCAGCTTTTCCCTATATTTATAAATGACTTGGATGAAAGAATAGAGAGCTGTATATCGAAGTTTGCTGACGACACCAAGTTAGATGGCACCGCAAATAGTGTAGATGGGAGCAGAAAGTTGCAAAGGGACGTTGATAGATTAAGTGAGTGAGCAAAACTGCGGCAGAGCGAATTTAGTGTGGGTAAGTGCGAAGTCATCCATTTTGGACCTAAGAAAGATAGATCAGAGTAGGATTAGAAGGATATGTTGATGCAGTTAAATGATGAAGGGTGTGAGGAGGCTCGTGTGGAGCAGAAACACCAACATGGACCTGTTGGGCCGAATGGCCTGTTTCTGTGCTGTAAATACTATGGGCCAACATTTGCGATGGGAGGCTACCCATGGGCGGATGCCTCCAACCTGCAAAAAATTTACGAATGTACCTGGTGGCCCGGGAGGTATGGAGGCTTGCGATCCTGGGGCTCTCCGGGTCCATGTGGGCAGAGCCCCACGTATCCCAGGGACGCAGGTGGTTCGTAGGCACCCTGGGATCACGTGGTCCGGCCCAACCAATAAAAGAAGTATGTATGGAACTCCAATAAGTATGAATGGGGATCACTTAAAAAATACACCAACACATGAAATACATTTTTAAAAATTACTTTTAAAATTAATTAAAATGGCATTTAATTAAATATTTTAAACAAAAATTTAATTTTTTGAAAATAAAAATTTTGTTTTTACGGGGCTAAAAATAAACTTAACTTATTGAAGAGTATTTTTAATGTAAGTGATAACATTTTATTTTTCTATTTTTTAAAACTCATGCTGGTAAAAGCAGGCCTTATGCCTTACGCCTGCTTTTACCAGGCGTAAGAAATTCACAGGCATTCAGCGGGCGGAAGTTGAGCAAATAGTGCAACTCTCCACCCGCAGAGGCCCATCTCCCGGGCATGCCTATACCCGGAACTTGCGCGGCCCCTACGGGCGCGTACACACCTCGTACGCACCCGTAGGGATTCGCAAAATATGGCCCATTGTAATCCTATGTTTTATTTTCTAAATTGTGATAAGCTAGGAACTGTTATGAAGAGAGATTTGGGGTCCATGTACACAAATCACTAAAAGCTAGTGGACAGGTACAAAAAAATCATTTAAAAGGCTAGAAAGAAAAAAAAGAAAGACTTGCATTTCTGTAGCGCCTTTCACGACCACCGGATGTCCCAAAGCGCTTTACAGCCAATGAAGTAATTTTTGGGAGTGTGGTCACTGTTGTAATGTGGGAAACGCGGCAGCCAATTTGCGCACAGCAAGCTCCCACAAACAGCAATGTGATAATGACCAGATAATCTGTTTTTGTTATGTTGATTGAGGGATAAATATTGGCCAGGACACCGGGGATAACACCCCTGCTCTTCTTCGAAATAGTGCCATGGGATATTTTACATCCACCTGAGAGAGCAGACGGGGCCTCGATTTAACGTCTCATCCGAAAGACAGCTAATCAAATGTTGGCCTTTCTCTCAAGGGGACTGGAATACAAAGGGTAGAAGTTATGTTACAGTAATATAAAGCTCTGGTTAGACCCCATCTGGAATCACTGTGTTCAGTTCTGGGCACCGCACCTCAGGAAGGATATATTGGCCTTGGAGAGGGTGCAGCGCAGATTCACCAGAATGATTCCGGGGCTAAATGTGCTAAATTATCAGGACAGGTTGCATAGACTAGGATTGTATTCCCTTGAGTATAGAAGATTAAGGGGTGATCTAACTGAGGTGTTTAAGATGATTAAAGGATTTGATAGGGTAGATAGAGAGAAACTATTTCCTCTGGTGGGGGAGTCCAAAACAAGGGGACATAACCTTAAAATTAGAGCCAGGCCGTTCAGGGTTGATGTCAGGAAACAATTCGTCACACAAAGGGTAGTGGAAATCTGGAACTCTCCCCAAAAAGCTGTTGAGACTAAGTCAACTGAAAATTTCAAAACTGAGATTGTTACGATTTTTGTAAGGCAGGGGTGTTAAGGAATTGCTGAAGACAGTACATGTTTCTGCTGCTGCTGATGGCCCAGATTACAGATGCTACGTCTGTTCCTAATCTATCCCACTTGGCACAGTGGTAGTGCCAAAAAACATGATAGGGGATGTCCTCCGTGTGAAGATGGGTCTTGTTCTCCACAAGGACAGTGCAGTGATCACTTCTACCAAAGCTGTCAGGGACAGATCCATCGGCGACAGGTAGATCGGTGAGGATGAGGTCAAGTAGGTTATTCCCTTGTACTGGTTCTCTTGCTACCTCCCGCAAACCCGGTATGGCAGATATGACTTTCAGAACTAAAGGAGTTGATAGGGTAGGTAAAGAGAAATTATTTCCTCTGGTGGGGGAGTCCAGAACAAAGGGGCGTAGCCTTAAAATTAGAGCAATTTATTTTCACTCCACGTGACATCAAGAAACGGTTGAGTGCGCTGGTCACAGCAATGGCTATGGGCCCCTATAACACTCTGGCTGCACTGCTGAAGATATATACACCAGATCTAGCCGTGTCCTTAGTTTAGATGTTCCAGTGGAGCTACAATTGCCCAAGTATGTCCTGTCCACAAAGTGATGGAAGGAAGCGTTTACATTGCTATCAAGCCACACTCACCAATAACCTACTCATCGATGCTCAATTTGGATTCCGCCAGGACCACTCGGCTCCAGACCTCATTACAGAACAAACATAGACAAGAGCTGAATTCCAGAGGTGAAGTGAGTGACTGCCCTTGACATCAAGGCCGCATTCGACCGAATACGCCACCAAGAAGCCCTAGTAATACTGAAATCAATGAGGATCAGGGGGAAAATTCTCCAGTGGCTGGAGTCATACCTAGCATAAAGGAAGATGGAAGATGGTTGTGGTTGTTGGAGGCCAATCATCTCAACCTCAGGACATCGCTGTAGGAGTTCCTCAGGGCAGTGTCCTAGGCCCAACCATCTTCAGCTGCTTGATCAATGACCTTCCCTTCATTATAAGGTCAGAAGTGGGGCTGTTCACTGATGACTGCACAGTTTTCAGCTACATTTACAATACTGCAGATAATGAAGCATCTATGCCAGCATGCAGCAACATCTAGCCTTTGGTTGATAAGTGGTAAGTAACATTCGTGCCACACAACTACCACTTCTAACAGGAATCTAACCACCTCCCCTTGTCATTCAATGGGATAACCACCGTTGAGCTCCCCACCGACAACATCCTGGGGGGGGTCACCATTCACCAGAAACTCAAGTGGACCAGCCACATAAATACCGTGGCTACAAGAGCAGGTAAGAAACAAGTGGCTCACCTCCCAACTCCCCAAAGCCTCTCCACAAGTCAGGAGTGTGATGGAATATTCTCCACTTGCCTGGATGAGTGCAGCTGCAACAACACTCAAGTAGCTCGACACCATCCAGGACAAAGTAGACCGCTTGATCGGCACCCCATCCACCACCTTAAACATTCACTCCCTGCACCACTGGCGCACCGTGGCTGCAGTGTGCACTATCTACACAATGCATTGCAGCAACTCGCTAAGGACCTAACAAACCCGTGACCTCCACCACCTGGAAGGACAAGGGAGCAGGTGTATGGGAACACCATCACCTCCAAGTTCTACACAAAATCACCTGGTTTGGAAATATAGTGCCATTCCTTCATTATCGCTGGATCAAAATTGTGAAACGCCCTACCCAACAGTTTAATGGAAGTACCCACACGAACTGCAACGGTTCAAGAAAAACCAGACCCACAGCAACATGGTTGACTCTTAACTGCCCTATGAAATGGCCTAGCAAGCCACTCAGTTGTACCAAACCACTATGACAAAGTCACTATGGGAGTACCTTCACCACACGGACTGCAGCGGTTCAAGAAGGCAGCTCACCACCACCTTCTCAAGGGCAATTAGGGATGGGCAATAATTGCCGGCCTTGCCAGCAACGCCCAGATCCAAAAATGAATTTAAAAAATCAGTGCACTTCAGTATGGCTGAAAGGTGTCTGAATATGCAACCAGTTGGGATTAGATAATAATGTCTATTGTATGGACACTCTGGAGGCTTCATTCAATTGTCTTTTGAAAGTCAACAGGAATATAATTGTGTTTCTTGGTGGTTTTACCCCAGACAGTGCCAGTATAAACAGTACCTTAACTAGTATTGTCACTGTCAGTATTGTGTGCTTCTACAATGAAGATAGGCATGGAGCATTACCAAACATTTCTTTTATACTGTAACAGTCCCATGACATTATCGGCACAATGACCATGATTATAAATACACAAACACTGTATAATATATTGTGCTGCAGTTCCACTGCACTCTAACAAGGTATTCAAAATAGGTCTTACTAAGTATTTTGAAAGATGTCTAATTAGCAATTCTGTTGTCACTGCATGCACTGACCTAGTAACAAAGGAACTCAATACTACCTACAGGCTGCTAGCAGGACCCTGAAGAATTCTGGAGGAAGTGATTAATTGGTTTAAACAGCAGCTACTTGCTTGCATTTATCTTCAGATATTGGTAATTATTCATTCAAATCTGGCTGTCTTTTCAATACATTTCATCTATAATAAATTTGCTATATATGTTGTGCACTCCCTATTTGGGCAACACCATCTGTGATACACAGTCACACCTGCAGTTGTATATTTCTACCACTAAATGGAGATTCAGAAGTTCCAGATCTACAGCACGCTGGGAAATTTGCTTTGCCCTGACTTTCTGTGGACAAAGTCACGGGAAATTCAGTATTTGGCAAAATTCAATGGGAAAAGTTGACAGCAAAACACAGTGGTAAATTTAGATAGAAAAGCATGTCCAAAGGTCATCACATCTGGAAGTAAGGTTTGTGGACAGGAAGCTCGTGCCCTAGAGGAGTTTTAATATACTAATAAATTGCCATAGCGTTGCCCACAGTCAGTTGATGAATGTAAGTTTTTTTATGGCAATGGAGTTGGGAGAGAGACTTCAGTAACTTGCTTCACAAAACCACCTAATGACAGAGCGTGTAACTACATCATGACAATATACAGAACAAAATTGAATGGAAAATACTGCTACAGCAATATACAACACTAAGGGCTAAAAATTCAGTTTTGCCCTTTTTGGGGCGCTAACCTCGCCTGGGCGCTACGTTTAGCGCCCCGAAAAAATTAGCGCCCCCGCGCCGGAACTTCAGTGGTTGCGCCCCAAGAGGGAAGCAGGGCGCTACTGGAAGCAACCCGCATCCCTCTTGGGGCGCTGCGAGGGAATATCCTTGCGCTACGTGCCGTAGCACCAGGCGCTGCGGCACATCGCGCCGCGGTATTGCAGGCCTTCCTCCCCTTCTTAAAGGGGAGGGGCCCTGCGCAGCGCGAACCGGGGCCCAGCTGGGCCCCCAGGGATCGGGAGTGCCGGCAAAAGAGCCCGGCACTCAAGAGAAGTGCCGGGCTCTTGGAGCGCAGCCGGCACTCCACGGGGGGGCTGCTCAGGAGGCCGGAGACGGCAACAGGGGCAGGTGCTGGCAGGCGGCCAGCAACAAAAATGGCCGCCTGCCACCTCCCCTTTAAATATCGCTGACCCGGCCGCACGTACACCCCCCTGAACCCGTCGGACATAGCGTCTGGCGGTAAATCAGGGGGCGCGTCCAAAGATCGCGGCCAGGGCGCGAGCGGGGTGCTGCGCATGGCGATGACGTCATCGCCGGCGGCGCAGCGGCGTGGGGCGCTACCGGCTGGCGCCGCCGCTAACCTCCCACTGAATTTTGTGGGAGGCGTGGGTGGCGCTGCGCCCGGGCGCTAGCTGCTTTGCGCCCCATTAGCGCCCTCTTAAGGCGCTAACGGGAGGCGCAAGCAGCCGAATTTTTAGCCCTAAATGTTGATATATGAGTGAAACACATTCTTTCTCTCCCTCACTATGTCTCCTCTTTTCTGTATGTTTCTCACTCGTTGCACATGCTTATTGCACACTTTTTCCTTCTATCTGTATGTCTTTCTTTCTGCCTGTCTGTAGAGGCATTTAACCTTCTTCCAGTGCCTGTGACTCCTAATGCACAGGTCTTGCATAATTAATGGTAAATGCAAAATTACCAACCTCCCTCCACATGACGAACTACATCAGAGTCCCACTTTTTCATGGGCCTCCTAATTTGCAACTGGAATGACGACCTCCTCCGAAGTCCTTCTAACCTGCTAATCCAGATTCAGTGCCTCAGCGTACATTTGATATTTTAAAGTTTAATTGTAAAGTCCTAGTGAGCACCATTTCAGTTCTGATTGGGGTGGGTTAAAAATGTAGCTCTGTAATCATGTTCAAACATTATGGCTCATTGCCTTTTATTGCAAATTATGTAATCTGAAATGTCTCAAACAATGCTTACCATTGGAGGCCTGTCCCTCTCTGAGTTCACAAAGCTTCCTGGAGCTATTCCAGCGCTCAATCAAGTATCAGTCTCTACCTCCCAGGAAGCATCAATGCTGCACCTACTCCATTGATAAAGGGGTAGAAATTGGTCCACATTTTGCCCATTTTTCAGACAGAAAACGGAGACAAGTACCACCAGTTTGAACCTCATGGATGACTGAAATATGTCCTTATTGTTTGTAAGCTCCAATTCCTCCCGCTATTCTGCAATTCAAAAGGGCCAGAGGAATGACTGCACTAAGGGCCAGGAAGCTATTATTAGAACTGTACATTTATGTTTTTATATATGTACAAAAACAAAGTAAAACCATGAACTTCTGAACTTCATCAGGAAAGACAATTTATCATAAGCCTGACAATTCTATAGTAAGACTACTCTTTTAGATATGATGGATGTACTAGATACAAGAGAGTAGAATTTTCACAGAATTTTCTCAATCTCGCAATAACTTTGATGGTAGATCGACAAAAACCCTGCAGAAATGGCGCTGTTTATCTGCAGTGTCAGCTGTGGTTCAGTGAGTAGCACTCTCGCCTCTGAGTCAGAAGGTTGTGGGTTCAAGTCCCACTCCAGAGACTTGAGCACAAGAATCTAGGCTGACACTCCAGTGCAGTACTGAGGGAGTGCTGCAGTGTCGGAGGTGCCGTCTTTCGGATGAGACGTTTGCCCTCTCAGGTGGACGTAAAAGATTCCATGGCACTCTTTCGAAGAAGAGCAGGGGAATTATCCCCGGTGTCCTGGCCAATATTTCTCCCTCAATCAACATCACTAAAAACAGATTCTCCGGTCATTATCACATTGCTGTTTGTGGGAGCTTGCTGTGTGCAACATGGATGTTGCATTTCCTACATTACAACAGCGACTACACTTAAAAGTGCTTCATTGGCTGTAAAGCGCTTTGGGCTGTCCTGAGGTGGTGAAAGGCGCTACAGAAATGCAAGTCTTTCTTTTTCTTTTGCACTTCCACCAATCTTCCACTGAAGGTATGGTGGGAAACCAGCTCATGGAAAATCCAGGTGAAGACTTTTAATTATCTAGATCAATGGCTCGTGAGCTATATTTCTTTATATGTATGCATCCAAAAGAGAACTCAAAATCAATCAGCGGAGAAAGAGTTAATACAAGAACTGTAAATAGGGAAGGATTGTACCATTATTAAAGATTGGAGGGAGATGCTGAATATAGTTCTGAATTCAAACTTTTGAAGTGGAACATTTTGAGCATACAAAGTACTGTTGCAGAATTATTCTGAAAAGAAAGGAAAATGTAACTTTGATCTTCCCTTAAGTTTTATACTTCCTCACTCAGACCCTAAACAAGTGGGACCACCAATTCATTTGATATTTCAGGTAAGGAGCTTCTATGATCAGTGTCTCAGAAAAATTTTGAATGGAAACATGAATGGTATTATTTTTGCTCAAAACAATTGTGTTGTATACTCTGACCGTAAGTATGTGTAAAAGGAATGGATATACAAAATATTAATGATTAAAGCTGTGTTTGAAAAGGAGAATATGTATTTTTGGAACAGACAGCCCAGCTGATATTCTAGCTTGCCGTATTAGCCTGGAGTCAATGAAACCTCACAGCGTGGCTGAATAAAGCAATTGTTTTAACCACACTCAGCTGACTCCTGTGCCTGAGAGAAAGAGAAAAACAGAGAGAGAGAGAGGGAGAGAGGGAATGTGCAAGTGAGCAAGCGATGCACTTGTGTGGAGCAAGATCATGGACAAATTTGAAGACGAGAATGAGAACTTTTTGTCAATGCATTGGGGTCTGGAGCGCCCAGAGGAATTGGGGAGGACATGGGTAATGGGCACTCAGGCAGATTTCTGAATAAATTGAAGTTTATGTATGATTGTCCTCTATTTGCCTATTGATTTTTTTTCTCTCTGTCACACTGCACAAAATGGCTAATAACCAGGTTTACTCACAGATGCACAATAGCCCCAGAACACGTATGGTGTTGGGCAGGGGGAGGGGTGGTGGTGAATTTCCATGGTCCTCTGTAACTTCGGCAGAAGACTCATGGAAATCCTAGAAAAACAGCATTAACGATATTTACGGGAAGGCAGGGAGGGAGCAGGGGGGAGGTGTTACAAATGGGAAACCCACCAGTACGGGTTTCCCGGATGTCCTGCAGACATTAACAGCAGGACGTGTTTTAAAGTTTATCACCAGGCTTCCTGCCCGACAGCCAGCCTGATTGCCTGCCTATCGGGCGAGAAAGCCTGCGGCACAAGGCCACAACCAGGGAGCGGAGAAGATGGAGGTCTGGAGGAGATCGAGGTCAGGGAGAAGATCGAAGTGAGGAGAAGATCGGGGGGGCGGGGGGTGTCGGTAATTGCGAGGTAGGGAGGTAGGGAAAGAGGTTTGCTTGTTGGGCCTGGAGGAAACACTCCTGCTTCTCCTGGCCCATAAACAGTGCTGTAAATGCACTTACTTCATGCATCCAGCCCTTCTCACCTCCTTTTCCCTGCTGGATTTCCCGAGCCTCCGGAAACCAGTCTGAAATGGGTTAAAAATAAAAAATGTACAAAAAATGGAAGCATGCAGCCTTCTTAAAAGATTTAGGTGACTGACCCGCCTGCTGAGAGTTAAAAGTGGACGGGTTGGGGTTGGGCTTGAGATTTAAAATATTTTAAATTTCCCACCCGGCCCAAACCCATCCGTTCTTGGGTGTTAAAATTCCCCCCATTATGTCCGACAGATATTTAAAGGGAGGGACCAAGCCATTCAGTGCAAATGCAAGCACCCTATGAGTTTTGTTTGAATATATGTTTGCGTGCCAATTCTATTGAGTTTAAGAGATTTTCAATTGGCTGGTAGGTACTGAAAATCTACAATTAATTCCAGATTTCAAAGGGCGATCTTCACTAAAATGGAACAGATTAACTGCTTAACCCTACTAGGGGATGATGAAACTGATGTAGAATATAAATGGAAAGTTTTCAAGAACAAAATAGAACATGTGAAATATATTTACATGCCCAAAGGCAAAAGGAGGGCGTGTGGTTAGAAAAAGTGATTGGTTATGTACAAAGATAAATAGGATGTAAACAAAAATATTTCTACAAACTAAAGTCATATAATACTCAACAAAACAAAAATAGGTACCGGGAATAGCTAAAGAAGACTAAGGCAGCCATTAGATCAGCTAAAAGAGTAATGGAAAAGAGGACTGTAGACAATTGTGATAGTAATGGGGAAAGCTTTTTCAGCTATGAGAACTGTCAAAGACTGTATTGGGCCATTGAAGGATGCTCAAAAAACAGGTTACAAAGGACTCATGGGGTATGGCAGAAATACAAAAGAAGTATTTTGCATCAGTCTTCACTCTTGAAGATGATGCTCAACTGTCAGAATTCAATGATGTTGTTAATTAGGAACCTTAAAATAGAGAGGGCAGCCAGCCCAGATGCTATCCACCTGAGGGTCCTCAGGGAGATTGGACAGGTGCTGTGAGAGCCCCTAGCCTGTATCTTTACTAGCTCGCTGGAGTTTGGGACTGTTCCTTTAGACTGGAAAGAGGCTACTATAATTCCAATCTTTAAAAAAGGAGATAAGATGGATCCGGGTAACTGTAGACCCATTAGTTTGATATCAGTGGGGGCGATTTTGTGAATGGAGGCGGGTTGGAGGCGGGACTGCTGCTTGTTGGGTTTCAGTCCCGCCTCCATCGAGTTGTGGCCAACCCACGCTATTTTCCCTTGATTGAGCTTGTTAAGCCCACCCAGCGGGTTTAGCAGGCCAATTAAGAGAAAGCCGGTTGCAGAGCACGTCAACGTATGACGTTTCATCTGTCAAAAATTTTTGACAGATGAATTGTCATCGTTTGACAGCTCTGTGAAGCTGTCAAACAGTGACAATCTCTGCAGTTTGATGAGGTCTTGCATACAAGACCTCATCAATGTTCTTTCTTTTACAGAATTGAGATATTTGTTGCATCTGAGAATGCAACGGACATTCTCATCTGCAACACGGAGGTGCGAGACTCTCCGTATAGAAACCGATTGAAGCCTGCAGGAAGAAACAAAGGTAAGTACACTTTTAAAAACACTTAGCACTTACCTCAGATACTCACCTCTACACTCTTGCACCCATCACTTACCTTCACACCACACTTTTGCACCCCCCCGACCCCCGCAGACACAGTACTCGCCTCGCTGAACTGACGGGTTTTGGTGCCGTCGGGAAGCCCGCACTTGTGAGGGCAAAAACGAGATAATCCTATTTTCTGCCTGTTAACTACCTGTTAACAGGCAGTTAATAGGCTTTAATCCCTTCCTGCCTCCAAGGAGATGGGACCCGGCGCGGGACGGCAACCCGCCTCCTGGGAAGATGGCATGGAGGCGGGTTGGGGCAGGTTTGCCACTCGCCCCCAAATTCTGCCATTTTCCCGGCAGTCCCGCTTCCTCGGGGCTGAGAAAATCACCCCCAGTAATAGGGAATCATTAAAGATGCACTATACAACTACTTTGACAGAGAAGGGAATATCAGGAACACCTAACTTGGCTTCAAAAAAAGGAAAGTCATGTCTAACCAATTCAATTATATTTTTTGAAGAAGTCACCAAGATAGACTTCCAAAAATCTTTTGATAGGGTACCAGTTTTTTCCCTCTAATTGGTCTGGGTTTTTATTTGGTCTTTCGCCTCTCCCAGCACATTACCTGACTTTTGGGTGGGGTCGAGAGTTTATATATTGTGTTGCACAAGGCATCACAGTTATATGAGATCGGCTAGATGGACCAGTGCATCTTTTCCTGTCAGTCATTATTCGTATGATTCTATTCTTGGGATGTGGGCATCGCTGGCAAGTCTGGCATTGACTGCTTTGTACAACTGGGTAGCTTGCAAGGCCACTTCAAAGGGAAGTTAAGAGTCATCCACATGGTGTGGGACTGGAGTCACATATAGGCCAGACCGGGTAAGAATGGCAGGTAAGGACATCAGTGAACCAATTGGGTTTCTATGGCATTCAACACCTTCAGGGTCATTTTTACTGATGCCAACTTTTCATTTCTGGATTTTTTAAAAAACTGAATTCAAATTCTCAAACTACCATGGTGGGATTTGAACTCATGTTCTCTGGTTCATGAGTCCAGGATTACTAATCCCTAACATAACCACATATAATTCAAAATTTCCTATTTTCCAGTGAAATTTTGAAAATATATCTCAACCTGTCTTGTTCAAAGTGAGTAATCCATCAGAAACCATTCAAGAGATATAGATAAGCCAGAGAGACTCTGCGGAAGTTCAGCAGCAACATATCATAAATCAGAGATCTTCAGCTAGGTCCAGTTCACACCGAAATTTCATGCTGCAGCTGCAATGGTTTGTTACTTTCCATCTTTCCGGGAGGGTCACTTAAGCTTGTAACTATTATAAATCAAGTGTATTATTGTTCACTTATCTATTTACTGATTAATAAATCTGTTTTGGCTGTTCATAGCGTAAGCCATGATCTAGTGGAGTGTTTACACTACTGCCTTCCCAAGTCAAGGAAGATCACGGGAGAACAGGTGAATCACCATACAATGACAAGAGTTTTCTATTAGATCTATTAGCTCACTATAAATTATGTAGATATTGGGACATAAAGGCACACTCCAGTTTGTCGGGAATGAGAGCTCACCTACAGCAGTGGACAGAGATGCTGAACCCAGGAAAAATGACTGGAGTAAAAAGACAAAAACATAACGGCCAGCGGGAAAGGCATTGGTAAAATCAAGCTGTGAGGTGGCAAAGCCATGGAGAGGGTTTCAGCACTGGTGGCTGAGGTAAGGACATAGGTTGGTGATGTTGCAAAGGCAGAAGTGGGTTGTCTTGGTAACAGAACAGATGTGCCACTTGAAGTTGAGCTCAGGACATTGAAAATGCACACGGTCGGGCTCATCCCTGAGTGAGCGTAAGAAACTGTACCAGAGGCACTAAGGAGGGTTTGAAGTGCATGTGCGTAAATGCACGGAGCGTGACAAATTAGGTTGGTGAGCTGCAGGCACAAGTTGCCACATGGGATTATGATATAGTGGCAAAAGACCCAGGGGGAGAGGAGGAGAATATTTGTTTTATGCAGCGAGTTGTTGTGATCTGGAACGCACTGCCTGAAAGTGTGTAGAAGTAGATTTAATAGCAACTTTCAAAATAGAATTGGATAAATACTTGAGAAGGAAAAATTTGAAAGGCTGTGGGGAAAGAGCAGGGGAGTGGGACTAATTGGAGAGCTCTTTCAAAAGAGCCAGTCGAGGCACAATGGGCGGAATGGCCTCCTTCTGTGCTGTGTGATCCTATGGGGGCGATTTTCCCAATGGAGGCGGGTTTCGGTTTGGGTGGGTTCCAAACCCGCCTCCACTGAGAGGTGGGAAAAATTTGCGATTTTCTCCTAATTGGCCAGTTGATTTCAAAGGTCCCCTGGGCCAATTAGTGAAACTCGCCTCTGCTACCGTCACTTATCCAGCTTCATTTAAGGGCTGCTTGCTGCCTTGGCTCATTCCACTGGTTTTTGGTCAATGCTGCACCACCTCCAAGCTGTTATCTCCTTGAAGAATGGCCAGCTCCAAGGCAAGGGCCTCCCCGAGGTTCTCAGATGAGGCGCTGGGTATGCTGGTTGAGGGGGCGAGAGCTAGCAGGGAGGTGCTCTTCCCCTCATCTGGGAGGAAGAGGCCTCCCAAATAAACCAAGGCTGTGTGGGTCCAGCTGGTAAGGGATATAACCTCCAGATCTGTGCAGATTGGGTGATTGTTTCTGTTTATTGATGAAATACCATCCCTGTGGGAATGTATTAAAATTAGGTGATGGCAAACTGTTGGCGTGATGGCATTTGTTATTTCGGCTTAGGCAGCTCCACATTGCGGGCTCCGCGACACTTGCGTGGTCAGAGTGAAAGGAGGCCAGAGAGTCATGTCCATTGTCTATCATGTGTTAAGAAGGAGCCAAGCACATGTGCCACAATGGGCAACCTATGCAAATCTGGCCAGGATGAGTGCATTCCTTGCACGACGTGCTTCCATGCACTGGCGCCTTCTGCCCTGTGCAGCATCAGGTGGGTGAGCAAGAGGTTGGGGCTCCTGCTGGTGTTGCTGCTGAGCTGCCTGGTTCTGCTGCTGCCGTGGCTGCTCCTCATCCGAATCTGAGATCCATGGTGAAAGGAAATAAATGGTTCCCATGCTGCTGACAGATACCTCCGCTGGGGAAGCGCACAGTCCAAGCGGGGAGAGGGTCTTCCAAGGAGGTCCCACAGTTGAGAGATAGAAGCTGCAGCACCTCAGACTTCGGTAGGCCTGCTAAAAGTGCTGAAAGACTTTTGGAACAAAAGTTCTGCCACCTGCAACTGCTCCCTGATGAAAGCTCCGTTTTAATGGTGGAGCTGCAGCTGTGAGGAGGCCACCCACTTGTCAACCCGCCAGGATTAGCTGGCGTGGTTTAGGAGGGTCGTGCAACACGCTGAAAATGTGGTAAAATAATGAAGGCCTGTCAAAATAGGATTGCAGAGGCCCTTAACGACTATTTAAGGGTCTTAACTACCTCTCCTGACTGATGGAGGCGGGACCGAATCGCACCCATCAAACCCGCCTCCAGCAAAATTGCGCGGTGGCGGATTGGAGGCTGGTTCCGAACCCGCCCTCAGTTTTTGCCATTTTGCCAACTGTCCCGCCTCCAAAGCCGCCTCCTCGGGGCTGGGAAAATCGCCCCCTATGATTCTAGGCACAATGGGGGCGATTTTGCCAGCCCCAGGGAGGCAGGTATGGAGGCAGGACTGCCGGGAAAAAGCCGTCTTTTGGATGAGACGTTAAACCGAGGCCCCGTCTGCTCTCTCAGGTGGACATAAAAGTTCCCATGGCACTGTTTCGAAGAAGAGCAAGGAAGTTATCCCCGGTGTCCTGGACAATATTTATCCCTCAATCAACATAACAAAAACAGATGATCTGGTCATTATCACATTACTGTTTGTGGGAGCTTGCTGTGCGCAAATTGGCTGCCGCGTTTCTCACATTATAACAGTGACTACACTTCAAAAGTACTTCATTGGCTGTAAAGCGCTTTGGGACGTCCGGTGGTCATGAAAGGCGCTATAGAAATGCAAGTCTTTCTTTCTTCTTTCTTTCTTTCTTTATGTTTTACATTGCTCCAACCAAGCTCAATGAAAATGTCACCTTCACAACCACTCTGCAGTTCTTTGATGTGACTCTTTGAACCTTTATTATCGCTCCATTCTCCCAGGCACACTGCATCCTATTCTGGAGCAGTCTTACTCACCTCTTGTCATTTTCATGCCTTTTCACATTCTGACTAAGATGACTCTTCTATATCATCTACACTTTCATTGCTTTCAGTCTTTTATGTAAATTCTTTACAGGTTATTAAACCCAGTAGCTACCCCTTTGTGATAGTATTTAGCACATCTGAACTCTTGACTTTTATCTGCTGTTCTCCCTTCCCTCTTTGTTTTGATCAGTACTGTAAAGGAATGCTCTTGCCTTCCTATATCAGTGCTGAAGTGTCTCCACCTGAACGGCTGGATTTTGAATCTGGGGTCGGGAATCACACATTCTGGCTTGTGAACCCGCCTCCATCGAGATGTGGCCAACCCACTGTATTTTCCCTTGATTGACCTTGTTGAGCCCGCCCAGTGGGCTCAGCAGGCCAATTAAGGGCCACCCGGCAACAGGTGACGTCACAGACTGACATTTCATCTATCAAGAGCTTTTGACAGATGAAATATCAGCGTTTGACAGCTCTGTGAAGCTGTCAAACACTCACAATATGATTTCTAACTTCAGTCCTTCCTCTCAGGCTGAGTTAGAAATCATTCCAGCACAGAAAACAGAAGGCTGCAGTTTCTGACAGAACCACGGCTTTCCTGCTTTCTGTGCCGGTGAGATTTCTAACTCCCGAGAACTGAAGGGCTGACACCTGCAGGAGGAAGTTTAGGTAAGTAAAACTTTTTCCAACACTTAGCACTTACCTTACACACTTACCTCTGCACACATGCACCCATCACTCACCTGCCCACCGGACATATCGACCCCTCCAACTCCTGCAGACCCACGGCCCGCCCCGATAACTTGGCGTGGTTGCCACCTGTCGGGAAGCCCACACTTTTCTTTTCAAAATAGGGATTATGCAAAAAACTGCCTGTTAATTAACTGCCTGTTAACAGGTAGTTGTCACTAATCCCTTCCCGCCTCGGGGAGTCGGGTCTCAGCACAGGTCGGGTACCCGCCGCCAGACAAACTGGAGGCGGGATGGGGTCGGGACCCCCGAATCTGCAACTTTAACCCCCCCCCCGCCTCCAAACCCAACTTCACGGGTCATTGAAAATCCAGCCCGAAATGTTTGGGCTAATTTTCTGACTTTGCACTCCCAGCCAGGAGGCTGACACAACAGAAACATAAATCAGAAAATCTGGTGTGCTGAAATGGTCAGAAAATCATACACTGCCTGCATCCAAATTTCCAATTTGTGTTCCTGGTGGGTGGGCCCTCTCGCGGGAAGTGTAAAGTAATAAAGTAGCCCTGTTCATCTGACTTTTCTCTTTTCAGTTGCTGACGGATCCACTGTGTATTTCCAGCAGTTTTTTAATTTATACGTCAAAAATCCTGTTACTTATCTAAGTCTGTGTCTATGATTTGAAGACATTAGTTATCGTGGTTTCCAAAACATTTCATCAGTAGCAAGGGAAATATTAGAGACACACATTAAGGAAACACCAGAAACACACAGTGGACATTTGGGTGTGCACCTGCTGTGATTTTCCAACCACTTATTTAAATGACTGGGAAATCAAGCACAGCACACGGCCAAATTTCCTATATGGATTCGCGCTAGCAGCACCAAGTCAGGAAATTGACCCTTAGAACTCAAACCATGATTCTGCCACGTCTAAAAATTTATTAACGTATCTTATTGGATGTCATGCCTTGGAATTCAAACCCTCTTTTTCCGGTGACTGTAGATCCTATTGAAGGCAACTGGTTCTTTGATGCAGAAAATAAGCATGCTTTAGGGAAAGTACGTGACTCTTGAGACAGACACATGTTGATTCATGGAATATCTTCAAATCTTTATCCACTTAGTGGTATATTTTATGATTTTAAGATTCTATTGCTTCTTGTGTAGGCACCAAAAGTACCCCGTTCAGATTAAGCTGATATTTTTAAATGAATGTGGATTTTTTTATTGTGCAAAGTACCTTTGAAATTTTCTTTTCTTTCCACTCTGTGTATCCAACACTCCTGAGATCCCTGTCACCACAACCAATTACTGGAGGGAAAGGAGCTTCCTGTGGGACCAATGTCAGCACCAATCAGAGACAAAATGCATCCCCTGGGCCCGCAGGTTTTTTCCGTTAAGGCAGCGTTTCCCAACCTGTGGTCCGCGGACCACCAGTGGTCCGCGAGGGTACTGCAGGTGGTCCGCGAAAAAAAATAATTTTGATACTGTAATAATAGCACCGCGTGTACCTCGTATGTATCATATGCGATACATTATTATTATATAGTCAACTGACTAAAAAGAACAAAGCACTTCTGAAATTTTAATAGTGTGGGGGTGTCTCGCTTTTGCGTGACGTCAACGTGAACCAACGCTTAGATTCTTCTAGAAAATTCGACGGTGGCTTTTATCTGGCACGTGTAAGCAAACTCTCTCATAGATAATGGAATTAAAATCTTCAGCAGCCTTGGAAACCTTGTTTCCTTAGATGGCTCTTTGAAATACAGCATTGTTGAGTACACTTGGGGTTCATCGCAACTTGCTTGGAGGCAAGAGAACAACTAGACCTAAAATAGCATTTGTCATAGTATTTAAAGTCATAGCTGCAAACATGAAGAGACTTTATTAAACAGTAATAGTGTGGGGGGTGTGGCGCTTTTGCGTGACGTCAACGTGAACCGACGCTCTTAGATTCTTCTAGAAAATTCGACGGTTAGAGCGCGGGAATCAAAAAATGGATCGGTGGCTTTTATCTGGCACGCGTCAGCGAACTCTCTACTATGGTCAAAATGACAGTGAGACATCAGCAAATGAAACTCAGCACAACAAAAGTAAGCGAAAAGTGAGGAGAAAATACAGCAGTGAATACTTAAAACTAGGATTTACTTACGCTGGAACTGAGAACGAACCGTTGCCAGTATGTGTCGTGCGCTATGATGTTCTGTCGAATGAAAGCCTAAAGCCCGCTAATCTTCGCCGTCATCTTGAGACTAAGCATGGGGAATACGTGTCCAAGCCAACTGGATTTTTTTACAACCAGCTCAAAGAATTCCAACGTAGCAAGACAATTATGGAATGCACATCTAAAGGCAGTGATAATGCTAAGGCGGTGGAGGCCTCGTACCGGGTAGCTAGGCTCATAGCAAAGACAGGGAAGCCGCACACAATTGGGGAGGAGTTGATATTGCCAGCGGCTAAGGAGATGGTGGGTGTTGTGCTGGGAGAGGGGGCCTGCAAGCAAATTAACATGATTTCATTGTCGGATAACACAGTTCAACGCAGAATTGATGAGCTGGCTCAGGACTTGTGTGATCAGCTAATAGCGAGAATGCAAGCGAGTCGTTTTTATGCACTTCAAAAGGATGAATCAACGGACATTGCAAACCTTTCAAACCTGATCACCTATGTAAGGTATGAACACAATGGAGAGATACATGAGGACTTTCTCTTTTGTAAATCGTTGCCCACACGCTCAACTGCAGAGGCTATTTTTGGAATGTTGAACAGTTCCATTATTGAAAATGGGATTGATTGGTCAAAATGTGTCGGACTTGGCACAGATGGGGCCCGTACGATGTTAGGCCAACACAGTGGGGTTGTTACGCGTGTAAGAGCAGTGGCTCCAGCAGCATCATCCATTCACTGCAGCATCCATAGGGAGACGTTAGCTGCAAAGAAAATGCCTGCTGATCTCAAGACCGTTTTGGAGGAAGCCGTTAAAACTGTTAATTATATCAAGGCCCGTCCACTGAATTCACGAATATTTGCAGCTATTTGTGACGAGATGGGCAGTGATCACCATCAACTACTTCTGCACACCGAGGTCCACTGACTGTCCAGAGGAAAGGTACTCACTTGTATTTTAGAGTTGCATGAAGAGGTGAGATTTTTTTTTACTGGACTCAAAGTTTGAACTTTCACATCGCTTCAGTGATTTTCAGTGGCTGGACAAATTGGCATATATGGCAGATATTTTCGATCACTTGAATGGTCTCAATTTGCGTCTTCAGGGAAAATCAGTGACATTCTTTCATGTGCAGGACAAAATAGAAGCGATGATCAAGAAAATAGAGATGTGGACCAAACGACTTGAGCAGTCAAATTACGACTCGTTTGCGAATCTGTCTGATTATTTGGTCACGGCAGAGATGAAGCTTCCAAACAGTGTGAAAGAAATCATCAGAGAGCACCTCCAAAGTTTGAAAATAAACCTACACAAGTACTTCCCTGTGCCTGACACAAAATTCAACTGGATACAAAATCCCTTTGCGAGCCTTGATGATGACATCCTCGCAAGCCTGACCTCGGCAGAGCAAGACAACCTTGTGGAACTGTCCTGTGACAGTGCTTTAAAGCAGGATTTCTCTCGGCAATACCTGACTGACTTTTGGCTTAAAGTTGCTTCGGAATATCCAGCACTGTCCGACAAGGCAGTAAAGTTTCTAATGCCTTTTCCCACAACGTACCTATGCGAAACTGGATTTGCTGCGCTTGTTGCATTGAACACCAAATACTGGAATAAACTGCAAGTTGAACCAGATCTCCGATTGAGACTGTCATTGCTGGAACCTGACATCCAGCGTTTGACGTCTGCAAAACAACATCAGCCTTCTCATTAGGTAAGTGTTATCTTTTCCCCACTGGTAGGCCTACTGTAGTTAAATGGGCTGTGACGAGTGCCAGTGCAATGTATTTGTGAGTGAGCATAGTAAATGATTAGAAACAGCTGCGTTTTTAGGCGTTTTTAGGCTGTTAAAAATTTTTTAAACGGCTGGTGGTCCGCGGAAGCTTTTGATGACGTTGAAGTGGTCCGCGGGATGGAAAAGGTTGGGAACCGCTGCGTTAAGTTTTCATTAGCATTGCTGCCTTTAACAACCTTCTGCTGGGCTTCAATTCATTTGTAAGATCCAATTTCTCACCCTTATCTTAACCAAGACGCCCGACATAACGTTAGTTCCGTGCAAAACACACAGGCTGTCAATTATATCCAACACCGAAACTAGCCATATATTAAAAGAAAATCCATAAAGCAGACAGCAAGAGAAGGACCACGAGGTAATGAATTACTTGAGGTGCACTTTTTTTAATATTAAAAACAAGCCTCCAAAGTGACTTCTCGTGTTCAGTTTCCAGAACGAAGTAAAAGACAAAATTGCAAGCTCATGTTCCCCCCTTGCCTGTGACTGGAGTCAAACTCACATTGTTTGATGGATGAGTTATTCTCCATTTATAATATCCTTCAGACTGTTCCTGATGAAGAAGGCAAACGGTATGCTGGCCTTCATAGCAAAAGGGTTGGAATACAGGAACAAGGATACCTTGCTGCAGCTGTACAGGGCACTGGTGAGACCACACCTCGAGTACTGTGTACAGTTTTGGTCGCCTCATCTGAGGAAAGATGTTCTTGCCATGGAGGGGGTGCAGCGGCGATTCACCAGGCTGATACCAGGAATGGCGGGATTGACCTATGAGGAGAGACTATGTAGTTTAGGGATGTACACACTGGAGTTTAGAAGATTGAGAGGGGACGTCATAGAAGTGTATAAAATTCCGACAGGTCTAGACAGACTAGATGCAGAAGGAATGTTTCCCTTGGCGGGTGAGAACAGAACTAGAGGACATAATTTAAGGATAAGGGCTAAACCATTTAGGACAGAAATGAGGGGGAATTTCTTCACTCAGAGGGTGGTGAACCTGTGGAACTCTTTGCCACAGAGGGCAGTGTACGCCAGCTCATTAAATATATTTAAGAGGGAATTAGATATATTTCTACAGGCAAAAGGGGTTAAGGGTTACGGAGAGAAGGCGGGGACGGGATACTGAATTGGAGGATCAGCCATGATCTCATTAAATGGCGGAGCAGGCTCGAAGGGCCGGATGGCCTACTCCTGCTCCTATCTTCTATGTATCTATGTATCTATGATGTGATCTGAACCAGTTGACTAGTAGAGTTGCAATTGCTGATGACGTGCCATTTGCTGACATGGGTAGAACTGGGATGCAATCACATGGTGCATCTTGAGGAAGTATGTTATGTCACAAATAACATCCTAATTGACTGCGACAAAGGTAATCTATCCCTTCTCCAGCCGTAATGAGAGAATTGCCTGCAACGGCTTCTCTTCCCAGTCCCGCAGTGTCACCTCTGGTGCCCCCCAAGGATCTATCCTTGGCCCCCTCCTATATCTCATCTACATGCTGCCCCTCGGTGACATCATCCGGCAACACAATGTGAGTTTTCACATATACGCTGATGACACCCAGCTCTACCTCTCCTCCACCTCTCTCCAACCCTCCACCGTCTCTATACTATCAGACAGCTTGTCCAATATCTAGCACTGGATGAGTAGAAATTTCCTCCAATTAAATATCGGGAAGACCGAAGCCATTGTCTTCGGTTCACACCACAAACTCTGTTCCCTTTCCATTGATTCGATCTCACTCCTGGCAACTGTCTAAGGTTGACCAAGTCTGTTCGCAACCTTGCTGTCATATTTGATCACGAATTCAGCTTCCTACCTCATATCCGTTCTATCACTAAGCCCATTTCCACCTTCGTAATATCGCCTGCCTCTGCCCTTACCTCAACTTATCTGCTGCTGAAACCTCATCCATGCCTTTATCACCTTTAGACTTGACTATTCCAATGCACTCCTGGCCGGCCGGCCTCTCTAGTTCTACCCTCCATAAACTTGAGGTCATCCAAGACTCTGCCACCCGTGTGCTAACCCGCACCAAGTCCCGTTCACCCATCTCCCCTGTGCTCACTGACCCCCATTGGCTCCCAGTTAAGCAATGCCTTGATTTTAAAATTCTCATCCTTATTTCCAATTCCTCCATAGCCTCGTCCCTCCTTATCTCTGTAATCTCCTCCAGCCCTATGATGCCCCTAGATCTCTGCGCTAAGCCCATTCTGGCCATTTGAACATCCCCAATTTTAAATGCTCCACCATTGGCGGCCGCGCCTTCAGCTGCCAAGGCCCTAAACTCTGGAATTCCCTCCCTAAATCTCTCCACCTCTCTACCTCTCTTTCCTCCTTTAAGACGCTCCTTAAAACCTACCTCTTTGACCAAACTTTTGGTCACCTGCCCTAATTTCAAGTTATGTGGCTTGGTGTCGAATATTGTTTTTTTTTATAACACTCCTATGAAGTGCCTTGTGATGTTTTATTACATTAAAGGCGCTATATAAGTTGTTGTTGTTGTTATGAGGTACTCAGATTGTTCTGGAGCCACTAATTCATGGCAGTGACTGACAAGGTCTAAAACATTCACATTTATGAAGAGTCCAAATATAGAACAAAAAGAAACATTTTAAGAATAGATTTGAAATTCTTTGACATTAACAAATGGAACAAAAATATTGATGCAAAGTGGACATGTGGGAAAGTCTACCAGTGGCTATCTGTGTGAGTCGGAGAATTCATCGATTGCTTTGAGCTGAGCTCTCCATCTCGTATTCTAATACAAGCCCTTTATTTTACAACTGTCTCATTATATTCATTTTGTCTACTATTCATATTTACAATGACACTAAACTATCTCAATACCATTTTCAATTGTAACTATTAAGGCCCTTATTAAATAATGCTAAATAATTTGACACGGATTTCCATTTACATAGTTAAACATTAATACCTCAAATAAGCTTTTTTATTGACCAAGAGCTGGCTGTAATGGAAACTGCCACCAAGTCCTTTTGTGTGTGCGTGTGTGGCTGTGTATACGGATATCTAGTTTCAGAAATGTATCTTTATTCAGGCTTGGCTTTTCTGGAACGTCCACTTCACTAAATGTTCACTCTCTAGATGCTCTGCACGTAGTTTGTGTGCGTAAGGAGATTTACTTCCCACGGATAAGCTAATTGTATTAGTAATGGATAATGGCATGAAACCTGCCAATGGCAATGTTTTCACCAAGGACGATGTAGAATGTGAAACTGCTACATAATTCATTTTTTTTTAACCATCTTAGTTAAGTATGTCCCAGGGAGTCCAACAAACCTACTTCTGCCCATCACAATAAAGTGTTGTCTTTCAAGAAAGTCACTGCTTCTCTTATTCATGGAGACTGCCTCTACCGCACTGTCTGAACTGCGGTGTTAGAATGAGAGGAGCCGCATGCTGTGTAGAACTGTATAACAGCTGTGGGCAATTAACAGTTACAGAACCAATTGAAAAACTTTTTTTCTGTGAACCTAATGGAAATCAAATCTCTTTTTAAGCTCCACAGGATTTACCTAATGCAAGGCTCGGGGATAAAATATGCAA
Organism: Squalus acanthias; assembly: GCA_030390025.1. Classification (NCBI taxonomy): domain Eukaryota; kingdom Metazoa; phylum Chordata; class Chondrichthyes; order Squaliformes; family Squalidae; genus Squalus; species Squalus acanthias. The sequence goes on from CM059432.1 coordinate 110,897,569, forward strand.
AAGTGGACATGCCATGAAAATTACATATCGCAGATCGCCCTTTTAAAATAGCCACGATTAGTCCGAGTGCAGTAACTGCCATCACTAAAAATAGCCATTCAAGCATAACCACAGAATCAAAAAGTGAAAGAGAAATTCAAACATGTCTGTCAATCATTCCTCCTGCTCCAGTAGATACTGTGAGTTATACTGATTCTGGTCACTACTTTGATCGACCTGACAACTGTCCCAGGATAACCAGTCTGAATTCAAAAAGCAACAGCCAAGTAGAGCAAACTAGCAGAACATGAGTCAAATTGATTCCTCAATTTTACAGTTAAAATCTCCTGGGCCTCCCGCTCCCAGAAGCCGGACTGATCATCGCCTGCGCCAGCTCCCACGTGCATGATTCCCAATTCCACCATCGGGAGAAACAGAGCCAAGCCTGGTTTGGTCTTCCTATAAATGTGCACATGGTAGTGATCAGGAGCGGGCACCCTGGCCAATTACCTCTCCTCGAACATGGGGGCACCGAGGCCAACTGTAGAATGTTTATACCATCCAGCTGAGATCAGGTTAACTCAGTACAGACCAGAGACTGAACCTGGGATCTTCCTGCTCTATGTGCCTTAATCAACTGAGCTACTGGGAGTTTGTTTGCAGGTTCCTGAAGATGTTGGTTTTAGATCAAATTAAGTTTTCCATAGAGTCCTATTGTGTCCACAGTAGCTTATTTTCTGTATTTGATATTAATGCCTATACTATATTTCCAACAGAAGGAGACGATGTTAATGTGACAATAAACCCAACTCAGTGCAGGATGGGATGCTCACAAGTCTGGATGTGTTTCTTTGCAAGTACATAATGCAACGTTTGAGCAGAAGTCGAGAACATGAGAGGCCAGCTGTAGTCATTCTCCACTCCCACTCCTGGTGGACTCCCAGGCAAGGCCAAGGAGCCCAAAAAAATGTTATACAAATGATCTAGATGTTGCATGATTGGCCAGGGTCAGGGGTGCCTCTTTGCGGTGGGTGGAAGTCCCACTACACTGAACATGCACCTCAATACTCTGAAACAGGAAATCCATGTCATTATCTTTTTTTAAATATCATCCAAAATGAGCTACTAGGTTGGTGTATTTTCAACTCTTGTACTCATTGGCTGACCCACGAGTTAACAATTCTCAAGAAAGTTAACTCCCTATGTTCAAAATGTTGCAAGTAATGGATTGTTAACATTTTCAACATTTCCCCCTCAGGTGCCCCATGTATTATTACAAAGTAATTGCAGTGTGCAGACCTTACCTGATTAAAGCAGGCATGCTTGAAAAGTTGCAGATATTGAAATGGAAAGCACAAGTAAAAGCCAACACTTGTACTAATTCCCTGTGTGTAACAGTAACTTAGTCAATAATTTCTGTACCTTTACTTCCACACACAAAATGTTTGGTCAACTGACCTTTTGGTGCTGAACATTTTGACAATGTTTTGCTTCTCATGTAAGATTTGGATCTCGTAGACAAGGTAGGTGTGCTGTCCCCTTCAGCTGACCTGATGAAAAAGCAGGTAACAGGTTAGAAACAGTTCAACTACAACTAGACTTAAACTGATGAAATTCATTTTTGGTCATAGAAGCCTAAAGTATAGATTGAGAAAGGTGGTTTAGCCCAACAGCCCCAATCCTTCCATAGACCTTATGCAACTTACTCGATCAATTGCACAACATCCAATATTTCAGCTCTTCCCAGAGCTAAAAGTTCCAAGAAAACAGAGCTCTGAAATTTCTTCCTGATGTTCTGCATCCATCAATGTAACATTATAATCTACCCAGCCAACTCCAGACCTGCTGCATTGCAAAAGTGACATCCCCTCTGACCCCTTGGAATTGGAACCACAGTGTTTCATTGCAAACCGAACACTTATCCTTATATCCTTCAATTCATTCCCGAACCTAGCCCTTCTCTATAATAAATAATCACAGTCGGATTACCTGTTGTTGCTGCTACAGATATTTGATTTTTGCATGGTGGGGCAAGTTCTAATCTGTACTCTTACAAGAGGCTTGTTAATTTTGTCCTTGTGTCCTCTAGTTCAGCCATCACTGCTGGAGTTAAATAATCTGCTTACATAACTAATGTCTCCCATCATTTTAAAGAACTGTATCATATACATCCTCAATATTTGTTCTCCAATGAAAACCAGTTCAGTTCTCTTCTGATGAATGTAGTGCAAGATGGTTTTTTGACACAATGGGGTGGAAATTCTGCGAGGGTTGCAGAGGTGGTGGGAACAGTCAGCATGCAGTTTGTGTACGCCCGAATAAAGCACATCTATTGAGCTCCAATTTCTGGGTCACAGCTCGTTATATATGCAGCGCAAGCTCCCAGTGTGATTTGAGCCTTCTGCTGGGAGCTTGTACAGTAGGGGGAAGGGAGCAGAGTGATAGCTGCAACAATTTAAAGGGGTTACAGACTGCAGCTTTTGAAGGAGCCACATCCATGAAAAACTGGATGGTTAGCAGATTTGTAGCTGGAACTACTGGTGCAAGATGTGTGCCAAAGGAGGGTTGCGCTGTTCAGTGCTCCAGTGCAGAATGCTTGCGGGAAGTGGCAACCTTCACGACTGCAGTGCACATGGAGGCAGATATCTGAACAGTTTCTGGGCAACACAAAATCTGCAAAATTAAGCCTACCTAACATTTCCCTCTGCCAAGTTGATGTGAAAGAATGCAGACACATAGGCCTAGAAATTGGATTAGGCCCGAAAAAAGGGCGGTGTCAAGGGCCAGTGCTATTTGCCTATGCCGGTTGAAAGTGGAGCAGGCAACACGTAAAATTGGTGCTGCCTGCTCATTATAATGATTACAGCGCTGATCTCAGCGTTAAACGCGCTGCTGATTGGCTCAGCGCTGGTGGCCCAATGTCAGGTACAGTCTAATGGCCAGTAATGTTTGGCCTAGGCTCACTCCACTACTTAAAGGGGAGGTGCTTTGTTGCAGCACCTCATTGTCAGTCAGGCTGAAGACATGGCACAGTAACCAAGGGAGCAAGCACGAAGGTTCTTGGATGCTGCACTCCTCCCTCAAGCAACAATCTCTTCTCACTTACAAGCTGCTGATGATGTATGCATGGATATCTTGCTTTCACCCCCCTGTCCTCACCAAATAGCACTGCGTGGACTTTAGAGGGTAGAGAGGCGGGATCTACACGTAGTGAGTCACCAGGCACAAGTGGCCTGCAGCTAGGCCAGGGGGAAAGACACAGGTGCTAGCTTCCCGGAGGGCGAGTTCTGCTGCACAGGACTCAGATGATGACCTCGATGGGGCAGCCTTCAGAAGAAGGGTGATGGCCATGCACACGGAAATGCTGGGTGCAATGGTAAGTCTGCCAGTGAGCCTCTTGTCAGTGTCAAGGAGCATGGAGGAGTCCACCTCCAACATTGGACTGGGCTATGCGCAGAGCTTGGAGCCCATGATTTCCAGGATGGAAATGATGGAAAACTCCAGGAGAGACCTTGTGGACCCAGACATGATGCGGTGTGTTTTTTTTAATTCATTTATGGGATGTGGGCGTCGCTGGCAAGGCCAGCATTTATTGGCCATCCCTAATTGCCCTTGATGGGCGATGTCGCGGTTTCCATTGCAGCACAGCCGGAAGCGACTCAACGTCTCAGTGCTGCAGTGGAAGCTCAGACTGCTCTCCTGCAGGCTCAGCTTGCTGCCATCATGGCTGGGTTTACCAGTGTCGAAAGGAGCTTTCAGGGTGTCACAGCAGTCCAGCAATCCGTCCTCCAACAGATGGCTAGGAATGCTGAGGAGCCATCCCGGGAGAGTGGCAGTGGATTTGTGGAGCAGGAACCTGCTGTCCTCTCTCAGGATGCTGCATTCCTGCACCACTGCCACTCCGCTATTGCCGCTGCCTCTCAGCCAGCCAGCCCAGACTGCTGCCGCCCATGCCAAGGTGGTGCAGTCTTCAGCCGGGCCTTCCAGGTCCACAGCTCATCAATGTCATTTGTACTCTTCCCCCACTGAAAGTCAGCAGCCTTCCACCAGCCATGCTGCAGCCTCTGGGCGAGCACTGCATAGGAGCACTAGAGTAGGTAAAGGTACACGAACGACAGGCACTAAGGGAATCCACAAGGGTGATTAGTTGATATTGTAATGTTAATTGGATTCGGATAAATTTATGATTTGTATTTGGAATGTTTGTTTTGTGGTGGCTCTCCTTTCAGCTTTGTGCCCAGGAGGAACGCTGTGATATTCCGTGAGGCAGGGATGGAATGATGGGGATGTGGTGAGCAACGGGGATCTGGGGTTTCATTCATTGGAATCGGAGTCTGATGAGGCGTTCACGGACAGCCCGTCCAGAACAGGGATCTGCTGCCTGCCTCCTCCCTCCCTCCCTCTGCCTCCTCATCCTTGTCCTCCACCGCCTCCTCCTCCTCTCCCTCTTCCTCCTCCTGAGGTGGTCCCGCAATCCCTGGTGGCAAAGGCTGGGCCCTCATGATGGCCAAGTTGTGAAGCATGCAGCAGACACCTGCTCCGGTGAGTACTGGAGGGCTCCTCCAGAGTGGTCAAGGCAGCGGGACCATTGCTTCAGCAGTCCAATGGTCTGCTCGATGATGTTCCTGGTGGCAGCATGGCTGTCATTATATGAGTGCTGGCCACGAGTGGTGGAGAGTCATCAGCCAGGTGCAGAGCGGATAGCCCTAGTCTCCGAGCAGCCACCCTTGGGTTTGATGTGGTGGCTGGATGATAATTAACACACCAGACTGGCGCAGGATGAAGGCATTATGACTGCTGCCAGGATAGCAGGTATTGACCATTATGATGCGATGGGCGTGGTCACACAACAACTGCATATTAAGTGAGTGGTAGCCTTTACGGTTACAGAAGATCTCAGGATTGTTATACGACGCCCGCAAAGCCACGTGAGTGCAGTCGATGGCGCCCTGCACCATGGGGAAGCCTGCTATCCTGGCAATGCCACATGCACGCTCGTCCTGCTTCTCTCTGGTCAGCGAGAAGACAAAGTAGTCCCTTCTCCTGGTGTAGAGAGCCTCAGTGACCTCCCATATGCAGCGATGGACGAGTTACTGCGATATGTTCACTATGTTTCCTGCTGCAGCCTGGAAGGATCCGCTGGCAAAGAAATTGAGGCCACAGTGACCTTGAGGGCTACTGGGAGAGCCGTGGTCACCCTGCTCTCAGGCTGCAGGTCTGGTTGCAGGTGGTGGCAGAGTTCTGTGACCACCTCCTTGGTGAAGTGGAGCCTCCTAATACCTCCAATTAAGTGAGGAGCAGTGTAAGAGAAGTGCTCTCGGAAGACCCTAGCTGGGTAAGGCCTCCTGCTGAGAGCCCTCCTGCGCCTCCTCCTCCTCCCTCTGCGCGCATCTTCTCCTCTTCTTCGCTGCCTCCGCTCCCTCTGCCAAAGGATCGGTGCGGCGTTTCTCGGGCAGTCACCTATTCACAATGAAAGACTATAACATAGACGTCGTTAAACCGTTACATGAGAAATCAACTGAAATAAATTTAAAAAAAAGTGAAACATGAATTCTTGGTGAGGAGTTTACTGGTGTAAATCGTGCAGAGATTTCAATTAAATTAACAACAACAGACTTGTGAAGAACTCTTGGTGAGAATATGGTGTTAAGACTTTTAAAAACTGACTTCCAAACTTTGCATCTTATTTTATCAGTTCCTAAACTAGAAAACCAAATGCATAAAATTTAAGGAAATGCAGCTGATTTTTTCCTGAGATTCTTACACCTGTAATACGGTACAGTTTATTTTAAAAGTATTTACCTCCTATAATGTTTGACTGACCAGGGGTGAGATTTGATGCATCTCATTGGAAGCAGCTCATTGGAAGCACTTTTCACTCCAATGACACAGTCGGAGCTCTCCATAGTGACCAGTTATCTCAGCAGCTATTTACTGTCCGGGTTCTAGCTCACCGCCGCTTTCTCCCGGCTCTACACGCTGTCAATGGCTGCACGCACGGGGGTGCTTTGGCGCGGGCCGGAAGTGAGCGGAAGCGAGGCGGCCGCCATTTTTTCTTCAAAACCTGCCTTGACGGCTGGCGCTAAAGGTTCGAGTTTCTAGGCCCATGTCAGCTGCAAGTTGTTGCTGATGATCCCTTTAAATATCGCTGCTGGAGGCTCCTTCCTGCTGCTGAATGCTGGCTCAGCTGGTCGTGATTAAGAGAGGGCAGATTTTGCATCAAGTGAGCGTTGCACACTCAGATGTCACGATCTGCCTCATTTCCATTTCTGCAGCGAGTGCAAGAAACGGCAGCGCTGCCGACATGCCCAAAAAGGCAGCCAGAAGTGAGTCGGCCGTCATTTTTTCTTCAAAGCGCTAAACTCTCGAGGGTCCGGTAGCATAGCGGTTATGTTACTGGACTAGTAATCCAGAGGCCTGGACTAATGATCCGGAAACGTGAATTCCAAATCCCACCACGGCAGCTGGGGAATTTAAATTCAGTTAATTAAATAAATCTGGAATTTTAAAAAAAGCTAGCATCAGTAATGGTGACCATGAAACTACCGGATTGTCGTAAAAACCCATCTGGTTCACTAATGTCCTTTAGGGAAGGAAATCCGCCGTCCTTACCTGGTCTGGCCTATATGTGACTCCAGACACACAGCAATGTGGTTGACTCTTAACTGCCCTCTGAAATGGCCGAGCAAGACACTCAGTTGTAACAAACCGCTACAACAAAGTCAGCACTGTGGAAGTACCTTCACCACAAGGACTGCAGCGATTCAAGAAGGCGGCTCACCACCACCTTCTCAAGGGCAATTAGGAATGGGCAGTAAATGCTGGCTTCGCCAGCGACACCCACATCCCAGGAACGAATATAATTTTTTTTTTCGAGGCCACAGTGTTTCATCTCAACTGGTTCCATACCGACTGTGGCTGTCGGCAAAGCACTACGCCCAACCATACAGTTCCTTCATTGTTCAAATACTTACACCCAGACAAGTTTGCCCTGAAAAATTCTTTCAACAAAAGCATGCGGTACATTTATTTATTCACGCACATGCCAAGATACAGGATGGGCACTTAGATGTTAATGCATGTGCTTGAGACTTCGTGGGGGCCAAATTCGATAGCCCCTGAAAACGGTCGCAGATCGCAATATGCGATTAACCCGCGCCCATTCAATGTCAAGCAGGCAGCAGGCCAACTTCATGCTGCCTACTCCTTTAAATGATTGTAGCGTGCAGCCAGTGTTAACTGCACTGTTCATTGGCTGCATGCATCAGCAGGGGGCCCAAAATCGTACGAGGTTAGCACCACTTAAAGCTGGCCTGCACTACTTAAAGCCAGGCTGCACCTCTTAAAGGGGAGGTGTATTGTGGCTGGAGCAGGTGCTGGAAGTCATTCTACAACTGATTCTGACCTGGGAAATACTCAATAATGGCACAACATGGGGGAGAGCGGGCTCCAAGGTTCTCCGACGCTGCACTGGGAGGCCTTGGTGGAGGAGGTGGAGAGGAAGAGAGGTGTGCTGTATCCATAGGGAGCGAGGAGGCCCTCCAGACAAACGCTGAAAAGGCAGTGGGACCAGATAGCCATGGAGGTCACTGCCAGGAGTCAAGCCCCGAGGACCTGGATATAGTGCCACAAAAAGTACAATGACCTCACACGAATGGTCAAGGTCAGTGAATTTATCGTAAATGCCATATCCTAGCAACTGCACCACTAGCCTCAGCCACTGCTCAAATCACCACACCCCATCACTCACCAACCAACAATCTTTATCAATCACGACTCATACCTCACAATCATAGCTTCACTTCACCCTCACACACTTACCATTGTGGCAAGCCTCACACCCACATCTCACACCTGGCACACACTGCCAGCTATTCAACCATGACAGTCACATCACCCAAACACATTGCACCACACTCACTGACACACTTCCCTCTCTTGCAGGACAAGGTGGTGCACAACCAGAGGCAGCAGGAGCTAACTGGTAGGTGGCAGGCACTCCTCCATGTCCTTACCCCCATGGAATAAGGACATGGAGTGCTAGCCATCATTGGAATGGCCATTGCTGAGGCCGTGGCCAGTGGCGGGACTGAAACCATAGAAGATGATGGTATCCTCATACCGACTCCAACACAATAGCAAAATTCTGCGGATGCTGGAAATCTGAAATAACAACAGAAAATGCTGGAAACACTCAGCAGGTCAGGCAGAATCGAGGAGAGAGAAACAGTGTCAATGTTTCGGACTGAACGGAAGTGTTCAATCACCCAACGGAGGTGCGGAACACCTCCGTTCAGTCCGCAAGCGTTACCCCGAGCTTCCGGTCGCCTGTCACTTTAATTCTCCGCTCCACTCCCACTCTGACCTCTCGGTCCTCGGCCTCTTACACTGTTCCAACGAAAGCTCGAAGAACAGCACCTCATCTTTCGATTAGGCACTTTACAGCCTTCTGGACTCAACATTGAGTTCAACAATTTCAGACTATAACCCCTGCCCCTATTTTTTCACATGGAGCTGTTGATGATTCTGCCATTCCCATTTGCAACATTTAACTCTGTTTCTCTCTCTACAGATGCTGCCTGACCTGCTGAGTATTTCCAGCATTTTCTGTTTTTATTTCAGATTTCCAGCATCTGCAGTATTTTGCTTTTGTGCCAATAGAAATCAATCAGCAACCAACCTGAAAGTAGTTGCTGATCCCTTTAACTAGCGCTGGTGGGGGGCCCTTCCTGCTGCTGAACGCGTGTTCAGCTGTGTGAGGTAAAGACAGGGTGTTAGCTGGAGCGTTGAGCTCCAAAATGGCAACACTGGTGTCAAATCAGCGTTGCACGATTATGATCTGCCTACTCGGCATACTTCCGGCAGATACTTACTGCACGCGTGCTAACGCCCTCACCAATATGGCGTCCAGTGCGACTCGCACCAGAAGCGTGTGCGCAGGCCGCAGATGCCATTTTGGACCACTAAGGGCGCCCATAGCGCCCAAAGAACGGGTGCTACGGATCCGAATTTTGTGCCCCTAACATCTCAATGCTACTTTTCTGTTTGCAGGACAATTTGGCACATTAAAGAAGGTAGCAGAAGAACACAAGAGGAGGGACTATCAATTTTAAGCCCTGAAGTGTACTTGAGGAAGCAGCTGTAAGATTGTTAGTGATGAGAGCACATAGGGAATGGGGTGGAGATGGGAGAAGGCAGATCAGGTCTTCCAAGCTGATGGTTAGCACCATCCTTTCCCTGTTACTTCTTTACTCCATACTCACTCAGTCTCCCAGAGGCACACATTCAAGCAACAACAACTTGCATTTATATAGCACCTTTAACAAGGAAAAACATTCCAAGGCATTAATTGTAGTGCAATCAAAAAAAGATGGTACTGAGCCAAAGAAGGAAATATTAGGAGGAGTGACCAAAAGCTTGGTCAAACAGGAGTATTTTAAGGAGGAACTTAAAGTAGGAGAGGGAGGTGGAGTGGTGGAGAGACTCAGATGGAGGCATAGTGCCTAGACAGCTGAAGGCACGGCCGCCAACAGAAGGGCAGGGGAAAGCACAACATAAAACACACAGTATATTGTCTCAGAACTGAAGTCGTGGAAAGTCATAGCATTTACAATGCTTAATAGATGTCAGACACCTTTTCAAATAACAGAAAGTATTTTAGCTGCTAATCACCTTTAGCTGTTTATGCTTTTCTGACCTTATTGCATTTGCTAAGCTCTGTGGTGCTTGGAAGGTATCTGTTGTGTATATAATGCCTCTTAATTCAAGGCAGAAAATAACAAAGCAGCTTTTCCCTTCACCCAAATTACTGTGACTAAAAGTACAAAAAGTACTCCAAAATGATTTAATCTAGAATACTATACACTATCCAGTATTTACTCTCCTCGACATACTGAGGTCTTACAATAACAGGTTCATGGGTATCGTGGAAATTGATTAAATTATGGGCCTCAGTTTCCTTGTGTCCACTGATCCAAGACTTACAAAGACAGTCGCCACGCTATTGGGGCTACTCTTGGGATTAGTGAGTTCTCTGCAACATGCACATTTGTGCTTTTTTCCTAAAGCTTCTAGGCATGTAGATGAATTTAATACTTAGAATCATAGAAAGTTACGGCACAGAGGGAGGCCATTCGACCCATCATGTCTGTGCCAGCCGACAAAGAGCTATCCAGCCGAATCGCACTTTCTAGCTCTTGGTCCGTAGCCTTGCAGGATACGGCACTTCAAGTGGATATCCAAGTACTTTTTAAATGCGATGAGGGTCTCTGCCTTTCCCACCCTTTCAGGCAGTGAATTCCAGACCCCCACCACCCTTACTGTTCAGCAGAAACTACCCAAGGTTCTGCTGCCTTGATCATCTTGACCTTCAATTTTAAAGCTCTGTTACATTAATTATGATTTACTTTTAGGACTTTTGGGATGGAGGCCCCTGGGCTCAGTGAGTAGATGATGACCTAGACAGCTGACCTGATCTACTTCTATGCGCTGTATTCGAGCAATCCTTTGTGCCCAAGTGCAGCGATAGCAAAATCTGCCTACTACGGCAACAACTGCACATTTTTTCCAGAAAATATGACTTTGTAAGGAAAAGATTACAAGCAGAAGTACATGGTAATCAAATTCAAGCATTTTCAACAGAGCAGCCAGCAGAAATAGTGAGGCTAATATGCAAAATGCAACAGTATTGTCCTAAAAGTGTAACTAGGGGGTGTGTTTAATAGTGCTTTGAATTTTATATTACATTTTATGGCATAGTATCAATTATAGAAGGCACATAATGCCATGATACTGGAACCATTGGTGCAACAAAATCAATTCGCCACACATCACCGAAACAGCAGCAAACTGCCAGCTTTCATGTTTAGTCTGCAGGATCATGAAGCAAAAATATTTGCTGCATTTATGCAACCCAGCCCATTTTGTTTTATTTGACAAATAGCTTAATAAAAAGCAAATATTATGGCGAATACAAGCTTGCAAATTGTGAATTAATTTTTGTAGCAGTAAACCACCATAAAAAGTGCGAGAAAGAAAAAAGAAAAAGAAAGTGCAAATGCTGGAAATCTGAAACAAAAGAGGAGAGCAGCAAGTCTGTCAGCATCTGTTAAAGAAAAGGCAGGTGAGTGTTTCGAGTGTCACCCTTGGTGAGAATAAGTTCATACTGAAACTGTTAACTTGTCTTCTCTCTTTACAAACGCTGACTGCCCTGCTGTGTATCTCCAGCATTGCTGGCTTTTGCTATTAAAAATTGTGATATTCACTTTGAAAGTATGTTGTTTAACTGACAGATAAATCCATACAGACAAATCTCTCTGCCGGAACACAGACTACATCTAACAGTAACTGGTGGAGGAGGCAATCAGCTCTTTCCCAATGCAATCTGTCAGAGGAACATCGGAATTGCAAGATGAAAGAAGATTACAGTCCAATTAATTCGCCTTCTACCATCCCAGTAGTCACATGATACAACGATAATGGAGTTGTTGACTAATCACAGCAATCAATCTCTGTCAATGAGTTTACAACAGACCCAGACATGAGGCGAGGAAAACCCCAGTGGTGGAGAGCTTTGGGAACCATAGGTCCTAACTCACCTGTTTTTCCTGAGCACGCTACACTTACCACATGTCATGTCTCAAATTACTCAGATTATTTTAACCCCCAAAATGGGTGGGTTTGGGTCAGGTGGGAAGTTAACATGTTAAAAATCTGAAACAGGAACCCAACCCGCCTCAAACTCAACCACTTCCGGTTTTAACGGAGGCGGGACGAGGGGCGGGCGACCAACCCACTCCCAGGAGGTGGGTTGGTCATTGAAATCTTTTAAAGGAGGCTGTGTGCCTTCATTTTAACATTGTTTATTGGCCGGGTTTCCCTGGCCTCGGGAAACCCAGCAGGTAAAAGGTGAGAAGGGCCGGATCCATCAGGTGCCTTTACAGCACTGCTTGTGGGCCAGGAGGAGCAGGAGTGTTTCCTCCAGGCCCAGGAAGCTAACCTGTAAACGTGAACCCCCCCACCCCCCCCACCCACCTCCATGATCGCTCCCTGACCATAACTCCTTCCCCCACTTGGAAATCCTGCCCCAGTAAATGACAGGATCATTGTATCCCAAAATGTTATTTTCTGAAAGAAATCTATCTAATTTGCATTTGAATTAATCAATACTAACTGCTTCTACCATCTCTCTAGGGAGTCTGTTCCATAGATTGACCACTTGCTCACTGAAATATTGGCCTGGAATTGAACCACACCCCCCGCCCCGCCCCACCCTGCATCGTAGAATTAACCGAATGTCAGGAGGGGCGCTGACAGGCCGAGGTATGTATTAAAGATCTGCAACTTTTAGAACACCTTGTGGGCCAGGAGAAGCAGGAGTGCTCCTCCCAGGCTCCTCAAGGAGTCCTTGGGCCTCGCCAGCCCTGGCCTCCCCCCTCCCCCCACCCATCTAACCCAGTCTCAATGGAAGCCCTGATTCACTCCTTCTACTGACTGCCGTGGACCGTCCCTACAGGTCTCCGGCTGCGGACTCCTGCCATGAAGTTCCGACTCCCATCCGCTGGCCAGGCAGTCAATCTGGCCGGATGTTGGATGGGAGTCAGCAAAGAGATATTTAAAAGAAGCCCTGCTGTTAGAATCGGCAGGATCGCCACGTCCCCACCTTTCTAGGTTCGTCGCCCGCTAGCGGGTTTTCCTGCATCCTCCCCGCCCTCCCATTAGTATTGAGGCCACTGTCTCGATAGATTGTTTTCAATTCATTCCCCTTCAAAGCAGGCCGTGTCATCTGGCTCTACTGTTCTGGCAAGGTGAGACAGCGTGTCATGGTCTACATTATCTGATCCCTTTAGAATCCTAAGAACTGCAATCAAGTCACAGAACTACAGAAACTTACAGCACAGAGGAGGCCATTTGGCCCGTCGTGCCTGTGCTGGCTCTTTGAAAGAGCAGTCGTGCTCAGTCCCACACCCCCACCTTTTGTCCATAACCCTGTAAGTTCCTCATCCTCAAGAACCTGTCCAACTCCCTTCAAAATTATTTATGGAATCTGCTTCCACCACCTTTTCAGGTCAAACGTTCCACATCCCGACAACGCTGTGAGTGAAAACATTGCTCCTCATCTCCCCTCTTAGATCTTTTTCCAACGATTTTAAATCTATGACTTGTGGTTATTGGCCCACTCGCCAGAGGGAATAGTTTTTCTCTATCTACGCTATCAAAATCTCTCATCTTCTATTAGGTCCCCTCGTAACCTTCTCTGTTCCAGCGAGAACATAGAATCATAGACTAGTGCAGCACAGAAGGAGGCCATTCAGCCCATCGAATCTGCGCCGGCTCTTTCAAAGAGCAATCCAGTCAGTCCCACTCCCCCGCTCTTTCCCCATATCCCTGCAATTTTTCTCCTTCAAGTATTTATCCAATTCCCTTTATAAGGCTACTATTGAATCTGTATCCACCACCCTATCAGGCAGCGCATTCCAAATCCTAACCACTCGTTGTGCAAAAAATGTTTTCCTCATGTCGCCTCTGGATCTTTTGCCAGTCACGTTACATCAGTGCCCTCTGGTTACTGACCGTTCAGCCATTAGAAACTATTTCTCATTATGTACTCTAGATAAACCCTACATGATTTTAAATACCTCTATCAAATCTCCTCTTAGCCTTCTCTGCTCCAAGGAGAACCCCAGTTTCTCCAGTCTATCCATGTAACTGTAATCCCTCATATCCCTCATTCCTGGAATCATACCAGAAAATTTCTTCTGTACCCTCTGCTAAGCCTTCACTTCTTTCCTGAAGTGTGGTGCCCAGAATTGTCCGCAATACTCCAGCTGAGGCCCAACCAATGATTCATAAAGTTCTAGCATGATCTCTTTGCTTTTATATTCTATGCCTCTGTTTATAAACCCAAGTAACCCATATGCTTTTTTAACAACCTTTAAGGATTTGTGTATATGGACACCAAGGTGCACACTTTTCAAAATCGTGCCAGTTATAATACACTGTCTTTTCATATTAATCCTCCCAAAGTGCATCACTTCACACTATCATAAGATTTAGATTAGCAATGGAGAGGAGCAAGGAACAATCTAGAGTGAAACTTCTAAACTTGAATAGGGCTAACTTCAATGGGATGCGAAAGGAATAAGGTGCATGAAAGAGTGAGTGTGTTGGATATTACTAGAGAAGAAAGTAGTACTAAAGGCAGAAGTAGGACCATATTAGATAGGACAGACTAAGAAAGACTGTGAAAAATTCAAAAATAGGTTTAGAATGCATGTACGTAAACGCACAAAGTGTGGTGAATAAGGTTGGAGAGCTACAAGCACAATTAGCCATGTGGCAATATGATGTTGTGGCAATAACGGAAACATGGCTTAAAAACGGTGAGGACTGGGCACTTAATATTCAAGGGTACAAGGTGCTCAGGAAAGATAGGGAAGGAAAAAAGGGAGGTGGGGTGGCAGTGCTGATTAAGGAAGACATTGTAGTGTTGGAAAGGGAGAATGTTCTTGTGGGGACAAGGACAGAATCCATTTGGTTAGAGTTGAGGAGCAAAAAAGGGAATGATCACGCTATTGGGGGTATTCTATAGGCCTCAAATAGTGAGAGGGAGGTAGAGGAACAAATCTGCAAGGAAATCGCAGAGATATGCAAGAACTATAGAGTGGTGATATTGGGGGACTTTAATTACCCAAATATCGATTGCGATAATGCTAGGGTAAAGGGAAAGGAGGGGGAGGAATTTCTGAAATGTGTTCAAGAGAATTTCCTTGACCAGTATGTTCTTGGCCCAACTAGGAAGGCGGCATTGCTGGATCTGGTGCTGGGGAATGTGGTGGGCCAGGTCGACCAAGTGTCTATGGGAGAACACACGGGGACGAGTGATCATCTTATCATAAAATTTAGATTAGCAATGGAGTGGAGCAAGGAACAATCTAGAGTGGAACTTCTAAACTGGAATAGGGCTAACTTCAATGGGATGCGAAAGGATCTAGCCAGGGTAAAATGGAACCAAAGACTGACAGGAAAAACTGCAACGGAACAATGGGTGATCTTTAAGGAGGAGATGTTCCAAGTACAGGCTAGGTACATTCCAACAAGAGGGAAGGGTAAGGGAACCAAAGCAAGGGCTCCTTGGATGACAAGGGAGATAGAGAAGATGATGAAACAAAAAAAGAGGGTGTATGATGCATGTCAGGTGAATTCTTCACGGGAGAACCAGACCAAGTGAAGTGAAGATGAAAATAAGATTGGCAAAGAGAGAATATGAGAGTAGAATGGCGGTTAACATAAAAGGGAACCCAAAAGTTTTCTACCGGCATGTAAACAGTAAGCGGGTAGTAAGAGGCAGGGTGGGGCCTATTAGCTACAAAGAAGGTGTTATATGCTTAGAGGCGCAGGGCAAGGTTAGAATACTCAATGAGTACTTTGTATCGGTGTTTACTAAGGAGGTGGATGCTGACAAAATATCGGTAGCAGTGGAAAAGGTAGAAGCAATGGAAGGGGTGAAAATTGATAGATAGGATTTACTAGAAAGGCTGGGTATGCTTAAAGTGGATAAGTCGCCTGGTCCAGAAGGCTTGCATAGCAAGTTGCTAAGGGAATTGGGGGAGGAGATAGCGGAAGGGCTTGCCATAATTTCCCAATCTTCCCTAGATGCGGGGGAGGTGCCTGAGGATTGGAAAGTGGCAAATGTGACACAATTGTTCAAGAAAGGGTGCAAGGACAATCCTAGTAACTACAGGCTGGTCAGTTTAACATCAGTGGTAAAGTTTTAGAACAATAATCAAGGAAAAAATTACCGGACCCTTGGAGAGGTTTAAGCTAATTAAGGAGAGCCAACACGGATTTGTAAAAGGCAGATCGTGTTTGACTAATCTAATTGAATTTTTGATGAAGTGAATGCCATGGATGTTGTCTACATGGATTTTCGGAAAGTGTTTGACAAAGAATCACATAGAAGGCTAGTTAACAAAATTGAGGCTCATGGAATAGGTGGGTGAGTGGCAGCTTGGATAAGGAATTGGCTTAAGGACAGAAAACAGTAACTTGTGGTAAATGGCTGTTTTTCAGACTGAAGGATGGTAGACAGTGGTGTTCCCCATGGGTCAGTGCTGGGGCCACTGCTTTTTTTGATATATATATATATATATATATAAAAAATATAAATGACCTGGATATTGGAATACAGAATAACATTTCTAAATTTGCCGATGACAAACTTGAGGGTGTGGCAAACGGTGATGATGATACCAATCGACTGCAACATGACATAGCTAGCAGAATGGGCAGACAAGTGGCAGATGGAATTTAATACAGAGAAGTGTGAGATGATGCATTTTGGCAGAAGGAACAGGGAGAGGCAATATACACTTAATGGCACTGTTTTAAAGAATGTGCAGGGACGGAGGAACCTGGGAGTTAATGTGCATAGGTCCCTGAAGGCAGGATATATTGAGAGTGGTTAACAAAGCATTTGGAATCTTGGGCTTCATAAATAGAGGTATTGAGTACAAAAGTAGAGAAGTTATGCTGAACCTTTATAAAGCGCTGGTTAGGCCACAACTGGAGTATTGCGTCCAGTTCTGGTCACCACACTTTAGGAAGGATGTGAAGGCACTTGAGAGGGTGCAGAGGAGATTTACCAGAATGGTTCCAGGGATGGGGGATCTTAGCTACAAGGACAGGTTGGAGAAGCTGGATTTGTTTTCATTAGAGCAAAGGAGGTTGAGGGGTAATTTGATAGAGGTGTACAAGATTATGACGGGTTTGGATAGGCTAGACGTGGTAAGGCTGTTCCCACTAGTTGATAGTACAAGGACTAGGGGACACAGATTTAAGGTTTTGGGCAAGAGATACAGGGGGGATGTGAGGAAAAACCTTTTTTGCGCAGTGAGTGGTGAGGACCTGGAACTCGCTGCCGACGGAAGTGGTGGAAGTCGAAACACTCGGGGAGAAATTCAGTATCGCCCCATTTGGGGCGCAATTATCGGCCGGGCGCAAAGATTAGCGCCCGGCGCTAATTATCGCCACCGACTGCAAACTTGACTTTTATCGCCCCTGGAGGTGATTGGAGCACTAAATCAGGCGCTTCACACCTGTCTTAAGGCGCAAAGGCCGAGGAGCGAGGCGCTACCTCAGAGTGCTGGCGAAGCTCATGTGATGTCAGTCAGCAATGGAACACACACACAATGGCACGGACCACTTCTTAAAGGGGATGGTTGATCTTGCTTCCCATCCACATCCTGCTCATTGCAGCTTTGAATCTCGGCCTGGAGAGACCTGCACATCAAATCTGCTGGAAAGAACAATGGAGAGTACCAGGCAAAGAGCTCAGAGTGCAGCCCCCACAATCTCTTCTAAATCGATACAAGGAATGGCAAATCAAAATGAACCTGCAAAGTGCTGCTCAGTACCAAAAACTACTTCACACAGCGTTGAATCTCTCCAGAAGTCTCTCTCTCTCAGAATGCGTGGTTCAAAAATGGCACCAACAATAAAAGGCAGGAAGCGGTCGCCTTTAAATAGCGCTCCCCCAGTCCCTTCATGACTGCAAAACGCTCCCCTCAACCTGTCGTTGCTAGCGTCAGGCGGTAAGGCAGGGGGCGCTACTCAATATCCGCTCCGGGGCGATACCGGGGCGTTGCGCACTCGACTGACGTCACGATCTGCCGGCGCAGGAGATAGTGGCGGTAGTGTTTAGCGCCGCCGCAAAATGTCTAGTTAATTTCGCGAGCGGCGCAAACATCGCCGCGCCTGGGCGCTAGATGCTTTGCGCCCCATTAGCGCCCTCTTAAGGCGCTAACGGGAGGCACAACCAACTGAATTTTTCCCCCTCAATGTTTTCAAGGAGAGACTGGATAGGCACTTGAGAGAAATAAACTTGCAGGGCTACGGGGATAGAGCGGGGGAATAGGACTGACTGGATTGCTCTACAGAGAGCTGGCGCGGTGTCGATGGGCCAAATGGCCTCCTTCTGTGTCGTTATGACTCTATGACTTCTCTGCATTGAACTCCATCTGCCATGCTTCTGCCCATTTCACCATCCTATCTATGTCATCCTGAAGTCTACAACTATCCTCATCACTATCTATTACTTTGCCAAGTTTTGGATCATCTGCAAACTTTATAATGCTGCTCCCTACACCAGAGTTTAGGTAGTTTATAAAAATTAAAAAGAGTAATGGACCCAAAACTGACCCTTGGGGAACACCACTGCAAACCACCTCCAAGTCTGAAAAACATCCATCCATCCACCACCCTTTGCTTCCCGTCACTGAGCCAATTCCCTATCCATTCCGTCACTTTCCCCTTGATTCCATGGGCTTCCATCTTCTTAACAAGCCTCCTGTGTGGCACTTTGTCAAATGCCTTCTGATAGTCCCGATATACAACATCTACTGCACTACCTTAATCAACCTTCTCTGTTACCTTATCAAAGAATTCATAAAGTTAGTCAGACACAATTTACCTTTAACAGATCCATGCTAGCTCTCCTTGATTAACCCATGCCTTTCCAAATGAAAGTTTATTTTGTCCCTGATAATGGTTTCCAATAACTTCCCCACCACCGATGTTAGGCTGACTGGCCTGTAGTTTCCTGGTTTATCCCTCTCCCCTTTCTCGAATAGAAGTATAACATTAGCAACCCCCCAGTCCTCCAGCACTACTCCTGTATCCAATGAGGATTGAAAGATTGTGACCAATGCCTCTGCTATTTCTACCTTTGCTTCTTTCAGTGACCTAGGATGCATTCCATCTGGACCAACTTTCAGTAATGCTAATATTTTTAGAACGTCTTCTCTATTACTATCCTGTCAATAACTTCCCTCTCCTCTTTTAGTGTAACCTTCACATCATCCGCTTCCTTTGTGAAGACAGATACAAAGTACTCATTTAATACTTTAGTTATGTCCTCTGCCTCTACATGAAGATTTCCCTTTGGGTCCTTAATAGGCCCAACTTTTTCCATAGCAAACCTCTTACACTTTATATGTTTTTAAAATATTTGAGGGTTCAAGTTAATGTTGCCTGCTAATCTTTTCTCGTAATCTCTCTTTGCCTCCCATATTAATTTTTTCAATTCCCTCCTGTACTTTCCATAATCTTCCTGGTTATTAACTGAATCTTGCACTTGACAGTGATCATAAGCCTCTTTTTCCAGTTTTATTTTAACTTTTATTTCCTTTGTCATCCAGGGCACATTAGCTTTGGATGCTCTACCTTTTCCCTTCAAAGGAATAGGCCGAGTGTGTATCTGAACTATCTCTTCCCTGAATGCCCTTCATTGCTCCGTTACTGCTTTACCCTGCAATCGCCTTTTCCAATCTACTTGTGCTAGATTCCTTCTTAAATCACTGAAATTAGCTCTTCCCCAGTTGAGCATTTTTAGTTTCAATGTTTTCTGGTCTCTTTCCATAATTACTTTAAACCGAATGATGTTGTGGTCACTTTTAGCTGGATGATCTCCTACTGTAACACACTCCACTCAACCTACTTCATTTCCCAGAACCAGATCCAGCACTGCTTCCTTCCTTGTTGGACTGGAGACATATTGATCGAGAAAGTTCTCCTGTACGTGTATCAGAAATTCTCTCCTTCCCTACCCTTAGCACTATGTTTTCCCCAGATATTAATACCTAATATCACTACTATATTTTTGTTACACACCTTTGAAATTTGCCAATACATTTGCTCATCTATCTCCTTCTCACTGTTTGGAGCTCTATAAAAAACTCCCAGCAATGTAACAGCTCTCCCTCTGTTGCTCAACTCAAGCCAAATAGATTCAGGCCCAGAACCATCTAGTACATCCTTTCTATTTAGAAGTGCAACATCATCCTTAATCAATACAGCCACGCCCCCTCCTCTTTTTCCTATCACCTCTTAACTCTCTCTTTTCCAGTGAGAGTATGCTCGCTCCTCATAATCCAGTCCCTCCCTTTCCTCAATCATTCTGGTTGCCCCCTTCTGTATCCTTTCAATAGCTGCAATATCTTTTTTGTACTGGGCCACCAGAACTGTACACATTACTCGAAGTGCGGTTGCACCAATGATATAGAAAGTGACAGGATTACCTCAGTATTTCAGCTCATTGGGCTGGAAATTGCGGTTGGAGGCTTCCCGCGGGCGAATGCCTCCGAACCGCAAGAAATGTACGCACCTACTTGCTGCCTCCGTATCTTCGAAGACTCGCACTCCTGGGCCTGCAGGCATAAGCCTGTGTAAAGGCCCACGTATCCCAGGGGTGCACGCAGTTCGCAAGCGTCCCTGGGAATCACGTGGGCCGGCCCAACCAATACTTATGGAGATTCCATTTACGTACAGAATCCCCAGGAGCAGAATAGGAATCACATTAAAAAAACACACTATCACAGCACTGAAATAAAAATAAATCATCACATGGTCAAAATTAATTAAAATACAATTTAATTAAACATTTAAAACAAAAATTACATTTTTTGAAAAAACAAAGGTAAACATTTTTCAAGAGGCCAAAAATAACCTCAACTAATTTTAAGGTTTTTGTATGGTTAAATCATTCAAAAAAATTATTTTAATATTTATTTAAACCCTTATGCTGGTAAAAGAAGGCCTTTACCAGGCGTACGGGTTTCCTGGGTATTCGCTGGTCAGTAGTTGGGCAAATAGCCCAGCCCTGCACCAGCAAATGTCCATTTCCCGGGGATGGGTACGATCTGTCAAGCTGAAACTTGACAGATGGCAAATTCCGGGTTTTCACGTATCGCGTGAGTGCGAGCCAGCACTGAGTGCAAGTCAGCAGAGAGTGCTGTGAGTTTGGGTAAGTGGGAGTAGTTCTTTAATTGTTAGTTCTCTTTAAATCATTCTTGATAAGAGTACTTAAGGAGTTTAAGTGAAGGGGAAAAGTTAACTATTTGGGATTCTGTTGGTTTAAGAAGAGTAAAACAAGGTTACACTGCAGTAGCAGTAAATTGGCACAGCAGGCAGTGGAAACCAGTTTTCTAATCAATCAGCAGGGGTCAAAGTCAGAGGGCGGGGCCAATTCATTGGTACCCGTATATAGGTGGAGCTGTTGCTAAGCCCGAAACACTACACTAGTAGTGTCTCCCACCTCCTCTAACCTTTAGGGGTAGAGGGAATTTAAAAGGTAGGTTCGATTTATATTTTGTTTTCCGGGACTTAACTTAATAAAGTAATATAAGGGTTAAGTCATGGCAGGAAATCTCGGAACCGTGTCGTGCTCCTCCTGTGCTATGTGGGAAATCAGGGACACTTCCAGTGTCCCTGACAACTATGTGTGCAGGAAGTGCGTCCAGCTGCAGCTCCTGACGGACCGCATGGCGGCACTGGAGCTGCGGATGGACTCACTCTGGAGCATCCACGATGCCGAGAACTTTGTGGATTACTCATTTAGTGGGTTGAACACACCGCGGGTAAAGGCTAGGTCAGACAGTAAATGGGTGACCAAGAGGCAGGGCAATATCAGGAAGGTAGTGCAGGAGTCCCCTGCGGTCGTCTCCCTCCAAAACAGATATACCATTTTGGATACTGTTGGGGGAAATGACCTACCAGGGGAAGGCACCAGCAGCCAGGTTCATGGCAACATGGCTGGCTCTGCTGCACAGCAGGGCGGGAAAAAGAGTGGTAGAGCTATAGTGATAGGGGACTCAATTGTAAGAGGAATAGACAGGAGTTTCTGTGGCCGCAACCGAGATTCCAGGATGGTATGTTGCCTCCCTGGTGCAAGGGTCAAGGATGTCTCAGAGCGGCTGCAGAACATTCTGGAAAGGGAGGGTGAAGAGCCAGCTGTCGTGGTGCATGTAGGTACCAACGATATAGGTAAAAAGCGGGAAGAGGTCCTACAAGCAGAATTTAGGGAGCTAGGAGCTAAATTGAAAAGTAGGACCTCAAAGGTAGTAATCTCTGGGTTGCTACCAGTGCCACGTGCTAATCAGAGTAGCATGAACAGGATAGCGAGATTAAATACGTGGCTTGAGCAGTGGTGCAGGAGGGAGGGATTCAAATACCTGAGGCATTGGAACCAGTTCTGGGGGAAGTGGGACCTGTACAAAAGGGACGGTCTGCACTTGGGCAGGATTGGAACCGATGTCCTCGGGGTAATATTTGCTAAGGCAGTTCGGGAGGATTTAAACTAATATGGCAGGGGAATGGGAACCTATGTAGCGAAACAGGGGGAAGTAATATGCAGTCAGAAACAAATGTTAGAAGGGTGAGAAACAATAAGGGAAATCCGAGTAAACAAAGGCAAGAAACACAAAGGGCCATACTAAATCATAAGTCTAAAAGGACAAAGGGTGTTAATAAAACAAGCCTAAAGGCTCTGGGGGAAAAATTAGGTCGCGCCCCGTTTGGGGCGCAAATATCGTCTGGACGCAAATATTGCGGGTTAGGTTGATTTGGCTATGATAAATTGACCCTTAATGTTAGGGGGGGATTAAATATGTGGGGTTATGGGGATAGGATGGGATATGTTAGGGGGAATTAAATACGTGGGGTTACGGGGGTAGGGTGGGATATGGGTAGGGTGGGATATGTGTACTGTGGGGATTAAAACAGGGACGGGGTGCTGGATTTGGATGATCAGCCATGATCGTATTGAATGATGGAGCAGGCTCGACGGGCCGAATGGCCTACTCCTGCTCCTAGTTTCTATGTTTCTATGTTTCTATATTAGCGCCTGGCGCTAATTATCGCCACTGACTGGAAACTTCACTTTTACCGCCCCGGGAGGTGAGTGGAGCGCTAAATCAGGTGCTGCACACCTGTCTTAAGGCGCAAAGGCCGAGCAGTGAGGCGCTAACTCAGCACGCGAGCGCAGCGCAGGTGCTGCCAGTTAGCGAGGGAACGCAGACACACTGGCGCCAGCCAGTTCTTAAAGCGGGGGGGGGCAACTTGCTCCCCAGCCACACCCTGCTCATTGCAGCCTTGAATCTCGGCCTGGAGAGACCTGTGAATCCATTTTGCTGCCAAGGATGGAGAGGGTGAGAGAACGAGCTCAGCGCTTCACTGAGCGGGCCTTGGATGCTCTGGTTGGCGCGGTGGAGCGCAGAAGATGTATACTCTTCCCTGAGAGTGGCAGGAGGCCTTTGCCATGCGAGTACAGAAGAGTGTGGAGGGAGGTGGCTCAGAGCATCTCCTCCAGGAGCATGGTGCCCAGGACCCATGTTCAATGCCGCAAAAAGTTCAACGACCTCACTCGGGTCGTCAGGGTGAGTGGCTTTTTCTCAATACCTCTCCATCCCTCCATCTCAACCTCACTCTATGGCCAGAGGGTCTTAAAACCCCAATGCACAACATCCAACACCTATGGCCCTTTCATGAAACACACACACACATTCCACACTTTGCATACAGTAAGGGCTATTCACCGATGGGAGGCACATCAGGCAAGACCATGGCTGTATACAGTAAGGGCTATTCACCTATGGGAGGCACATCAGGCAAGACCATGGCTGTATATTTACTCAGATGCTGTCCTTTTTCTTGTAGGCCAAGCTGGCGCATAATAGGAGACAGCAGCAACGGACAGGTGGAGGGCGGCCTCAGCTGCAACCCCTCAGCGATCTTGAGGAGCGCGTCCACAGGATTGTGGCAAGCCAGGTGATCGGTCCCGTCGCCACTGGAGACGCCGACCCCGTTCTGGACAGCAATGGTAAGGTCATCACCTTTTTGTCCTCTGACCTTCCACTTGTCCCTCACAACACCAGCCTTTGACACTTTCAATCCAACTTGCTAACTCGCTGCACTTATTCCTCCCTTACTGCCACCCTGTCCTCACGCTAAAGCCACTCTTGTACCTCCCTGCTTTCAGATGGTGATTCACCAGCTGAGGAGACGGGCCCTGAAGCTGCCAGTGGGAGTGAAGCTGCAGCTGAGGAGAAAGAGGAAGCCGGAGCATCAGTGCCACCCTCTCCCGAGGAAGCCCATGCCCACACTGGGAACACGCCTTCCCTGGAGGGGAGCAGGGGGGAAGGGTCTGATGAGGGTGAAGCTCCAGGACCCAGTGGGCTGCAGCAATGCCATGGGGGTAGGGAAGAACGGGGGCCTTCTCCCCAGAGGGAGAGTACAATGGACGCAGAGGAGGAGCGGCTGATCGCAGAAATGAACACCCAGGCGGTGGGCTTGCACACTGAGCTCATGGGTGCAGTGGGAAGGGTGCCCGAATGCATTGAGTCACTGGCAAGGAGTGTGGAGCACTTCGCTGTAGCACAGGCGGATGCCACACTAACGCTTAGTGCTGCAATTCAGTCACTGACTGCCGTGATCCCATCTCTGACTGCTCTCATGCAGACTCAGATTGAGGCCACGCGAGCACTGACTGCTGCCAACCTCGATGGTTCGTTCACATGTCCCCGGGGCTCTCACCGCGCCGCAGCAGGCCAGCAATCTGTGCTCCAGCAGATTGCTCCGGATGCTGAAGTGCTGCCCCGTGGGAGTGCCAGTGTGTCGGGCGAGCAGGGAGTTGCTGTCCTCTCTCACGATGACAGCATTCCTGCTGCCAACACTGTCACTTCTCCACTGCACTTGCCACCGCCTGTAGGACAGACTGCTGCCGCCCATGCAGAGTTGGTGCAGTCTGCAGCCGGGCCCTCCAGGCCCAGAACTGGTCGAGGCCGTCCTTCAGGGGCATCTGCAGTGTCAGGGTCTAACGATCAGCAGCCTTCCACCAGCCTTGCTGCAGCCACTGAGGTCCCATTACGGAGGAGCAGTAGGGTTAGAAGGGGGGAAGTGCGCAAGGGAAGGAGATCACCCTCGAAGGGCAAAAAGTAGGAGGTGTGACAAAATGCTGGTCATTTTTTTATTAAAGGCCGAGGTTCGTGGTCCAACTTTTGTCTCGTGTTTTGGACATTATCTCCAGGTTGTGAGAACCAGTTATGTTAATGACTGTTTTTTTGTGTTTATTTCTATGAGTTTGTCATGAGGAAATGACACACACAGAGTTT
This sequence comes from Squalus acanthias, assembly GCA_030390025.1. Classification (NCBI taxonomy): domain Eukaryota; kingdom Metazoa; phylum Chordata; class Chondrichthyes; order Squaliformes; family Squalidae; genus Squalus; species Squalus acanthias. Next base: position 110,922,492 of record CM059432.1, read on the forward strand.
GTAAAATAAATAAATTTTTGTATTCAAAATAAACATGTTTGGTGTTTGGAATCATTGGTGCCTTTGCCGGCTTAGGGGTTGCGTGCTGGGTTCATTGATGTTGTTAGCAATGGCAGAAGCCATTTCCACAGCAGGGGCCCTATAAGCGGCTTGCTATCAGCCGTTGACGGACGGCCCTTGCAGTTTCACCATTGTGGGCCGCCCTCCCGCCTTGGTGCTGCTGATGATCATCCTCCTCGTCCTCTTCCTCCTCCTCCTCTGGTGGTGCTCCAAGGCCTGGTGGCATTGGCTGGGTCCTGACGATTGCCATGTTATGCAGCATGCAGCACACAACTACGAAGTTGGATACTCGCTCAGGCGAGTACTGCAGGGCTCCTCCAGAATGGTTGAGACAGCGGAACCGTTGCTTCAGCACGCCGATTGTGCACTCAATGATGTTCCTGGTAGCTTGATGGCTCTCATTGTACCGCAGCTCAGCAGGGGTGTTGGGCGTACGGAGCGGTGTCATCAGCCAGGTGCTCAATGCATACCCCTTGTCCCCGAGAAGCCAACCAACTGGCTGATGCGGTGCCTCGAAAAGTTCTGCCACAGTAGTCTGGCGCAGGATGAAAGCATCGTGGCAGCTGCCAGGATAGTGGGCATTGACAGCGAGTATCAGCTGTCTGTGGTCACAGACCAACTGAACATTCAAGGAATGGAACCCCTTTCTGTTCCGGAATTCCTCGGTATTCTCATGTGGAGCACGCAAAGCCACATGCGTGCAGTCAATGGCGCCCTGCACCATGGGGAAGCCCGCTATCCTCGCAAAGCCCAGAGCGCAGTCACGCTGCTTGTCTGGGGTCATGGGGAAAGAGATGAACTCTCGTCTCCTTTTAAAGAGGGCATTTGTGACCTGCCGGATGCAGCAATGCACCGCGAACTGGGAGATATTGGCGAGGTCCCCAGCAGCAGCTTGAAATGAGCCAGTAGCATAGAAGTTGAGAGCCACTGTGACCTTCACTGCCACCGACAGAGACGTCCTGGACCTCAGTTGAGGCTGCAGATCTGGCTGCAGCAGGTGGCAGAGCTCAGTGACCACCTCCTTGCTGAATCGCAGCCTTCGCAAACACAGCTCCTCAGACATATGAATGTAGGAGAGCTGTTCACGATATACCCTGGGAGAGTAAGCTCTCCTGTACATACGCCTGTTGGCCCTCCTCCGTCTGGCCATCATTGCCACTCTCTCTCTGCGTCTCTGTGTCCTCCGATTCAGCTGGAGCAGGACGATGCCCCCATTCAGTGCAGCCCCCATAGTCTCTTTGCAAGCAAAGTTAGGAAGGACAGCAACCAAAGTACCAGTGAAGTTAGGATCAGTAGGCAAAACTACCTCACAAAGCGTTGACTCAATGCAGAAGTCTCTCTTTCTCTCTCTCCGAATCTCTCTCTCTCTCTCTCAGAACGAGTGGTGCAAAAATGTCAACCACAGAAAAAGACAGGAAGAGGACCCTTTAAATAGCGTCCCCCCCCAACCCCACAGCGATTGATAGCGTTCCAGTCTTGTGGTCGTTGGATGCGCCAGGCGGTAAGGCAGGGGGCGCCACTCAATTTCCGCTCCGGGGTGCCACAAGGGCGTTGCACCATGGAATGACGTCACAATCTGCGCGCGCAGGTGGTCGCAGCGGTAAAGTTTAGCGCCGCCGCACAATGTCTATTTAAGTTCCCGAGCGGCGCAAACATCGCTGCGCCCGGGCGCTAGTGGCTTTGCGCCCCATTAGCGCCCTCTTAAGGCGCTAACGGGAGGCGCAACCAACTGAATTTTTACCCCTCTGTGTCTTAATGCAAGGAGTATCCGTAATAAGGTGGATGAATTGACTGTGCAAATTGATGTTAACGGATATGATGTGATTGGGATTACAGAGACGTGGCTCCAGAACAATCAAGGCTGGGAACTGAATATCCAGGGGTATTCAACATTCAGGAAGGATAGAATAAAAGGAAAAGGGGGTGGGGTAGCATTGCTGGTTAAAAAGGAGATTAATGCAATAGCTAGGAAGGACATTAGCTTAGAGGATGTGGAATCAATATGGGTTGAGCTGCAGAACACCAAAGGGCAGAAAACGTTAGTGGGGGTTGTGTACAGACCTCCAAACAGTAGTAGTGAGGTGGGGGAGGGTATGAAACAGGAAATCAGAGGTGCATGCAAAAAAGGCGCAGCAGTTATCATGGGTGACTTTAATATGCATATAGATTGGGCTACTCAAACTGGAAGCAATACGGTGGAGGAGGATTTCCTGGAGTGTTTAAGGGATGGTTTCCTAAACCAATATGTTGAGGAACCAACTAGAGGGGAGGCCATCCTGGACTGGGTGTTTTGTAAATGAGGAAGGACTAATCAGCAATCTTGTGGTGCAAGACCCCTTGGGGAAGAGTGACCATAGTATGGTGGAGTTCTACATTAGGATGGAGAAGGAAACAGTTAATTCAGAGACCATGGTCCAGAACTTAAATAAGGGCAACTTTGAGGGTATGAGGCATGAATTGGCGAGGTTAGATTGGCAAGCGATATTTAAGGGGTTATCAGTGGAAGGGCAATGGCAGACATTTAGAGATCGCATGGATGAACTACAGCAATTGTACATCCCTGTCTGGCGTAAAAATAAAAAAGGGAAGGTGGCTCAACCATGGCTAACAAGGGAAATCAGGGATGGTATTAAAAGCAAGGAAGTGGCATACAAATTGGCCAGAAGTAGCAGCAAACCCGGGGACTGGGAGAACTTTAAAACTCAGCAGAGGAGGACGAAGGGTTTGATTAGGGCAGGGAAAATAAAATATGAAAGGAAGCTTGCGGAGAACATTAAAACGGACTGCAAAAGCTTCTATAAATATGTAAAAAGAAAGAGGTTAGTAAAAACAAACGTAGGTCCCCTGCAGTCAGAAACAGGGGAAGTCATAATGGGGAACAAAGAAATGGCAGTTCAATTGAACAAGTACTTTGGTTCGGTGTTTACTGTGGAGGACACAAACAACCTTCCGGAAATAAAAGAGATCAAAGGATCTGGTAAGAGGGAGGAGCTGAGGGAAATCCTTATCAGTCGGGAAAAGGTGTTGGGGAAATTGATGGGACTGAAGGCTGATAAATCCCCAGGGCCTGATGGTCTGCATCCCAGAGTACTGAAGGAGGTGGCCTTGGAAATAGTGGATGCATTGACGATCATTTTCCAACATTCCTTAGACTCTGGATCAGTTCCGAAGGAGTGGAGGGTGGCTAATGTAACCCCTCTTTTTAAAAAAGGAGGGAGGGAGAAAGCAGGGAATTATAGACCGGTCAGCCTGACATCGGTGGTGGGTAAAATGATGGAATCAATTATTAAAGATGTCATAACAGACCATTTGGAAAGTGGCGACATGATAGGTCCAAGTCAGCATGGATTTGTGAAAGGGAAATCATGCTTGACAAATCTTCTGGAATTTTTTGAGGATGTTTCCAATAGGGTGGACGGGGGGGAACCAGTAGTTGTGGTGTATTTGGACTTTCAGAAGGCCTTCGACAAGGTCCCACACAAGAGATTGGTGTGCAAAGTTAAAGCACATGGGATTGGGGGTAATGTGTTGACGTGGATTGAGAACTGGTTGGCACACAGGAAACAAAGAGTAGGAGTAAATGGGTACTTTTCAGAATGGCAGGCAGTGACCAGCGGGGTACCGCAGGGTTCGGTGCTGGGGCCCCAGCTGTTTACATTATATATTAATGATTTGGACGAAGGGACTAATTGTAATATCTCCAAATTTGCGGATGACACTAAATTGGGAGGCAGTGTGAACAATGAGGAGGATGCTAGGAGGCTACAGAGTGACTTGGACAGGTTGGGTGAATGGGCAAATGTATGGCAGATGAAGTACAATGTGGATAAATGTAAGGTTATCCACTTTGGTGGTAAAAATAGGGAGGCAGACTATTACCTGAATGGTGGCAGATTAGGGAAAGGGGAGGTGCAACGAGACCTGGGCGTCATGGTACATCAGTCACTGAAGGTGGGAAGGCAAGTGCAGCAGGCAGTCAAGAAAGCAAATGGCATGATGGCCTTCATAGCAAGGGGATTTGAGTACAGGAGTAGGGAGGTGATGCTACAGTTGTACAGGGCCTTGGTGAGGCCACACCTGGAGTATTGTGTGCAGTTTTGGTCTCCTAACTTGAGGAAGGACATTCTTGCTATTGAGGGAGTGCAACGAAGGTTCACTAGATTGATTCCTGGGATGGCCAGACTGACATATCAAGAAAGACTGGATCAACTGAACTTGTATCCTCTGGAGTTCAGAAGAATGAGGGGGGATCTTAGAGACATTTAAAATCCTGACTGGTTTAGACAAATTAGATGTGGGCAGAATGTTTCCAATGTTAGGGAAAACTAAAACCAGGGGTCACAGTCTAAGGATAAAGGGGAAGCCATTTAAGACTGAGATGAGGAGGAACTTCTTCACCCAGAGAGTGGTGAATCTGTGGAATTCTCTACCACAGAAGGTTGTTGAGGCCAGTTCGCTAAATATATTCAAAAGGGAGTTAGATATAATACTCACAACTAGGGGGATCAAGGGGTATGGCGAGAAAGCAGGAATGGGGTACTGAGGTAGCATGTTCAGCCATGAACGCATTGAATGGCGGTGCAGGCTTGAAGGACCGAATGGTCTACTCCTGCACCTATTTTCTATGTTTCTATGCACCCGGAAACCCGGAACTTGCGGGGCACTTAGCCATATACGCTGTGTGTATGCAGTCATAGGCCCTGGAAAATCTAGGCCAATGCCTCCGAACCGCAAGAAATGTACGCACCTACTTGCTGCCTCCGTATCTTCGAAGACTCGCACTCCTGGGCCTGCAGGCGTAAGCCTGTGTAAAGGCCCACGTATCCCAGGGGTGCACGCAGTTCGCAAGCGTCCCTGGGAATCCCAACAACTGATTTGCTTTACACACCGCCGCCGAGGATCGAAGCGATAGCTTCAATTTATTGTCAGACAGTGCCTCCAGATTTCATTGTCCATACAAATTATTTTCTTTCCATTTAGATAATAGAAACATAGAAACATAGAAACTAGGAGCAGGAGTAGGCCATTCGGCCCGTCGAGCCTGCTCCACCATTCAATACGATCATGGCTGATCATCCAAATCCAGTACCCTGTCCCTGCCCCCTCACACAGAATCCCCATCGAACCTGCACCGACACATATCCCACCCTATCCCCGTAACCCCACGTATTTAATTCCCCCTAACATATCCCATCCTATCCCTGTAACCCCACATATTTAATCCCCCCCTAACACTAAGGGTCAATTTATCATAGCCAAATCACCTAACCCGCACATTTTTGGACTGTGGGAGGAAACCGGAGCACCCGGAGGAAACCCACGCAGACACGGGGAGAATGTGCAAACTCCACACAGACAGTCACCCGAGGCCAGATTCGAACCCGGGTCTCTGGCGCTGTGAGGCACCAGTGCTAACCACTATGCCACCGTGTTGCCCGTTAATAGTCCCTTCCTGCATTTTTTGTCCCCATGTGAATTTTATTTTTTGCAATACTCTACACAGAATTTCATCTGCCACCTGTCTGCGCAATTCCCAAGTATATTCAAATCCTCCTCTACCTTATCCTGTTCACCTTTGGAGTCTACCAGCTTCATTAGCTTTGTATCAGCTGCAAATTGAGCTATTGTTCTTGTGACTCCTAGCTCCAGATCATTTATAAAGATATGGGGCTGTATTTTCCGATCGGAGGCCTCCTGCAAACTTACAAACTTACCCGAGGGCTCTCGAGGTGCCTGTACTTCCGATCCTGGGCCTCTCCAAACTCCAAATGCGCAGGGCCCATGTATCCCAGAGGTGCAGACAGTTCGCAAGCGTCCCTGGGATCACGTAGGCCATGGGGAGCCAATAGAAGAAGGGAATATCCCTTCATACACTTGACAGATAGACCTGTCAAATATATGAATGGAGATCAATGAAAAAAAATAGTAAATCTTTAAATAAATTTAAAAAAAACCATCACCTTTGTAAAATTAGTTGAAATTACAATAAATTAAATATTTTAAACAAAAGTTTAATTTTTTGAAAAAAATTAAAGTTTTTTGCAGGGCTAAAAATAAACTTACTTTTTTAAAAGTATTTTTAAATGTTAAACGAGTGAAAAATATATATATTTTTTTACTTTTTTCAACTCTTATCCTGGTAAAAGCAGACGTTACCAGGCATATGAATTCTAAGGGTTTTCTGCAGGTGGAGGGTCTCCAGAAAGCGGAACTCTCTGCCCATGGAGGCCCTTCTCCAGGGCAGGTGTCCGATCTATCAAGAGCATTCTTGACAGATCAGAAATACCGGTTTTCAGCGCATGCGGTGTGCATGCCTGAAACCTGCATTTCCGATGTCCCTACGGGTGGGTACACAGCGCGTACACACCCATAGGGATCGTAATATCTGGCCCATTAAACAAAAATGACCCCAAAATAGACACCTATGGGACCCTACTGGCAATATTCTCCCAGGCTGATGTAACCAATGTGGTTGACTCTTAACTTCCTCCGAAGTAGCCCAGCAAGCCACTCAGTTGTTTAAGGCAATAAATGCTGGTCTTGCAAGCAGTACCCACAGCCGGAGAATTAATAAAATGCCCCTGCTTCTGCGATGCCCTGACCACAGGTGCGGGCTGGGGTGTGGTCTGAAAATCTGACCCTGCGAGAGGCAGTCAGAAACAAGTGCAGATTTTGTACAGAAAAATGCAAAAAAAAAGTTCAAAAAGCATTTCATGACTGCAAAAATCACTCTGAAGTTTGCAGACTCTCCAGTTCACAAACTCCTTACCTGCCTTGATCAGGTGATCCTGGCAAATACTGCACCTCATATATCTGAGCCTACATTATCCGGAGTGCAGTATAAAACCGGGAAACACGTGACTGGTTTACCACGAGCTCTCACTGACGTGGACAAATGAGACCAGTGAATAGATCACGGGAAGGCTCAAGTGTAAGGAAATGCGGGGAAAGCATTTTAACGGCACATAAGCAACTTCCACGCGAAAACATTTCCTGCACCGTTTCTACACTACTGATATTGAAAATGGTGAGGAAATTCACTCCCTCCCTGTTGAGCAGACTTTTTCCAAGTTACAACAACAACTTGTATTTATATAGCACCTTTACATAGAAACATAGAAGATAGGAGCAGGAGTAGGCCATTCGGCCCCTCGAGCCTGCTCCGCCATTTAATGAGATCATGGCTGATCATCCAAATTCAATACCCTGTCCCTGCTTTCTTCCCATATCCCTTGATCCCTTTAGCCTTAAGAAATATATCTGACTCCTTCTTGAATATCTTTAATGAATTGGCCTCAACTGCCTTCTGTGGTAGAGAATTCCACAGGTTCACCACTCTCTGGGTGAAGAAATTCCACCTCATCTCAGTCCTAAATGGCTTACTCCTTATCCTTAGACTGTGACCCCTGGTTCTGGACTCCCCCGCCATCGGGAACATCCTTCCTGCATCTAGTCTGTCTAGTCCTGTTAGAATTTTATAAGTTTCAATGAGATCCCCTCTCATTCTTCTAAACTCTAGCGAATACAAGCCCAATCATCCCAATCTCTCTTCATACGTCATTCCTGCCATCCCAGGTATCAGTCTGGTGAATCTTTGCTGCACTCCCTTCATGGCAAGAACATCCTGTCTCAGATAAGGCGACCAACACTGCACACAATACTCAAGGTGTGGTCTCACCAAGGCCCTGTACAACTGCAGCAAGACATCCTTGCTCCTGTACGCGAATCCTCTCGCTATGAAGGCCAACATACCATTTGCCTTCTTAACCGCCTGCTGCACCTGCATGCTTACCTTCAACGACTGGTGCACGTAGTAAAACGTCCCAAGGAGTATTTTAAGACAAAAAATTTGACACCGAGCCACATAAGGATAAATTAGGGCAGGTGACCAAAAGCTTGGTCAAAGAGGTAGGTTTTAAGGAGCATCTTAAAGGAGGAAAGAGAGTTAGCGAGGTGAAGAGGTTTAGGCAGGGAATTCCAGAGCTTAGGGCTGAGGCAACAGAAGGCACGGCCACCAATGGTTAAGCGATTATAATCAGGGATGCTCAAGAGGGCAGAATTAGAGGTGCGCAGATATCTCGGGGGGTTGTGGGGCTGAAGGAGATTACAAATATGGAGGGGCAAGGCCCTGAGGAAAGATTGGATAGGCTGGGGCTGCTTTCTTTGGAACAGAGGAGGCTGAGGGGAGACTTGATTGAGGTGTATAAAATTATGAGGGGCCTAGATAGAGTGAATAGGAAGGACCTATTTCCCCTAGCAGAAAGGTCAATAACCAGGGGCATAGGTTTAAAGTAATTGGTAGAAGGATTAGAGGGGAGTTGAGGAGAACTTTTTTCACCCAGAGGGTGATGAGGGTCTGGAACTCACTGCCTGAAAGGGTGGTAGAGACAGAAACCCTCATCACATTTAAAAAGTACTTGGAAATGCACTTGAAGTGCCGTAACCTACAAGGCTACGGACCAAGAGCTGGAAAGTGGGATAAGGCTGGATAGCTCTTTTTCAACCGCCACAGACACGATGGGCCGAATGGCCTCCTTCTGTGCTGTAAATTTCTATGATTCTACATGGAGTTAGGTCACAGATCAGCCATGATCTCACCGAATGGCAGAACAGACTGGAGGGGTTAAATGGCCTCCTCCTGTTCCTATGTTCCTATGCTGGTGTAGTCCACTCAGATATTTAGGGCAAATACAGGATAAAGTTAATGAGCTTCAGGTTTGAGATTTAATGCTGTAATGACGTAAAATTTTCAAGCATAGTAAATGGATCTCTGCCTGACAACACCGATAGTCTTTGACAGTTACATCATAACCACTATTCCATTTATATGGAACTGTATTCAACCCCCTTAACTTTGTCAAAAATTGTGTAATTGTGGAATATCCCGCTGACTCAGCAACTTTATCCCGTGAACAGCAGGCCAAGAAGTTCCCAGGAACAATCCCAGGTCTAAGTTAAGTTAGCGGATTTCCATCAGCGTGGCTGTAGCGCTTTTATACAGTTGCCTTTGGTGCTTCTACTTTAAGAAGAAAAATAATCAGCCAGGTTCCCACTCATCACAACTGTTCAATGACCCATGTTGGAGGTGAGCATTAGCTCAGGGCAGGATTGTGCTTGGCTGTGATGCCTCAGCCTGTAAATGGGTAGTTTGCTGACATCAGAGTTCAGGGCAGGAGATGAAACAGATTTGGCATTGATTTGAAAGTAGAATCTACCTGATTTAATGTACAGGGCATTTTTAATCATTCTCTTCTACTGAAGATACACAGCCAACCAACATGCAGTTATTCTGTAGAGAATTCGAGCTTGTAACATTGCGTTTTTCATCACCGGGGAAATTCTTACTACTTTATTGTTATGCAGTGAACTTTGGATCAAATCATACTGCTCTCACTGGCTTTTGGTCCGTGACTGTGCTGTATTGCTTTGCACTGAATTTTGAATGTAAATAAAACAGATATCGAGGAGGTAAAGAGGGAAGCCAAATTTCCATGAAGATTTATGTAACACAGCTACATAGTACAAACTGGATATGGTAATGTTGTTCTACCCAGTGACGTCATCCTACACAGAATACACTTTAGGAAGATTCAGCGAAAATAATGAAAATAAATCATTGGGACTTCAATTATCCTAATATAGACTGGGATAGTAATAGTGTAAAGGGCAGAGAGGGGGAAGAATTTCTGAAGTGTGTTCAGGAGAACTTTCTTGATCAGTACATTGCTGGCCCAATGAGGAAGGAGGCATTGCTGGATCTGGTTCTGGGGAATGAGGTGGGTCAAGTTGAGCAAGTGTCAGTAGGGGAACATTTAGGGAACAGTGATCACGGTATCATAAGGTTTAGATTAGTTATGGAAAAGGACAAGGATCAATCTAGAGTAAAAATACTTAATTGGAGGAAGGCCAATTTCAGTGGGATGAGAACGGATCTGGCCCGGGTAAATCAAAGATTGGCAGGCAAAACAGTAATCGAACAATGGGCTGCCTTTAAAGAGGAGATGGTTCAGGTACAGTCGAGGTACATTCCCATGAGTGGGAAAGGTATGACAACCAAAGCTAGAGCTCCCTGGATGATGAAAGAGATAGAGAGTAAGATGAAGCAGAAAAAGGGGGTGTATGACAGATGTCAGGTTGAGAATACAAGTGAGAGCCAAGCTGAATATAGAAGGTTCAGAGGGGAAGTGTAAAAGGAAATAAGAGGGACAAAGAGAGAGTATGAGAATAGAAGCATAGAAGATAGGAGCAGGAGTAGGCCATTTGGCCCCTCGAGCCTGCTTCACCATTTAATGAGATCATGGCTGATCATCCAAATTCAGTACCCTGTCCCTGCTTTCTCCCCATATCCCTTGATCCCTTTAGCCTTAAGAAATATATCTATCTCCTTCTTGAATATATTTAATGAATTGGCCTCAACTGCCTTCTGTGGTAGAGAATTCCACAGGTTCACCACTCTCTTAGTGAAGAAATTCCTCCTCATCTCAGTCCTAAATGGCTTACCCCTTATCCTTAGACCTCTGGTTCTGGACTCCCCCGCCATCGGGAACATCCTTCCTGCATCTAGTCTGTCTAGTCCTGTTAGAATTTTATAAGTTTCAATGAGATCCCCTCTCATTCTTCAAAACTCTAGCGAATATAAGCCGAATCGACCCAATCTCTCTTCATACGTCATTCCTGCCATCCCAGGTATCAGTCTGGTAAATCTTCGCTGCACTCCCTCCATGGCAAGAACATCCTTCCTCAGATAAGGCGACCAAAACTGCACACAATACTCAAGGTGTGGTCTCACCAAGGCCTTGTACATCTGCAGCAAGACATCCTTACTCCTGTACTCGAATCCTCTCGCTATGAAGGCCTACATACCATTTGCCTTCTTAACCGCCTGCTGCAACTGCATGCTTACCTTCAGCGACTGGTGCACAAGGACTCCCAGATCTCGTTGCACGTCCCCTTTTCCCAATCTATTGCCGTTCAGATAATAATCTGTCTTCCTGTTTTTGCCACCAAAGTGGATAACCTCGCATTTATCCACATTATATCTGCCATGCATCTGCCCAATCACCCAACCTGTCCAAATCATACTGGAGTTTCTCTGCATCCTCCTCACAGCACACACGCCCACCCAGCTTTGTGTTGTCTACAAACTTAGAGATATTACATCTAGATCATTGATATATATTGTGAATAGCTGGGGTCCTAGCACCGATCCCTGTGCTACCCACTAGTCACTGCCTGCCACTCAGAAAAATACCCATTTATTCCAACTCTTTGCTTCCTGTCTGCCAAAAGAACCAAAGGCGACATGAGGAAAACCTTTTTTACACAGCAAGTGGTTATGATGCAGGGCTACGGGGAAAGGGTGGGGGAGTGAGACTAGCTGAAGTGCTATTGCAGAGAGCTGGCACGGGCTCAATGGGATGCAACCATTCTATGATTGGGCCTGAATTTGCGGTCGGCGGTGAACCCAAGGAGTACGCCACCAACATCGCAAGTAAATCTGTACTCCCCCACGGAGCCCACCGCTGTGCATATACGAACCTGGGATCACGTCGGGCAATGGTTCTTTTACTTTCTGATTCATAGAAGATTGGCTTTTCTATAAGATATTCATTCGGATCTCGCCAGCTTTAATGCTGCCTGTAGCTGGTGTGTCTGTGCTTAGCTTCAGCTAGTAGCTGACTCTGATGGCAGAAATAAACCAGCATCATGTCATTCATTTGGTCTACATCACTAGACAAAGTGGCTGGAATAATCATTGCCAGAGCCTGTCTCGGCACTGTGGCGCGCTGACATTTACTAGTGTTTCATACAGCAACGCATTCTGCAACAAAGATTTGTACTCGCACTGAACAAAGAACTTTATCTGGAACTGCATTAATCATCATGCTTCACTCTTGGACTGGGATAGGAAACGAGTTCATGTTCTGGCTGGGAGTTCATGACTGACTTGAGATCATTCTGTGATGTGGTTATGTTGCTGTAGCGAGACAGTCACTGTCCTCAGTGGCATATATTCTACAAAATATCTGGGTCAATTTCCTTAGTAATTAAAACACCAAACATACCATCTGGCGACACATGCTCAGGACATCTAAAAATAAAATGCTTCCATTCTTCTGATTTAAATTAAAACAAAACTGGCAAGCTGCAATGATTGTTCTAAATTGGCTGGTTGCAAACCATTTTTTTTGCAGGGTACACAGCCTAACAGGGCTCTGTACAATATACAATCGATGGTACCTATTAATTGTGTTGTGTGTTAGAACTTCATTCCCAATAAAAAAACCTTTCCTCCAGTCCCCTTACGGTGTGCAACAGGCTTCTTGCACCTGCTTGCGCAAGACTTAAAAATTGAAACTGTAACTACTTTGGAGTAGGTGGGCAATTAGCCCAACTTTTCGGCACCAGCTTGATTTCTATCGGGGTGAAAAACGCAGCGAAGCCTCCGTGTATTCGTAACTTGACAGATCGCAAGTCTGGGATTTAGTGCATGCGCTCAGTTTCAAAGGCGGTATGACGGCGGACGCTGACCATTTACCGTCATGCCGACCGCACATTCAGGGCCAATGTTACTGTCTAGACTTCTCCATATCACAGGAGTCCACAGTTCAAAACAATGCGCCAATGATTCTATTTCTGGGAAAACTACTGAAACTTGACATTCTTTATATTTGATGAGTATATTTATTTTGTTTTTTGCAACTCCAGCCCTATTATTGAAGAAAATGAATATTTGATTTTTTGCCTTTTAAGAAATTTGCATTAAATTCAAAGCATTGGCTTTTTGTTTGATAACGCTCCAGTGAAGCACCCTGGGACGTTTTATTACGCTAAAGGCGCTATATAAATACAAGTTGTTGTTGTTGTGAAGATCTTCCAGATAAATCGTGGTTCTGACACGTAATCCACCTAAATCCAGTAAGAGTGATACTATTGCCTGCTATGGACCTGAAGTAATTCAATTAACGTATTTATGCAAAGAAGGAGGATATATGTCAGCATTAACATGTTAGGAGCTGGTCTGCAGTCAGCCAACTGAACATGGATATTAAAGTGAAAATAATTGTCATGCTGTTGTACTTACCGACAAAAGTCATGTTTCTAAAGTTTGTACACCTGGAATTCAGAATTTGGAAATCATTTATTATATCGGAAGGCACTTTGGCACAGTGCTTCAGTAAACTTTTATATATTCACAACACAAAGAGCAGATGGCAAAATTAATTTAGACCTAGGCAGCAACAAGAAAAAATGGAAACCATGCATGCTTGATCTAACAAAGTGCACCCTTAAAGTGTCAACCAGCAATAGTACAAGTATTTGCATACATTGTCTACAAGGTGGCATTAGGTGCTGAAGGTGTCTTGTAGCAATGGTAGCTAAGGATGAACAGCAAACCAAATTGTCTGGCTCCAATGTTCCATCAATGGTGGCACTGCCTGTTACCTATGCCTCTTAGCATAGCTAAAACTGATGGTAGAAACTTATACAATAATTTTACCCGTGCCAAGGAACTACTGCCATTCTGATGTGTACATCTTTAGTTTAAGATTTGGATTTTCATTTCATCTTTAGGAGGGCCAAATTTCAGACCTACTAATGCTGAAGCTGAATCCAAAGACCAAGGGGTAAAAATTCAGTTGGTTGCACCTCCCGTTAGCGCCTTAAATGGGCGCTAATGGGGCGTTAAGGCGCTAACGCCCGGGCGCAGCGCTGTTTGCGCCGCTCGAGAACTTAACTTGAGATTGTGCGGCGGCGCTAAAACTTACCGCTGCGACCACCTGCGCGCGCAGATTGTGACGTCAGTCCGTGGTGCAACGCCCTTGGGGCGCCCCGGAGCGGAAATTGAGTGGCGCCCCCTGCCTTACCGCCTGGCGCTTCCAACGACCGGAAGACTGGAACGTTATCAATCGGTCTGGGGCTGGGGGGGGCGCTATTTAAAGGGGGCCTCTTCCTGTCTTTTTCTGTGGTCGACATTTATGCACCACTCGTTCTGAGAGAGAGAGAGAGATTCGGAGAGAGAGAGAGACTTCTACATTGACTCAACGCTTTGTGAGGTAGTTTTGCCTAGTTCATCCTAACTTTGCTGCTACTTTCGTTGCTGTACCTCATTACTTTTCTGGCAAAGAGAAGATGGGGGCTGCAATGATTGGGGGCGTCGTCCTGCTCCAGCTCAATCGGAGGAGAGTGAGACGCAGACAGAGAGTGGCAATGATGGCCAGACGGAGGAGGCCCATCAGGCGCATGTACAGGAGAGCTTACCCTCCCAGGGTATATCGTGAACAGCTCTCCTACATCCACATGTCCGAGGAGCTGTGTTTGCGAAGGCTGCGATTCAGCAAGGAGGTGGTCACTGAGCTCTGCCACCTGCTGCAGCCAGATCTGCAGCCTCAGCTGAGGTCCAGGACGTCTCTGTCGGTGGCAGTGAAGGTCACAGTGGCCTTGAACTTCTACGCCACTGGCTCATTCCAAGCTGCTGTTGGGGACCTCGCCAATATCTCCCAGTTTGCGGTGCATCGCTGCATCCGGCAGGTCACCAATGCCCTCTTCACAAGGAGACGAGACTTCATCTCCTTCCCTATGACCCCAGACAAGCAGCATGACCGTGCTATGGGCTTTGCGAGGGTAGCGGGCTTCCCCATGGTGCAGGGCGCCATTGACTGCACGCATGTGGCTTTGCGTGCTCCGCGAGAGAATGCAGAGGAGTTCCGGAACAGGAAGGGGTTCCATTCCTTGAATGTGCAGTTGGTCTGTGACCACAGACAGGTGATTCTCGCTGTCAATGCCCACTATCCGGGCAGCTGCCACGATGCTTTTATCCTGCGCCAGAGTACTGTGGCAGAAATTTTCGAGGCACCGCATCAGCCAGTTGGTTGGCTTCTGGGGGACAAGGGGTACGCATTGAGCACCTGGCTGATGACACCGCTCCGTGCGCCAAACACCCCTGCTGAGCTGCGGTACCAGGAAAGCCAACAAGCAACGAGGAACATTATTTAGCGCACAATCGGCGTGCTCAAACAACGATTCCGCTGTCTGGACCATTCCGGAGGAGCCCTGCAGTACTCGCCTGAGCAAGTTTCCAAATTCGTAGTGGTGTGCTGCATGTTGCACAACATGGCAATCCTCAGGACGCAGCCAATGCCACCAGGCCTTGCAGCACCACAAGAGGAGGAGGAGGAAGAGGAGGAACAGGCCGAGGACGATGATCAGCAGCAGCACCAAGGCAGGAGGGCGGCCCACAATGGTCAAACTGCAAGGGCCGTCCGTCAACGACTAATAGCAAGCCGCTTCTAGGGCCCCTGCCAGTGCTACAAACACGAATCAACCCAGCACGCAACCCCTAAGCCGGCCAAGGCACCAATAATTCCAACCACCAGCCATGTATATTTTGAATACAGAAACTTATTTATTGTACAAACTCTGTGTGTGTCAATTCCTCATGACAAACTCATAGAAATAAACACAAAAAAACAGTCAATAACATAACTGGTTCTCACAACCTGGAGATAATGTCCAAAACACTAAACAAAAGTTGGGCCATGAACCTCGGCCTTTAATAAAAAAATGACCAGCATTTTGGCACACCTCCTACTTTTTGCCCTTCGAGGGTGATCTCCTTCCCTTGCGCACTTCCCCCCTTCTAACCCTACTGCTCCTCCGTAATGGGACCTCAGTGGCTGCAGCAAGGCTGGTGGAAGGCTGCTGCTTGTCAGACCCTGACACTGCAGATGCCCCTGAAGGACGGCCTCGACCACTTCTGGGCCTGGAGGGCCCGGCTGCAGACTGCACCAACTCTGCATGGGCGGCAGCAGTCTGTCCTACAGGCGGTGGCAAGTGCAGTGGAGAAGTGACAGTGTTGGCAGCAGGAATGCTGTCATCGTGAGAGAGGACAGCAACTCCCTGCTCGCCCGACACACTGGCACTCCCACGGGGCAGCACTTCAGCATCCGGAGCAATTTGCCTGAGAACAGATTGCTGGCCTGCTGCGGCGCGGTGACAGCCCCGGGGACATGTGCACGAACCATCGAGGATGGCAGCAGTCAGTGCTCGCGTGGCCTCAATCTGAGTCTGCATGAGAGCAGGCTCAGATGGGTTCCTGGCAGCCAGTGACTGAATTGCAGCAGTAAGCTTTAGTGTGGCATCCGCCTGTGCTACAGCGAAGTGCTCCACACTCCTTGCCAGTGCCTCAATGCATTCGGGCACCCTTCCCACTGCACCCATGAGCTCAGTGTGCATGACCACCGCCTGGCTGTTCATTTCTGCAATCAGCCGCTCCTCCTCTGCGTCCATTGCATTAGGAGTGTCTGGCATACTCTCCCTCTGGGGAGAAGGCTCCCGTTCTTCCCTCCCCCCCCCATGGCGTTGCTGCAGCCCGCTGGGTCCTGGAACTTCACCATCATCAGCCCCTTCCCCCATGCTCCCCTCCGGGGAAGGCGTGTTCCCAGTGTGGCCATGGGCTTCCTCGGGAGAGGGTGGCACTGATGCTCCGGCTTCCTCTTCCTCCTCAGCTGCAGCATCACTCCCAGTGACAGCTTCAGGGACCATCTCCTCAGCTGGTGAATCACCATCTGAAAGCAGGGAGGTACAAGAGTGGCTTTAGCGTGAGGACAGGGTGGCAGTAAGGGAGGAATAAGTGCAGCGAGTTAGCAAGTTGGATTGAAAGTGTCAAAGGCTGGTATTGTGAGGGACAAGTGGAAGGACAGAGGACAAAAAGGTGATGACCTTACCATTGCTGTCCACAACGGGGTCGGCGTCTCCAGTGGCGACGGGACCGATCACCCGGCTTGCCACAATCCTGTGGACGCGCTCCTCCAGATCGCTGAGGGGTTGCAGCTGAAGCCGCCCTCCACCCGTCCGTTGCTGCTGTCTCCGATTATGAGCCAGCTTAGCCTGCAAGAAAAAGGACAGCATCTGAGTCAATATACAGCCATGGTCTTGCCTGATGTGCCTCCCATAGGTGAATAGCCCTTACAATATGCAGCCATGGTCTTGCCTGATGTGCCTCCCATAGGTGAATAGCCCTTACTGTATGCAAAGTGTGGAATGTGTGTGTGTGTTTGATGAAAGGGCCATAAGTGTTGCATGAGTGTTGTGCATTGGGGTTTTAAGACCCTCTGGCCATAGAGTGAGGTTGAGATGGAGGGATGGAGAGGTATTGAGAAAAAGCCACTCACCCTGACGACCCGAGTGAGGTCGTTGAACTTTTTGCGGCACTGGACATGGGTCCTGGGCACCATGCTCCTGGAGGAGACGCTCTGAGCCACCTCCCTCCACACTCTTCTGAACTCGCGTGGCAAAGGCCTCCTGCCACTCTCTGGGAACAGCATGCATCGTCTGCGCTCCACTGCGTCAACCAGAGCATCCAAGGCCCGCTCGGTGAAGCGATGAGCGCGTTCTCTCACCCTCTCCATGCTTGGCAGCAAAATGGATTACAGGTCTCTCCAGGCTGAGATTCAAGGCTGCAATGAGCAGGGTGTGGCTGGGGAGCAAGTGGCCCCCCCCGCTTTAAGAAGTGTCCGGCGCCAGTGTGTCTGTGTTCCCTCGCTAACTGGCAGCAGCTGCGCTGCGCTCGTGCGCTGAGTTAGCGCCTCACTCCTAGGCCTTTGCGCCTTAAGAGAGGTGTGCAGCGCCTAATTTAGCGCTCCACTCACCTCCCGGGGCGGTAAAAGTGAAGTTTCCTGTCAGTGCCGATAATTAGCGCCAGGCGCTAATATTTGCGCGCGGACGATATTTGCACCCCAAATGGGGCGCGACCTAATTTCTACCCCCAAATGTATTCAAATGCTCATCCCTACGAGTGTTCAAACTTCAATCCTCCTGCCAAGCCTGAAATTGTCTCAGAATAAGAAATGGGTGGCTTTTATATTAAAGTCTTCATGAAAAGTATTTGGCAGCTCTTTATGTTTGTTTGCACTACCTCATTTGTGAGCATCATCATTCCTAATGAAAATTGCATGCAGATCTTTTCCTCTCCTAAATGGCCATGAAGACAATGGCCTGTATTTTCTGATCTGAGGCTTCCTGCATGCGGAGGCCTCCGATCTGGAAAAAATCTACACACTTACCAGAGGGCTCCGGAGGTCCGGCCATTTCCGCTCCTGGGTCTCTGCTCTACGAAATGCGCAGGGCCCAGGTATCCCAGAGGCGCATATGGTTCGCAAGCGTCCCTGGGATCACGTGGGCCATGTGGAACCAATGAAAGAAGGGAATCCCCCTTCATACTTTTGACAGGTCTCTCAGCTTAGACCCGTCAAAGTATGAATGGGGGTCACTCAAAAAACACATCAAAACATTAAATTACTTTTTTTTTTTAAATCACGTTTTTAAAATTAGTTAAAATTACATTAAATTAAATATTTAAAAACAAATTAAAGTTTTTTACGGGGCTAAAAATAAACTTACCTTTTTTAAAAGTATTTTTAAATTATAAATGAGTGAAAAAAATATATTTTTTTGCTTCTTTAAACTCTTATGCTGGTAAAAGCAGGCCTTACACTGCTTTTACCAGGCGTAAGATTTTTAAGGGATTTCAGCGGGCGGAGGTTGTGCAGAAAGCAGAACTCTCCACCCGCAGAGGCCCTTCTCCAGGGCAGGTGGATGATCTGTCAAGAGGATTCTTCACAGATCAGAAGTGCCGGTTTTCAGCGCATGCGCTTCACATGCCTGAAACCAGCACTTGCGAGGTCCCTATGGGTGTGTACACAGCTCGTACACACCCGTAGGGATCGGAAAATACGGGCCAATATCTATTTCAGTACTTTTCCAAAGCATGTTGCTGTCATGTTATGGCAGGCGCACATTTATCCTGTTATTTTTGATTGTTGCCAATATTATTGCTTTAGGGATGAAGTGTAAAATTGAAAGGCCACTGTTTTATGACCAGTAGATCCTTCAGTTATCTGGATGGATACTGGCACTAGATAACTAGAGTCGAGAAATGTCTGTGTGCAATATTAGTACACAAATGCTAATGACATCATATGACATTCCTCTGTCTGCTGTGGAAACTAAAATAAAGGGGTTAATAATGCCATTTAAATAGTGGACAAGGGAAAGTTGTTCAAACACATTAAACATTCCTGTACTAATACTGCTGTATATTTTTAGATTTGTATTCCCAGGATGCAAAAGGAAATGGTCATGCCATTAAACCAGGATTTGATCCACACAGAAGGCAAATACGAGGAAAAAATCACAAGCCATTCAGAGTTCTGCTCTTTCACCATCATTGGCTGTAAACATTTATACTACAAAAAAATAGCCTTGTAGAATCACAAAGAGCACAAACCAAGAAAGATGTCTCATTGACAAAAGCAAAATACTGCGGATGCTGGAAATCTGAAATAAAAACAGGAAAAACTGGGAATACTCAACAGGTCAGGCAGCATCCGTGGAGCGAGAAACAGAGTCAATATTTCACGTCGATGACCTTTCGTCAGAACTGGAAAAAGTTCGAGATGTAACAGGTTTTAAGCAAGTGTAGGGGCAGGGAAAGGGGGAGGGGAAGAACGAACAAAAGGGAAGGTCTGTGATAGGGTGGTAGGCAGGAGAGAGTAAATGACAAAAGGGATTAGTACAAAGTAAAAGGAGATGGTAATGTGACAAGTAAAGAAACAAAAGATGGATCTGGAGGAGGTGTAAATGGGAATGGCAGAATCATCAACAGCTGCAGTCTGAAAAAATAGGGGCCGAGTTTATGGTCTGAAATAGTTGAACTCAAATGTGGAGTCCGGAGGGCTGCAAAGTGCCTAATCAAAAGATGAGGTGCTGTTCCTCGAGCTTACATTGAGCTTCACTGGAACAGTGTAAGAGGCCGAGGTCAGAGAGGTCAGAGTGGGAGTGAAGCGGAGAATTAAAGTGACAGGTGACAGGAAGCTCAGGGTCATGCTTGCGGACTGAACGGAGGTGTTCTGCAAAGCAGTCACCCAATCTGCGTTTGGTCTTCCCAGTGTAGAGGAGTCCGCATCGTGAGCATCGAATACAGTATACTAAGTTGAAAGAAGTACAAGTAAATCACTGTTTCACCTGGAAGGAGTGTTTGGGGCCCTGGACAGTGGGAAGGGAGGAGGTTGCATCTCCTGTGCTTGCATAGGAAGGTGCCGTGGGAAGGGGAGTGGGTGTTGGAGCTGATTGAGGAGTGGACCAGGATATCACGGAGGGAGCGGTCCCTTCAAAATGCTGAAAGGTGAGGGGAAGATGTGTTTGGTGGTGGGATCACGCTAGAGGTGGTGGAAAAGGCGCAGGATGATCCGTTGAATGTGGAAGCTGGTAGGTGGAAGGTGAGGACAAGGGGAACCCTATCGTGGTTCTGGGAGGCAGGGGAAGGGGTGAGAGCAAAAGTGCAGGAAATGGAACGGACACGGTCGAGGGTCGTGTCAACCACAGTAGAGGGGAATCCTCAGTTGAGGAAAAAGGAAGACATACTTGTATGGAAGGTGGCATCGTCAGAACAGATGCGACGGAGATGGAGAAACTGGGAGAATGGAATAGAGCCCTTACAGTAAGCGGGGTGAGAGGAAGTGTAGTCCAGGTAGCTGTGGGAGTCAGTGGGCTTATAGTGGATGTTTGTCGACAGCCTATCCCCAGAAATGGCAAATGTCGACAGAGAAGTCGAGGAAAAGAAGGGAAGTGTCGGAGATGGACCACGAGAAGGTGAGAGAAGGGTGGAAATTGGAAGCAAAGTGAATGAAATTTTATAGTTCAGGGCGAGAGCAGGAAACGGCACCGATGCAGTCATCAATGTAAAAGAGGTGAGGGAGGGGACCGGAGTAGGACTTCCAGAAAGCCTTTGATAAGGTACCTCACACTAACTAGGTTACTTCACAAGATAAAACCTTGTGATATCAGTAGAAATTTTAAACGCTGCATTAGGAATTGGTCTAATCCCATGGCCACAAAGTTGTAGTTAATGGATGCGGTTCAGCTTGGAGACCTGTTATTAGTGTTGGTCCCAGGCCCGCTGCTCTTCACGGTCTTTATTAATGACATGGACAGCGGTGTTGGGAGTACAGTCAGTACGTTTGCAGATGACAGCAAAATCTGTGCAAGGGTTAAGACAGTAGAGGAGTGCAATCAAATGTAAAAAGTTTTAGATGTGCTAGGGGAGTGGGCCACACATTGGAAAATGGCGTTTAATTGAGATAAATGTAGTGTCATGCATGTTGGTCAGGATGTTGATCATTTGCAGGGAACAATAGTGAAATAGGTCGAAAGAGATAAAGATCTTGGTGTTGTTGTGCACAGATCACTGAAGGTTCAGTGATCAATGTAGAGAAACTGTAGCTAAAGCCAACAGGGTATTGGGTTGTTTAATAGAACCACTCAGTATAAATCAACGGACACCATTTTGGCACGATACAGTTTGCTGCTCAGACCGCATCTGGAGTACTGTGCCCAGTTTTAGTCCCCCCACATGGTGGGTGATATAATGGCCTTGGAAAAGGTCGAGAGGAGAGCTATGAGAATGATTCCTAAAGAACCTCAGTTACTCAGATAGCCTGAAGGAGCTTAGGGCTAGAAATTGGATTCGGCCCAAAAACAGGCGG
Organism: Squalus acanthias; assembly: GCA_030390025.1. Lineage (NCBI taxonomy): Eukaryota > Metazoa > Chordata > Chondrichthyes > Squaliformes > Squalidae > Squalus > Squalus acanthias. Next base: position 110,944,097 of record CM059432.1, read on the forward strand.
TGCCAAGGGCCAGCGCTATTTGCCTGCGCCCGTTGAAAGTGGTCCAAGGCAGCACACAAAATTCATGCTGCCTGCTCATTAGAATAATTGTAGCGCTGATCTCAGCGTTAAACACGCTTGTCATAGAGTCATACAGCACGGATAGAGGCCCTTCGGCCCATTGTGTCCACGCCGGCCATCAAGCCCTGTCTAATCTAATCCCATATTCCAGCATTTGGTCCAGAGCCTTGTATGCTATGGCATTTCAAGTGCTCATCCAAATGCTTCTTGAATGTTGTGAGGGTTCCTGCCTCCACAACCCATTCAGGCAGTGAGTTCCAGACTCCAACCACCCTCTGGGTGAAAAAGTTCTTTCTCAAATCCCTTCTAAACCTCTCGCCCTTTACCTTGAATCTATGCCCCCTTGTTATAGACCCCTCTACTAAGGGAAAAAGCTCCTTAGTATCCATCCTATCTATGCCCCTCATAATTTTGTACACCTCAATCCTGTCCCCCCTCAGCCTCCTCTGCTCCAAGGAAAACAAACCCAATCTGCCCAGTCTCTCTTCATAGCTGAAGCACTCCAGCCCGGGTAACATTCTGGTGAATCTCCTCTGCACCCTCTCCAAAGCGATCACATCCTTCCTGTAGTGTGGCGACCAGAACTGCACACAGTATTCCAGAGGTGGCCTAACCAATGTTTTATACAGCTCCATCATAACCTCCTTGCTCTTATATTCTATGCCTCGGCTAATGAATGCAAGTATCCCATATGCCTTTTTTACCACCTTATCCACCTGTTCCGCCGCCTTCAGGGATCTGTGTACTTGCACACCAAGATCCCTCTGACCCTCCGTCTTGCCTAGGGTCTTACCATTCATTGTGTATTCCCTTGCCTTGTTAGTCCCTCCAAAGTGCATCACCTCGCACTTTTCCGGATTAAACTCCATTTGCCACTGTTCCGCCCATCTGACCAACCCATCTATATCGTCCTGCAGACTGAGGCTACCCTCCTCGCTATTTACCACCCTACCAATTTTTGTATCATCCGCGAACTTACTGATCATACCTTTTACATTCATATCCAAGTCGTTAATGTAGACCACAAACAGCAAGGGACCCAGCACCGATCCCTGTGGTACCCCACTGGCCACAGGCTTCCAGTCACAAAAACAACCTTCGACCATCACCCTCTGCCTTCTGCCACTGAGCCAGTTTTGTATCCAATGTGCCAAGGCACCCTGGATTCCATGGGCTCTTACCTTCTTGACCAGTCTCCTGTGCGGGACTTTATCGAAGGCCTTACTGAAATCCATGTATACCACATCCACTGCGTTACCCTCATCCACACACCTAGTCACCCCCTCAAAAAATTCAATCAAATTAGTCAGACATGATCTTCCCTTGACAAAGCCATGTTGGCTAACCCTGATTAATCCTTGCCTCTCCAAGTGGAGACTAATTTTGTCCCTCAGAATTTTTTCCAATAATTTTCCTACCACTGATGTTAGGCTCACTGGCCTGTAGTTCCCCGGTTTTTCCCTACTCCCTTTCTTGAATAATGGTACTACATTAGCGGTTCTCCAGTCCTCTGGCACATCCCCTGTGGCCAGAGAGGTTCTGAATATATGTGTTATAGCCCCCGCAATCTCCTCCTTTGCCTCACACAGCAGCCTGGGATACATTTCGTCCGGACCTGGGGATTTATCCATTTTTAGACCTGCTAAAACCGCCAATACCTCCTCCCTCTCGATATTAAAATGTTCGATTGTGATTGGCTTAGTACTCAACAGAGAGGGGGCAAGGAGGAGGGGGGGCGGTGGGCAGGGAGGAGGGGGGGGGTGCAATATCGGGTGCAGTCTACTGGCCATAACGTGTGGCCAAGGTTCTCTGCACTACTTAAAGGGGAGATGCTTTGATGCAGCAGCACCTCATTGTCATTGCAGACTGAAGCCATACAACACAGCAACAACAACCCAGAGAGAGAGCCAGAAGGTTTTCGAATGCTGCTCTCGAGGCCTTGGTAGTGGCAGCAGAGAGAAGGCGGGGTGTCCTGTTCCTGCAGGATGGCAGGAAGCCATCAAAAGCTACCAGGAGAAGGCTTTGGCAGGAGATAGCTACCCACGTCACAGCCAACAGTGTCGTGCCAAGGACTTGGATCCAGTGCCGAAAGAAGTTTAATGACCTCAGGTCACGGTGAGTGAAGGCTTCAGCAAATGCCAAATCTCACCATCTGCACCACAAGCCTCACACACTGCTCAATGCACCACACCCCCATCACTCACCTACCAACAATATCTACCTATCATCACTCAGACCTCACAATCATAGCTTCACTTCACCCTCACAATCTTACCACTGCTGCAACACTCACACCCACATCTCACACTGACAGCTGTTCAACTATGGCAGGCACATCACCCAAACACATTGCACTAGACTCACTCACACACTTCCCTTTCTATTGCAGGCCAAGGTGACTCACAGTCGCGGGGAACAAAAGGAGTTGGCCGAAAGGCATCAAGCCGCTGTAAAGTCCTTGAGTCAACTGGAGGAATCCGTGCTCGACATCATCATTGGAGGAGCAGTGACCGAGGCCGTGGCAATGGGAGAAGTTGAAGCCCTTGCTGATAATGAAGGTATGGTCATTCCTAATTCTTCTTCTCACATCCCGCTTCACCCTCATCCCACAATCTCTTCTCACTTACAAGCTGATGATGCTGTATGCATGGATATCTTGCTTCCCCCGCTCCCCTCACCACAACCTGACCCTTGTGCCTTTCTGCTTTCACATACCCAAGAACTGCCAGCAGCACAGCCTGTCCACAAAGTCATGGAGGAGAGTGGAGAAGAAGACGACACACCGTCACTGCATCTGACACACGCAGACACCAGCTCAGAAACTGGCACTGCACGGAATGTAGAGGGTGGTATAGAGTCGGGATCTGCACATGGTGAGGCACCGGGCGCGAGTGAGCTGCAGCCAGGCCAGGGGGAAAGGGTAGCTCGGGGGCCAGCTCCCTGGAGGACAAGGTCGCACAGAAGTTCTGCTGCACTGCACTCAGATGATGAACTTGATGGCGCATCCTTCAGAAGAAAGGTGATGGCCATGCACACCAAAATGTTAGGTGCAATGGCAGGCCTGCCAGAGAGTCACTTGTCAATGTCAAGGAGCGTGAAGGAGTCCCCTCCAACATTGGACAGGACTTTGCGCAGAGCTTGGAGCCCATGATTTCCAGTCTGAAAGTGATGGACTGTGTTGACCCAGACATGATACTACGTGTGATGGGCGATGTCGCGGCTTCCATTGCAGCACAAGCGGAAGTGACCCAACGTCTCAGTGCTGCAGTGGAAGCTCAGACTGCTCTCCTGCAGGCTCAGCTTGCTTTTACCCAAGCTCAGACTGCTGTCATCGTGGCTGGGTTTACCAGTGTGGAAAGGGGTTTGCAGGGTCTCACAGCAGGTCAGCAATCCATTCTCAAACAGATTGCTAGGAATGCGGAGGCACCACCCTGGGGGAGTGGCAGTGGGTCAGTGGAGCAGGACCCTGCTGTCCTCTCTCAGGATGACAGTATTCCTGCTCCCACCACTGCCACTCCGCCATTGCCCTTGTCGCTGCCTGTCAGCCAGCCAGCCCAGACTGCTGCCACCCATGCCGAGGTGGTGCAGTCTACAGCCGGGCCTTCCAGGCCCAGAGCTGCTCGAGGTCATCCTGCAAGGCCAGCTGAAGTCTCCACCCACTGCAAGTCATCAGCCTTCCACCAGCCATGCTGCAGCCACTGGGGTAGCACTGCATAGGAGCACTAGAACAGGTTAAGGAACATGAACGACAGGCACTAAGGGATTGCACAAGCGTGATTAGTTCATATTGTAATGTTGAATAGTGATGAATTTATTAATTGTGTTTGGAATGTGTGTTTTGTGGTGGTTCTCATTTCTGCTTTGCACCCAGGAGTGGTGAGCAACGGGGATCTGGGGTTTCATTCATTGGAATCGGAGTCTGATGAGGCGTTCACGGACAGCCCGTCCGGAAGGGGGATTTGCTGCCTGCCTCCTCCCTTCCTCACACAAGAACCAGCGGAGGGGAGTCATCAGCCAGGTGCAGAGGGGATAGCCCTTGTTTCCGAGCAGCCATCCTGGAGTTTCATGTGGTGGCTGGAAGATTGCTGGCACACCAGACATACGCATGATGAAAGCGTCATGACTGCTGTCAGGATAGCAGGCATTCACCATCAGGATGTACTGGCCGAAGTCGCACACCAGCTGCACATTAAGTGAGTGGTAGTCTTTGCGGTTACGGACCATCTCAGGATTGTTACGCGGTGCCCGTGTGTGCAGCCGATGGCGCTCTGCACGATGGGGAAGCCCACTATCCTGGCAACGCCACATGCGCACTCCTCTTGTTTCACTCTGTTCAGAGAGAAGACAACGTAGTCCCTTCTCCTGGTGTAGAGAGCCTCAGTGACCTCCCGGATGCAGTGATGGACAGCAAACTGCAAGATGTTGGCTATATCTCCTGCTGCCGACTGGTAGGATCCACTGGCGAAGAAATTGAGATCCACGGTAACCTTGAGGGCCACTGGGAGAGCCGTGGTCGGCCTGCTCTCAGGCAGCAGATCCAGTTGCAGGAGGTGGCAGAGTTCTGTGACCACCTCCCTTCTGAAGCGGAGTCTCCGAATACACTGCTCCTCACTTAATTGGAGGAAAGAGAAGTGCTCACGGAAGACCCTAGGTGGGTAAGGCCTCCTGTTGAGATCCCTCCTGGCCCTCCTCCTCCCTCTGCGTGCATCTCCTCTTCTTCACTGCCTCCGCACCATCTCCCAAAGACACTCAAGTGCAAGGGGGACTGCAAGTAGCGTCCCCATGACTGTGAGCAAATGTTGTGAGCTGAAGCCTTTAAATGAGAATGAAGGTGTTCTCCACTTGCACCAACACTCCCTGTCACCTCAAGAACTTGAAACACATTTAGAAAGCTGCAAGAGCTGCAGAAAGTTACACAGAGCCATTCAAACTGAACAAACATGTCAGCTGCAAGTTGTTGATGATCCCTATAAATATCGCTGCTGGAGGCTCCTTCCTGCTACTGAACGTTTAGTCAGCTGCTGGTGATTAACACAGGATGGTAAGTGGAGTGGCGAATGCGAATGGGCATCAAGTGAGCATCTGCCTATTCTAAATATCTCCAGCGAGCGTGGACACCGGCAGCGCTGCTGACCTGCCAAAAATGGCAGCCGCTGTGGGACCCGCCAGAAGGTAGGCAGTCACCATTTTTTTTGATCACCACGGGCCTTAATGTCCAGCACAAAAACCTCGAATCTCTAGGCCTCTGTCTATTTACTTTAGAGTAGCGTAGACTTAGAGGTGACCGGATAGAGATCTATACAATAATTAAAGGGCTGGTTGCTAGACATCCTGGAGAGATGTATGTTGGACATCTTGGTGAGTTCAAAGTTTAACAGTCGAACTTCTTTGTTAAACAGGATGACATTGAAGTGTCGTAAAAGGAATATATTATCAGGCTTTCCGATAAAAACAAATTGACATTGAAGTGTGGTGAGTAGAAAGCCTGGCTTGTCTTCTGATATGTAAAGTGCTTGTGTAAGGAAATAAGTGTGGGTAATAAAACAGGGGCAGCGAGTCCTTTTGCTAAAGATAACAGTAGGTAAAGGAAGCTTTATTTAAGGGAAGTGATTCTGAGGTAAACAATTTCAAACTGTTTACAAAGATAATCTGTTTCCAGAGGGTTTGGGAAATAGATATGCATTTTGACATTTCCCTTTGATGTAGAGGGGAAGAGTTAAAATATGGTGTATAAATGAGCATGGTTTTCAACAGTATCTCAGAGTGTACTCAAAAGATACAGAAACCGGTAAAGTTGCTCTCTGTATAGAGTTAAAGACTGATCACCTTTCTGTATATCAATAAAGTCTGTTCCGTATACTCCAATACGAAGTCTCGAGCTTACTCGAAACGTGTTGTTGTGAACCAGAGGAGAAAGGAGGTTGCTCAACACTGATTAGCATCCCTATTGATAGATTATTCCAGTTTACCAGATTGGGGAGGAACAGGGGATATGATTTTTAACGATGTAAGAGTAGGAATATTAGGCAGTTCTTCTTTTCCCAAAGAGCAGGGAGTCTCTGGAATTGTTGCCAGCTGGTGTGGTGGGTGCTGACTCTCTGCATTGCCTTCACGAGGGAGCTGGACCGGTTCCTGACTGGGGCAGAGATCGCATCATAGATAAGGTAAGTGTCTTTATAGGTAACACCTGGTCTATGTGATCTCCTGGACTGGTTTCAATCACCTGAGCGGGTCGGAGAGGAATTTTACAGAGTATTTTTTCCCTCATTTGCCCTGGATTTTTCCTGTTTTTTTGCCTCTCCCAGGAGATTACATGGCTGTGGGGGTGGGGGGTGGGGTGGTGAGCTTGGGGGAGGGAATAAGTGATTAGCCATGATGGCCCAGCCATCGTGGTGTGCGGCAGGCTTGATGTCTTTTCCTGAAAGTCATTCTTGTATCTTCGTCAGTCTTTCTTTCTATATTTTGTGGAAAATTGGTTTCTCATTTATCAGCATAGGTCAAAATCTTTACATTTTACAATTATACTCGAGGTCACAGAAGAGAAAAAAGAAAATGGCGAAAAGGGAAATATTTGGATACATGCAATTACTGTTACATCTTTACACCAAAAAGTATAGTTTTATAGAATTTAAAGTAGCCAGAGAGGTACTTTATTTATGCTGTCCTGCCTTCAGTGATCTGCTAGCTGCAGTATTACAGTACTGCTTTCATTCAATGACAAGCCAATTACTGGTGCCAATGGGCTTAGAGATGGCTAAATTGGGCTGTGTAGCGCCTGTTTTTTTAGGCACGACACAACCACCTAACACTCGAAAATGGGGTCTGAGATGCGCGCGCATACTTCTGATGGGAAGTGTGCCGGACACCATCTTGGTAAAGGGGTTTACAAGCCCGCACCCAATGACCGCCGGCAGCATGCAGAGCAGGCAGATCACGATGCGAATCAGTGTGCAATGCTGATTTGACGCCAGCACTGCCATTTTCCAACTGCATCCTCCAGCCAAAGCCCTCTCTTAACCTCTCACAGCTGAACACGATGTTAAACGGACTGAAGGACCCCCCACCAGCGCTATTGAAAGGGATCATGAACTACTTACAGGTTTGTTGCTGAAGGCCATATACATTGAGGGTCCTTAGGCAGCAATTCTCTGACCTCAACTTCAGCGAGGACCAACGCATGAGACGCCTTCACTTCACAAAAGAGTTTGTGACTGAAATCTGCCAACTGCTGCAGCCACAACTGCAACCTCAAAATAGGGCAAGGACAGTATTGCCTGTGGCTGTCAAGGTGACTGTGTGTACTAACTTTTATACGTCTGACTCCTTCCAGGCTGCTGCTGGAGATATAAGCAATATCTTGTAGTTTGCAGTGCACTGTTACATAAGGGACGTCACTGAGGCACTTTATACAAAGAGAGACAGCTCATTTCATTCTCTCTTGGCAGAGACAAGCAGGGAGAGCGAGCATGAGGGTTTGGCATCGACTGCATGCACATTGCCCTACATGCACCTCATGTCAACTCTGCCATTTTCCTGAACCAAAAGGGATTCCACTCCCTCAATGTGCAGCTGGTGTGTGACCACAGGCAGCATATCATGTAGGTCAATGCCCGGTCTCCTGGCAGTAGTCACGCTTCCTTCATTCTGTGTCAGTCCTCTGTGCCACCTGTATTTGACCCACCACGGCAAGTCAAAGACTAGCTACTGGGCGTCAAGCATTATCCACTCATGACATGTTTCCGGTCTGGAGCCCACACACACGTGCACAGCAGGCATACAATGAGAGCTATGCTGCCACAAAGAACGTTATAGAGCACACCATCAGTGTCTAGCAATGCTTCCGCTGCCTGGACCGCTCTGGAGGAGCCCTGCAGTACTCAGCTGAGCGGGTAGCAAGATTTGTGGTCGTATGCTGCATGCTGCACAACCTAGCCATTATGGGGAACAGCCCTTGCCTCCACCTATCAGGCAAGAAGTGAGGAGCTGGAGCACGAGGAAGAGGAGGAGGAGGAGGAAGTGGAGGAGAACGAAGTGCAATAGGAATTGGAGGACCAGGAAGAGGAAGGGAGGCTACAACATAGACAGCCCTTTCTGCCCGGGATCTACGTAATCAACTAATTAATGAGCGATACCAGTAATCTCAATCACACTTCCCCATTCACCAACAGACCCACGCTCCTTACCTTTCCTCTATCACTGACCATCACATCTTTCCGACAACACACAAATAAAAAACACCAGAAAATGCACATTCCAATCCAAATTTATAAATTTAATCAGGACATAATGCATACAAAAATAAACTAATCACCCTTGAGCATTCCCTTAGTGCCTGTCTTCCCCTGCCACTCCCCCTGAGTGAGGAAAGCAGGTTTGTGCTCCATGGAGCCACTGCCACTCTCCCGGGGCAGCGCCTCAGCAATCCTATTGATCTGTTGGAGAATAGATTGATGGACTGCTGTGACGCCCTGGAAGCTCCTTTGAACAGTGGTATTCAGAGCCATGATGGCAGTCTGAGCTTCCACTGCAGCACTCAGACCTTTGATGGAAGCTGCTTGTGCTGTGACAGTGGCCATCAGACGCTGCATCATGGTGAGTTCCACAGGTTTGCTGATGGAGGTGACCACCCATTCCATGTTGGAAAGGATGGGCTCCAAGATCTGTGCAAGGGCCTGTGCCACGTTGGGGTTGGACTCTTCCATGCTCCTTGACATTGAGCACAGGCTTTCTAGTGCACCAAGCATTGGGTGTGTTCACCTATCAGCCTTCTTCTGTAGCCTGGCCCATCGAAGTCCTCACCTGACTCCTCTGCAGCAGAACTAGTGTGTGACCTCGCCCTCCGGCGAGCACCTGCACTATCCTTTCCTCCTGCCCTGGCTCCTGTACACTTGTGCCCAGTGTCTCACCACGTGCAGATCCCTCCTCTATCCTAGCCTCTAAAATAGGTGCAGTGGCAGTGTCTGAGCTGCTGGCTGCAAGTATAAGATCGAGTGATGGTGTTTCTTCATCTTCACTGTCTTCTTCCTCTGACTGGGAAGGTTCCAGTTCTTGGGTATCTGAAATGAAAAAGGGACTCGGCTTGGGTTGTGGTGAGGGGAGAGGAGAAAGTAAGAAGTGTGTGCTTACACCATCTGCAGCTTGTGAGTCAGAAGAGATTGTGGGATGAGGGAGAAGTGGAAAGAGAGAAGGAGAATTAGGTACGAAGATACCATCATCATCCAACCCTCCAGCTCCGCCAGTGGCCGCGGCCTCAGTGATGCCCCTTCCCATGATGACCAGCACTGTCACCTCCATGGGGGTTAAAATATGCAGGCGTGCTTGTCCTCCTCCAGTTCTTTCCTCCTCCTGCTGTTATGCGCCACCTTCTCCTGCAAGAGGGAAGTGTGTCAGTCAGTGTTCTGCAATATGTCTGGGTGATGCGGCTGTCGTGGTTGAATAGCTGCCAGTGTGTGCAAGCTGTGAGTGTGAGGCAACGGTGCTGAGTGTGTGAGGGTGAGGTAAAGCATATGATTTGAAGGGTTGAGCACTGATTGATAGAGATAGTTAGTAGGTGGGTGATGGGGGTGTAGTGAATTGATGCAGTTGGTAGGATATGGCATTTAAAGGTGAACTCACTCACCTTGACAACTCGTGTCAGATCGTTAAACTTCTTCCTGCACTGTACCCATGTTCTTGGAGCAACATTCTTGGCATTGACCTCGGCCGCTACTTGTTCCCACTGCCTCCTGAGCATGTGTCTGAAGGGCCTCCTGCCCCCCTGTGGATACAGGACGTCTCTCCTCCTTTCCACCTCTTCCACCAAGACCTCCAGTGCATTGTCTGAAAACCCTGGTGCTCGCTCTCTCACATGTTCAGCCATTGTATCACAGCACAGATTGATTTTTGAAAAAGCTCGCACCACTTCTTGCAGCCACAATGCACCACCCCTTTAAGACGTGCTGGCTGCCTTTCAGTAGGTCTAGCCACTCACGATATCTGGGCCCCTGCTGATGGGTCTGATCAATGAGCAGCGCAGGTAGTGTTGGATGCATGCAGCAATCATGTAAAGCAGCACGAATTTAACATGCTGCCTGCATCGCAACGAATGGGCGCGGGTTAATCGCCTATTTTCAGGGGTTAGTCAAATTAACTCCGAGATTTTATATGGTTTTGAATGGTCTACTGATAACGATAGTTAATTAAAATAGTGCACTCTCAAAATCAAACTTGAAGCTGAAAGATATGTAAACCATTATTTAAATTACTAAATAATCACGACAGTGCTGGTGTTTGAAAATGATACTCGTGTTCTATTATGAGATTGATTGGTTGTAGCTGTCCTGCCTGAATCCAAGAAAACACAATTTTGCACTGGGAGCATGAATTACGGGAATCACTGAAAAGAAAAATTGCTCTATCATAAGAAGCTGCTCTCCTTTGTCCTCTCCCTTACTCATACACATGAGTGTGGCATCAAGGAGCCCTAGTAAAACTGAAGTCAATGGGAATTGGGGGGAAAACTCTCCACTTGCTGGAGTAATACCTAGCACAAAGGAAGATGGTTGTGGTTGTTGAAGGTCAATCATCTCAGCCCGAGGACATCGCTGCAAGAGTTCCTCAGGGCAGTGTCCTAGGCCCAACCATCTTCAGCTGCTTTATCAATGACCTTCCCTCCAACATAAGGTCAGAAGTGGGGATGTTCGCTGATGACTGCACAGTGTTCAGCACCATTCACAACTCCTCAGATAATGAAGCAGTCCATGCCCGCATGCAGCAAGACCTAGATGACATTCAGGCTTTGGCTGATAAGCGGCAGGTAACATTCGCGCCACACAAGTGCCAGGCAATGACTATCTCCAACAAGCGAGAGTCTAACCACCGCCCCTTGACATTCAATGGCATTACCATTGCCGAATCCACCACCATCAAACATCCTGGGGGGTCACCATTGCCCAGAAACTTAATTGGACCAGCCACATAAATACTGTGGCAACAAAAGCAGGCCAGAGGCTCGGTATTCTGCGGCGAGTGTCTCACCTCCTGACTCCCCAAAGCCTTTCCACCATCTACAAGGCACAAGTCAGGAGTGTGATGGAATACTCTCCACTTACCTGGATGAGTGCGGCCCCAACAACACTCAAGAAGCTCGACACCATCCAGGACAAAGCAGCCCGCTTGATTGACACTCCATCCACCACCTTAAACATTCACTCCCTCCACCACCGGCGTACCGTGGCTGCAGTGTGTACCATCTACAAGATGCACTGCAGCAACTCGCCAAGGCTTCTTCGACAGCACCTCCCAAACATGCAACCTCTACCACCTAGAAGGACAAGGGCAGCAGGCGCATGGGAACACCATCACCTCCAAGTTCCCCTCCAAGTCACACACCATCCTGACTTGGAAATATATCACCATTCCTTCATCGTCGCTGGGTCAAAATCCTGGAACTCCCTCCCTAACAGCACTGTGGGAGTACCTTCACCACACGGACTGCAGCGGTTCAATTAGGGCAATTAGGGATGGGCAATAAATGCTGGCCTTGCCAGTGGTACCCACATCCCAGGAATGAATTAAAAAAAATCTCTCCAAGTATAGCTCAGTTTTCATACATTCTGCACAGTTGCTGTTTATGGTGGCAGTGTACACCATAGTGGACAGACTTAGGTTCAATCGCCCAGTCCAATGAGTGCCACATTCAGCCATATTGAGTCACAAGTGGAGGTAGCAAGTGTGGGCAAGGAGTTTCCATGGGTAGGTGTGCAAGGAAGGAGCAAAATCATTGCAAAGCCACTTTTGCATGACTTATCTGAATGGCAATAGATTGGGAGAAGGGGAAGTGCAACGAGACCTGGGTGTCCTTGTGCACCAGTCGCTGAAGGTAAGCATGCAGGTGCAGCAGGCGGTTAAGAAGGCAAATGGTATGTTGGCCTTCATAGCGAGAGGGTTTGAGTACAGGAACAAGGATGTCTTGCTGCAGTTGTACAGGGCCTTGGTGAGACCACACCTTGAGTACGGTGTGCAGTTTTGGTCGCCTTATCTGAGGAAGGATGTTCTTGCCATGGAAGGAGTTCAGCGAAGATTCACAAGGCTGATACCTGGGATGGCAGGAATGACGTATGAAGAGAGATTGGGTCGATTGGGCTTATACTCGCTGGAGTTTAGAAGAATGAGAGGGATCTCATTGAATCTTATAAAATTCTGACAGGACAGGACAGGACAGGACAAACTAGATGTAGGAAGGATGTTCCCGATGGTCGGGGAGTCCAGAACCAGGGGTCACAGTCTAAGGATAAGGGGTAAGCCATTTAGGACAAAATGAGGAGGAATTTCTTCACCCAGAGAGTGGTGAACCTGTGGAATTCTCTGCCACAGAAGGCAGTAGAGGCCAATTCATTAAATAGATTCAAGAAGGAGTTGGATATATTTCTTAAGGCTAAAGGGATCAAGGGATATGGGGAGAAAGCAGGGACAGGGTACTGAATTTGGATGATCAGCCATGATCGCATTGAATGGCGGAGCAGGCTAGAGGGGCCGAATGGCCTACTCCTGCTCCTATCTTCTATGATTCTATGATGCCCAGCTGCCTGCCAAGAACAACACGTATGGAAGACCAATAGCAGGATCTCCCCACACACCCTTCTGACCAGTTTCACTGCATGACCTGGTGAGATAAGAGCAAGAAGAGAGAGAAAAGTCATTAAAAAAAAACTCAAAGGCACATTGGGTAAAATTGTGAGGCTGTTGGGATTAAATTAATCACCAGAAAATCAGATGTGTGCTGACCTCGGTGTCTGGATTCTTCAATCTGTGCTTCTGTATCCGGAGCAGAGTCTTGTGAGATTTATTCTATAATCTCTTCAAAACTAAACTGCATTCTTTCACAATCTTGCAATTTGTAAACTTGAAGTGAAAATAAAAATGTGGAGATCAGCCAGGTTTAAATATTGAATCAGTACGGCTATGCATTTGGATCGTGTTGGAATTTAGAATCAAGTGGTCTTCCAGATCTGTACTCTTCAGTAAAGATGTTGGGATGTGTCTCCGGCAGGGATGGGCTTTCATGAGACTTCCATGTACTCAGATATGTATCCATCACAAGGCTCCCTGGGACTCATGGTACACTGTCAGCTGTGGCTCAGTGGGTAGCACACTCTCCTCTGAGTTAGAAGGTTGTGGATTCGAGTCCCACTCCAGAGAATTGAGCACATAAAGCTAGGCTGACACACCAGTGCAGTGCTGAGGAAGTCCTGCACTGTCCAAGATACCGTCTTTCTGATGAGACGTTAAACCGAGGCCCCATCTACTCTCTCAGGTGGACGTAAAAGATCCATGGCACTATTTCGAAGAAGAGCAGGGGAGTTATCCCTGGTGTCCTGGCCAATATTTATCCCTCAATCAACATAACAAAAACAGATTATCTGGTCATTATCACTTTGCTGTTTGTGGGAGCTTGCTGTGTACAAATTGGTTGCTGCGTTTCCTACATTACAACAGTGACTACACTCCAAAAAGTGCCAATAACGGAAACGTGGCTTAAAAACGGTGAGGACTGGGCACTTAATATTCAAGGGTACAAGGTGTTCAGAAAAGATAGGGAAGGAAAAAAGGAAGGTGGGGTGGCAGTGCTGATTAAGGAAGACATTGTAGTGTTGGAAAGGGAGGATGTTCTTGAGGGGACAAGGACAGAATCCATTTGGTTAGAGTTGAGGAGCAAAAAGGGAATGATCACGCTATTGGGGGTATTCTATAGGCCTCCAAGTAGTCAGAGGGAGGTAGAGGAACAAATCTGCAGGGAAATCGCAGAGATGTGCAAGAGCTATAGGGTAGTGATATTGGGGGACTTTAATTACCCAAATATCGATTGGGATAATGCTAGGGTAAAGGGAAAGGAGGGTGAAGAATTTCTGAAATGTGTTCAGGAGAATTTCCTTGACCAGTATGTTCTTGGCCCAACTAGGAAGGAGGCATTGCTGGATTTGGTGCTGGGGAATGAGGTGGGCCAGGTCGACCAAGTGTCTGTGGGAGAACACTTCGGTACGAGTGGTCATCGTATCATAAGATTTAGATCAGCAATGGAGAGGAGCAAGGAACAATCTAGAGTGGAACTTCTAAACTGGAATAGGGCTAACTTCAATGGGATGCGAAAGGATCTAGCCAGGGTAAAATGGAACCAAAGACTGACAGGAAAAACTGTAATGGAACAATGGGTGATCTTTAAGGAGGAGATGTTCCAAGTACAGGCTAGGTACATTCCAACAAGAGGGAAGGGTAAGGGAACCAAAGCAAGGGCTCCTTGGATGACGAGGGAGATAGAGAAGACGATGAAACAAAAAAAGAGGGTGTATGATGAATGTCAGGTGAATTCTTCATGTGAGAACCAGACCAAATACAATAAGTTCAGAGGGGAAGTGAAGATGAAAATAAGATTGGCAAAGAGAGAATATGAGGGTAGAATGGCGGTTAACATAAAAGGGAATCCAAAAATCTTCTGCCAGCACATAAACAGTAAGCGGGTAGTAAGAGGCGGGGTGGGGCCTATTCGGGACGGAGAAGGTGTTATATGCTTAGAGGCGCAGGGCAAACTAGAATACTCAATGAGTACTTTGTATCGGTGTTTACTAAGGAGGTGGATGCTGACAAAATATCAGTAGAAGTGGAAAAGGTAGAAGCAATGGAAGGGGTGAAAATTGATGGACAGGATGTACTAGAAAGGCTGGGTATGCTTAGAGTGGATAAGTCGCCTGGTCCAGATGGCTTGCATCCCAGGTTGCTAAGGGAATTGGGGGAGGTGATAGCAGAAGGGCTTGCCATAATTTTCCAATCTTCCCTAGATGCAGGGGAGGTGCCTGAGGATTGGAAAGTGGCAAATGTGACACCATTGTTCAAGAAAGGTGTAAGGACAATCCTAGTAACTACAGGCTGGTCAGTTTAACATCAGTGGTGGGTAAAGTTTTAGAAACAATACTCAAGGAAAAAATTAACGGGCACCTGGAGAGGGTTAAGCTAATTAAAGAGAGCCAACACGGATTTGTAAAAGGCAGATCGTGTTTGACTAATCTAATTGAATTTTTTGATGAAATAACAGGGAGGATTGATGAAAGGAATGCAATGGATGTTGTCTACATGGATTTTCGGAAGGCGTTTGGCAAAGCACCACATAGAAGGCTGGTTAACAAAATTGAGGCTCATGGAATAGATGGGTCAGTGGCAGCTTGGATAAGGAATTGGCTTCAGGACAGAAAACAGTGTGTTGTGGTAAATGGCTGTTTTTCAGACTGGAGGATGGTAGACAGTAGTGTTCCCCTAAGGGTCAGTGCTGGGGCCACTGTTTTTTTTGATTTATATAAAAATGATCTGGATATTGGAACACAGTAGAATTTCTAAATTTGCCGATGACACCAAACTTGGGGGTGTGGCAAACAGTGAGGATGATACCAATCAACTGCAACAGGACATAGAAAGGCTAGCAGAATGGGCAGACAAGTGGCAGATGGAATTTAATACAGAGAAGTGTGAAGTGATGCATTTTGGCAGAAGCAACAGGGAGAGGCAATATACACTGAATGGCACAGTTTTAAAGAGTGTGCAGGGACAGAGGGACCTGGGAGTTAATGTGCATAGGTCCCTGAAGGTGGCAGGACATATTAAGAGAGTGGTTAGCAAAGCATATGGGATCTAGGGCTTCATAAATAGAGGTTTTGAAAACAAAAGTAGAGAAGTTATGCTGAACCTTTATAAAGCGCTGGTTGGGCCACAACTGGAGTATTGTGTCCAGTTCTGGTCACCACACTTTAGGAAGGATGTGAAGGCCCTTGAGAGGGTGCAGAGGAGATTCACCAGAATGGTTCCAGGGATGGAAGATCTTAGCTATAAGGACAGGCTGGAGAAGCTGGATTTGTTTTCATTAGAGCAAAGGAGGTTGAGGGGTGATTTGATAGAGGTGTACAAGATTATGACGGGTTTGGATAGGCTAGACGGGGAAAGGCTGTTCCCACTAGTTGATGGTACAAGGACTAGGGGACACAGATTTAAGGTTTTGGGCAAGAGATACAGGGGGGATGTGAAGAAAAACTTTTTTACGCAGCGAGTGGTGAGGACCTGGAACTCATTGCCGACGGAAGTGGTGGAAACGGAGACACTCAATGTTTTCAAGGGGAGACTGGATAGGCACTTGAGGGAAATAAACTTGCAGGGCTACGGGGATAGAGCGGGGGAATGGAACTGACTGGATTGCTCTGCAGAGAGCCGGCACGGACTCGATGGGCCGAATGGCCTCCTTCTGTGCTGTTATGACTCTATCACTCTATGGCTTAATTGGCTGTAAAGCGCTTTGAGACATCAGGTGGTTGTGAAAGGCGCTATAGAAATGCAAGTCTTTCTTTTCTTTTACCCACGATGAAACACCCAGGGACAGAGATACTGTAAGTTTCTAAAGATCAGACATGTACACACCGTCAGACCAATCAAAACTCACCTGCAAGGCATCAAACATCAACATATTTCCTTCATGTACCTTTAATGGTGTAAAATATCCACTGCACTTTCCAAATGCATTACAAGCATTGACACTTCTGAGAAGACACGCAAGAAATTCTCATCTCTGAGATCAATGATGCTGCACAAAATTTTCTTCAACTGAGAAAGGTTCCATTTTATGACAGCCAAACTTACAAAATAACACAAAAGCAAAATACTGCGGATGCTGGAAATCTGAAATAAAAACAGAAAATGCTGGAAATACTCAGCAGGCCAGGCAGCATCTGTGGAGAGAGAAACAGAGTTAACGTTTCAGGTCGATGACCCTTCGTCAAGGTCATCGACCTGAAACGTAAACTCTGTTTCTCTCTCCACAGATGCTGCCTGACCTGCTGAGTATTTCCAGCATTTTCTGTTTTTATTACAGAATAACTCTGCTGCTTAACCAGTACTCCGATATCATGAGCAACCATTACATGTACACTTTTCCCATTTACTGTTGCTTGCAGTTCTGGACAGTGAACACCCTGAAAAGGTGCAGTGATTCTTTCTGTTCTGATGCAAGCTGTTTGTATGCAGAAGAGACTTGGATCCAAGGTCAATACCAACAGCATACAAACTCTGTTGTTTTCCCTGCGGTTTCTCTTCGCAGCCACTCTGCTGCACACCATTTCTCTGCACAGCTTTGACGTTCCTCTCCAGATTGTCTTTGCTGCTGTTTTCCTTTACCTTCATTCTGTTTGACCTCAGATCTATTCTTTTGGTTTTCCTTCACATTCCCTTCTCTTCATTCAGAAGCCCTTGATGTATCAGCAGTATCAAGCCTTTGTAGTATATTACAGCAAAATGGCTACCTTGGTCTCTCACGTTCTCAGACAAACCAAACGCCTCAGGTGCATTTTAGAAGTTTGGCAGCAATTAAAAAAAAACGTCAAAGTACAATGACAAGGCTCCACCCCTGATGCTTTGAAAGAAAATAAAACTGTATGAAATTAATGGCAAATTAGCTATAGTCAGTCTGAAAATTGATTGCAATACAATGTAAATGTCATAAATGAATAAGAATTGGTCTGGGGGATGTCTGGTGCAGATCCACAGGGATCGGCTGTGGGGTTTCTGATATTTACATTGCTCATTATAGAGCAAAAAACTTCAAGTTGGATCCAAAATTGACTCAGTGGCAGGAAGCAGAGGGCAAAGGTCGAAGGGCGATGGGCGATTTTTGTGACTGGAAAACTGTTTCCAGTGGGGTTCCGCAGGGCTCAGTACTAGGTCCCTCGCTTTTTGTAGTATACATCAATGATTTAGACTTCAATGTAGGGGGCATGATTAATGGCCCTGAAATTCCGTTCCCTACGGGTGAGTACGCGCTGTGTACTCACCCGTAGGGCCACCAGAAGTGCCGGTTGAAGGAAGGGGTTCGCGGGTCAACCGCGTGCGCGGGAGAGGCAGCGCGTAGACCTGGAACTTCCGCTTTTTTTTTTTTTTTACAGGTTTCTCCGTGAGGGTAAGTCCCTAGCAGCTGCGTGTGGAAAAAGCAGGCGCAAGGCCTGCTTTTAACAAGGTAAGAGGTGAATTAAGTAAAATGGAAACATTTTTTCCACAGGTTTATCATTTTTAAATACTTTAAAGAAGGTAAGTTTATTTTTAGCCCCGTTAAAAACTTTAATTAATTTTTTCAAAAATTTAAATTTTTGTTTAAAGTAGTTAATTTATGTAATTTATAGTTATTTTAAAAATGTGATGTTTTTTAAAAATGTATTTGAAGTTTTACTTAGGTTTTGGGGCCGATCTCTATTCATAGATTTGACAGGTCTTCCTGTCAAATTTATGAATGGAGATTCCCTGCTCTGATTGGCTCCCCATGGCCCACGTGATCCCAGGGGACGCTGCGAACTAGTTGCGCTGCTGGGATACGCGAGCACTGCACACCGGCAGCTGGAGGAGGCCCAGGATCGGAATCCCACGCGGGCCCACAGCACAACGGCAGGCACGCTATGTAAGTGCAGGTTGGGGGCTTGTGCCCGTGGGAAGCCTCCGACCCGAATTTCTGGGCCTAAAAGTTTGCAGATGATATGAAAATTGGCGGTGTGGTTGCTAGTGAGGAAGAAAGATAAGGTGGTTAAGAAGGCATACAGGATACTTTTCTTTATTGCTGAGGCATAAAATATAAGAGCATGGAGGTTATGCTTGAATTGTATAAAACACTAGTTAGGCCGCAGCTAGAGTACTGCGTGCAGTTCTGGTCACCACATTACAGGAAAGATGTGATTGCACTAGAGAGGGAATGTTGCCTGGGATGGGGAATTTTAGCTATGAGCAAAGATTGAATAGGCTGGGGTTGTTTTCTTTGGAACAGAGGAGGCTGAGGGGAGTTCGAATTGAGGTGTATAAAATTATGAGGGGTCTAGATAGAGTGGATAGGAAGGACCTATTTCCCTTAGCAGAGGGGTCAATAACCAGGGGACATAGATTTAAAGTAATTGGTAGAAGGATTAGAGGGGAGTTGATCAGAAATATTTTCACCCAGAGGGTGGTGGGGGTCTGGAACTCACTGCCTGAAAGGGTGGTAGAGGCAGAGACCCTCATCACATTTAAAAAGTACTTGGGTATGCACTTGAAGTGCCGTAACCTACAGGGCTGCAGAGCAAGAGCTGGAAAGTGGTATTAGGCTGGATAGCTCTTTTTCGGCCGACACAGACACGATGGGCCGAATGGCCACCTTCTGTGCCATAAAGTTCTATGATTTTATGATTTTTATAACATGATTGAAGCGCTGAGCCCTGCGCTGAATGCATTGCTGGGTGGTTCAGTGGTCAGCAGGGGGAAGTGATCTCTATTTAAAGCTAGCCTGCAGTGTGAAACACTGTCTGCACTTCTTAAAGGGGAGGCGCTCTCTGAAATAAACAGCTCATTGTTAGTGTAGCTAAGGAAAGGGGTACCTCGGTTCTCGGAAGCAGCACTGGTGTCCTTAGTGCAGGGGTTCTACAGAAGAAGACAGGTCCTCTACCTGCAGCGGGGGCAGGAGGCACTCCAGACACAGTGTAAGAAGGTTGTGGGAACAGGTTGCTGAAACGGTCAGTGCCACCAGTCTTTCCCCCAGGACCTGGATCCAGTGCCGAAAGAAGTTTAATGACCTCACACGAGTGGTCAAGGTCAGTGAATGCATCTTCAAATGTCGTCTCCCACCAACTGCACCACTAGCCTCACACACTGCTCAATGCACCACACCCCCAGCACTCACCTACCAACAATCTCTAGCAATCAGGACTCATACCTCACATTCATAGCTTCACCTCACCCTCACACACTTAGCACTGTTGCAAGCCTCACATCCACATCTCACACCTTGCACACAATACCAGCTATTCAATCATGACAGGCACATCACCCAACACATTGCAGCACACTCACTGACACACTTCACCCAAACACATTGCACCACACTCACTGACACACTTCACCCAAACACATTGCACCACACTCACTGACACACTTCACCCAAACACATTGCAGCACACTCACTGACACACTTCACCCAAACACATTGCACCACACTCACTGACACACTTCACCCAAACACATTGCAGCACACTCACTGACACACTTCCCTTTCTCTTGCAGGCCAAGGTGGCGCATATCCGACGCCAGCAGCAGCTAACTGGTGGAGGACAGGCATGGCTGGAGAACCTGATTCAGCCAGAGGAGACAATGCTGGATATCATTGGAGGGGCTGAAAGCATTGATGATGTTGGTATGCTCATACCTAAACCTCCTTCTCACATCCCACTTCCCCCTCATCCCACAATCTCTTCTTACTTACAAAGTGCTGATGGTGTAAGCATGGATATCTTGCTTTCTTCCCCCCTCCCCTCACCACAACCCGACCCTTGTGCCTTTCTCTATCAGATACGCAAGAAATCCAACCAGCCCAGCTTGTGCAGGAAGAACAAGAGGAGTGATGGAGAAGAAAAGACAACGTCACTCGATCTGACGCTCACAGGCACCAGCTCAGATACTGGCACTACGTGAACTTTAGAGGATAGCATAGAGGCGGGATCTGCACGTGGTGTCACCGGGCACGAGTGGCCTGCAGCCAGGCCGGGGGATAGCGTAGCGCAGGTGCCAGCTTCCCGGAGGGTGAGTTCGCGCATGGGTTCTGCTGCACAGGACTCGGATGAGGACGTCGATGGGGCGGCCTTCAGAAGAAAGATAATGGGCATGTACACAGAAATACTTGGAGCATTGGCAGGCCTGCCAGAGAGCCTGTTGTTACTGTCAAGGAGCATGGAGGAGTCCGGTTCCTACCTTTCACAGGCTCCAACCTTTGCAGAGAGATTGGAGCCCATGATTTCCAGGATGGAAGTGATGGGCAACTCCATTAGCCCATTTGCGGACCCACCCATGATGCAGGGTCTGATGGCCGATGTCTCTGCTGCCACTGCAGCACAAGCAGAAACGACCCAACGTCTGAGGGCTGCAGTGGAAGCTCAGACTGCTGCCATCATTGCTGCGGTTACCAGTGTTGAAAGGGGCTTGCAGGGTGTCACAGCAGTCCAGCATTCTGTCCTCCAACAGATGCCTAGGATTGCTGAGGCACCGCCCCGGGGAGTGGCAGTGGCTCCGTGGAGCATGAACCTGCTGTCCTCTCTCAGGATGACAGCATTCGTCCTCCCACCACTGCCACTCCGCCAGTGCCTTTGCTGTTGCCCGTCAGCCAGCCAGTCCAGACCGCTGCCGCCCATGCCGAGTTGGTGCAGTCTACAGCCGGGCCTTCTAGGCCCAGAGTTTCTCGAGGTCGTCCTGCAAGGCCATGCAGTCTCCTCCACTGAATGTCAGCAGCCTTCCACCAGCCATGCTGCAGCCACTGGGATAGCATTTTGTAGGAGCACTAGAATAGGCCAAGGCACACAACAGACAGCCATTAAGGGAATGCACAGGGGTGATTAGTTGACATTGTAATGTAATATTGGATTGATTGATATAAAAATTTGGTTTGGAATGTTTGTTTTGTGGTGGCTTCCATTTCAGCATTGTGGCCAAGAGGACGCAGTAATGTTCCATGACAGAGGGATGGTAAGGTGGGGAAGCGTTGAGCAACAAGGATCTGGGGTTTCATTCAGGGGAATTAAAGTCTGATGATGCGCTCACAGTCAGCCCATCCGGAATGTGAATTTGCAGGCTGCCTCCTCCCTACCTCCTCCTCCTCCTGAGGTGATCGCGGAACCCGTGGTGGCAAGGGCTGCACCCTCATGGTGCCCAAGTTGTGGAGGATGCAGCAGATCACCACGAATTGGGACACCCGCTCCAGTGAGTACTGGAGGGCTCCTACTGAGTGGTCAAGGCAGCGGAACCATTGCTTCAGCACCCCGATGGTCTGCTCGATGGCGTTCCTCATGGCAGCATGGCTCTCATTATGAGTGCTGGCCACGAGTGGTGGGGTTGTGGAGGAGAGTCATCAGCCAGGTGTAGAGCAGATAGCTTTCGTCTCCGAGCAGCCACTCTTGGGTTTGACGTGATGGCTGGAAGATTGCTGGCACAGCGGACTGGCGCAGGATGAAGGCATCATGATTGCTGCCAGGATACAGGGCATTCACCATCATGATTGCTGGGTATGGTCATACACCAACTGTACATTAAGTGAGCAGTACCCTTTGCGATTACAGAACATCTCACCATTGATACAATAGCAAAATACTGCGGATGCTGGAAATCTGAAATAACAACAGAAAATGTTAGAAACACTCAGCAGGCCAGGCAGCATCCGTGGAGAGAGAAACAGAGTTAACGTTTCAGGTCTGGGACCCTTCGTCAGAACTGGAAAAAGTTAGAGATGTAACAGATGTTAAGCAGGTGCAGAGGCAGGGAAAGGGGGGGGGGGGGAGGGGAAGAAAGAACAAAAGGGACGGTCTGTGATAGGGTGGAAGGCAGGAGTGGTTAAATGTTGCAAATGGGGATGGCAGAATTATCAACAGCTGCCATGTGAATAAATAGGGGCAGGGGTTATAGTCTGAAATTGTTGAACTCGATGTTGAGTCCAGAAGGTTGTAAAGTGCCTAATCGAAAGATGAGGTGCTGTTCCTCGAGCTTACGTTGAGCTTCGTTGGAACAGTGTAAGAGGCCAAGGACAGAGAGGTCAGAGTGGGAGTGGAGCGGAGAATTAAAGTGACAAGCGACCGGAAGCTTGGGGTCACGCTTATGGACTGAACGGAGGTGTTCCGCAAAGCGGCCACCCAATCTGCGTTTGGTCTCCCCAATGTAGAGGAGACCGCATCGTGAGCAGCGAATACAGTATACTAAATTGAAAGAAGTACAAGTAAATCACTGTTTCACCTGGATGGGGTATTTGGGGCCCTGGACCTGGAAGGAAGGAGGTAAAAGGGCAGGTGTTGCATCTCCTACGCTTGCACGGGAAGGTACTGTGGGGAGGGGAAGGGCTGTTGGGGGTGATTGAGGAGTGGACCAGGGTGTTGTGGAAGGAGCGGTCCCTTCGGAATGCTGAAAGGGGAGGGGAGGGGAAGATGTGTTTGGTGGTGGGATCACGCTGGAGGTGGCGGAAATGGTGGAGGATGATCCATTGAATGCGAAGGCTGGTGGGGTGAAAGGTGAGGACAAGGGGAACCCTATCGTGCTTAAAACCTGTTACATCTCCAACTTTTTCCAGTTCTGACGAAACGTTAACTCTGTTTCTCTCTCCACGGATGCTGCCTGACCTGCTGAGTATTTCCAGCATTTTCTGTTGTTATCTCACCATTGATATTTGGCTCCCGCAAAGCCACGTGTGTGCAGTCAATGGTGCCCTGCACCATGGGGAAGCCTGATATCCTGGCAATGCCACATGTGCACTCCTCCTGATTCTCTTTGTTCAGAGAGAAGACAATGAAGTCCCTTCTCCTGGATAGAGAGCCTCTGTGGCCTCCCGGATGCAGCGATGCACAGCGAACTGTGAGATGTTAGCTATGTCACCTGTTCCAGCATGGAAGGATCTGCTGGCGAAAAAATTCAGGGCCACAGTGACCTCGAGGTCCACTGGCAGCACTGTCATCGCCCTGCAGGTCTGGTTCCAGGAGGTGGCAGAGTTCTGTGACCATCTCCTTGGTGAAGCAGAGCCTCTGAACTCACTGCTCCTGGCTTAGGTGCAGGTAGGAGAAGAGCTCCCTGAATACCCTAGGTAGGTAAGGCCTCCTGCTGCGAGCCCTCCTGCTCCTCCTCCCTCTGTGAGCAGCTTGTCTTTGCTGCCTCTGCTCCATCTCCCTGTCAAGCTGCTGCGTGAGGAGGACTGCAACTGAGCCCCCATGACTGGGAGCAAGTGATGTAGTCAGAGGCCTTCCAGTAGCAGCCAACACCTTTCCAACATCCAGCAGCAGCACTCCCTGCACACTTTAACATCGTTATAAATCTCTTCCAGCAACTCAGTACTCCTACAAACTCTTCAAGAACCAGTAAAAGAGCAATAATCAACTAACCTGCAAGTTGGATGTATCCCTTTAAGCAGCACTGGTGGGGGGTCCCTCATGCAGCTGAACGCACGTTAGGTTGTGCGTGTTTAGGAGAGGGCATTGAATGGAGCGGCGAGGTTGAAAATGGCAGGTCGTGTATCAAATCAGCATTACATGCTGACTGACATCCCAATCTGCCTACTCGGCACACTGCCGATGCACGCATGTAACGCCCGCTCGATCGCCCTCACCAAGAAGGCGAACAGTGCGGGCCGTGCTGGAAGTGGGTGGAAGCGAGGCGGACGCCATTTGGTTTCCAAACTGGCCTTAACTACGGGCGCTAAGGTGCCAAATTTCATGGCCTAAGGCTTTAAAGCTGTTGAAATGACACTGGAGCATAAAAATTGAAAGCTTCAAGCTGGAGGCCAGTAACATTTATTTATATTGTAAACACAAACAGCACTTGAGGGATGCAGCAACTGAAGACTTGAACAAGTAAAACAATACACCAACTGGCAAAATGCTGCAATAATTTGCTGAGCCCTCAGGAAAAGTCAAATCCTTCTGGAAAGGTGATTTTCTACATTTGCAGTCAAGATGTTTCAAATGGTTTGCTGCATACCTCATCTGACAATATCCAAGTCCGGTTCCCAACCCTCCCGGAGTCTCCACAAATTGAAGATTAATCTCCTGCTGTGAGAACGTGAGATTTTCCGATGATCTGCCCACTGCGCTCCAAGAGGGGTCAGTTAATGAGTGTGCAGACTGGACTGAAGGGAAATCAGCCGTACTCTGTTACCACGGGGCTGAGGATGTTTTCATTTCTTTTCCTTCCTCTCCACACTGCAAATTAGTTGTAGTTCTTGGCCCAGCCAAGCCAAGGGTTTAATTAAAATGAAATTAAGCTCTCTTCTTGAAATTCCCACCGACCATCGATTTCCTCCGTGCCTGACAGGTCTTTCCGCACAAGCAGCGCCCACTAAAATTAACTAGAAAAATAATCAAAAAGGCTAATCGAATGTTGGCCTGCAAAGTGATACATTTTGGTAGAAAGAATGAGGAGAGGAAATATAAACTAAAGGGTACAATTCTAAAGGGGGTGCATGAACAGAGAGACCTGGGGTATATGTGCACAAATCATTGAAGGTGGCAGGGCAGGTTGAGAAAACAGTTAAAAAAGCTTACGGGATCCTGGGCTTCATGAATCAAAGTATAGAGTACAAAAGCGTGGAAATTATGACGAACCTTTATAAAACAGTGGTTTGGCCTCAACTGGAGTATTGTGTCCAATTCTGGGCACCGCACTTTAGGAAGGATGTGAAGGCCTTGGAGAGGGTGCAGAAAAGATTTACAAGAATGATTCCAGGGATGAGGGACTTCAGTTATGTGGATAGACTGGAGAAGCTGGGGTTGTTTTCCTTAGAGCAGAGAAGATTGAGAGGAGATTTGATAGAGGTGTTCAAAATCATGAGGGGTCTGGACAGAATAGATAGAGAAAAACTGTTCCCATTGGTGGAAGGGTCGAGAACCAGAGGACACAGATTCAAGGTGATTGGCAAAAGAACCAAAGGCGACATGAGGAAAAACTTTTTTATTCAGTGAGTGGTTAGGATCTGGAATGCACTTTAAGAAGGGGAGGAAGAAGCGCCCCACTTCCCTCTTGGGGCACTACTGATGAATTTCGGCTGCAGGGGTGCTAATTTTTTCGGGGCGCTAAAAGTAGCGTCCTGGCAAAGTTAGCGCCCCAAAGGGGGTGCGACTCAATTCTCCCCCCCGATCTCCACTTTGCAGCTGTGAGCTATCAGATCAGCATGGGTGCCACTTATGTGATTTTATTTTGGACCTCAGATGAGGACCAAGATTAGCAGCAGCAGGTAGAGCACCACTACCAGTAGCAGGAGCAGCAGGAAGATCACCAGCAGCAGGAGCAGCACCTGCCTGCTCCTCACAGACCTGCCGCTCCGCAGGAGGGGATGAGCAGAGAGGCCGTACCCCTAATCAATGTTCCCTTTAAGCTGAACGGTCATGGTGTGCTGCATTCTGCACATCACGCAGCAGTGAGGTTTGGACCTTCAGGAGGAACAAGGCGCAGAGCACAGAGCCTCTTCAGACAATTCATCGGAGGAGGAAGAGAAGGAGGCAGAACATGATGCGGCCAAGACACCAGATGCAGCGCACATTGCTGCCCGGGATACCCTCATTATTGCGATGCTTGTGAGGCCTCCAGCTACCGCCCAATCTGCTTACTTTGCACTTGTTATAAAGTGCTGGAGAGGCTACTACTCCACAGACTAGCCCCCATCACCGAGTCAACCATCCCGAAGGAACAAGCGGGCTTCCGGAGCGGCCGTAACTGCTGCAACTAAGTGGTAGCGTTAACACACATCTAAGCAGGCTTCCAGCGCCAGCTTATGACCGCTGTGGCACTCATGGTACA
Organism: Squalus acanthias; assembly: GCA_030390025.1. NCBI lineage: Eukaryota > Metazoa > Chordata > Chondrichthyes > Squaliformes > Squalidae > Squalus > Squalus acanthias. The sequence continues at coordinate 110,970,491 of CM059432.1, forward strand.
GTATGACACAGTATGGAAGCATGGACTGCTTTTCAAGCTCTCCACCATTTTACCTTGCAGAACAATGATCCATCTTCTCAACTCCATGCTTAGCAACTGACGCTTCCATGTACACTCTGGCACCCAGAAGAGCAGATATTGGACATTGAACAACAGACTCCCACAGGGTTCTTTCCTGGCATCCATGTTATTCAATGTTTACACCAGTGACCTGCCCGAAACAGAGTCCCGCAAGTTTGTATACCCTGATGACACTGTCCTCCACCAAGGAGACCCTGACCAGTGGTTTTTAGAGGTTGGAGGCCGACTTCTGCCAATGGCGACTTCGACCAAACGCACAAAAGACCATCACCGCGAAAATCCTCAACATCCAACAAGCAAACCGAGCTCTGAAAGTCTCCTTTTGTGGTGCAGAGATAAACCATGCCAAAAACCTTCCTATTGAAGAGTCACGCTCGATCGGACCCTGTCGCATAGACAGCATCTCCAGCACCTTGGGAAGAAACTAAAGGGTGGAGTCAACCTGACCCAGAAACTCGCCGGATCCACATGGGGAGCAGACGCTCAAACCCTCCGTACAGCAGCACTCGCCCTGGTGTACTCTACAGCGGAGTACTGCTCTCCGGCATGGCTATCAAGTCCACAGGTCAAATCCGTTGATGTCCAGCTGAAATCTACTATGAGAATTATCACCGGTATGCTTTTATCGACACCAGCACCTTGGCCGCCCGTGCTTGCAAACATCGCATCACCACACCTACACCGCGAATATGCAGTCTCCAGAGAATACAACCGCTACACCAGCAAAGACATGCCGATCCAGGCCGCCTTGAACAACCTACCACCAACCTGTCTCAAATCTAGAAGGCCATTTTGAACAGTTGCTGAAGCCCTTCAGTGATCTCCCTTAATGACCGATGGCGAAATGCTTGAAAGAACTGCGGCATACCAAATGGATTCCTTATATAGAAACCCCCCAGGACAACCTGAAGGATCAAACCTTTCCTCGCAAACAGTTTGACAGCCATCAACCGCCTCAGAACTGGTCATTGTCGATGCTGCCACCTTCTCCATAGATGGAAGATTAAAGCATCCCCATCATGCGACTGTGGAGCTCCTAATCAGACCCTGGAACACATCATTGAGCACTGCCCTCAGAGGAAATTCACAGGCAGCCGACAAGATATCCACACTGTTACACCGGAAGTTTTGGCCTGGATATCTGACTTAGATATTGACATTTAATTTGTTTTTTGCTACTTATATACAAAAGAAGACAACACAAAGGGTAGTGAAAATCTGGAACTCACTCTCCCAGCTGTTTCGCGATTCAGTGAGATCATGGTTGATCTGCATCCCAACTCCATCCTCCCGCCTTGGCTCCAAAATACTCCGCTTTTCTATTTTTCCGACCAAAGTGGATAACTTCACATTTCTCCACATTATATTCCATTTGCCATGTTATTGCCCACTCACTTAGTCTGTCAATATCCCCCTGAAGCCTCCTTGCATCCTCCTCACAACTTACATTCCCACCCAGCTTTGTATCATCAGCAAACTTGGATATATTACATTTGGTCCCCTCATCCAAATCATTGATGTAGATTGTAAATAGCTGAGGCCCAAGCACTGATCCTTGCGGTACCCCACTAGTTACAGCCTGTCAACCCGAAAATGACCCGTTTATTCCTACTCTCTGTTTTCTGTCCATTAACCAATCCTCAATCCATGCTAATATATTACCCCCAATCCCATGAGCCCTAATTTGTTTAATAACCTCTTGTGTGGCACCTTATCGAATGCCTTCTGAAAATCCAAATACACCACATCCACTGGTTCCCCCTTATCTATTCTGCTAGTTACACCCTCAACAGATTTGTCAAACACGATTTCCCTTTCCTAAATCCGTGTTGACTCTGCCCAATCCTATTATTATTTTCTAAGTGCCCTGTTACCACGTCCTTAATAATAGATTCTAGCATTTTCCCTACTACTGATGTCAGGCTAACTGGCCTGTAGTACCCCGTTTTCTCTCTCCCTCCTTTCTTAAATAGTGGAGCTACATTTGCTACCTTCCAATCCACGGGAACCTTTCTCGAATCTATGGAATTTTGGAAGATGACAACCAATGCATCCACTATCTCTATAGCCACCTCTTTCAAAACCCTAGGATGTAGGCCATCAGGTCCAGGGGATTTATCGGCTTTCAGTCCCATTAATTTCTCCAGTACTATTTTTTTTACTAATACTAATTTCTTTCAGTTCCTCAATCTCGCTAGGCCCTTGGTTCTCCACCATTTCCAGGAGGTTTTTTGCATCTTCTTCCGTGAAAACAGACACAAAAGGCTGGATTTTCATTGACCCGTGGAGGCGGGTTTCGAGGCGTGTGGGGGGTTAAAGTTGCAGATTCGGGGGTCACGAACCCATCCCGCCCCCAACCCGCCTCCATGCCAGTTTCGCTGGAGGCGGGTACCCAACCTGTGCTGGGACCCGCCTCCCCGACGCGGGAAGGGGATTAGTGGCAATAAATTGCCTGTTAACAGGTAGTTAACAGGCAGTTTTTTGCCTAATCCTTATTTTGATGCGTGAAATGTGGGCTTCCCGACAGGTCCGAACCACGCCAAGTTAGCGAGGTGGACCGTGGGTCTGCAGGGGTTGGAGGGGTCGATATGTCCGGTGGGCAGGTGAGTGATGAGTGCATGTGTGCAGAGGTAAGTGTGTAAGGTAAGTGTAAAGTGTGGAAAAAAGTTTTACTTACCTTAACTTCCTCCTGCAGGTGTCAGCCCTTCAGGTCTCGGGAGTCAGAAATCTCACCGGCACAGAAAACAGAATGGCCGTTGAGCTGTCAAAAACTGCAGCCTCTGTTTTCTGCGCTGGATTGATTTCTAACTCAGCCTGAGAGGAAGGACTCAAGTTAGAAGACAGATTGTCAGTGTTTGACAGCTTCACAGAGCTGTCGAACGCTGATATTTCATCTGTCAAAAGCTCTTGACAGATGAAATGTCAATCTGTGACGTCACCTGTTGCCGGGTGACCCTTAATTGGCCTGCTGAGCCCGCTGGGCGGGCTCAACAAGATCAATCAAGTGAAAATACAGTGGGTTGGCCACAAGTCAATGGAGGTGGGACTACAACCCAAAAAGTGGGAGTCCCGCCTCCATCCCATCCCCAGTATCAAAATCCAGCCTTAGTATTCATTAAACCTGCTAACAAGGGTGGCGCTGCTGTTGTTTGGTGAACCGACCTCGACCTAGCGGAGGCTGAACACCAACTCTCCGACACCTCCTCCTACCTCCCCCTGAACCATGACCCCACTACCGAACATCAGGCCACCATTTCCAAGACTGTCACTGACCTCATCTCCTCTGGAAATCGTCCCTCCACGGCCGCCAACCTCATAGTTCCCCAACCCTGCACAGCCCGCTTCTATCTCCTTCCCAAGATCCACAAACAGGACTGCCCTGGTAGACCCATCGTTTCAGCCTGTTCTTGCCCCACGGAACTTAGCTCTTCCTATCTCGACTCTTTTTTCTCCCCTTGTCCAGTCTCTTCCCACCTACATCCGTGACTCTTCCGACATTCTCCGCCACTTTAACAGTTTCCTGGTCCCAACCGTCTCCTCTTCACTATGGACGTCCAATCCCTCTACACTCCCATCCCCCACCAGGATTGCCTGAGGGTGCTCCGCTTCTTCCTTGAACAGAGGCCCGACCAGTCCCCATCCACCACCACCCTCCTTCGCCTGGCTGAACTTGTTCTCACATTGAACAACTTCTCCTTTGACTCCACTCACTTCCTCCAAATTAAAGGTGTTGCTATGGGAACCCGCATGGGCCCTAGCTATGTCTGCCTTTTTGTGGGATATGTGGAGCATTCTTTGTTCCAGTCCTACTCAGGTCCCCTCCCTCACCTCTTTTTCCGATACACTGATGACTGTATTGGTGCCGTTTCCTGCTCTCGCCGTGAACGAGAAAATTTCATTCACTTTGCTTCCAATTTCCACCCTTTCCTCACCTTCGCATGGTCTATCTCTGACTCTTCCCTTCCTCGACTTCTCTGTCTCCATCTCTGGGGATAGGCTATTGACAAACATTCACTACAAGCCCACTGACTTCCACAGCTACCTGACTACACTTCCTCCCACCCCGCCTCCTGTAAGGACTCTATTCCATTCTCCCAGTTTCTCCGCCGCATCTGCTCTGGCAATGCCACCTTCCATACTAGTGCTTCCGACATGTTTTCCTTTTCCCTCAACCGAGGATACCCCTCTACTGTGGTTGACACGGCCCTTGACCATGTCCGTTCTATTTCCCGCACTTCTGCTCTCACCCCTTCCCCTCCTTCCCGAACTACGATAGGGTTCCCCTTGTCCTCACCTTACACCCCACCAGCCTCCATATTCAATGAATCATCCTCCGCCATCTCCAGCGTGATCCCACCACCAAACACATCTTCTCTTCACCTCCCCTTTCAGCATTCGAAGGGATCGCTCCCTCCGTGACACCCTGGTCCACTCCTCTATCACCCCCAACAGCCCTTCCCCTTCCCGTGCAAGCACAGGAGATGCAGCACATGCCCTTTTACCTCCTCTCTTCCCACTGTCCAAGGCCCCAAAGACTCCTTCTAGGTGAAACAGCGATTTACTTGTACAGGAAACTCTTGTTTAACCGGCACCTAAATATCCGGAATTCTCTCTTAACCGGCAAAAATCATACTCCGAAAACTCCTCTCAAATAACCGGCAATGTTGCCGAGTCCGAGTCCGAGTCTCCCGCGAACGCAGAGTACTCCAAAAACTCCTCTCAAATAACCGGCAATGTTGCCGAGTCCGAGTCCGAGTCTCCCGCGAACGCCGAGTTAGTCAGTGGGGGTAGTTCTCCAAAGTGCCACTACTCGGCCTCCTGGCACTGTCGGAAGTCCGAACACGGCAGTAACAGGAGTGTGATTTTTGTTTGTTAAAAATAGCCTCGGTAGATATAACTCTCCGTTATCCGGAACTTTTGATCAACCGGCACCACGCCGGTCCCGTCGGTGGCGGATACCAAAGAGTTTCCTGTACTTGCAATTTAGTATACTGTATTCGCTGCTCACGATGCGGTGTCCTCTACATTGGGGAGACCAAACGCAGATTGGGTGACCGCTTTGCAGAACACCTTCATTCAGTCCGTAAGGGTGACCCCGAGCTTCCAATTGCTTGCCATTTTAATTCTCCACCCACTCCCACTCTGACCTCTCCATCCTCGGCCTCCTGCACTGTTCCAATGAAGCTCAACATAAGCTCGAGGAACAGCACCTCATCTTTCGATTAGGCACTTTACAGCCTTCTGGACTCAACATCGAGTTCAACAATTTCAGACCATAACCTCTGCCCCTATCTTTTTTTTCCATTTTTTCTCTCTCTCTCACATGGCAGCTGTCGATCATTCTGCCATTGCCATTCACACTTCATCTAGAGTCATCTATTGTTGGGGATGGCATTAAACAGGAAATTAGAGACGTGTGCAATAAGGGCACAGCAGTTATCATGGGTGACTTTAATCTACATATAGATTGGGCTAACCAAATTAGTAACAATACTGTGGAGGAGGAATTCCGAGAGTGTATACGGGTTGGTTTCCTGGACCAATATGTCGAAGAACCAACTAGAGATCAGGCCATCTTCGACTGGGTATTATGTAATGAGAAAGGGTTAATTAGCAATCTTGTTGTGCGGGGCCCCTTTGGGAGGAGCGATCATAATATGATAGAATTCTTCATTAAGATGGAGAATGAAATAGTTGACTCAGAGACTAGGGTCCTGAATTTAAATAAAGGAAACTACGATGGTATGAGGCGTGAGTTGGGTAGGATAGATTGGGGAATGTTACTCAAAGGGTTGACGGTGGATAGGCAATGGCAAACATTCAAAGATCGCATGGATGAACTACAGAATTTGTTCATCCCTGTCTGGCATAAAAATAAAACAAAAAAGGTGACTCAACCATGGCTGACAAGGGAAATCAGGGATAGCATAAGATCCAAGGAGAGGACATATAAATTGGCCAGAAAAAGCAGTAAACCTGAGGATTGGGAGCAGTTTAGGATTCAGCAAAGGAGGACAAAGGGATTAATTAAGAGGGGGAAAATAGAATATGAGAGTAAGCTTGCAGGGAACATAAAAACTGACTGTAAAAGCTTTTATAAATATGTGAAGAGAAAAAGATTGGTGAAGTCAAGCGTAGGTCCCTTGCAGTCAGAATCAGGGGAATTTATAATGGGGAACAAAGAAATGGCAGACCAATTAAATACATACTTTGGCTCTGTCTTCACAAAGGAGGACACAAATAACCTCCCAGAGATGTCGGGGAACATAGAGTCGAATGAGAGGGAGGAACTGAATGAAATCAGTATTTGTAGGGAAATGGTGTTAGGGAAATTGATGGCATTAAAGGCCGATAATTCCCCAGGGCCTGATAATCTACATGCTAGGGTACTTAAGGAAGTGGCCCTAGAAATAGTAGATGCATTGCTGGTCATCTTCCAAAATTCTATAGACTCTGGAACAGTTCCCATGGATTGGAGGGTAGCTAATGTTACCCCACTGTTCAAAAAAGGTGGTAAAGTAAAAACGGGGAATTATAGACCGGTAAGCCTGACATCGGTTGTGGGGAAAATGCTAGAGTCCATTATAAAAGATGTAAAAGCAGAGCACTTGGAAAACAGTGACAGGATTGGACAAAGTCAACATGGATTTACAAAAGGTAAATCGTGCTTGACTAATCTACTGGAATTTTTTGAGGATGTAACTGATAGAATAGATAAGGGAGAACCAGTGGATGTGGTGTATTTGGACTTTCAGAAGGCTTTCGATAAGGTCCCGCATAAGAGATTAGCGTGTAAAGTTAAGGCACATGGGATTGGGGGCAAGGTACTGACTTGGATAGAGAACTGGTTGGCAGACAGGAAGCAAAGAGTTGGAATAAACGGGTCTTTTTCCGAGTGGCAGGCAGTGACTAGTGGGGTTCCGCAGGGATCGGTCCTGGGACCCCAGCTATTCACTATATATATTAATGATCTAGACGAGGGAACCAGATGTAATATCTCCAAGTTTGCAGATGACACAAAGCTGGGTGGGCGTGTGTGCTGCGAGGAGGATGCCGAGAAACTCCAGTATGATTTGGACAGGTTGGGTGATTGGGCAGAAGCATGGCAGATGCAGTATAATGTGGATAAATGCGAGGTTATCCACTTTGGTGGCAAAAACAGGGAAGGCAGATTATCTGATCGGCAATAGATTGGGAGAAGGGGAAGTGCAACGAGACCTGGGTGTCCTTGTGCACCAGTCGCTGAAGGTAAGCATGCAGGTACAGCAGGCGGTTAAGAAGGCAAATGGTATGTTGGCCTTCGTAGCGAGAGGGTTTGAGTACAGGAACAAGGATGTCTTGCTGCAGTTCTACAGGGCCTTGGTGAGACCACACCTTGAGTATTGTGTGCAGTTTTGGTCGCCTTATCTGAGGAAGGATGTTCTTGCCATGGAGGGTGTGCAGCGAAGATTCACCAGACTGATACCTGGGATGGCAGGAATGACGTACGAGGAGAGATTGGGTCGATTGGGCTTATACTCGCTGGAGTTTAGAAGAATGAGAGGAGATCTCATTGAAACTTATAAAATTCTAACAGGGCTAGACAGACTGGATGCAGGAAGGATGTTCCCGATGGCGGGTGAGTCCAGAACAAGAGGTCACAGTCTAAAGATAAGGGGTAAGCCATTTAGGACAGAGATGAGGAGGAATTTCTTCACCCAGAGTGGTGAACCTGTGGAATTCTCTACCACAGAAGGCAGTTGAGGCCAAGTCAGTAAATATATTCAAGGAGTTAGATATATTTCTTAAGGCTAAAGGTATCAAGGGATATGGGGAGAAGGCAGGGACACGGTACTGAGTTTGGATGATCAGCCGTGATCTCATCGAATGGCGGAGCGGGCTCGAGGGGCCGAATGGCCTACTCCTGCTCCTATCTTCTAAGTTTCTATGTTTCTTAAGTTGTCCCATTACCATCTCCTTTTGCCTTGCACCATCATCCCTTTTGCCTCTTAATCTCTCCTGCCTTCCATCCTATCACAAACCTTCCCTTTTGTTCCTTCCTCCCCGCCCCCCCCCCTTTCCCTGCCTCTACACTTGCTTAAAAACCTGTTCCATCTCCAACTTTTTCCAGTTCTGACAAAGGGTCATCGACCTGAAACGTTAACTCTGTTTCTCTATCTACAGATGCTGCCTGACCTGCTGAGTATTTCCAGCATTTTCTGTTTTTATCACAAAGTATTTGTTTAATTTCTCTGCAATTTCCTTATTCCCCATTATAATTTCTCCTGTCTCAGCCTGTAAGGGACCCACATTTAATTTTGCTAATCTTTTCCTTTTTACCTATCTATAGATTCTAAGGTTACAGATTCACAAATCATTAAAAGTAGCAATGCAGGTTAATAAGGCCATACAAACGCAAACAAAGCACTGGGGTTCATTTCTAGAAGAGTAGAATTGAAAAGCAGAAAAGTTACGTTAAACTTGTATAGAACTTTGGTTAGACTCCACTTGGAGTAGTGTGCACAGTTCTGGACTCCATATTACAAAATGGATATAGAGGCACTGGAGAAAGTGCAATAAAGATTTACAAGAATGATACCAAAACTGAGAGGTTATACCCATCAAGAAAGATTGATTGAACAGGCTGGGGCTCTTTCCTCTGGAAGAGAGAAGGCTGAGGGGTGACCTGATCGAGGGTTTTATAAGTATGAAGGGGTTCGAAAGGGCAGACGCAGAGAAGATGTTTCCACTCGTGGGGGAATCCAAAACTAGGGGGGTATAAATATAAGAGTCACGAATAAATCCAATAGGAAATTCAGGAGAAACTTCTTTACCCAGAGAGTGGTGAGAATGTGGAACTCACTACCACAGGGAATGGTTGAGGCAAGTAGCATCGATGCATTTAAGGTGAAGCTAGATAATTACATGAGGGAGAAAGGAATAGAAGGATATGCTGATGGGGTTAGATGAAGTAGGGAGGGTGGAGGCTCGTGTAGAGCATTCACACCGGCACAGACCTACCTGTTGTGCTGAATGGCCTGTTTCTATGCTATAATTTTTATGTAATTCTATGCAACATGAAATGGTATCAAAGAACAGAAGAGGAAAAGGGATGTGCAGAAGTGCAACAGCAAGTGGAAGTCAGGTCCTAGAATGCAACTGAAAAATATATATATTTTTTTAAAAGGAATCGGAGGCGTTTGTGGAAAACAGTGGAACCATGAATTATATTTCATACCTTGTAACACAAGTAGAGCTACACCGGCCATCCAGACAAAAAAACCACAGCCACAGCAGCAGAAGACAAACCTGTGAGCCCACACTAAAGCCAGCACAACAGCAAGAATCCAGATGGAAAAGGCTCCCATCAACACCACAATGAATAAGTCCTATTTTCTAACAAGGAGTGATAGAGTTTTGCAAGAACCACTTCACAGTGATTCACACACTAGTGAATTTCTGATTGTTTGAAATGTTCATACTGGAAATGCATAGTTTGTTCTCAGTGGCGTTCTTGCATAAAAGTTTATTTTTGTTTGAGAGGGAGACGTATCAATATTGATTTAAAATTTGGAATCAACAGCCATGTACAGGAAGTTCCCTGACTGTTCACCTTGACTTGGCAATGGTTTGTGTGATTGACAGCTGCAGTGTAGAATTAAAGGAAGCATCAGAGCACATTTATTTACCGCCAAAGTCTTTAGGGCCAATTTTAACTTGGGCTGGGTTTTGTGCACCTGGAGGACGTGGTGGACATGATACTGTCGGCGTGAGGACTGGGCCATTTTAACTCCTATGCCTCTTTCACATTTGAAGGACAGACTGAGCTTCCAATTGCCTGCAGAATCGGGAAGTCTGCTCACATATCCGGTGCCTTCCCCGCACAAGAGCAGCATGGGTTAGAACAGCTCTTCACCTCTCCAGCTCTCTCAACAACTCAACACACCTCTCACTCCCTTCCTCAACACTCTCAACTATGACCCCCCTGCATCACATCCTTCAACATACAATCACAATGCCACACTAAGAGACCTCTCTTGCTCATTCCAAACACACTCACCTCTTCCTTTCCTCTCTCTACACCATAGAATCATAGAAAGTTACAGCACGGAAGGAGGCCATTTCGGCCCATTGTGTCTTCGCCGGCCAACAAAAAGCTATCCAGCCTAATCCCACTTCCCAGCTCTTGGTCCGTAGCCCTGCAGGTTACAGCATCCCAAGTGCACATCCAAGTACTTTTTAAATGTGGTTAGGGTTCCTGCCTCTACCACCCTTTCAGGCAGTGAGTTCCAGACCCCCACAACCCTCTGGGTGAAGATATTTCCCCTCAAATCTCCTCTAAACCTTCCACCAATTACTTTAAATCTGTGCCCCCTGGTTTTTGACCCCTCTGCTAAGGGAAATAGGTCCTTTCTATCCACTTTATCTAGGCCCCTCATAATTTTATACACCTCAATAAGGTCTCCCCTCAGCCTCCTCTGTTCCAAGGAAAACAGACCCATCCTATCCAGTCTTTCCTCATAGCTAAGATTCTCTACTCCCAGCAACATCCTTGTAAATCTCCTCTGTACCCTCTCTAGTGCAATCACATCTTTCCTGTAATGTGGTGACCAGAACTGCACGCAGTAATCTAGCTGAGGCCTAACTAGTGTTTTATACAGTTGAAGCATAACCCCCCTGCTCTTGTATTCTATGCCACGGCTAATAAAGGCAAGCATTCCGTATGTCTTCTTAACCACCTTATCTACCTGGCCTGCTACCTTCAGGGATCTGTGGACATGCACTCCAAGGTCCCTTTGTTCCTCTACACTACTCAGTGTCCTACCATTTAATGTGTATTCCCTTGCCTTGTTAGCCCTCCCCAAATGCATTACCTCACACTTCTCCGGATTGAATTCCATTCGCCACTGTTCTGCCCACCTGACCAATTTATTGATATCTTCCTGCAGTCTACAGCTTCACGGTGGCATAGTGGTTAGCACTGTTGCCTCACAGCGCCAGGGACCCGGGTTCGAATCCGGCCCCGGGTGACTGTCTGTGTGGAGTTTGCACATTCTCCCCGTGTCTGCGTGGGTTTCCTCCGGGTGCTCCGGTTTCCTTCCACAGTCCAAAGATGTGCGGGTTAGGTTGATTTGGCTATGATAAATTGACCCTTAGTGTTAGGGGGATTAAATACGTGGGGATAGGGTGGGATATGGGTCGGTGCAGGCTCGATGGGCCGAAATGGCCTCTATCTGCACTGTGGGGATTCTGTGATTCTGAGCTTCCTTCTTCAGTATCAACCACACAGCCAATTTTAGTATCATCTGCAAACTTCTTAATCATACCCCCTATATTCAAGTCTAGATCACTGATATATACCACATCCTAGCACTTGTTCTACCATCAAGCACTCCCACTACTCCTTACTCACTTGACAACACATCGCACACACCCCCTTTGCATTCAACACCTCCCCATCATCATTCCATCTGGCTTCTTCACAACATCCACTATGCACAAGCCCCATCCATCTTCACCCATCTGATACCCACCAACTCATCCTCTCCTTCTGCAGGAAAAAACATGTACAATGCCAGGGTGAGGAATAGGAGGAGCGCCCAACATCACCACCCTGACACAGGCAGAGCAGGAAGCACCAGTGATCACGGGCCCAGGCAGAGTCTCGAGCAGCGGGAAGGAGAGGCCGGCTGCGTACTCAATCAAGGTGTCTGCATTACTTTCTTTCTTCATTCAACTCAGCACAGATGCAGCAAACTTCGCAACTTCAACCTGCATTCTGCAGACGGTTACTGGATCATGTGTAGCTTCTCTCTGACATCCGAACTCTTCTACGTTCTCTCTTCCTTCTAAACACCAAGAGGATGCAGCATCAGGCACTCCATCCTCCCAGGCACCAGCTCAGACATTAGCACTCCATGTGGGAGAGAGAGAGAGAGAGAGAGAGAAAAGTGGGGGGCTCTGCACCCAACACCAGTAGACAGAGACAGCAACGGAGAGATCTCACCGGAGGGCAAGACCCTTTCCCAGCTCTACTGAGTAGGACCGGAATGAGGACTTTATGGGCCCAGCCACAAGAAAAAAACTGCGGGCATCACACAAACGGCTTGGAAATGATGGTTGAGAGTGTGGAGGAGTCGGCATCCAGTCTCTGTGCTGTCATCACCACTCTGTAGTCTACACCTGGAGAGTGTGTGAACACTGTCGCGGAGCCCTCACAGCAGGACTCCGTGCTCGAATGTCTTGCGGCTTTTGTGGAACCTCAAACGCCTGCCATGCAAACGCTGAGCTCTGCAATAGAGAGATTGGGGCAAATCGAATGAATAGGGCTTTTGGAGGGGACTGTCATCTTCTGTAATCTGCTCTCTCGCATTACTGAGTGATGAGCCCCAGTCCCAAGGAAGAGGCAGTAGCGCGATGGAAGCAGTACGTGCTGGCTTCTCTCAGCACGTCTGCACATTCGCCCCCAACCCCGCCCAACCTGTACCCGCCATGGTGCTAACAAGTCAGCTGGGCGAGACGGCTCCAGCAGTAGCCGAGTTACAGCAGCCTGCAGTCGAGTCCTTAAAAGCTCGAGCATGCAGAAGTTACCAGCAGAATCATCTCGAGGGTCCGCACATGAGGAACAGCAATCTTCCACCAGCTCTGCTGAGGCCACTAGGGGAGCACCTCGAAGGATTGGTAGAGTTAGGAAACCTTCTTTAAAAAAGGGAGTTGATCACCTGGGCGAGAAATGAAAGCAAGACATTTATTATGTTTGGCATTTAATTGATCACCTTTATGGGTGTAAGCTCAGTGCAATCACTGAGCTCTGAGCTGATCTCTCACAGCTCTGGCTGCAAGGTGCTGAGGTAGCCCTCCTCCTTCTGCCCATTCCTCTCCTTCCCCCCAGGTCTTCCTCGTCTGATGAAAACTGTTGTTGCTGCTCTTCCTCCTCCAGGTGCAGGCCTCTCTGCAATGCAATGTTGTGCAATATGCCATGACATTCTATCCAGGGCATAGTGCAGGAACCACCAGCAAGCGGTCCAGACATCTGAACCTCTGCTTGAGCTGTCAAATCGTCTGCTCGATAATGATCCTGGTTGTGCCCTGGCTTTCTGATTGTATCTGTGCTGCTTGGGCGTGGCATGGTTGCGCAGAGGTGTCATCAGCCAGGTCTGCAGGGGCTATCTCGAGTCATGCTTCTCCCAAAAATCAAATGGTGGTGGGGGGTGTCTGAGAATAAAAGCATTGTGGAAGCTGCTCAGTCTCTCACAGATCTGCATGATGCTGTCCCTGTGATTAGCCACTGGTTGGACATCGATAGAGTGGTATCCTATTCTATTAATAAACGTTGCTGACTGTTGCTCCGGTGCCCTGATGGCCACGTGTGCACAGTCAGTCGCACCCTGCGTGCGAGGGAAGCCAGCAACTGCTACAAAGCCACAAGCTCTGTCCTGTTGACTGCTGAGGGCAGTGTGGATGGTAATGTACTGCTTGTCCCTGGCAATTAGGACGTCGGTCACCTGCTTAATGCAGCTGTGAACTGCAGACTGGGAGATGTGGCTAGTGTCCCCTGTAGCGGACCGAAAGGATCAGTGGCGTAAAAGTTCAGTGCTGTAGTGATTTTGAGGGCCACTGGCATGGCATGGCATGTCCCCCTGGTCCAGCAGGCCATGTTGCAGAGGTCTGTGACAGCCTGCCTGGAGAAGCTCAGCCTTCTCATGCACTGCTCCTCGGGTGGATCCAAGAAGGTGGTTCTTGGCCTATAGACCCTGTGCGCTGGGTATTGCCTCCTGTATGCAGCCCCCTCCCTTCACTATTACCTGCTGTCTTCTGAAAGGCCCAGCGGCTGTTGGTGGTGATTGCTGAGGCTCCTCCTCCTCCAAAGCTTCCTTCATCCTGAACAGGAATCAAGAATAGCTCCCATACTGAGAGACACCTAACTGAAGGACTACAAAAAAAAAGACTTGCATTTCTGTAGCGCCTTTCACGACCACCGGACATCTCAAAGCGCTTTACAGCCAATGAAGTACTTTTTGAAGTGTAGTCGCTGTTGTAATGTAGGAAACATGGCAGCCAATTTGCGTACAGCAAGCTCCCACGTATAGCAATGTGATAATGACCAGATAATCTGGTTTTTTTTGTTATGTTGGTTGAGGGATAAATATTGGCCAGATACCAGGGATAACGCCCCTGCTCTTCTTTGAAATAGTGCCATGAGATCTTTTATGTCCACCTGAGAGAACAGACGGGGCTTCGGTTTAATGCCTCATCTGAAAGATGGCACCTCTGACAGTGCAGCGCTACAAAGCAACTAAAGTGCAGAGGACATGATCTGGAAGCACTCCTGGCAATTGGGACAGCAAAAGATCCTGTGATCCAGTGAGCTGCAGCTGACTTTATATGGCTTCAGGAGCTTTCTGGGTAAAGAAACTTATCCTGAATTCCTTATTTGATTTATTATGACAATCTTATATTTATGACCTCTAGTTTTGGACTCCTCTACAAGTGGAAAGATCTTCTCTACATCTACCCTAGCAAACCCTTTAAGGCCTCTATCTGGTCACCTCTCAGGTCTTCTCTTTTCTAGAGAAAAAGCCCCAGTCTGTTCAGTCTTTCCTGGTAGTTTTAGGGGTGAAAAGCTGTATGTCCACACTATAGGGCGCATACTCTTAAAAAAAAAGATTAGCACGAGTGATATAATTATTCCAGGTTCACCAAAAAATAATCAGCAGTTGATTGGCAATAAATTCTACAGAGTGTGCATTATATGTTGACCACAGTTTTATGAGGCTGTAAATTTAGAAATGTGTTTGGCTCAATATATTTCCCTAATGTCTTTTTCCTCTTGATCTATATTCTCCAGACTGTACCTTGAGAAAGATGAAAAAAAATCCTGTTTTCTTCAGAACTATACTTTTAGTGCATTATTTTTTTCCTTATTCGGGTTATTATTACTTTTTAAAAATAAAAATAAATCAATCACTGAGACGGATATCAAAATACTTTCATAAATATATATCATGACTACATTGAAACCCTAACCCAAGCTCGCCCGATTTCTGACATTTTCAACGGTCTGTCCACCTTCTGTCCTTTCATTATCTGAGGGTTTTTTTTTAAGGTTTTTTGTCTAAAGAGCAAATACAAGACAGCACTAACCTCATTCACTGCAAATGCAAATGATAGAGCTGGAACTGTGAGAGTGCACTGCCAGCATGGAGCCTCGCCATACACAGTGCGGGACACAATGTTCTAGTCTTACCTGCGACCCGAGCTCACATCCAGTAAACTTCAACACTAAGGGGTAAAAATTCACTTGGTTGCGCCACCCGTTAGCGCCTTAAGAGGGCGCTAATGGGGCGCAAAGCCGCTAACGCCCGGGCGCAGCGATGTTTGCGCCGCTCGAGAACTTAACTTGAGATTGTGCGGCGGCGCTAAAACTTATCGCTGCGACCACCTGCGCGCGCAGATTGTGACGTCATTCCATGGTGCAACGCCCTTGGGGCGCCCCGTAGCGGAAATTGAGTGGCGCCCCCTGCCTTACCGCCTGGCGCTTCCAACGACCAGAAGACTGGAACGCTATCAATCGCTGTGGGGCTGGGGGGGGCGCTATTTAAAGGGGGCCTCTTCCTGTCTTTTATTGTTGGTGGCATTTTTGAACTACGCATTCTGAGAGAGAGAGGGAGAGACTTCTGGAGAGATTCAACGTTGTGTGAAGGAGTTTTGGGTACTGAGCAGCACTTTGCAGGTTCATTTTGATTTGCCATTCCTTGTATCGATTTAGCAGAGACCGTGGGAGCTGCACTCTGAGCTCTTTGCCTGGTGCTCTCCATTGTTCTTTCCAGCACATTTGATGTGCAAGTCTCTCCAGGCCGAGATTCAAGGCAGCAATGAACAGGATGTGGATGGAAAGCAAGATTAACCATCCCCTTTAAGAACTGGCCCGTGCCATTGTGTGTGTGTTCCATTGCTGACTGACATTACATGAGCTTCGCCAGCGCTCCGAGTTAGCGCCTCACTGCTCGGCCTTTGCACCTTAAGAGAGGTGTGCAGCGCCTGCTTTAGCGCTCCACTCACCTCCCGGGGCGGTAAAAGTGAAGTTTCCCATCAGTGCCGATAATTAGCGCCAGGCGCTAATATTTGCGTCCGGACGATATTTGCGCCCCAAACGGGGCGCGACCTAATTTCTACCCCTAAGAGTCTCGCAGTTTCTGAACCAAGGTCGGATGCACAGACTCACAGAATGGTTTTCTAATAGGATTGCCACAATTAGGGCTAATCGGCTATTTGATTTGGGATTTGTTTTAAGCTGCAACAGTTTTTGGGTACAAGATCAGGTTTGGGTCTTTAAGGGGTAATTCACAATGATGGGGTCTGCTCTCGGTTGTTTTTAACATCGGGAAATGTTGGAAGCACTGGGACAAAAGTGGGATTGGTATGTAAACGTGCAGCCCTTGAAATGATTATCCTTAACAATCTTGAACAATGGGAGGGGTTATTAACTCACCACTGCCATCCAGGTTCATTGCATTAGGATAACACATTCAGAAAACAGCGAGGGTGGTGGAAGCTGATTCAATAATAACTTCCAAAAGGGAACTGGATAAATATTTGAATGGGAAAAATTTGCAAGGTTATGGGGTAAGAGCAGGGGAGTGGGACTAATTGGATAACTCTTTCAAAGAGCTGGCACAGGCACGATGAGCTGAATGGCCTCCTTCTGTGCTGTATCATTCTATGATTCTATGATAGTCCTCAAGGAGCCCACTTCATGTGGACATGGAATAGAAGGGGAGGGCAGCACATGTTGAAGGTCTGTTCCAAAGGCCAAGAGGAGCAGGCTTAAGCCTGGACTAGAAATTCAGATGTAGCGAATCAGTTTTGCAGCTATAGAAAGAGGGGAAAACAAAAGTGAGCATACAGCTGCAATTTGGGTTGGCATATCTATTGTTATAGAAACATTATCACATAGTGTAGTGGTTATGTTATTGGACTAGTAATCTAGAGAACACAAGTTCAAATCATGGTAATTTGAGAATTTGAATTCAGTTTTTTTTTTTAAATCTGTAAATAAAAACTGTATCAATAAAAGTAGCCACAAAGCTGTCAAATTGTCATAAAACACAACTAGTTCACTAACATCCTTTCAGGAAGGAAATCTGCCGTCCTTACCCAGCCTGGCCTATATGCAGCTCCAGTCCCACAGCAATGTGGTTGACCCTTAACTGCCCTCTGAAGTGGCCCAGCAAAGAGCACGATATCCAATTTGTGTGACAAGGGAGATGCAGCATTTCCCCCCATAGCCTTATCCATTGTATTACTAGATACTAGGCAGTGCGGGCTCACACCAGAATGCAAGGAATGCAGGGCCCACTTACAGGATATACCCATGACAAAAACCCAAGCGAATCCTGAGGCAGACCCGAGATTGAAAACAAACTGACCTGTTCCCTCCAGTTCACACTTATTAGATTTGGCCTGGAATCTTTTGCAATTGACAGTGGTGGAGTGGCAATCTTCAGTTGTCATGGCAGCACACACAAAATCAATCTGTTCAGCCAATTCAAATTTTCTGGGCTTCAGTGAGTTGGCCTATCAGTCAAAATGTGTCTCTGTCCATGGTGAAGCACATCAGAGGATTGGGAAGCCTTAGTGATAGGAGCCTCCCAAGTCCCAATGCGTGGGAGCCCCCGAGCCACATGGTAAGATGACTTCTGCTTTCATATTCATATTCCAAAAAAGTCACCGTAACATTTTCTTAATACCTACTTTACAACACTCAGCCAATAGAATGTACAGAAAACAGATTGAGCAGCTGTGATATGAAAGATATATGATGATCAGGTCATTGTCTCAGCCTGGAATGGGGCATGGTGTAGGAGGGAGAGGTAAAGGAATAAGAGAGATTATTAGCCAAATGCAGGAGGGAAGAAGGATGAGAAAGGGAAAAATACATGTTGAAAGCTGAAGAAGTACTAGACTGTTCAAATAGTAAGCAGACACTGCAAAGTTATAAGACAAAAGGCTGATCATTAAAGCCTCCAAAATGTATTATTTTCCACAGTAACCGCAGTTTATTTTCTGCATTGGATTTTACTACTTATGATACTTGAAATGTTCTCATTCCTGTCTGCATACACGCACAACATGTCCACATCTAATGACTACTTAATGCATTCCATTCAATAACTATTACTACAGGTCACCGCTGAGTCAGGACCTAGGCTCAAAATTTCTTGCTCAGAATTCTTTATAAGGAAAGCAATAACATGATTCTTGGCATTGGCTGGATAGATTGAGACAGCCTGCAGCACATAAAATAGTAACAAATGAGACAATCATAGAATCATAGAAGATAGGAGCAGGAGTAGGCCATTCGGCCCCTCTAGCCTGCTTCGCCATTCAATGCGATCATGGCTGATCATCCAAATTCAGTACCCTGTCCCTGCTTTCTCCCCATATCCCTTGATCCCTTTAGCCTTAAGAAATATATCCAACTCCTTCTTGAATCTATTTAATGAATTGGCCTCTACTGCCTTCTGTGGTAGAGAATTCCACAGGTTCACCACTCTCTGGGTGAAGAAATTCTTCCTCATTTCTGTCCTAAATGGCTTACCCCTTATCCTTAGACTGTGACCCCTGGTTCTGGACTCCCCGACCATCGGGAACATCCTTCCTGCATCTAGTTTGTCCTGTCCTGTCAGAATTTTATAAGTTTCAATGAGATCCCTCTCATTCTTCTAAACTCCAGCGAGTATAAGCCCAATCGACCCAATCTCTCTTCATACGTCATTCCTGCCATCCCAGGTATCAGCCTTGTGAATCTTCGCTGAACTCCTTCCATGGCAAGAACATCCTTCCTCAGATAAGGCGACCAAAACTGCACACAGTACTCAAGGTGTGGTCTCAGTTGTGGAGGCACTATTATCCGTGGCCACCTTAACACTTTACAATCGGAGCAACCATCAAAACAAATTATGATTCCTGGAAGCAGCAACAGGTTGCTTCTGTAGTCACGTTGATATTTTCATAGTCAATTAGACAGCCATTGTTTAATACAGCTTGATTACTGACTATTAAACTAAATACTCTGATTTGTGTGTTTTTAGTGTCTTTCTGTTGGCTATGAAGTTGAATTGTCCTAAACTCATTGTATTTTGTCCCCAATCTCTCTCCCCCCCTACCCCACCTTCTTGTTGGGGTTTGGTTACATGGTGTTAGCATGTCTATAAATCTTACTTTACCAAACAGATCATAGGCCTGATAACGCACGTGATTGTGTCAGGGCCTGTCAACCTGTTGTATAAACATATTTTGCCATCAAGAGACAGGAACATGCAGCCAAAATAAACCAGATCTCACAAAGCATATTTCCCTGTGCAGTAATGAGTCTCTGCAGCAAGTTCAGTTGCAAACAGTGAAGCAATTTTGAAGTTAAACCAATAATAAATACCTCTATTTAAAGAAATGGCATTAAATGATTGGATGCCATCATTAGATCTGGTTGATCTACAGATGTGATTTCCATTTCACACCAACATTAAACATGTGTGGTGTAAACACAGAGTGAGGGGTCAACCTCACTTCAGAATGAACCGGAGTGAGGATTCCTCCTTGGGGAGTCTCATTCTGTTTTTCTCCAGTGTCAGGCTTTTTGAGTCTGGATTTAGGCTTCATTTACATTATAACTTCAAAAACAAACTGTGTGCCAGTATTGTGTAAATGGAGCCTAAAATGTTATCTTTTAAACCTATGTAGTTGCTGGATTTGAATAAAATCTATCTCCGATATTGCAAGTCATCATCTGGACAGCCAAATAGAAAAAAAATTACAATAACTTCTTTCATGATAAAGGTCATTTTGGAGGCTAACATTAAACCAGAAATTATTCAGCCATTCAGGAAGTTTCTGTGGAGAGAGGAAACATAGAAACATAGAAACTAGGAGCAGGAGTAGGCCATTCGGCCCGTCGAGCCTGCTCCACCATTCAATACGATCATGGCTGATCATCCAAATCCAATACCCTGTCCCTGCTTTCTCACACAGAATGCCAATCAAGCCTGCACCGACACATATCCCACCCTATCCCCGTAACCCCACATATTTAATCCCCCCCTAACATTAAGGGTCAATTTATCATAGCCAAATCAACCTAACCCGCACATTTTTGGACGGTAGGGGAAGGTAGGGGTAACGTTTTAGGTCAATGACCTTTCATTTTTGGAGGCACTGTCTTCATGATAGTCTTTGGCAAATTATTATTTATTTCAGGAGCTAGAAACCAGAATCGCCGTGCATCACTCTGGTCTCAGCACCATGTACAAACAGTGCAGCGATGCACTTTGATATCATTTATGTTGCTGTGTATGTTTAGAAGCAAACAAAAACAATTTAAATACAATTTTTCCATCAAGCAGATATATTTTTAATATAAACAATGGGCAGTTCTGGAAAGCAAAGATTTATTTTTCTGAGTTTGTAAAGGTTGGCACTCTGGGAAAGTAGAACATTTTCCAACTACTGTCACCCAGCATCAATATGCAGGACTCCGAGTTCAGGTACACCACAGGCCAGATACAGATTAAAGCTCCTTCCACTCTGTCACAATATGCTTTAAACCCAACCTCAGACAACTCCTCCCTACTGTACCAGCGTCAACGTTTCCACCACTTAAATCAACTAGCTGTGCACCCATTCTGGGTCAGGTCTATTATGGGAAGTTAAAATGTTCTGTAGGAATTGTTCAGTAGTTTCATGCCATTAGTTTTAGCTGGGTTCAAACCCAGGTTCCACTGAAAGGACAGCGTGCTAACCCATTGTACTACACAGTCCCCCTGAAAAACAGAGTTAAAGGAGGTGCAAAACCATTAAAATATAACAATTTTGAAATAGGAAGGAAGAGAAGCAATGTCCCCAGGCATAGGAATAGATAAGATGAGGAAATAAACAAAGCAAGGTCTTTTGAACCACATTTTCATTTTTATTCCCTCCCAAGTTTTAATAAACATCTCCACCATCTCCAGTCTACGCAAGGTCAATTCGGTGCCACTTGAGACTGTTCACAGTTGTGTTAGTTTACTTATACAATTATTATTAAATATTTAGCATCTCTGCAAGACGCACTTGATCAGCAGCCTTTGTACAAGTGTTCAAGTGGTCATCCTCTGAGGAGCTCCCACAGCAAGGGTAAATACAGTTAGAACTATACAAGAAATAATAAATTGCTCTGCTCATTTATATTATTCCACTTCACTGTATAGCCAAGACTAGACTGCACAAATATCTGAACAAAACAGTTGAACATCAGTCCAATCCAGTAAAGTAACAACAGGAATGGTCCAAGCTTAACAACATTTAAAAATACAAATGTACAGAAAATAATTTTGCCAATATACTGTGCATGTTCTGAGCATTGTATTTTCAATACTTAGGTTAACCAAATCAGGTAACTTAGCCATCTAATTGCCCAAGATATCTGCCTTGCTGCCCTGATGTTCGTATGTTGCTACTCACACGACTCAAGCATTGGTTTAAATTTTGATTAATAGATACAAGGATGTATATTTTAGGGTTAATTAGGTGAAAAAAAGTTTAAATAAGTCCCAGTTTGAAAGGAGACATAGTAACCTTCCCCAATCACTCAATGGTACTGTACTGTCAGCCTTGGAATGTATCAGGCAGAAAGAGCAAAGTCTGTAAGGGTTCCTTCTGCTGATTGCTGCCCCCTCACCCCTGCAGCAAAGTACACTTGTATAGGCATCGGGTGAGGAGAGAAATAGAGTTTTCTGTGATGTCCCGCAATGTAACTGTCTGCCAACTTTCACTGTCTAGATTTCCACATGAATTGTGGACACTTTGGAGAGTCATAGGAGGTTTCCCAGCAGCCAGGGAACGCTGTCCTAGCATGAAGGGGACGGAAAATATTGGAGGAGAAAAAGGAGCATTATCTTTGTTGCCAGTATAGGAGAGGAGCTGCATCCACTTTTTTTCCAATGTCACAAGCAAGCAAAGCATTACAAGGATGTTTTTGGAACATATCAAGTGTTCGGCAAATAAATGAAAGTCACTTTGCCACTTTTAATGCAGAGTCTGACCCTTCAAGAAAGAATTAATGTTATGTCAGTCAGTAAGGTGGTCACTGGTTTGCTCAAATCTCATTGGGCATATCTGTAATTTTCATTTTTTTTTTAAATGATGATGTCACCAGTTCTCGAATGGCTGGCTGGATCAACCATTCAGATAAGATACAGCACCACAAACATTGCAAGTGGTAACCCTCAAAAATACAAACACAAAAAATATCTTCCTATCGACTCGTTTTCTGTATGCAAATTCTGGGGAAAAGTAAAAGGTCCTGTTTTGCATTCCACAGACAACTAATTGTCCCTTCATTGCTTTTATAGTATTGTAGTGTTCAGTATTCAAAGGTTTTTGGACTCAGTCTGGAGCACAGAGTTTCCATTGCAGTCTTCAAAGTATGTTTTCAATACCTTAACGCATCAGTACATAAGATTTAAAGTTACAATGCTAAAATATTTTGAAAAATCAAAATATGCAAATATGTGGAACTAATACCACTTCAATTACAATCTCCTCCATTGAATGTTTATGTTAAAGAATTAAATAAATACTTCTGTTTTATAATGCTGCAAGAAATTCTGCTGTGGTGCTCAAAGAGTTAACTTCTGTGCAGTGGGCACTTTATTGGATCGGTCCAAACACATTAGAGTTTGTACATGGTTAAAGATATTTCACCTCATCCAGGAGCTCTGAGCTAGGACGCTTCTACATTGTTACCAAGCTGTGCTGTGTATCTCATTCAACCACAGCTGTCTAATTAAAGCAGGCAGTTCTAATCACTCCGAAGTAGTTGTCATCTGCAGCAGCTTACTAACCTTCCAGCAGAGGACTGGGTATTACTGGACTGTATTGCAGCAGTGCAATGGATTATCTGAAACAGAACTAGTTCAGCATCCATTACACTGCACTGTTTACATTCCCAGAGCACAAGGATTCCTGCCTGACACGTGTCCATCCTTTTACTTGAGCTTTTCATAATATCATTCGCCACTCAATGAGAGGAAACTGAATTTGTTAACAGTCACTTTCAATATAAGAACATTAATCTAGTGCATTAACTACAGAAAAAAGCAGCAGCCACAACACTGCTGCTTCCCAGTCACACAAGACAAGAGCCTTTGCAGAGAAATAAAGCAACTTACTTGCAAGGCAGAAGCTCGTACTACTCCATCTCCCACTTCACTCTTGTCTGCATACAATACTCACTATTTGCCCAAGGCCTTGGCATTCACCACTTCAGCAACTGCATCATAGCTCAGCTGTGCACCAGACATGCTCAGTAATGTGACCTTCTCATTCTGGAAACTACCAAGCTACGTGAAATGAAGGGGGAATTGGATTAAACCACAGCCAGGAGAAAGGCACCTGTTTGCTGAAATACAGGTAAGGAGGAGAAAATTAAACCCGA
The DNA here is from genome assembly GCA_030390025.1 of Squalus acanthias. Taxonomy (NCBI): domain Eukaryota; kingdom Metazoa; phylum Chordata; class Chondrichthyes; order Squaliformes; family Squalidae; genus Squalus; species Squalus acanthias. Next base: position 110,994,024 of record CM059432.1, read on the forward strand.
CTCCTTTTTCATCAAGGCGGCGATAGAACTGATGAATGTTAGGTTTTATGAGGTACTTTGCAAAGTAAAAAATTCACTGTACAATCAGAAATGACAGACCAGATTCCTCAGGGTGTTTAGCGCCTCATGAATAAAAGCCTATCTTTCTTTAAGCAAGATCACAGAATATGTTATTCAGTAAGCCAGAGCATTACATTGCTCATCAGTGATGATATCTATTTACCATTCCTTTTTCTAGACATTTTCTGAGCTTGCATTGACACCTAAGAAGAAATGAAAGCACATTATATGCTTTTGATCACAGGAGGGCATTGTATGTTCAAACTACTCCGAGACTGCAGAACTATTAAACACACATCTTAACCTCCATGTGACACACCAACTCTGTTTTCTCCTCGGCCTTTAAATTTAGACCTCAAAAAAGATAACTCCGTGAGGGGATTTTAACCCCAAAAATGGGTGGGTTGGGGTTGGGTGGGAGGTTAAAGAGGTAAAAAACTGAATCTCATTTAAATATTATAATGAGGCTGGCATGCCTCATGATGATCCACCATTTCAAATTTAACTCTGGTTGGTCGGGTTTCCCAGGCCTCGGGGAACCCGCCAGCTAAAGGAAGGCGAGGACTGCTGGATCCAGGAGGTAAGTGCCTTTACAATTACCTGCTGGATCCAAAGTCCCTGCTTTGGACACCCTCTGACCTCCCCTCCCCCGTACCCGAGGCCTTCGACCTCCCCCCCCCAAGGCCTCTGATTCCCCCTCCAGCCTTCGATCCTTGGCTCCCACCTACCAATCCCCCCTCCAGCCCCCAACCGCATCTCCCCCCCCTCACCCCCGTCACCCCCCTCTTCCCTCTGGTTCCCGATCACCTTCCCGGCCTCCCCCCTTGGCCCCCGATTGCCTTCCCGTCCTCCCCCCTCCGCCCTTATCTTCCTCCTGCTCCCAATCCTCCTCCGGCCCCGATCCTCCTCCGGCCTCCGACCACCGATCCCTCCCTCCCTCCTCTCTACGGCCCAGTGCCACAGGCCTACCCTCCCGACAGCTAGCCAGCCTCTCCATCTGGTTAAATTCGACAGGGCCTCCGGGAATCCCGTTCTCCCGGGTTTCCCGACCGCTTTCCAATCCCCCAGCTCCCTACCCGCCTCCAAATTAAAATTCTGGATGTGTGTTTTGACCTTGTATCAAACACTTACATTATTGTCTGTTTATGAAGAATATCTTGGTCAGTTGCATTCAACGTCACAACAACACTGCCTATTGGGATGTTCTCCGGTTGTTGTTGGGTCTGGATTGAAAACTGGTGGCTTATTCACATCAAGAACTGTGACTTGCACTGTGGCGGTGGAGCTGGAACCATAACTGATCTCGGACATAATTGGGTCTTCGTTTTCCACCTTAATCAACATGTGTGAAATGCAGATCTTTCATAATCCAAAAACTGAAATAAATTACATTTAAAAATGTTGTAGTTACTCAATACATCTGATCACACGACTTTTGCAAATGTTATTGCATTCACCTTATAACGGTTGGGTCCCTCTAGTTGGTTATTTATGCTCGTGGTTTCGCGCCAGCAACTGTTGTGTGAGAACTTCCAAGAACCAGGGGGCCACCTGTGAGCAGACGAATGGGGGAACCCAAGGCGGAGAAGAGGAGGAGCCCAGGGCGGGGATGACGAGGAGCCATGGGCGGGGAAGAGGGGGAGCCCAGGGCGGGGAAGAGGGGGAGCCCAGGGCGGGGAAGAGGGGGAGCCCAGGGCGGGGAAGAGGAGGAACCCAGGGCGGGGAAGAGGAGGAGCCCAGGGCGGGGAAGAGGGGGAGCCCAGGGCGGGGAAGAGGAGGAGCCCAGGGCGGGGAAGAGGAGGAGCCCAGGGCGGGGAAGAGGGGGAACCCAGGGCGGGGAAGAGGGGGAACCCAGGGCGGGGAAGAGGGGGAACCCAGGGCGGGGAAGAGGAGGAACCCAGGGCGGGGAAGAGGAGGAGCCCAGGGCGGGGAAGAGGGGGAGCCCAGGGCGGGGAAGAGGAGGAGCCCAGGGTGGGGAAGAGGAGGAGCCCAGGGCGGGGAAGAGGGGGAACCCAGGGCGGGGAAGAGGGGGAGCCCAGGGCGGGGAAGAGGAGGAACCCAGGGCGGGGAAGAGGGGGAGCCCAGGGCGGGGAAGAGGGGGAGCCCAGGGCGGGGAAGAGGGGGAGCCCAAGGCAGGGAAGAGGAGGAACCCAGGGCGGGGAAGAGGGGGAGCCCAGGGCGGGGAAGAGCGGGAGCCCAGGGCGGGGAAGAGGGGGAGCCCAGGGCGGGGAAGAGGGGGAGCCCAGGGCAGGGAAGAGCGGGAGCCCAGGGCAGGGAAGAGGGGGAGCCCAGGGCAGGAGAGCAATTTGCAGAGAGAAAGCCAGAGGTGGGAGGAACTTTGATTCCACCAGTAACTAATGGTAACTCTATAAAACTGGTAGCCCTCAGATTCCCATCAGAACCAACAGTAATACAATAACTCACTGATCGTCTATATGTAACTGGTAGTAAAACATAGAAGATAGGAGCAGGAGTAGGCCTTTCGGCCCCTCGAGCCTGCTCCGCCATTCGATGAGATCATGGCTGATCATCCAAACTCAGTACCCTGTCCCTGCCTTCTCCCCATATCCCTTGATACCTTTAGCTTTAAGAAATATATCGAACTCATTCTTGAATATATTTATAGTAACATAGTAATAGGTGTAACGCCCCGATATCCTACCTGTAACTAGTAATCCGAAAACCCGCTGATGTTCACCCTGAAACTGTAGCCCGAATCTCCCTGCACTGCACAAGGTGTGGTCAGGCTCCCAGTCAATGCCACATTTAACAGGCCCCATCGCTCTCTATCGCCTCGGACTCTGGTTTGGTCTCCAGTTCCATGTGAAGGTGAAATCGCTGAACTGGGAGCCTCAGTCAGAACTGGTCTCTACTTGGACTTCACACGTCAAAACTGGGCGGCACAGACCGACCTGAACCAAACAGAGAGATTGCACAAAAGACCGAAAGAAAGACTTGCATTTATATAGCGTCTTTCATCACCTCAGGAGGTCCCAAAGTACTTTACAGCCAATGAAGTACTTTTGAAGTGTAGTCACTGTTGTAATGTAGGAAATGCGGCAGCCAATTTGCGCACAGCAAGCTCCCACAAACAGCAATGTGATAATGACCAGATAATCTGTTTTAGTGATGTTGATTGAGGGATAAATATTGGCCAGGACACCGGGGATAACTCCCCTGCTCTTCTTCGAAATAGTGCCATGGGGTACTTTACATCCACCTGAGAGAGCAGACGGGACCTCGGTTTAATGTTTCATCCGAAAGACAGCACCTCCGACAGTGCAGCACTCCCTCAGTACTGCACTGGCGTGTCAGCCTAGATTTTGTGCTCAAGTCTTTGGAGTGGGACTTGAACCCACAACCTTAATTAGAGGCAAGGGTACTGCCCACTGAGCCACAGCTGACAGTGGGTTCAGTGTTTGGGGCACTTTTCACAGGGCACATCGTCCTAAATTCGAAACCACACCCTTAACTCAGTCTCAATAAAGGAGAGTTTTCATAGAATTATAGAAATTAAAACACAGGAGGTGGCCATTTGGCCCCTGGAATCTGTGCTGGTGCTGGTGCTGGTGCTGTAAACCCCATTCCCTCAGATCAGTTTATATTCCCCCTTTTCAAATATTTATCCCATTCCCTTTTGAATTAAATTTTAGTCACTACCTCAATAGCCACATGTGGTGAAGGAACTCATGGTTTAATAGCCCTCAGTTCAAAACATTCTGGTTCCCCACACCCACTCGCATTCCATTCTCCCGCTCCTGTGCCCCAATCTACACTCGCCAAACCGCCATCCCCGGATTCTCCCATCCCCAGTCTCCCTCTCCACCCCGAGCTCCTAGTCTCCCCTCTCCCCCTCTATCCCAGATCACCCATTCCCCAGACTCCCACACCTCGATTCCCCCATTCCCCAATTCCTCTCTCCCTGAGCCCTCATTCCCAGTCTCCCCCTCACCCCGAGCCCCCATTCCCCAGTCTCCCTCTCCCCCGAGCCCCCATTCCCCAGTCTCCCTCTCTCCCCGAGCCCCCATTCTCTAGTCTCCCTCTCTTCCCCGAGCCCCCATTCCTGTTTCCCTCTCTTCCTCGAGCTCCCATTTCCCAGTCTCATTTTCTCCTCCCGAGCCCCCATTCCCCAGTCTCCCTTTCTCCCCGAGCCCCATTCCCGTTTCCCTCTCTTCCCCGAGCCCCCATTCCTCAGTCTCCCTCTCTCCCCCAAGCTCCCATTCCCCAGTCTCCCTCTCTTCCCCAAGCCCCCATTCCCCAGTCCCCCTCTAATCCTCGAGCCCCCATTCCCCAGTCTCCCTCTCTTCCCCGAGCCCCCATTCCCGTTTCCCTCCCTTCCCCGAGCCCCCATTCCCCAGTCTCCCTCTCTCCCCAAGCCCCCCATTCCCAGGTCTCCCTCTCTCCCCCTGAGCCCCATTCCCCAGTCTCCCTCTCTCCCCGAGCCCACATTCCCAGTCGCCCCCTCTCCCGAGCTCCCATTCCCCAGTCTCCCTCTCTCCCCGAGCCCCCATTCCCGTTTCCCTCTCTTCCCCGAGCCCCCATTCCTCAGTCCCCCTCTCTTCCCCGAGCCCCCATTCCCCAGTCTCCCTCTCTCCCCGAGCCCCCATTCCCAGGTCTCCCTCTCCCCCAAGCTCCCATTCCCAGTCTCCCTCTCTCCCCGAGCCCCCATTTCCCAGTCTCCATCTCCCCCTGAGCCCCCATTTTCCCAGTCTCCCTCACTTCCCCGAGCCCCCATTCCCTGATCTCCCCTCTCTACCTGAGGCCCCATACCCACAGTCTCACTCTTTCTGCCAAGCCCCTTTCCCCAGTCTCCTCTCCCCCAAGCCTCCATTCCCCCACTCTCCCTCTCTCCCCGAGCCCCCATTCCCCAGTCTCCCTCTTTCCCCGAGCCCCATTCCCCAGTCTCCCTCTCTCCCCGAGCCCCCATTCCCCAGTCTCCCTCTCTCCCCGAGCCCTCATTCCTCAGTCTCCCTCTCTCCCCCCGAGCCCCCATTCCCCACCTCTCCCTCTCTCCCCGAGCCCCCATTCCCCAGTCTCCTCTCCCCCCGAGCCCCTCATTCCCCAGTCTTCCTCTCTCCCGAGCCCCCATTCCCCAGTCTCCCTCTCTCCCCGAGCCCCCATTCCCTAGTCTCCCACTCTCCCCGAGCCCCCCATTCCCCAGTCTCCCTCTCTCCCCGATCCCCCATTCCCTAGTCTCCCACTCTCCCGAGCCCCATTCCCCAGTCTCCCTCTCCCCCCCGAGCCCCCATTCCCCAGTCTCCCTCTCTCCCCGAGCCCCCTTCCTAGTCTCCCAACTCTCCCGAGCCCCCATTCCCCAGTCTCACTTTCTCCCGCCCGAGCCCCGATTCCCCAGTCTCCCTCTCTCCCTGAGCCCCCATTCCTCAGTCTCCCCTCACTTCCCCGAGCCCCATTCCCTGGTCTCCCTCTCTACCTGAGCCCCCATCTCCCCAGTCACCCTCTCTCCCCCATTCCTCAGTCTCCCTCTCTCACCGAGCCCCCATTCCTCAGTCTTCCTCCCCCCGATCCCCCATTCTCCAGTCTCCCTCTCTCCCCCCGAGCCCCCATTCCCCAGTCTCCCTCTCTCCCCGAGCCCCCATTCCCTAGTCTCCCACTCTCCCCGAGCCCCCATTCCCCAGTCTCCCTTGCTCCCCGAGCCCCCATTCCCCATTCTCCCTCTCTCCCCGAGCCCCCATTCCCCATTCTCCCTCTCTCCCCGAGCCCCCATTCCCCAGTCTCCCTCTCTCCCGAGCCCCCATTCCCTAGTCTCCCATTCTCCCCGAGCCCCCATTCCCCAGTCTCCCTTTTTCCCTGAGCCCCCATTCCCCAAGCTCCCTCTCCCCCGGAACCCCCATTCCCCAGTCTCCCTCTCCCCCGGAACCCCCATTCCCCAGTCTCCCTCTCTCCCCCCGAGTCCCCATTCCCCAGTCTCTCTCTCTCCCCGAGCCCCCATTCCCCAGTCTCCCTCTCTCCCCGAGTCCCCATTCCCCACTCTCCCTCTCTCCCCGAGCCCCCATTCCCCACTCTCCCTCTCTCCCCGAGCCCCCATTCCCCAGTCTCCCTCTCCCCCCCGAGACCCCATTCCCCAGTCTCCCTCTCCCCCCGAGCCCCCATTCCCCAGTCTCCCTCTCTCCCCGAGCCCCCATTCCCCAGTATCCCTCTCTCCCCGAGCCCCCATTCCCTAGTCTCCCACTCTCCCCGAGCCCCCATTCCCCAGTCTCCCTTGCTCCCCGAGCCCCCATTCCCCATTCTCCCTCTCTCCCCCGAGCCCCCATTCCCCAGTCTCCCTCTCTCCCCGAGCCCCCATTCCGCAGTCTCCCTTTCTCCCGCCCGAGCCCTGATTCCCCAGTCTCCATCTCCACCCCGAGCCCCCATTCCCCAGTCTCCATCTCCACCCCGAGCCCCCATTCTACAGTCACTCTCTCCCCAAGCTCTCATTTCCCAGTCTCCCTCGTTCCCTCGAGCCCCCATTCCCCAGTCTCCCTTTTTCCCCCGAGCCCCCATTCCCCAGAATCCCTCTCTCCCCGAGCCCCCATTCCCCAGTCTCCCTCACTTCCCCGAGCCCCCATTCCTGGTCTCCCTCTCTACCTGAGCCCCCATTCCCCAGTCTCCCTCTCTCCCACATTCCTCAGTCTCCCTCCCCCCGAGCCCCCATTCCCCAGTCTCCCTCTCTCCCACATTCCCCAGTCTCCATGTCTACCTGAACCCTCATTCCCCAGTCTCCCTCTCCCCCAGAACCCCATTCCCCAGTCTCCCTCTCCCCCGGAACCCCCATTCCCCAGTCTCCCTCTCCCCCGAGCCCCCAGTCTCCCTCTCTCCCCGAGCCCCCATTCCCCAGTCTCCCTCTCTCCCCGAGCCCCCATTCTCTAGTCTCCCACTCTCCCCGAGTCCCCATTCCCCAGTCTCCCTCTCCCCAAGCCTCCATTCCCCAGTCTCCCTCTCTCCCCGAGCCCCCATTCTCTAGTCTCCCACTCTCCCCGAGCCCCATTCCCCAGTCTCTCCCTCTCCCCTGAGCCCCCATTCCCCAGTCTCCCTCTCCCCTGAGCCCCCATTCCCCAGTCTCCCTCTTTCCCTGAGCCCCCATTCCCCAGGCTCCCTCTCTCCCTGAGCCCCCATTTCCTAGTCTCCCTCTCTCCCCAAGCCCCCATTCCCCAGTCTCCCTTTCTCCCGCCCGAGCCCCGATTCCCCAGTCTCCATCTCCATCCCGAGCCCCCATTCTACAGTCACTCTCTCCCCAAGCTCTCATTTCCCAGTCTCCCTCGTTCCCTCGAGCCCCCATTCCCCAGTCTCCCTTTTTTCCCCGAGCCCCCATTCTCCAGTCTCCATCTCCACCTCGAGCCCCATTCCCCAGTCTCCCTCTCTCCCGAGCCCCCATTCACCAGTCCCGAACCCACGAGCCCCCATTCCTAAGTCTCCCTCACTTCCCCGAGCCCCCATTCCTGGTCTCCCTCTCTCCCCGAGCCCCCATTCCCTAGTCTCCCACTCTCCCCGAGCCCCCATTCCCCATTCTCCCTCTCTCCCCGAGCCCCCATTCCCCAGTCTCCCTCTCTCCCCGAGCCCCCATTCCCATTCTCCCCTCTCTCCCCCGAGCCCCCATTCCCCAGTCTCCCTCTCTCCCCCGAGCCCCCATTCCCAGTCTCCCTTCTCCCCAGAGCCCCCATTCCCCAGTCTCCCTCGCTCCCCGAGCCCCATTCCCAGTCTCCCTCTCCCCCCGAGCCCCCATTCCCCAGTCTCCCTCTCTCCCCGAGCCCCATTCCCAGTCTCCCTCCTCTCCCAGCCCCCAATCCCAGTCTCCCTCTCTCCCGAGCCCACATTCCCAGTCTCCTCCTCTCCCCCAGCCCCCAATCCCTGGTCTCCCTCTCTCCCTGAGCACTCATTCCACAATCGCTCTCTCTCCCAGAGCCGTCATTCCCCAGTCTCTCTCTCTCCCCGAGCCCCCATTCCCAGTCTCCCTCACTTCCCCAATTCCCCATTCCCCAGTTTCCATCTCTACCTGAACCGCCATTCCCCAGTCTCCCTCTCTTCCCCGAGCCCCCATTCCCATTTCCCTCTCTTCCCCGAGCCCCCATTCCCCAGTCTCCCTTGCACCCTCGAGCTCCCATTTCCCAGTCTCCTTTTCTCCTCCCGAGCCGCCATTACCCAGTCTCCCTCTCTTCCCCGAGCCCCCATTCCCCAGTCTCCCTCTCTTCCCCGAGCCCCCATTCCCGTATCCCTCTCTTCCCCGAGCCCCCATTCCTCAGTCTCACTCTCTCCCCCGAGACCCCATTCCCCAGTCCCCCTCTCTCCCCAAGCTCCCATTCCCCAGTCTCCCTCTCTCCCCGAGCCCCCATTCCCCAGTCTCCCTCTCTACCTGAGCCCCCATTCCCCAGTCTCCCTCTCTCCCACATTCCCCAGTCTCCATGTCTACCAGTCTCACTCTCCCCTGGAACCCCCATTCCCTAGTCTCCCTCTCCCCCGGAACCCCCATTCCCTAGTCTTCCTCCCCCCGATCCCCCATTCCCCAGTCTCCCTCTCCCCGAGCCCCCATTCCCCAGTCTCCCTCTCTCCCCGAGCCCCCATTCCCTAGTCTCCCTCTCTCCCCCGAGCCCCCATTCCCCACTCTCCCTCTCTCCCCGAGCCCCCATTCCCCAGTCTCCCTCTCTCCCCGAGCCCCCATTCTCTAGTCTCCCACTCTCCCCGAGCCCCCATTCCCCAGTCTCCCTCTCTCCCCCTGAGCCCCATTCCCCAGTCTCCCTCTCTCCCCGAGCCCACATTCCCAGTCTCAATCTCTCCCCGAGCCCCCATTCCCCAGTCTCCCTCTCTCCCCGAGCCCCCATTCGCCAATCGCCCTCTGTCCCCGAGCGCACATTCCCAGTCTCCTCCTCTCCCCCAGCACCCAATCCCCAGTCTCCCTCTCTCCCCGAGCCCCCATTCTCCAGTCTCCCTCTCTCCCCGAGCCCCCATTCCCTAGTCTCACTCTCTCCCCGAGCCCCATTCCCCAGTCTCCCTCTCTCCCCGAGCCCATCCCCAGTCTCCCTCTCTCCGACCCCCCATTCCCCAGTCTCCCTCTCTCCCGAGCCCCCATTCCCCAGTCTCTCTCTCTCTCCCCGAGCCCCCATTCCCCAGTCTCCCTCTCTCCCCGAGCCCCCCATTCCCCAGTCTCTCTCTCTCCCCGAGCCCCCTTTCCCCAGTCTCTCTCTCTCCCCGAGACCCCATTCCCCAGTCTCCCTCTCTCCCCGAGCCCCCATTCCCAGTCTCTCTCTCCCCGAGCCCCCATTCCCCCGTTCCCCTCTCTCCCAGAGCCGCCCATTCCCCAGTAGCTCCCTCTCTCCCCGAGCCCCCATTCCCCAGTCTCCTCTCCCGAGCCCCATTCCCCCAGTCTCTCTCTCTCCCCGAGCCCCCATTCCCCGATCTCTCTCTCCCGAGCCCCCATTCCCCAGGTCCTCTCTCCCCGAGCCCACATTCCCAGTCTCAATCTCTCCCTCAAGCCCTGATTCCCCAGTCTCCCTCACTTCCCCAATCCCCCATTCCCCAGTCTCCCTCACTTCCCAATCCCCCATTCCCCAGTCTCCCTCACTTCCCCAATCCCCATTCCCCAGTCTCCCACACTTCCCCAATCCCCCATTCCCCAGTCTCCCTCACTTCCCCAATCCCCCATTCCCCAGTCTCCCTCACTTCCCCAATTCCCCTATCCCCAGTTTCCATCACTACCTGATCCGACATTCCCCAGGCTCCCTCTCTTCCCCGAGCCCCCATTCCCCAGTCTCCCTCTCTTCCCCGAGCCCCCATTCCTGTTTCCCTCTCTTCCTCGAGCTCCCATTTCCCAGTCTCCTTTTCTCCTCCCGAGCCCCCATTCCCCAGTCTCCCTTTCTCCCCAAGCCCCATTCCCATTTCCCTCTCTTCCCCGAGCCCCCATTCCTCAGTCTCACTCTCTCCCCCCGATCCCCCATTCCCCAGTCTCCCTCTCCCCGAGCCCCCATTCCCCAGTCTCCCTCTCTCCCCGAGCCCCCATTCCCTAGTCTCCCTCTCTCCCCCGAGCCCCCATTCCCCAGTCTCCCTCTCTCCCCGAGCCCCCATTCCCTAGTCTCCCACTCTCCCCGAGCCCCCATTCCCCAGTCTCCCTCTTTCCCCGAGCCCCCATTCCCTAGTCTCCCACTCTCCCCGAGCCCCTATTCCCCAGTCTCCCTCTCTCCCCCAAGCTCCCATTCCCCAGTCTCCCTCTCTCCCCGAGCTCTCATTTCCCAGTCTCCATCTCCTCCTGAGCCCCCATTTCCCAGTCTCCCTCTCTCCCCGAGCCCCCATTCCCCAGTCTCCCTCACTTCCCCGATCCCCCATTCCCCAGTCTCCATCTCCCCCTGAGCCCCCATTCCCCAGTCTCCCTCTCTCCCCGAGCCCCCATTCCCCAGTCTCCCTCACTTCCCCGATCCCCCATTCCTGGTCTCCCTCTCTACCTGAGCCCTCATTCCCCAGTCTCCCTCTCTCCCACATTCCCCAGTCTCCCTCTCTCCCGATTCCCCATTCACCAGTCCCGAGCCCCCGAGCCCCCATTCCTCAGTCTCCCTTTTTTGCCCGAGCCCCCATTCCCCACTCTCCATCTCCACCTCGAGCCCCCATTCCCCAGTCTCCCTCTCTCCCGAGTCCCCATTCACCAGTCCCGAGCCCCCGAGCCCCCATTCCTCAGTCTCCCTCACTTCCCCGAGCCCCCATTCCTGGTCTCCCTCTCTCCCCGAGCCCCCATTCCCTAGTCTCCCACTCTCCCCGAGCCCCCATTCCCCAGTCTCCCTCTCTCCCCCTGAGCTCCATTCCCCAGTCTCCCTCTCTCCCCGAGCCCACATTCCCAGTCTCAATCTCTCCCCGAGCCCCCATTCCCCAATCTCCCTCTCTCCCCGAGCCCACATTCCCAGTCTCCTCCTCTCCCCCAGCACCCAATCCCCAGTCTCCCTCTCTCCCCGAGCCCTCATTCCCCAATCGCCCTCTCTCCCCGAGCTCTCATTTCCCAGTCTCTACCTTTGAGCCACCATTCCCCAGTCTCCCCCGAGCCCCCATTCCCCAGTCTCCCCCGAGCCCCCATTCCCCAGTCTCCCCCGAGCCCCCATTCCTCAGTCTCCCTCACTTCCCCGAGCCCCATTCCTGGTCTCCCTCTCTACCTGAGCCCCCATTCCCCAGTCTCCCTCTCCCCCGAGCCCCCATTCCCCAGTCTCCATCTCTCCCCGAGCCCCATTCCCCAGTCTCCCTCTCTCCCCGAGCCCCCATTCTCTAGTCTCCCACTCTCCCCGAGTCCCCATTCCCCAGTCTCCCTCTTTCCCTGAGCCCCCATTCCCCAGTCTCCCTCTCCCCAAGCCTCCATTCCCCAGTCTCCCTCTCCCCTGAGCCCCCATTCCCCAGTCTCCCTCTCCCCAAGCTTCCATTCCCCAGTCTCCCTCTTCCCCTGAGCCCCCATTCCCCAGTCTCCCTCTCCCCTGAGCCCCCATTCCCCAGTCTCCCTCTTTCCCTGAGCCCCCATTCCCCAGTCTCCCTCTCCCCTGAGCCCCCATTCCCCAGTCTCCCTCTTTCCCTGAGCCCCCATTCCCCAGGCTCCCTCTCTCCCTGAGCCCCCATTCCGCAGGCTCCCTCTCTCCCTGTGCCCCCATTCCCCAGTCTCCCTTTCTCCCGCCCGAGCCCCGATTCCCCAGTCTCCATCTCCACCCCGAGCCCCCATTCTACAGTCACTCTCTCCCCAAGCTCTCATTTCCCAGTCTCCCTCGTTTCCTCGAGCCCCCATTCCCCAGTCTCCATCTCCACCTCGAGCCCCCATTCCCCAGTCTCCCTCTCTCCCGAGTCCCTATTCACCAGTCCCGAGCCCCCGAGCCCCCATTCCTCAGTCTCTCTCACTTCCCCGAGCCCCCATTCCTGGTCTCCCTCTCTCCCCGAGCCCCCATTCCCTAGTCTCCCACTCTCCCCGAGTCCCCATTCCCCAGTCTCCCACTCTCCCCGAGCCCCCATTCCCCAGTCTCCCTCTCTCCCCGAGCCCACATTCCCAGTCTCCCCCTTTCCCCGAGCTCCCATTCCCGTCTCCCTCTCTTCCCCGAGTCCCCATTCCCCAGTCTCCCTCTCTCCCCGAGCCCCCATTCCCCAGTCTCCCTCTCTCCCCCTGAGCCCCATTCCCTAGTCTCCCTCTCTCCCCGAGCCCCCATTCCCGTTTCCCTCTCTTCCCCGAGCCCCCATTTTCCAGTCTCCTTCTCTTCCCCGAGCCCCCATTCCCCAGTCTCCCTTGCACCCTCGAGCTCCCATTTCCCAGTCTCCTTTTCTCCTCCCGAGCCCCCATTACCCAGTCTCCCTCTCTTCCCCGAGCCCCCATTCCCCAGTCTCCCTCTCTTCCCCGAGCACCCATTCCCGTTCCCTCTCTTCCCCGAGCCCCCATTCCTCAGTCTCACTCTCTCCCCCGAGCCCCCATTCCTCAGTCTCCCTCCCCCCGAGCCCCCATTCCCCAGTCTCCCTCTCTCCCACATTCCCCAGTCTCCATGTCTACCTTAACCCCTATTCCCCAGTCTCCCACTCCCCCGAAACCCCCATTCCCTAGTCTCCCTCTCCCCCGGAACCCCCATTCCCTAGTCTTCCTCCCCCCCCGAACCCCCATTCTCCAGTCTCCCTTTTTCCCTGAATCCCCATTCCCCAGTCTCCCTCTCCCCCGGAACCCCCATTCCTCAGTCTCCCTCTCTCCCCCCGATCCCCCATTCCCCAGTCTCCCACTCTCCCCGAGCCCCCATTCCCCAGTCTCCCTCTCTCCCCGAGCCCCCATTCCCTAGTCTCCCTCTCTCCCCCGAGCCCCCATTCCCCAGTCTCCCCCTCTCCCCGAGCCCCCATTCCCCAGTCTCCCTCTCTCCCCCGAGCCCCCATTCCCCACTCTCCCTCTCTCCCCGAGCCCCCATTCCCTAATCTCCCTCTCTCCCCGAGCCCACATTCCCCAGTCTACCTCTCTCCCTGAGCCCCCATTGCCTAGTCTCCCTCTCTCCCCGAGCACTCATTCCCCAGTCTACCTCTCTCCCTGAGCCCCCATTCCCCAGTCTCCCACTCTCCCCGAGCCCCCATTCCCCAGTCTCCCTCTCTCCCCGAGCACTCATTCCCCAGCCTCCCTCTCTCCCCGATCCCCCATTCCCCAGTCTCCCACTCTCCCCGAGCCCCCATTCCCCAGTCTCCCTCTCTCCCCGAGCCCCCATTCCCTAGTCTCCCTCTCTCCCCCGAGCCCCCATTCCCCAGTCTCCCCCTCTCCCCGAGCCCCCATTCCCCAGTCTCCCACTCTCCCCCGAGCCCCCATTCCCCACTCTCCCTCTCTCCCCGAGCCCCCATTCCCCAGCCTCCCTCTCTCCCCGAGCCCCCATTCCCTAGTCTCCCACTCTCCACGAGCCCCCATTCCCCAGTCTCCCACTCTCCCCGAGCCCCCATTCCCCAGTCTCCCTCTCTCCCTGAGCCCCCATTCCCCAGTCTCCCTCTCTCCCTGAGCCCACATTCCCCAGTCTCCCTCTCTCCCCCGAGCCCCCATTTCCCAGTCTCCCTCTCTCCCCGAGCCCCCATTCCCCATTCTCCGTCTCTCCCCGAGCCCTCATTCCCCAATCGCCCTCTGTCCCCGAGCCCCCATTCCCAGTCTCCCTCTCTCCCCAAGCCCTCATTCCCCAATTGCCCTCTCTCTCCGAGCCCTCATTCCCCTGTCTCTCCCAGAGCTCTCATTTCCCAGTCTCTACCTTTGAGCCTCCATTCCCCAGTCTCCCCCGAGCCCCCATTCCCCAGTCTCCCCCGAGCCCCCATTCCCCAGTCTCAATTTCTCCTCCCGAGCCCCCATTCCCCAGTCTCCCTTTCTCCCCGAGCCCCATTCCCGTTTCCCTCTCTTCCCCGAGCCCCCATTCCTCAGTCTCACTCTCTCCCCCGAGCCCCCATTCCTCAGTCCCCCTCTCTTCCCCGAGACCCCATTCCTCAGTCTCCCTCTCTCCCCGAGCCCCCATTTCCCAGTCTCCATCTCCCCCTGAGCCCCCATTCCTCAGTCTCCCTCACTTCCCCGATCCCCCATTCCCTGATCTCCCTCTCTACCTGAGGCCCCATACCCCAGTCTCTCTCTTTCCGCCAAGCCCCCTTTCCCCAGTCTCCCTCTCCCCCAAGCCTCCATTCCCCACTCTCCCTCTCCCCGAGCCCCTATTCCCCAGTCTCCCTCTCCCCCCGAGCCCCCATTCCCTGATCTCCCTCTCTACCTGAGGCCCCATACCCCAGTCTCTCTCTTTCCGCCAAGCCCCCTTTCCCCAGTCTCCCTCTCCCCCAAGCCTCCATTCCCCACTCTCCCTCTCCCCGAGCCCCTATTCCCCAGTCTCCCTCTCTCCCCGAGCCCTCATTCCCCAGTCTCCCTCTCTCCCCGAGCCCCCATTCCCCAGTCTCCCTCTCTCCCCGAGCCCCCATTCCCTAGTCTCCCACTCAACCCGAGCCCCCATTCCCCAGTCTCCCTCTCTCCCCGATCCCCTATTCCCCAGTCTCCCTCTCTCCCCGAGCCCCCATTCCCCAGTCTCCCTCTCTCCCCGAGCCCCCATTCCCCAGTCTCCCTTTCTCCCGCCCGAGCCCCGATTCCCCAGTCTCCATCTCCACCCCGAGCCCCCCATTCCCCAGTCTCCCTCTCTCCCCGATCCCCTATTCCCCAGTCTCCCTCTCTCCCCGAGCCCCCATTCCCCAGTCTCCCTCTCTCCCCGAGGCCCCCATTCCCCAGTCTCCCCTTTCTCCCGCCCGAGCCCCGATTCCCCAGTCTCCATCTCCACCCCGAGCCCCCATTCTACAGTCTCCCTCTCTCTCGAGTCCCCATTCACCAGTCCCGAGCCCCCGAGCCCCCATTCCTCAGTCTCCCTCACTTCCCCGAGCCCCCATTCCTGGTCTCCCTCTCTACCTGAGCCCCCATTCCCCAGTCTCCCTCTCTCCCTCATTCCACAGTTCCATGTCTACATGAACCCCTATTCCCCAGTCTCCCTTCCCCCTGGAACCCCCATTCCCCAGTCTCCCTCCCCCCGATCCCCCATTCCCCAGTCTCCCTCTCCCCAAGCCCCCATTCCCCAGTCTCCCTCTCCCGAGCCCCCATTCCCCAGCCTCCCTCTCTCACCGAGCCCCCATTCCCCAGTCTCCCTCTCTCCCCCATTCGCCAGTCTCCCTCTCTCCCCGAGCCCTCATTCCTCAGTCTCCCTCTCTCCCCCCGAGCCCCCATTCCCCAGTCTCTCTCTCTCCCGAGCCCCCATTCCCCAGTCTCCCTCTCTCCCCGAGCCTCCATTCCCCACTCTCCCTCTCTCCCCGAGCCCCCATTCCCCACTCTCCCTCTCTCCCCAAGCCCCCATTCCCCAGTCTCCCCCTCCCCCCGAGCCCCCATTCCCCAGTCTCCCTCTCTCCCCGAGCCCCATTCCCTAGTCTCCCACTCTCCCCGAGCCCCCATTCCCCAGTCTCCCTTGCTCCCCGAGCCCCCATTCCCCATACTCCCTCTCTCCCCGAGTCCCCATTCCCCAGTCTCCCTCGCACCCCGAGCCCCCATTCCCCATTCTCCCTCTCTCCCCGAGCCCGCATTTCCCAGTCTCCCTCTCCCCTGAGCCCCCATTTTCCCAGTCTCCCTCACTTCCCTGAGCCCCCATTCCCTGATCTCCCTCTCTACCTGAGGCCCCATACCCCAGTCTCCCTCTCTCCCCGAGCCCCCATTCCCCAGTCTCCCTCTCTCCCCGAGCCCCCCATTCCCTAGTCTCCCACTCTCCCCGAGCCCCCATTCCCCAGTCTCCCTCTCTCCCCGAGCCCTCATTCCCAAGTCTCCCTCTCTCCCCGAGCCCCCATTCCCCAGTCTCCCTCTCTCCCCGAGCCCCCATTCCCTAGTCTCCCACTCTCCCCGAGCCCCCATTCCCCAGTCTCCCTCTCTCCCCGAGCCCCCATTCCGCAGTCTCCCTCTCTCCCCGAGCCCCCATTCCGCAGTCTCCCTTTCTCCCGCCCGAGCCCCGATTCCCCAGTCTCCATCTCCACCCCGAGCCCCCATTCTACAGTCACTCTCTCCCCAAGCTCTCATTTCCCAGTCTCTCTCGTTCCCTCGAGCCCCCATTCCCCAGTCTCTCTACCCCCCCGAGCCCCCATTCCTCAGTCTCCCTACCCCCGAGCCCCCATTCCCCAGTCTCCCTCTCTCCCACATTCCCCAGTCTCCATGTCTACCTGAACCCCTATTCCCCAGTCTCCCTCTCCCCCGGAACCCCCATTCCCTAGTCTTCCTCCCCCCGATCCCCCATTCTCCAGTCTCCCTCTCTCCCTGAACCCCCATTCCCCAGTCTCCCTCTCCCCCGGAACCCCCCATTCCCCAGTCTCCCTCTCACCAAGCCCCCATTCCCCAGCCTCCCTCTCTCACCGAGCCCCCATTCCCTAGTCTTCCTCCCCCCGATCCCCCATTCTCCAGTCTCCCTCTCTCCCTGACCCCCCATTCCCCAGTCTCCCTCTCCCCCGAGCCCCCATTCCCCAGTCTCCCTCTCTTCCCCGAGTCTCCATTCTCCAGTCTCCATCTCCCCCTGAGCCCCCATTCCCCAGTCTCCCTCTCTCCCCTAGCCCCCATTCCCCAGTCTCCCTCTCTTCCCCGAGCCCCCATTCCCGTTTCCCTCACTTCCCCGAGCCCCCATTCCCCAGTCCCGCTCTAATTCCCGATCCCCCATTCCGCATTCTCCCTCTCTCCCTCGAGCCCCCATTCCCCAGTCTCCCTCTCTTCCCCGGGCCACCATTCCCTAGTCACTCTCTCTTCCCCGAGCCCCCATTCACGTTTCCCTCCCTTCCCCGAGCCCCCATTCTCCAGTCTCCCTCTCTCCCCAAGCCCCCATTCCCCAGTCTCCCTCTCTCCCCCGGAGCAACCATTCCCCATCTTCCTCTTCCACACTTTCGAGCCTTCAGGCCCAATTGCCAACATCCCTCGATTGTTGACACCCACTTGATTGCCGACACCACCTCGATTGTTGACACTCCCTCGATTGTTGACACGCCCTCGATTGTTGACATCCCCTCGATTGTTGACACTCCCTCGATTGTTGACACCCCCTCGATTGTTGACACCCCCTCGATTGTTGACACCCCCTCGATTGTTGACATCCCCTCGATTGTTGACACTCCCTCGATTGTTGACACCCCTCGATTGTTGACACTCCCTCGATTGTTGACACCCCTCGATTGTTGACACTCCCTCGATTGTTGACACCCCTCGATTGTTGACACCCCTCGATTGTTGACACCCCCTCGATTGTTGACACCCCTCGATTGTTGACACCCCCTCGATTGTTGACACCCCCTCGATTGTTGACACCCCTCGATTGTTGACACCCCCTCGATTGTTGACACTCCCTCGATTGTTGACACCCCTCGATTGTTGACACCCCTCGATTGTTGACACCCCCTCGATTGTTGACACCCCCTCGATTGTTGACACCCCTCGATTGTTGACACCCGCTCGATTGTTGACACCCCTCGATTGTTGACACCCCCTCGATTGTTGACACCCCTCGATTGTTGACACCCCCTCGATTGTTGACACCCCCTCGATTGTTGACACTCCCTCGATTGTTGACACCCCCTCGATTGTTGACACCCCCTCGATTGTTGACACCCCTCGATTGTTGACACCCCTCGATTGTTGACACCCCCTCGATTGTTGACACCCCCTCGATTGTTGACACCCCTCGATTGTTGACACCCCCTCGATTGTTGACACCCCCTCGATTGTTGACACCCCTCGATTGTTGACACCCCCTCGATTGTTGACACCCCTCGATTGTTGACACCCCCTCGATTGTTGACACCCCTCGATTGTTGACACCCCCTCGATTGTTGACACCCCCTCGATTGTTGACACTCCCTCGATTGTTGACACCCCCTCGATTGTTGACACTCCCTCGATTGTTGACACCCCCTCGATTGTTGACACCCCCTCGATTGTTGACACTCCCTCGATTGTTGACACCCCCTCGATTGTTGACACCCCTCGATTGTTGACACTCCCCTCGATTGTTGACACCCCCTCGATTGTTGACACTCCCTCGATTGTTGACACCCCCTCGATTGTTGACACCCCTCGATTGTTGACACTCCCTCGATTGTTGACACCCCGTCGATTGTTGACACTCCCTCGATTGTTGACACCCCCTCGATTGTTGACACTCCCTCGATTGTTGACACCCCCTCGATTGTTGACACCCCCTCGATTGTTGACACCCCCTCGATTGTTGACACCCCTCGATTGTTGACACTCCCTCGATTGTTGACACCCCCTCGATTGTTGACACCCCCTCGATTGTTGACACCCCTCGATTGTTGACACCCCTCGATTGTTGACACCCCCTCGATTGTTGACACCCCTCGATTGTTGACACCCCCTCGATTGTTGACACCCCTCGATTGTTGACACTCCCTCGATTGTTGACACCCCCTCGATTGTTGACACTCCCTCGATTGTTGACACCCCCTCGATTGTTGACACCCCCTCGATTGTTGACACCCCTCGATTGTTGACACCCCTCGATTGTTGACACTCCCTCGATTGTTGACACCCCTCGATTGTTGACACCCCCTCGATTGTTGACACCCCCTCGATTGTTGACACCCCCTCGATTGTTGACACCCCCTCGATTGTTGACACCCCTCGATTGTTGACACTCCCTCGATTGTTGACACCCCCTCGATTGTTGACACCCCCTCGATTGTTGACATCCCCTCGATTGTTGACACCCCTCGATTGTTGACACCCCCTCGATTGTTGACACCCCTCGATTGTTGACACCCCTCGATTGTTGACACCCCCTCGATTGTTGACACCCCCTCGATTGTTGACACCCCCTCGATTGTTGACACCCCCTCGATTGTTGACACCCCCTCGATTGTTGACACCCCTCGATTGTTGACACCCGCTCGATTGTTGACACCCCTCGATTGTTGACACCCCCTCGATTGTTGACACCCCTCGATTGTTGACACCCCCTCGATTGTTGACACCCCTCGATTGTTGACATCCCTCTCGATTGTTGACACCCCCTCGATTGTTGACACCCCCTCGATTGTTGACACCCCTCGATTGTTGACACCCCCTCGATTGTTGACATCCCCTCGATTGTTGACACCCCCTCGATCATTGACACCCCCTCGATTGTTGACACCTCTCGATTGTTGACACCCCCTCGATCTGTTGACACTCCCTCGATTGTTGACACCCCCTCGATTGCCGACACGCCCTCGATTGTTGACACCCCCTCGATTGTTGACACGCTCTCGATTGTTGACACCCCCTCGATTGTTGACACTCCCTCGATTGTTGACACCCCCTCGATTGTCGACACGCCCTCGATTGTTGACACCCCCTCGATTGTTGACACCCCCTCGATTGTTGACATCCTCTCGATTGTTGACACCCCCTCGATTGTTGACACTCCCTCGATTGTTGACACCCCCTCGATTGTTGACATCCCCTCGATTGTTGACACCCCCTCGATTGTTGACACTCCCTCGATTGTTGACATCCTTTTGATTGTTGACACCCCTCGATTGTTGACACCCCTCGATTGTTGACACTCCCTCGATTGTTGACACCCCCTCGATTGTTGACATCCTCTCGATTGTTGACACCCCTCGATTGTTGACACCCCCTCGATTGTTGACACCCCTCGATTGTTGACACCCCTCGATTGTTGACACTCCCTCGATTGTTGACACCCCCTCGATTGTTGACACCCCCTCGATTGTTGACACCCCCTCGATTGTTGACACCCCTCGATTGTTGACACCCCTCGATTGTTGACACCCCTCGATTGTTGACACCCCTCGATTGTTGACACCCCTCGATTGTTGACACCCCTCGATTGTTGACACCCCCTCGATTGTTGACACCCCCTCGATTGTTGACACCCCCTCGATTGTTGACACCCCTCGATTGTTGACACTCCCTCGATTGTTGACACCCCCTCGATTGTTGACACCCCCTCGATTGTTGACATCCCCTCGATTGTTGACACCCCTCGATTGTTGACACCCCTCGATTGTTGACAGCCCCTCGATTGTTGACACCCCTCGATTGTTGACACCCCCTCGATTGTTGACATCCCCTCGATTGTTGACACCCCCTCGATTGTTGACACCCCCTCGATTGTTGACACCCCCTCGATTGTTGACACCCCTCGATTGTTGACACCCCTCGATTGTTGACACTCCCTCGATTGTTGACACCCCCTCGATTGTTGACACGCCCTCGATTGTTGACACCCCCTCGATTGTTGACACCCCTCGATTGTTGACATCCTCTCGATTGTTGACACCCCCTCGATTGTTGACACTCCCTCGATTGTTGACACCCCCTCGATTGTTGACACCCCCTCGATTGTTGACATCCCCTCGATTGTTGACACCCCCTCGATCATTGACACCCCCTCGATTGTTGACACGCTCTCGATTGTTGACACCCCCTCGATCTTTGACACTCCCTCGATTGTTGACACCCCCTCGATTGTTGACACGCCCTCGATTGTTGACACCCCCTCGATTGTTGACACGCTCTCGATTGTTGACACCCCCTCGATTGTTGACACTCCCTCGATTGTTGACACCCCCTCGATTGTTGACACGCCCTCGATTGTTGACACCCCCTCGATTGTTGACACCCCCTCGATTGTTGACATCCTCTCGATTGTTGACACCCCCTCGATTGTTGACACTCCCTCGATTGTTGACACCCCCTCGATTGTTGACATCCCCTCGATTGTTGACACCCCCTCGATTGTTGACACTCCCTCGATTGTTGACACCCCTCGATTGTTGACACCCCTCGATTGTTGACACCCCTCGATTGTTGACACCCCTCGATTGTTGACACCCCCTCGATTGTTGACACCCCTCGATTGTTGACACCCCCTCGATTGTTGACACCCCCTCGATTGTTGACACCCCCTCGATTGTTGACACCCCTCGATTGTTGACACCCCCTCGATTGTTGACACCCCCTCGATTGTTGACACTCCCTCGATTGTTGACACCCCCTCGATTGTTGACACCCCCTCGATTGTTGACACCCCTCGATTGTTGACACCCCCTCGATTGTTGACACCCCCTCGATTGTTGACACCCCCTCGATTGTTGACACCCCTCGATTGTTGACACCCCCTCGATTGTTGACACCCCCTCGATTGTTGACACCCCCTCGATTGTTGACATCCTCTCGATTGTTGACACCCCTCGATTGTTGACACCCCCTCGATTGTTGACATCCTCTTGATTGTTGACACCCCCTCGATTGTTGACACTCCCTCGATTGTTGACATCCTCTCGATTGTTGACACCCCCTCGATTGTTGACACCCCTCGATTGTTGACATCCTCTCGATTGTTGACACCCCCTCGATTGTTGACACTCCCTCGATTGTTGACATCCTCTCGATTGTTGACACTCCCTCGATTGTTGACATCCCCTCGATTGTTGACACCCCCTCGATTGTTGACACTCCCTCGATTGTTGACATCCCCTCGATTGTTGACACCCCCTCGATTGTTGACACCCCTCGATTGTTGACACTCCCTCGATTGTTGACACCCCCTCGATTGTTGACACCCCCTCGATTGTTGACACCCCTCGATTGTTGACACCCCCTCGATTGTTGACACCCCTCGATTGTCGACACCCCCTCGATTGTTGACAGCCCCTCGATTGTCGACACCCCCTCGATTGTTGACACCCCCTCGATTGTTGACACTCCCTCGATTGTCGACACCCCCTCGATTGTTGACACCCCCTCGATTGTTGACACTCCCTCGATTGTTGACACCCCTCGATTGTTGACACCCCCTCGATTGTTGACACTCCCTCGATTGTTGACACTCCCTCGATTGTTGACACCCCCTCGATTGTTGACACCCCCTCGATTGTTGACACCCCCTCGATTGTTGACACCCCTCGATTGTTGACACTCCCTCGATTGTTGACACCCCCTCGATTGTTGACACCCCCTCGATTGTTGACACCCCTCGATTGTTGACACCCCTCGATTGTTGACACCCCCTCGATTGTTGACACCCCTCGATTGTTGACACCCCTCGATTGTTGACACCCCCTCGATTGTCGACATCCCCTCGATTGTCGACACCCCCTCGATTGTTGACATCCCCTCGATTGTTGACACCCCTCGATTGTTGACACCCCTCGATTGTTGACACCCCTCGATTGTTGACACCCCTCGATTGTTGACACCCCCTCGATTGTTGACATCCCCTCGATTGTTGACACCCCCTCGATTGTTGACACCCCCTCGATTGTTGACATCCCCTCGATTGTTGACACCCCCTCGATTGTTGACACCCCCTCGATTGTTGACACCCCTCGATTGTTGACACCCCTTCGATTGATGACACCCCCTCGATTGTTGACACCCCTCGATTGTCGACACCCCCTCGATTGTTGACACCCCCTCGATTGTTGACACCCCTCGATTGTTGAGACGCCCTCGATTGTTGAGACGCCCTCGATTGTTGACACCCCCTCGATTGTTGAGACGCCCTCGATTGTTGACACACCCTCGATTGTCGACACACCCTCGATTGTTGGCATCCTCTCGATTGTTGACACCCCCTCGATTGTTGACACCCCCTCGATTGTTGACACCCCCTCGATTGTTGACACCCCCTCAATTGTTGACATCCCCTCGATTGTTGACACCCCCTCGATCATTGACACCCCCTCAATTGTTGACACGTTCTCGATTGTTGACACCCCCTCGATCATTGACACTCCCTCGATTGTTGACACCCCCTCGATTGCCGACACGCCCTCGATTGTTGACACCCCCTCGATTGTTGACACGCTCTCGATTGTTGACACCCCCTCGATCATTGACACTCCCTCAATTGTTGACACCCCCTCGATTGCCGACACGCTCTCGATTGTTGACACCCCCTCGATTGTTGACACCCCCTCGATTGTTGACATCCTCTCGATTGTTGACACCCCCTCGATTGTTGACACTCCCTCGATTGTTGACACCCCCTCGATTGTTGACCTCCCCTCAATTGTTGACACCCCCTCGATTGTTGACACTCCCTCGATTGTTGACATCCTTTTGACTGTTGACACCCCTCGATTGTTGACACCCCTCGATTGTTGACACTCCATCGATTGTTGACACCCCCTCGATTGTTGACACCCCTCGATTGTTGACACTCCCTCGATTGTTGACACCCCCTCGATTGTTGACACCCCCTCGATTGTTGACACCCCTCGATTGTTGACACCCCCTCGATTGTTGACACCCCCTCGATTGTCGACACTCCCTCGATTGTTGACACCCCCTCGATTGTTGACACCCCCTCGATTGTTGACACCCCTCGATTGTTGACACCCTCTCGATTGTTGACACCCCCTCGATTGTTGACACCCCCTCGATTGTTGACACTCCCTCGATTGTCGACACCCCCTCGATTGTTGACACCCCCTCGATTGTTGACATCCTCTCGATTGTTGACACCCCCTCGATTGTTGACACCCCCTCGATTGTTGACATCCTCTCGATTGTTGACATCCCCTCGATTGTTGACACCCCCTCGATTGTTGACATCCTCTTGATTGTTGACACCCCCTCGATTGTTGACACCCCCTCGATTGTTGACATCCCCTCGATTGTTGACACCCCCTCGATTGTTGACACTCCCTCGATTGTTGACATCCTCTCGATTGTTGACATCCCCTCGATTGTTGACACCCCTTCGATTGTTGACACCCCCTCGATTGTTGACACCCCCTCGATTGTTGACACTCCCTCGATTGTTGACATCCTCTCGATTGTTGACATCCCCTCGATTGTTGACACCCCCTCGATTGTTGACACCCCCTCGATTGTTGACACCCTCTCGATTGTTGACACGCCCTCGATTGTTGACACCCCCTCGATTGTTGACACCCCCTCGATTGTTGACACGCCCTCGATTGTTGACACCCCCTCGATTGTTGACATCCTCTCGATTGTTGACATCCCCTCGATTGTTGACACCCCCTCGATTGTTGACACCCCCTCGATTGTTGACACCCTCTCGATTGTTGACATGCCCTCGATTGTTGACACCCCCTCGATTGTTGACACCCCCTCCATTGTTGACACCCCCTCGATTGTTGACATCCTCTCGATTGTTGACATGCCCTCGATTGTTGACACCCCTTCGATTGTTGACACCCCTCGATTGTTGACACCCCCTCCATTGTTGACACCCCCTCGATTGTTGACATCCTCTCGATTGTTGACATGCCCTCGATTGTTGACACCCCTTCGATTGTTGACACCCCTCGATTGTTGACACCCCCTGAATTGCCAATTGTTGGACATCCTGGAGAGTTAAGGGTTAACAATCGGACTTTGTTGAATCTTGGAACAACAGGCTTTCCAATATATACAGGATGGCTTTGAAAAGCCATGAGAACAAAGCATGGCTTATCTTCTGCTCCAAATGTCTGAGTATTATCAACGAGAAATGCTTGTGCAAGGAAATGACTGGAACGATATCATGGCCGCAAAATTAAGAGGTCTAGCGCTGGCCGTTAAGTCTGGTGTTGCTGAGAAAATGTTGGACATCGTTTTTACATTTTATTGGAGTAGTGGCTTGGTGCAATATATTTAAAATGTTGTTAAAGCCAGGGAGAGCAGGGAGTACTGCTGGATGCTTGCAAGGATTTGGATGTTAAAGGAAGGCCTCCGATAACACCACTTGCGCCCAGTCCTGGGGGCTCTCGTTGCAGTCCCCCTTGGGCTGTAACATCACATGGAGATGGAGCAGAGGCAGCAAAGGGGGCAAGCTACTTGCAGAGGGAGGAGGAGGAACAGGAAGAGGAGGAGGAGGAAGAGGAACAAGCAGAAGAGGAGGAAGCAGAAGGAAGCATGCAACCCAGGCAGTTCCTTTCTGGCCGGGATATCCGGGATGGAATCATTTGCCTGCAGTACCAGTGACCACAACCCCAATTCCCCTTTCAACATTAGTCCCACACCTTACCTTCTCTCTGTTACTGACCATCAAAGCGTCCTCTTGGCCACAATGCTGAAATAAAGGCCACCACAAAGCAAACTTTCCAATCCAACTTTATACATCTATCCATCCAATATGACATCAAAAAATCAACTCATCACCCTTATGCATTCCCTTAGTGACTGTCTTGTGTATGCCTTTGCCGATCCTACTGATGTCACACAGTGCTCCCCAGTGGCGGCAGCATGGCTGGTGGAAGGCTGCTGACTTTCAGTGGGGGACACTGCAGATGGGCTTGCAGGACGACCTCCAGGAGCTGGTGGCTGGGAGTGTGAAATCAAATAACGATATTTCTTCTTCTTCACTCTCCTCTTCCTCTTCTTGGTCAACCATTGGCTGGGCAGGCTGCATTTCTTGGGTCAAAAGCAAAATACTGCGGATGCTGGAAATCTGAAATAAAAACAGAAAATGCTGGAAATACTCAGCAGGTCAGGCAGCATCTGTAGAGAGAGAAACAGAGTTAACGTTTCAGGTCGATGACCCTTCGTCAGAACTGGAAAAGACCTTTCCGGTTTTTGAATGGCCGTGGGCATATCTCGCATCGCAGTGCCCACGCCCGTTTTCTTCTGTCATCGAATTTCCCGGCCTTTGTGTTATAAACATAGGCAGAGGGATCCATTAACTATAGTATAGAAAGATAACCATTAATAAAGCCTAATCTTCAGAGGATTCGAGAACAGTTAGGTTAGGAAGTCTTGTTTGAGGGAGGTAGATCTGGAGTAAACAACTGCAACTGTTTACATGAATAGACTGTTTTCAAAGGATTCAGGAACAGATACATCATGAGGTCTTATCTGTGACATGTGCCTTTGATGTAGGCAAAATACGGTGTATAAAGGAGCACGGTTTTCAACAATTCTTTGGAGGGCTCGAAACATCGAACTAGAAACCGAAAGTATGCTCTGTGTACAGTATAGATCGATCGCCTGCTCTGGATTTCAATAAAGTCTGCTCCATTGACTCCACCATCAAGTGTCCTGTGCTGACTCGAAGTGTGTGGTTGTGAGCCAGAGAAGGAAGGAGGTTGACTAACAGTTGCATGTTAACAGCCCTGTGATTGCTGAGTCTCCCCCAACACCCCTCTGACTGCCAACATCCCTCCTCCCCCCGCAATCCAGATTTCCCAGGCCCCCTCCCGACTGCACACCAGCCAGTTGCGGCTCTCTGTGGCAGTGGTTGGGCAAGGTCACCGAGCCGGAGGCTTTTCTGTGCAGCAGCCGGAGACGTCACGGAGTGTGGGTGGTGGGGGACGCACTGCGGAAGGAAATTTAAAGCGCACTTGGGAGGGGAACCGTTGATTTCCGGCGACTCCTGCTGAAAGTGGGAGGGTTGGGAACCCTAACTCAGGGACATGCTTTCAGTACAGAATTGCATCAGAAATCAATCAGGCCTTTCAAAAGAAGATGGGGTAAAAATTGGGTAGCCCCCTTATTAAAGGGGAGGGGCCTGGCACAGTGTGTCCCGGCGCCCAGCTGGGCCACCAGGGATCGGGAGTGCTGGCAAACGAGCCCGGCACTCAAGAGGAGTGCTGGGCTCACGGAGAGCAGCCGGCACCCCGCGGGGGGACTTCACGGGGGCCGGGGACAGCAACGGGGGAAGGTGCTGGCAGGCGGCCAGCAATAAAAATGGCCGCCCGCCACCTCGCCTTTAACTAGCGCCGTCCCGGCCGCAGGTAGGCCCCCCTGACCCCGGCTGACATAGCGTCTGGCGGTAAGTCGGGGGGCACCACCGAATATTACAGCCGGGGCGCGAGTGGGGTGCTGCGCACGGCGCTAACGGTTAGCGCCGCCGCTAACCTCCTGCTGAATTTGCGGGAGGCGTTAGTGGCGCCGCGGCCAGGCCCTCTTAGGCGCAAATCAACCGAATTAAGCCCCGATATCTATTAAAGACATAGCCAATTACTTAGCTGATATGCAACATTTACACTTGTGTTGTTGTAAATGTATCAGCCAATGGCTCAGTGGGTAGCACACTCGCTTCTGCGTCAGAAGGTTGTTGGTTCAAGTCCCAATCCAGGAACTTGCGCACAAAAATCTAGGCTGACACTCCACTGCAGTACCAAGGGAATGCTGCACTGTCGGAGGTACCAGCTTTCGCATGAGACATTAAACCGAGGCCCCGTCTGCCCTCTCAGGTGGACGTAAAAGATCCCATGGCACTATTTTGAAGAAGTGCAGGGGAGTTATCCCCGGTGTCCTGGACAATATTTATCCTTCAATCAATATCACTAAAACAGATTATCTGGTTAATATCACATTGCTGTTTGTGGGAGCTTGCTGCGTGCATAAATGCAAATTTTCTTTTCTTTTTTAAAAATATTTCTTGCTAGTTTACTCTCATATTCTATTTTCTCCCTCTTTATCACTTTCTTGGTCATCCTTTGCTGATTTTTAAAACCCTCCCAATCCTCAGGCCTACTCCTCTGTTTGGCAACATTGTGAGCCTCTTCTTTTAATCTAATGCTATCCTGAACCTCTCCAGTTGGCCACATTTGTAGCACTTTTCGAGCAGAGTTTTTATTCCTCAATGGAATGCAGATTCATTGAGAATTATGAATTTTTTAAACATTTGCCATTGCTTATCTACAATCATATCTTTTAACCTAATTTTCCAATCTACCTTAGCCAATTCGCCTCTCATACCTCCGTAATTGGCTTTGTTTAAATGTAAGATCCTAGTTTCGGACATAACCACATCACTCTCAAACTCAATGTGAAATTCTATCATATTATGATCCCCAGATGATCCGTGACTATAAGATTACTAATTAACCCTGTCTCATTACACAATACTAGATCTAAAATATCTGTTCCCTAGTTGGTTCGTCAACATATTGTACTAGAAAACTGTCTCGAATGCATTCCATGAACTCGTCCTCCAAACTACTTTTGCCAATTTGGTTTGCTCAGGGTATATGAAGATTAAAATCCCGTAGGATTATTGCACTACCCTTGTTACAAGCTCCTCTAATTTCCTGATTTATATTCTGTCCAACACTATGATTACTGTTAGGGGGCCTATAAACTACTCCCACCAATGTTTTCTGCCCTTTGTTATTTCTTAGCTCCATCTGTACTGATTCTACATCCTGATTTTCTGGGCTAAGGTCCTATCTCACTACTGCCTTTATCTCATCCTTTATTATCAGGGCTATCCCACCTCCTTTTCCATTTTGCCTTTCTTTTCTAAAAGTCAAGTACCCTGGAATATTTAGTTCCCAACCTTGGTCACCCTGCTGCCACATTCAGTAATGAATATTAGATCAAAGCCATTTATCTGTATTTGTGCCATTAATTCATCAATCTTGTTACAAATGCTTCGTACATTCATATATAACACCTATAATTTTAACTTTTTACTATTTTTCCCTGATGTAGCCTCAGTCACTAATATCCTATTGCCATTGTTAAACTCTCTGTCCCTTCCTGACACAAACTGTTTTCAAGGGCTGAAGGGTCAATAACGAGAGGGCACAAATTCAAGATGATTGGCAAAAGAACCAGAGGCGACATGAGGAAAAATGTTTTTACACAACGAATGGTTAGGATCTGGAATGCGCTGCCTGATAGGGTGGTGGATACAGATTCAGTAGTAGCCTTCAAAAGGAAATTGTATAAATACTTGAAGGAGAAAAAATTGCAGGGATATGGGGAAAGAGCGGGGGAGTGGGACTGACTGGATTGCTCTTTGAAAGAGCCTGCGCAGACTCGATGGGCCGAATGGCCTCCTTCTGTGCTGTACTATTCTATGGGGCCGATTTTCCCATTGGAGGCGGGTTGGGAGCGGGTTTGGGGGCGGGCGGGTGCCGAACCCGCCTCCACTGTCAGGTGGGAAAAAGTTTGGATTTTCCCCTAATTGCCCAATTAATTCCAGGCGTGTGGGTTCCCCTGGGCCAATTACTCTTTTGGGACTGAAACTCGCCTCTGCTGACGCCACTTATGCAGCTTCATTTAAGGGCTGCTTGCTTCCTTGGCTCATTTCACTGCCGTTTTGTGGGTGCTGCACAACTTGGAAACTTTTGCGTTGAGAAGAAATGGCCAACTTGAGAGCCAAGGCCTCTCCGAGGTTCTCCGATGAGTCTCTGAGTATTCTGGTCGAGGGGGTGAGAGCGAGCAAGGAGGTGCTCTTCCCCTCATCTGGGAGGAAGAAGCCTCCCAAACAAACCAAGGCTGTCTGGGTGCAGCTGGCACGGGATGTAACCTCCAGATCTGTGTGCAGCAGAACATGGCTGCAGTGCCGCAAGAGGTTCACTGACCTTGTAAGATCAGCCAAAGTGAGTATACCATCAGCTTGACCCTCATTCTGCTCCCCTTCTCCTCTCATCACCAGCACTCTGCATTGTCAACCTCCTCCTACACATCCCACTTCACTCTTACAACCCTTGCACCCTTAACCATCCCACTCACTCTATGAACACAATCACTTCACTATTCAACTATGCTGCCCTCACACTCCCTAACAATGTTATGTAATGACAATGACTAACAACACAGAGGGAGGGCCCTTGGAAATGGAACCTCACTCCATCTTTATCTCCTTCTAAGCATCTATGCTCTGGATTCTCTACACTCACTCCATCATTCTCACTCAAACTCCACTTGTCTCCCTCATTGCAGGAAAAGAGAGCCCACAATAAAAGGGAAATGGCGAAGACTGGAGGAGGGTCACCTCCCCTCGCCCATTTGACCAATGCTGAAGAGGCGGCCCTGGAAATCCTGGGGGATGGACAGACGGGCGCAGCAGAGCAAGCTGGTGACAATAGTTTTGCTTCTCTCTTTTACATTGCAGGAGTCACTAGAATGGCTGCGAATGTACATTTATAGAATGGCAATTGATCATCTGCACTATTGCATGTGCATGCCACACTACCGTAACATCTCTAACTCATTCCTTTACTCCCCCACAGGACCATCGACAGCGCCCTCCCCACTGTCCAGGAGGAAGAGCCTGAGGCGGAAGACTCCTCAGAGGAACCTGCAACCTCTGAGGGCGCAGCGTCAGCAGATGTAAGCGCACCCAGCACCAGCGCAGATACGCACACCTCAGTGGGACCTTCGGGAGAGAGTAGTGTTGTCACCTGGTGTATCACAGCTCACAAGTGAGCATCAGCAGGTGGTGGAGACAGGGACAGCAGTGGAGAGTCCTCGTTGGAGGTCGCCGGACTCTCCTAGCTCTGCTCAGCTGCATGTCGACCCTGTGCCTCTGGGTCCATCCAGAAGGAGAGCAGTGCTGGAACTCCAGGAACAGGTGCAGGAGTCTCCGGCAGGTTTTGTCTCCAGGGTCACTGTGTGTGTGGAGAGGATGGAGGAGTCCAACTCGAAATATGAGCAGAGCCTTTGTGGAATCATTGGCGCATGAGCGCATCTCCTCGGAATGGTTGGCTACCTCTGTGAAAGCGATGTCTACCTCCGTGGAAGTGATGTCTACCTCCATGGTATTGATGGCTGCCTCTCTGCAGACGATGGCCAGGGCCATGGAGGAGATAAGTCGCCAGAGTGTTGAAAACATGGTCAATGTTCAGAATAGACTGACATCTCTGGAGGAGCAATGGCCAGCTACTGATCAGAGACACCAGAGCTTCATGGAAGTCCTCAGCAGTAGGACTGCCAGTGCAGAGACGGGTCTTCATGGCCCCCCTGATGTGCAGCAAGGTGCTCTCAAACCACTTGCTAGCGCTGAGGTGGGGCTGACCCATGAGAGGGATGTTGGTGGCAGAGAACAAGGAAGTGGGGGCTCCTTTCCAAGCGCTCACACTTCCATGCCACTGCGTTGTCCTCAGTCAGAGCCCCACCAGCGTCCTCACCCAACTGAGATGGGCGTCTCATCCCCTGCACAGCCGCAGGAGGAGCAGACTTTTGGCGAGCCCTCACAGGCTCGCAAACCCAGAGGACGCCCGCCAAATGTGTCGAAGCAAGAGCAGCATGAAAGTGAGCAAGGGGCGTCCACTTCTGCTGAAGCCACAGGGGAAGCACCACGTAGGAGCACGCGTAAGAGGAAGATAAAGCACAAGTAGTCACAAGGGCAGTGACTTGTGTGTTTTTTTGTGTTTAATGATTAAATGCCATCCCTTTGTCAATGTATTAAACTCTGGTGATGGCAAACTGTTGACGTTATGGCCTCCGTGAGTTTTGGAAGTTCCACTTTGCAGCCTCAGCGAGACTTGCTTGGTCAGGTTGGTGGTCAGAGTGAGAGGAAGCCAACGAGTCATGTCCATTGCGTATCTTGTGCTAAGAAGGAGCCAAGCACATGTGCAAGAATGGGCAACCTAAGCAAATATGGCCAAGATGAGTGCATCCCTTGCATTCCGGCCAGCAATGTGCTCACATGCTGCTGCTGCTGCTGCTGGTTGATGCACCTCCGCTCGGCCATCATTCTCCTCCTCCTCCTCCTCCTCCTCATCTGAGGAGGCTATGTACTGAGCCACGTGCTCCTCAGGAAGCTGCAAGCCACGATGCTGTGCCATGTTGTGAAGTGCACAGCAGACCACGACCATTCTGGAGACCCTGGCTGCTGAGTACTGCAGGGCTCCACCTGATCGGTCAAGGCATCTGAATCGCATCTTCAGGAAGCCGATGGTTTGTTCGATGATGGACCTGGTCGAAATGTGGCTGGCGTTGTAGCGCTCCTCAGCTTCGTTCGATGGCCTCCTGATTGGCGTCATTAGCCACGTCTTCAGGGGGTAGCCCTTGTCTCCAAGTAGCCATCCGTTAAGTTGGTTTGGCGGATTGAAGAGCGGAGGAACACTAGACTGCTGCAGGATGAAAGAGTCATGGCAACTACCACAGTACTTGGCGCAAACATGCAAAATCTCCTTCTTGTGGTTACACACCAGCTGTACGTTGAGGGAGTGGAAGCCCTTGCGGTTGACAAAAATAGCAGGGTTGTGATGGGGTGCCCTAAGGGCCACATGTGTGCAGTCTATGACGCCCTGCACCATTGTCAAGCCTGCCATATTTGCAAATCCAACCACACACGCGGTTATACTTGCTTCATCAGTTGAAAAGTTGATGTAATTGTGCGCCTTTGCGAAGAGGGCATCGGTAAACTGCGTGATGCAACTGTGGGCGGCCAACTGGGAGATTCTGCTGATGATCCCTGGAAGGAGCCTGAAGCAAAAAAGTTGAGTGCGGTGGTGACTTTGACAGCCACTGGTAAGGGGTGTCCACCCGCTCCTCTGGGCTCCAGGTGTTGGTGCAGCATTGCGCAGATGTCTCCGACAGCCTCTCGCCAAAGTCTCAGCCTCCTTTGGTACTGCTGCTCACTCATGTTGAGGAAGCTCATCCTCTGTCTGTAAACCCTGAGAGGAGGGTATCTCCTGCGGCGACGTGCTGCCATGCGCTGGCGCCTTCTGCCCTGTGCACTATCAGGTGGGTGAGCAGGAGGTTGGCGCTCCTGCTGCTGTTCTGCCTGGTTCTGCTGCTGCCGTGGCTGCTCCTCGTCCGAATCTGAGGTCCATGATGAAAGGAAATGAATGTTTCCCATGCTGCTGGTAGATACCTCCGTTGGGGAAGCGCTCAGTCCAAGTGGGGAGAGGGTTTTCCAAGGAGGTCCCAAAGTTGATAGATCTCAGCTGCACCACCTCCGACTTCAGTAGGCCTGGAAAAAGTGCTCAAAGACCTGTGCAACAAAAGTTCTGCCACCTGCAACTCATCCCTGTTGAAAGCTCCGTTTTTATGGTGGAGCTGCAGCTGTGAGGAGGCCAGCCACTTGTTAACCCGCCAGGATTAGCTGGCGTGGTTTAGGAGCAGCGTGCAACACGCTGTAAATGTGGGGAAATAACAAAGGCCTGGGAAAATAGGATTACAGAGGCCCTTAAGCGCTTGTTAACGGTCTTAACTGCCTATCCCGCCTCTTGGAGGCGGGACCGAATCGCACTCCTGAAGCCTGCCTCCGGCAAAGTTGCGCGGAGGCGGGTTGGAGGCGGGTTCCGAACCCGCACTGTGCTGTGTGCTGTGCTAATAAGAAATGCCTGTTTGAAAGTCTCGATTTAGAACACAATTTTCAGGCTAATTGATGATTATCATGATTTAAACGTGCCTGCAGGCACTGAAACCGACACCTGCAGGTTAAGCGCTCAAGCGCTGATTAGATGCAATTTTCTTGGAGCTGTATATGGAGCCTGCACTCAACCACTTCCACTGAAGGTGTGGAGTGTGCTGGCTGGAAGAGAAGCCAATGTGAAAGGATGTCTCAAGGACCTAGACAGAGGGCACCCAGGTTCTCGGACACGGCACTGGAATGTCCTGGTGGAGGAGGTAGCAAGGAGGAGGTATGTCCTCGACCTGCAGCTCCAGTGCCAAAGAAATTTAATGACATGACATGAGTGGTCAAGGTAAGATCCCATCTCACAAACACACTTCTCAATAACTGCACCACCACCAGCATCACAACCTCAACACCCTGCATCCACCTTCTAACTCTGCACTGACATTTACGCACCCCACAGTATTGAATCAGTCACAGGCACTACTCACACCTCAGACACATTTCACAGCTCTTCAACCATGTGAGGCATCACACACACACACACACACACACACAAATACACCTGTCAATACACTCATTCATAATCACCACTCTTTTTCTTCCAGGAAGAAATAGCACATAACAGGCATCAGCAGGTCCTGACCTGGAGAGGTCAACCACGTCTGCATGAGATCACTCACTTCCCTTGAGGAGGCAGTGCTGGCCGTGATCGGGAGGGGAGTGGGAGACGCTGTGGCCAGAGGCAGAGCAGGGGACCTATCGCCTAGAGGTATGTGGCCACTCCAGCTTCCTTACATAGTCACAACTATTCCTGATCCCTCATCCCCCAAACCTATCTTCACTCCCAAATTCCATATGGTCTCATCACACACATCCTCCAACAGTGGCCACACACGCTGTACCCTGACCCTTCCAGCTTTATCATTGCAGGCTCCCAGGAGCAAGATCCACCTCATCTCAAGTTCAAGATGAGCAACAGCCACCTCATCCCCCGGAGGACGAGGAGGAGGAGGAGTACGAGGAATGATGCACTGCGTCAATCGCTACCACTGCCGCAGGCACCAGCTCCGAGACCACGTGTAACATAGAGGCTAGGTTAGAAGAGGGATCCTCTATTTGGCACACACTGGGCACTAGTGGGCAGCAGCCATGCAGGGTGGAAGGGACACCACATGTGCCACCTTGCTGGGGGGCAAGGTCACACACGAGTTCAGCTGTAGAGGAGTCAGATGAGGACCTTGCAGGGCTAAGCTTCAGAAGAAGGCTGATGGGTGCGACGAATCAAATGCTTGGTTCAATGGACAGCCTGTCTGAAAGCTTACGGGTCATGGCTAAGGGGATGGAGGGGTCTGCCTCCAGCTTGGTCTGTGTCTTGACGCAGACCAGTGTGGAGAGGCTGGTCAATTCCAGCCAGCGACCCGTGGAGCCCGACCTCATGCAGCGTCTGATGACTGAGGTCGCAGCTTCCACTGCAGTTATTGCAACCTGCATGGAACGGCAAAGTCTAGCAATGGAAGCTCAGGCAGCTGCCATGGTGGCTCTGAGCTCCTCAGTTGAAAGGGGTTTGCATTGTGTCTCAGCTGTCCCGTGATCTGTCCTGCAGCAGATCACTGGGCAGGCTGAACAGACACCCCAGGGTAATGGCGTGCGAATCATGGAGCAGGAACCGACTGGCCTCTCTGCGGATGGCAGCATTCCTGCTCCCTCCCCCACCACGTTCCCATTGCCCTTGTAGTTGCCTGTCAGCCAGGCAGCCCAGACTGCAGAAGCCCACGCTGAGATGGTGCAGTCTGAGGTGGGGCCATCACGGCCCACAGCCTCTCAAGGGTGTTCCAGGTGGACATCTGAACTCCCCTCTTCAGATTCTCAGCAGCCATCCACCTCGCCTGCTGCTGCCACTCAGGCTGCACTTCAAAGAAACACCAGAGTAGGCAAGAGCACTGAGGGTAAGCACCAGGGTGAATAGTTTAATATTTGTAAGTGATGTTGGTTGTGTCATGTTTCCATGTTTGTTTTTGATGTATATAAACAGTGATTACAGTAATTGGGTAGTGGTGGAATCGGTGATCTTTTTTATTTTGATCTTCATAGGGAAGGGGTTGAAAGGATCGAGTGCACATGATGGACTGTCTGATGGATCCTAAGTCGTGGAAGGTCCATCATGTGGCAACAGTGCTCTGGAGTCTGATGGTGGAGCACGTCTCTCAAAAGCTCTCTTCAATTAGGTGGCGGTGGAGAGCGTCCCTCCCAGGTGTGGGCCATATACTATTCACCCTGGAAGCCTCTGGTGCTCCCCCCCACCACCCCCGCCACCCCCGCCAGTCCCTCTCCTCTTCTCTTCCTCCTCCTCCTCCTCCTCCTCCTCTTGTGGCTCCTGCGCTTGATCCTCTGGCACATTTACTGGTGGTAACAGCTGGTCTCTCATGATTGCCAGATTGTGGAGCATGCCACAAATCACCACGAAGCTGGAGACCTTCTTGGCCGAGTACTGCAGGGCACCTCCTGACTGGTCAAGGCATCTAAACCTCTGCTTCAGGACCCCAATGGCCTGCTCAATGATATTCCTGGTGGCTGAGTGGCTCTCATTGTATGAGTGCTCAGCTGGCATCTGGGGGTTTCTCAGGGGAGTCATGAGCCATGGCATCAGAGAGTATCCCTTGTCATTCAGTAGCCAGCCATGCACATTGCATTGGGGCTCAAAGGATGGATGACTGGGATGGATGACTGTCTTATTATAAACACATCGCAGCAGCTCCCTGGAACGCAGAGATGTCGTGCTGCCGGTGATCGCAGGCAAGCTGTACATTGAGGGTATGGAATCACTTCCTATTCCTGAATACTTCCAAGTTTAAATGAGGGGCTGGCATGGCCATGTATGTGCATTTAATGGCTCCCCGAACCATGGGGATTCCCGCAATCCTGTTCAATCCTAGAGCTCTCTGCCTCTGGTCTTCTCTGGCAATAGGGAATGATATGTAGTCATTCCTCAGAGTGTATAGAGCCGCAGAAACTTCCCTTATTCAGAAGTGCACAGAGGATTGTGATATGTGCTTTATACACCTGTGGCAGCCTGGAAGGTTCCAGTAGCATAAAAGTTAAGTGCTACTGAGACCTTGACTGCCACAGGCAATGCAGTCTAGGCTGTGCTGCGACGTCTGAGTCTTTGTTTCACAAGGCCACAGATCTCTGTGACGACCTCCTTGGTAAAGTGCAGCCGCCTCATGCACTGGTCTCGGGTCATGTGAATGTAGGAGTAGTGCTCTCTGAAGAACCTGGGTGGATAGGGCCTCTGCTGAGAGCCCACCTCACCCTCCTGTCCCTCTCTCCTGCAGCAGCTGGTGCTGCTCTTCCTGGCCTCATCTCCTCCTCCCATTCCTCCTGCAGACCAAGGGGGACCCCTAGCAAGATCCCCATGACCGAGCACTCCCTTTCTCCTGGTGACTCCTTTAAGGTGCCTAATAATGTAGAGTAGCCCAGCACTCACTCTCTTTAGGTGAAGTCCTCAGAGAATTTCTGGAATAAATGTTGCCAGAGTGTTGGTGAAGTCTTGACAAAGTGTCCCAGAAAGTCTCCCGAAGTGTCTCGAAAGTCCTCTTCAAACCCACAGCAGCAAGTGAACAGTAAAATGTGATATACCTTTAAGTAGCGCTCAAAATCCTCAGCAATGACTTGTTTACTCCTTTTCAGCTGGTCGCTGTTAGGAGAGGGCGTTAGATCAAGAGTTATCCACCAAAATGGCATGCAGCCTCTTTAATGAGTGTTAGCAGGCAATTTAATTGTTAATGAGCCCCTGAACGATCCCCTGGGTGACCGTTACTAGCGCGCGATTCAACTCCTTTCCCAAAATGGCATCTTGCGAGCTAAATTGGTGTTGCAGCTTATTTGGCCACCTCGGAGGCTCTTTAGCATCTAAAGTATCCAGCCAGTATCGCCCACTGTGATTCTATGAGGTAAACACGGAACCTGGAATCATGTATAGCAAGATGTCAACGCCTTCAGAGAGCAGGGACGGGGAGCAAATTGTCAAGAAACAAACTCAGAAAATCTTGGAAATACAGAGCAGATTCATCATCACCAACAGAGAGAAAAGGGAGGTGGACATTTTGGAAGGAACCCTTTAATAGAATTGAGGGTCTGAGAAATTATGGTTTGCTATTTTGCGGTGGGGTAATAATCAAGAGGAAATAGAGATAGATTATATCAAAATTGGAACTGAAGAATGGAGAACTGGGAGGTCAGAGGGAGAGAGAATAGAGAATTAAAAGGGAATGGGCAGAATCAGGTAGGTGTTCTGAAGAAAAGATTGAATGAAGCCAAGAGGCTAAAGAGAATTGGGAAGGTGTTGGAGTCATGAGAATGAAGTTCTGGGACAAAGGAGGAACAGAGATGAGGGCCGCGATTTTGCCGGCACTCAGAGGGCGGGTTTGGAGGCAGGTCAGAGGTTAAATTCGTTTTGATTAATGGTGGATTCCGAACCCGCCTCCTCACAACTTTGCCAAGTGTCGGGTCTGGGAGTCCCGCTCAGACCCGCCACCAAGTGGCGGGAGAGGCACTTTAGGCAGTTAACCGCTTGTTAACTGCCTACATAATCCCATTTTACCAGGCTCTTCCCATTTCAGGACATTTTCAGCGTGTTCCACGTCTTTCACAAAACACGCCAGCTGATTGTGCCGGGTTCAGGAGCTACGCGAATTCTTGACAGCTGCACCTGCAGCTTAAAACGGTCCTGTAACATGGCTGAGTTTCAGATGACAGAACTTTGTTTTTTGAGGTGTTGGAACACTTTTTGCAGGTCTATTGAGCTTGTAAGTAGTTAAGCTGAGATCCATATGCAGTGTGACCTCCTTGGAAAACCCTCTCCCCACATTGCCTGAGCGCTTATAACATCTATTCCTCAACTGAGATATATACCAGCGGAATGGGAACTATTTATACCCTCTCATCCTGGTCCTCAGAATCGGAGGAAGAGCAGCCGCAGCAGCAGCAGGACCAGGCACAACAGCAGCAGCAACAACAGGAGCGCCAACCTCCTCCTCACCCGCCTGATGCTACACAGGACAGAGGCCGTCAGCGCAGGTCTGACCTCGCCGCAGGAGATACCCCCAACACAGGATTTACAAAAGTGAGAAGTCGCACAACACCAGGTTATAGTCCAACAGTTTTATTTGAAATCACAAGCTTTCGGAGCGCTGCTCCTTCGTCAGGTGAAGTAAAGGAATACGAATCGGCAAAGCATATATAGACAGAGAACAATGCCTGTGTAGCGTACAATGTCAGACGACTACATTTTATCTTTCTGTCCACCCCAGTCCAACACCGGCATCTCCGCATCACAGGGTTTACAGGCAGAGGGTCAGCTTCCTCAACATGACTGAGCAGCAGTGCCAAAGGAGGCTGAGACTTTCTCGAGAGGTAGTCGCTGACATCTGCACAATGCTGCACCAACACCTGGAGCCCAGAGGAGCAGGTGGACACCCCTTACC
Source organism: Squalus acanthias (assembly GCA_030390025.1). NCBI lineage: Eukaryota > Metazoa > Chordata > Chondrichthyes > Squaliformes > Squalidae > Squalus > Squalus acanthias. Next base: position 111,032,569 of record CM059432.1, read on the forward strand.
AGTGGCTGTCAAAGTCACCACCGCCCACAATTCTTTTGCTTCAGGGTCCTTCCAGGGATCATCAGCAGACATCAGCGGCATCTCCCAGTCGACCACACACACTTGCATCACGCAGGTTACTGATGCCCTCTTTGCAAAGGCGCACAATTACATCCACTTCTCCACGGATGAAGCAAGTGTAACCGCGCGTGTGGTTGGCTTTGCAAATATGGCAGGCTTGCCAAGCGTGCAGGGCATCGTAGACTGCACACATGTGGCCCTTAGCGCACTCCATCACAACCCAGCCATATTTGTCAACTGCACGGGCTTCCACTCCCTTAATGTCCAGCTGGTTTGTAACCACAGGAAAACCATTATGCATGTTTGCGCCAAGTTCCCTGGCAGTTGCCATGACTCATTCATCCTGCGGCAGCCTACTGTGCCTCAGCTCTTCAATCCGCCAACCCAACTTTCTGGATGGCTAATTGGAGACAAGAGCTATCCCCTGAAGACATGGCTAATGATGCTGTTGAGGAGGCCATCAAATGAAGCTGAGGAGCGCTACAATGCCAGCCACATTTCCACCAGAGCCATCATCGAGCAAACCATCAGCTTGCTCAAAATGCGATTCAGATGCTTCGACAGATCAGGTGGAGCCCTACATACTCACCAGCCAGGGTCTCCAGAATCATCGTGGTCTGCTGTGCACTGCACAACATCACACAGCAGCGTGGCTTACTGCTGCCTGAGTAACAAGTGGCTCAACGCACAGCCTCCTCCTCCTCAGAGGAGGAGGAGGAGGTAGACCTTGCGGAGGCAGATGTGCCAGTTCCACCAGCACGCAAGCACATTGCTGGCCGTGATGCAAGGGATGCACTAATCCATGCCAAATTTGCTTTAAGTTTACGATGCAAACACATGTGGCTGCCACCTTCTTAACACACCATACACAATCTGTACAATGAACTGTGGGTTCCTATCACTCTCACCACCATCATTACAGATGAAAGGCACCCTGACACCTCACTGTGACACTTCCATTTCTGGGCACACATAGGCCAACTCTTTGAATGTTTCCCATTGCATTTCTTTATTACAATTGAAATGCCGATCATAATCCTAAATATGTATTACATCAAAACACCCAAGAGACTACCCTTGTGACTATTTGTGTGTTAACTTTCTCTTACACGTGCTTCTACGTGGTGCTTCCCCTGTGGCTTCAGCAGATGTGGAGGCACCTTGCTCACTTTCATGCTGCTCCTGCTTCGACACCTTTGGCGGGCGTTCTCTGGGTTTGGGAGCCTGGGAGGGCTCGGCAACTGTCTGCTCCTCCTGTGGCTGTGCAGGGGCTGAGACGACCATCTCAGTTGGGTAAGGAATCTGGAGTTCTGACCGAGGGCTCCGCAGTGGCATGGGAGTGTGAGCGCTTGGAGAGGAGCCCACACTTCCTTGTTGTCGACCACCAACATCCCTCTCATGGGTCACCCGCACTTCAGTGCTAGCAAGTGGCTGGAGAGTGCCTTGCTGCACATCAGTGGGGCCATGAGGACCCGTCTCTGTACTGACAGTCCTCATAACGGGGACGTCCATGTACCTCTGGTGTCTCTCCTCAATAGATGCCCATCTATCCTCCATAGCAGACCATCTATTTAGAAGAGGCACCATGATCCGTTGAGTCCGGCGACTTTTGTCCTCCAAGGAGGTTGCCACCCTTTCCATGGTGGCACATTCATGTGCCATTGCCTCCACCATGGCATTGCTTCTGTTTAAGATGGACTCCTCCATTCTCTGCACACTCGCAGTTACCGTGGATGCAAAACCTGTCAGAGACTCCTGCACTTGTTGCTGAAGTTCCAGCACCGCTCTCTTTCTGGATGGCCCCAGAGGCACAGGGTCCACATGCAGCTGAGCAGAGCTAGGAGCACACTGCGGCCTCCGACGAGGACTCTCCACTGCTGTCCCTGTCTCCACCATCTGCTGATGCTCACTTGTGAGCTGTGATACACCAGGTGATAACACTACTCTATCTCGCGAATGACCCACCGAGGTGTGCGTCTCTGTGCTGGTGCTGGGTGCGCTCAATTCTACTGACACTGCGCCCTCAGAGGTTGCAGCTTCCTCTGAGGAGTCTCCCGGCTCTTCCTCCTGGACAGTGGGGAGGGGGGCTCTCGATGGTCCTGTGGGGGAGTAAAGGCATGAGTTAGACATGTGATATTAACGTAGCAGGCATATCGAATTGTGCAGATGATCAGAACTCAATCTGTATGAGCATCAGATGCCATATCAGTCACTCATGCAATGTAACTGAGAGGGCTGCAAATCTATTCTGTCACCAGCTTGCTCTGCTACGCCAATCTGACTGTCCCCCACTTCCAGATCCTCAGCACCTCCGACGATGTCGAGAGCAGCCTCCTCAGAGGTGGTAAGTGGGCAATCAAAGATGGCCCTCATCCTGTCATGCCTCTCTCCCTCTTGTTGTGGGCTCTCTTTTCCTGCAATGAGGGACACAAGTGGAGTTGGAGTGAGAATGTTGGAGTGAGTGTAGAGAATCCATAGCATAGATGCTTAGAGGGAGACAAAGATGGAGTAAGGTGCCAATACCAAGGGCCCTCCCTGTGTGTTGTTAGTTGTTGTCATTGCATAACAGTGATAGCGAGTGTGAGGGGTGCATAGTCGAATAGTGAAGTGATTCTGTAGATAGAGAGAGAGGGATGGTTAAGGGTACAAGGGATGTAAGGGTAAAGTGGGATGTGCAGGAGTAGGTTGACAATGCAGAGTGCTGGTGATGAGAGGAGATGGGGAGCAGATTTAAGGTAAGTGTGATGTTATACTCACTTTTGCTGTGTGTAGCGGGTCATTGAACCTTTTCCTGCACTGGACCCAGGAGCGAGCACACAAAGACCTGGTGCTCACCTCCTCAGCAATTTGCAGCCAGGTTGCTTTGGTTTGCTGAGGAGGCTTCCTCCGTCCGTTTGAGGGGAACAGTACCTCCTGGCGCCCTCTCACTCCCTCCACAAGAGCATGGAGGGAGTCATCATCAAATCTGGGAGATGCCTTGGGTCTTGCAGCAGTCATTTTCAGAAGTACCACACCGAGAAGCAGCAGGAAAGGATGGATCAAAAACAAGGCTGCATGGGCCCTTTAAATGCAGCTGGCTGAGAGACGTCAGCAGAGGCGAGCAGCAGACCCGAGCCCACTGATTGGGCCGGGTAGCACGCATAAATCTTAATTCCAGGGTGGCTGAAACCGGCAGCGGGACCGGAACCCGCTGAACATCAAAGCCGCCTCCAACCCGCCTCCACTCGGAAAATCGTGGCCAAAAGGAGAAAAGCTTCGGAGCGCGTTAAACTCGACATCCTTTGTGGTGAGACGGAAGGTAGCAAACAGAGGACAGATCACTTGGAGTCAGGTGGAGAAAGATCAGAGGGTGCGGAAACTTGACAAACAGGCACCTGAGACAGACTGAGGCTGAACTGCAATTGGAGTCGGGCCATTTGTGTGATGATGGTTGTTTGCCCAGTGTGTGTGAAACTACCTTTTGAAAGCCATATGAAAAGTACAAGAAATACATTTTGTAGCCTGATACTTCCCCAGTAACACAGCAGAGTTCAGGAGCATAGTGGAGTGGAGGAATTAAGACCGTGCCCCACCCCTCCATGTTTTATTTGGTCAAACTGGTTTCAACAAAATTGCTTATTATGTACAGTAGCTGAAGTTTTTATTAAAGAGTTAAAATACTAAATGTTTATTGTTTTCATTGAATTATTTACTGTTAGCTGGAAGAGGCAACACGGATATCTTCCTCAGGGTTTTTTTAAAACTATAATTGTGTATGGTTTACACAGGCCTCCTGCTAATTCCCTTGCAATATTTTTGATGATATTTCAAGCAGCCTAATTCAGAAGTTTTTAAAACAATTACTAGCAAACACCACAAAGAAATAACCACACTCAAAATTTGCTGGATTTAGTGTAATTTCTGATCTATTTGGAATAATTCCTAAATTAACAGTTTGATGTTGCTATACTCAGCGAGCAGATATATTCTTGCCTGAAAGTCCAAGTTATGAAGAGAATTGCAGAACTGAACCTGATTTCAGCAAATAAGATTGAGAGGAGATGAGACGTGCTGAGAGGAATGAATAATGTAAATTTAAGCAGGTCATTTTACTTAAACAGTGATTGCAGGACTGGAGGGCATGAGCATAAAATGAACAAGCCTGAAGTGCGACTAGAAATTCAAATGAATTCTTCCTCATATAGTACAGTGGATATATACTCTGATCAAAGGCTGTTCATGTTATGTTGAATTAACTTCTTGAAAGAAAACTGAGTGAATATTTGGTTAAGAACAGGACTTCTCTGCTGCCCATTTGCCACCCGGTCCCCTTGCTCTGCTGCTCCTCTTCCTCTTCCTTTTCTCCACTCCAATAAAGTGCAGCTAGAGCAGCACCCAGAATCAACTTCTCCTTTTCCAAGTCGAGGGTATCAAAGTCACAGTCCCAATAAATCCATTCTCACAAAACCGTAGCCCACAATGAACTGGGGAAGCTCCTGTGAGTATAGAAGCTGAATTTAAATCGGGCCTGCTTAACTTTAACTACATTAATAAAGCTGCGACCAATCCCGCCACCCTTCCCCTGGTGAACTTGCCGACCCGTAGGAACCCCGTGCTGCAGCAGTTAAAGTCATATTGGGATCCGATTTAAAGATGTTGATGAGCCTCCTGCCTCTCCATGGCGGGGCATTTGTCGGCCCTGATAATTGCCACCGTTAACATCGTGGAGGTCGGGAACGCCACTTCGCCCCGAAGTGTCCTTGAACGCTCAGGATTTCTCAATTCAAAGTCAATTAGGGTTACATACAAACATACGAAAAATTATATTTTTGGACCTAATCCAATTTCACCCCCAAGGAGTGTTATGAGTTAAAATGTGTGATAAAAATAACATCAGGGCATAAAGGCAGGACAGACCTAGTGGGCTGGATTTTCAATGACCTGTGGAGTCGGGTTTGGAGGCGTGTGAGGGGTTAAAGTTGCAGGGTCGGGGGGTCCCGACCCCATCCCGCCTCCACACAATTTTGACAAAATCAGTCGCGGGGTTCCCGACTCCGTCCCGCCTCCAAGAGGCGGGAGAGGCCATTAAAGCCCTTAACAAGCCCTAAATTGGCTCTGTAATGCCATTTTGAAACATTTTAGCTAGTTTAACCCTTTTCTGACGTGAAACACGCCTGATGTGAAACACGCCAGTTAAACCTGGTGGGAGCACAAGTGGATAGCTGACTATCAGCTGCAGGTCCACTATTACAACGGAGATGTGATGAAGGTAGTCGTTGTATTAGGTCTGAAAGTCGCCTCTGATGCTGCAGCATTGTCTTCAGAGACTGCCTGGCCTTGCTGTGAGAGGCCATAGATGGAAAAATGCTCTCTCTCTCTCTCTCTCTCTCTCTCCACCTGCTGCTCATCCAGGTCCTCTCACAGCAAAGGCCAGGCAATCTCTGAGACCAGGCAGGCAGTCTCTGACCTGCAATGATGACATCATCAGAGGCGACTTTCAGACTGAAACCACTAATTGGTTCATGGGTTCCCACATGCTAGAACTCAATTACCCAATTAAGTTAAAATTGCATCATTCATCCACATTAATCTGGAGTCGGGGGGGCAACACGAAATGTGGCTAACACGACCCCAACCCGACCCCAAGACAAAATTCAGCCCATAGAGTGCTATACACACATGCATGCAGCATAAGAAATAAAACAAGTGAATTAGAAGCACAAATTCAGCTTAAAGGGTATGACATAGTGGCCATCACTGAAACCGGGTTACAAACTGGGCATGACTGGGAGATTAATATTCCAGGTTATAAGGTCTTTAGAAAGGAAATTGGAAAAGGAGGAGCAGCAATACTGATAAAGGACACCAGTACAGCATTAGAAAGAGGGGATCTCAATAACGTTGAGAAGGGAGTAGAAACTCTCTGGGTAGAATTGAGGAATAGAAATGGATTTGATAGAGGTGTTCAAAATCATGAAGATTTTGATAGAATAAATAAGGAGAAACTGTTTCCAGTGGCAGAAGGGTCGATAACCAGAGGACACAGATGGTTGGCAAAAGAACCAGAGGCAACATGAGGAAACATCTTTTTACACAGCGAGTTGTTGTGATCTGGAATGCGCTGCCTGACAGGGTAGTGGAAGCAGATTCAATAGTAACATTCAAAAGGGAATTGGATAAACACTTGAAAAAATTTATAGGGCTATGGGGAAAGAGCGGGGAAATGGGAGTAATTGGATAGGCACAGGCACGATAGGCCGAATGGCCTCCTTCTGTGCTGCATCATTCTATGATTCTATAATGCAAGACTTTGATGGAAGTTGTTTACAGACCTCCAGATAGCAGTGATGAAGTAGCAGGATACATAAACGTGGAGATCAGAGAATCTTGTTGCAAAAACAGAGTGGTTATAATGGAAGACTTCAATTTTCACACAGACTGGGGGAAGCAGAACAACTCGTCTCCCAAAGGCAGTAAGTTTCTTGAGCGTATTCGGGACAATTTTCTGGAAAAATATGTCCTTGAACCAACAAGAGAACAGGCCGTCTTAGATTCAGTAATGAGTAATGAGCCTGAATTAGTCAATAATCTAACGGTAAGGGAACACTGAGCTAACAGTGACCATAATGTAATAGAATTCAATATTAGGTTTGAGAGGGCGAGGGGCGAGTCAGATTCTAAGGTTTTAAACTGGGGGCAAGGTGGACTTTGGTGGGATGAGGCAGAAATTAACCACAGTAGACTAGGCAGAACTATTAATGGATAAAACTACAGATCAACAGTGGGAGGTGTTCAAAGAAGTATTTGGTGGAATACAAGACCTGTACATACCCCTAATGAGCTCTACTTGTGTAATTAAACAACCTTGGTCAATCTTGAGGAATAGTATAAAGCTATAAGAAAGGGCATATACAAAGGCAAAGAACAGTAGAGATCCTGAAGACTGGGAGAGATATAAAGAACAGCAAAGGGATACTAAGAAAGTGGTAAGAGCTGCAAAACGGGAATACTGAAAAGCTTGTGTGGGTTATCAAGGACAACACTAAAGGTTTTTACAAATATATTAAGAGAAAGAGGCTGGCTAAGAGTAATGTGGGCCTCTTAATGACAGACGCAGCTGATATTGTAATTGGAAATCACAATAACTACTTTGTATCGGTCTTCACAGTGGAGGATGAGGATAAAGTACCAGAGATACAAGGAAAACTAAAAATAAATTGTGGGGAGAAATTAACTAGATTCAATATAAGTTAAAAAGTGGTGATGGAGAAACTAATGAGATGAAAGATCGACAAATCTGTTCCTATATTCCTAAAACCCCTCATAATTTGAGTATCTCTATCAAATCTCCTCTTAACTCTGCTCTAAGGAGAACACTCTCAGGTTCTCCAGTCTCTCCGTATAACTGAAGTCCCTCATCCCTGGTACCATTCTAGTAAATCTCCTCTGCACCCTCTCCAAGGCCTTGACATCCTTCCTAAAGTGTGATGCCCAGAATTGGACACAATACTCCAGCTGAGGCCTAACCAGTGTTTTATAAAGGTTTAACAAAACTTCCTTACTTTTGTACTCTATGGGCTGGATTTTCAATGACCCGTGGAGTCGGGTTTGGAGGCGTGTGGGGGGTTAAAGTTGCAGATTCGGGGGTCCCGACCCCATCCCACCTCCAACCCGCCTCCATGCCAGTTTCGCTGGCGGCGGGTACCCGACCTGTGCTGAGACCCGACTCCCCGAGGCGGGAAGGGATTAGTGACAATTAACTGCCTGTTAACAGGTAGTTAACAGGCAGTTTTTTGGATAATCCCTATTTTCAAAGGTGAAATGTGGGCTTCCCGACAGGTGGCAACCACGCCAAGTTATCGGGGCGCACCGTGGGTCTGCAGGGGTTGGAGGGGTCGATATGTCCGGTGGGCAGGTGAGTGATGGGTGCATGTGTGCAGAGGTAAGTGTGTAAGGTAAATGCTAAGTGTGGGAAAAAGTTTTACTTACCTTAACTTCCTCCTGCAGGTGTCAGCCCTTCAATTCTCGGGAGTCAGAAATCTCACCGGCACAGAAAGCAGAAAAGCCGTGGTCCTGTCAAAAACTGCAGCCTTCTGTTTTCTGTGCTGGAATGATTTCTAACTCAGCCTGAGAGGAAGGACTGAAGTCAGAAATCATATTGTGAGTGTTTGACAGCTTCACAGAGCTGTCAAACGCTGATATTTCATCTGTCAAAAGCTCTTGACAGATGAAATGTCAATCTGTGACATCACCTGTTGCCGGGTGGCCCTTAATTGGCCTGCTGAGCCCACTGGGCGGGCTCAACAAGGTCAATACAAGGGAAAATACAGTGGGTTGGCCACATCTCGATGGAGGCGGGTTTACAAGCCAGAATGTGGGATTCACGACACCAACCCGACCTGAGTATCAAAATCCAGCCCATGTCTCTATTTATAAAGCCAAGGATCCCGTATGCTTTTTTAACAACCTTCTCAACTTGTCCTGCCACCTTCAAACAATTGTGTACATACACCCCCAGGTCTCTCTGTTCCTGCACCCCCTTTAAGATGGCACTATTTTGTTTATATTACCTCTCCACATTCTTCCTTCCAAAATGCATCTCTTCTCACATTTCTCTGCATTAACTATCATCTGCCATGTGTCTGCCCATTTCACCAGTCTGTTTACTACATTTCCGAGTTTTGTGTCATCTGCAAACTTTGAAATTATACCCTGTGTAACTCAGTCCAGGTCATTAATGTATATCAAAAAGAGCAGTGGTCCTAATACCGACCCCTGTGGGACACCACTGTGTACTTCCATCCAGTCTGAAAACAACTGTTCACCATTACTCTCTGCTTTCTGTCTCTTAGCCAATTTCATAACCACGCTGCCACTGCCCCTTTAATCTCATGGGCTCCAATTCTGCTAACAGGTCTATTATGTAGTATTTTATCAAACGCCTTTTGGAAGTTCATATACACAACATCTACTGCACTGCCTTCATCAACCCTTTCCGTTACTACATCAAAGAACTCAATCAAGTTTGTCAGACACCATTTGCCTTTAACAAATCCGTGCTCACTGTCATTTATGTGTACAAAAATAACAATTAATTTTGTTCAGGATTATTGTCTCTAAATGTTTCCCCACCACCAACGTTAGGTTGACTGGCCTGTAGTTGCCAGGTTTATCCCTCTCCCCATTTTTTAAACAGGGGTGTAACATTGTCAACCCTCCAGTCCTCTGGCCCCACTCCCATATCCAAGGAGGATTGGAAGATTGTGGCCAGAGCCTCCACTTTTTTTACCCTTCCATCAGCAACCTAGGATGCATCCTGGGTGACTTTTCTACTTTGAGTGCTGTCAGTCGTTTAAGTACCTCCTCTTTATTTTTACCCTATCTAATTTCTCTACTACCTCCTCCTTTTCTGTGACATTGACAGCATAGAATCATAGAAACTTACAGCACAGAAGGAGGCCATTCAGCCCATCTTGCCTGTGCTGGCTCTTTGAAAGAGCAGTCGTGCTTAGTCCCACATCCCCCGCTTTTTGTCCATAACCCTGTAAGTTCCTCATCCTCAAGAACCTGCCCAACTCCCTTTAAAATTATTTATGGAATCAGCTTCCACCATCTTTTCAGGTAGAGTGTTCCAGATCCCGACAACTCTCTGAGTGAAAACATTTCTCCTCATCTACTCTCTCGATCTTTTTCCAATGATTTTAAATCTATGACCTCTGGTTATTGACCCACTCGCCAGAGGGAATAGGTTTTCTCTATCTGCTCTGTCAAAACCTCTCATCATCTTGAAAACCTCTATTAGGTCACCTCTTAACCTTCCCTGTTCCAAGGAGAACATTCCGAACTTTTCCAACCTCTCCTCATAACTGAAGTCCCTCATCCCTGGTAACATCCTGGTAAACCTCCTCTGTACCCTTTCTAAGGTCTTTACATCTTTCCTGAAGTGTGGTGCCCAGAATTGTCCACAATACTCCAGCTGAGGCCGAACCAGTAATTTATAAAGTTCGAGCATGATCTCCTGGCTTTTATATTCTATGCCTCTGTTTATAAACCCAAGTAACCCATATGCTTTTTTAACCTTTTCTTTAGTGAAGACAGATGCAAAGTATTCACTTAGTACCTCAGCCATGCCCTCTGCCTCCACAAGAAGATCTCCTTTTTGGTCCCTAATTGGCCCCAGCCTTCCTTTGACTACCTTTTACTATTTACATGTATATAAAAAGACTTTAGTGTGCCCTTTTATGTTAGCTGCTAATCTTCTTTCATTCATTCTCTTTGCCCCTCTTATTTTATTTTTCAGTTCTTCGCTGCACGTTCTGTATTCTGTTTGATTCTCTACTATATTATGAATCGGTCATTTATCATAAGCCTCCTTTTTCTGTTTCATTTCATTTCGATATCTTTAGTCATCCAGGGAGCTCTAGCTTTGGATGCCCTTCCTTTGCCCCTCATAGGAATGTGTCTACTCTGTACCCGAACCATCTCCTCCTTAAGGCCTCCCATTGCTCATATAGGGGGAGAAATTCAGTATCGCCCCATTTGGGGTGCAATTATCGGCCGGGCGCAAAGATTAGCGCCTGGCGCTAATTTTCGCCACCGACTGCAAACTTGACTTTTATCGCCCCTGGAGGTGATTGCAGCGCTAAATCAGGCGCTTCACACCTGTCTTAAGGCGCAAAGGCCGAGGAGCGAGGCGCTACCTCAGAGCGCTGGCGAAGCTCATGTGATGTCAGTCAGCAATGGAACACACACACAATGGCACGGGCCAGTTCTTAAAGGGGATGGTTAATCTTGCTTTCCATCCACATCCTGCTCATTGCAGCCTTGAATCTCGGCCTGGAGAGACCTGCACATCAAATCTGCTGGAAAGAACAATGGAGAGTACCAGGCAAAGAGCTCAGAGTGCAGCCCCCACAGTCTCTTCTAAATCGATACAAGGAATGGCAAATCAAAATGAACCTGCAAAGTGCTGCTCAGTACCCAAAACTCCTTCACACAACGTTGAATCTCTCCAGAAGTCTCTCCCTCTCTCTCTCAGAATGTGTAGTTCAAAAATGGCACCAACAATAAAAGGCAGGAAGCGGTCACCTTTAAATAGCGCTCCCCCTTTCCCTTCATGACTGCAGAACGCTCCCCTCAACCTGTCGTTGCTAGCGTCAGGCGGTAAGGCAGGGGGCGCCACTCAATGGTCCAAAAATTCGTGAGGAAGCCTTCGTGCGAGGGTAAGGCCTTCCCGCGATCTCTCACTCCGCGTTTGCTTTTTCAGTTCCAGCTCACACGAACTTGATGTTCTGGACAGCTGCTGTGCTGGGCTTGCGTATCCCACCGGCGCAGTTAATTCGTGCGAGCTGTGGGATCACGTGACTCAGTTAGAGCCAATGGCAGCACACCATCTTCCATTCATAACTTTCACATAAGTGCTGTGAAAGTTATGAATACTATAGCCCCCCAAAAGAACCGCTAAACCTCAATTAAATTTAAAAAAAAACCATCACATTAATAAAATAAGTATAGTTAAATAAATTAACCATTTTAAATAAAAAATTAAATTTTTGAAAAAATTTAAAATCTTTTAAAAAGTTATAAAAATAAACTTACCTGTCTTTAAAGTCTCTAAAAAAGATATACCTGTTAAAAAAAATTCAAAATAATACTTAATTCACTACTTACCTTGTTAAAAGTGGGTCTTACTCCTCCTTTTTTTATGTCTAGAATCTTCCGTACTTACCTGCGCGTTGAAACCACTAAGTGCACTGCATGCGCGCAGCCTGTAGCGCGCACGCGGTTCACCTAGGACCCGCCCCCTTTTCCATTCACCAAGTGCCGGTTTTCAGCGCATGCACAGTGCATGCAGAAAACCGGCAATTGGAGACAGAATACGCGAGAGTACACAGTGCGTACTCTCGCGTAGCGGGACTAATTTTTGGGCCAATATCCGCTCTGGGGCGATACCGGGGCGTTGCGCACTCGACTGACGTCATGATCTGCCGGTGCAGGAGATCGTGGCGGTAGTGTTTAGCGCCGCCGCAAAATGTCTAGTTAATTTCACGAGCGGCGCAAACTTCGCCGCGCCTGGGCGCCAGATGCTTTGCGCCCCATTAGCGCCCTCTTAAGGCGCTAACAGGAGGCGCAACCAACTGAATTTTTCCCCCATACTGTTTTACCTGCCAATCGTTGTTTCCAATCCACCTGGGACAGATCCTTTTCAACTCCCTGAAATTAGCCCTCTTCTGGATGAATATCTTCACTTTTGAATGTTCTTTGACCCTTTCCATAACTACTCTGAACCTAATAATATTGCGATCACTGTTTCCCAAATGCTCCCCCACTGAAACATGCTCCACTTGCGCAACTTAATTCCCCAGAACTAGATCCAGCACTACTTCCTTCCTTATTGGGCTGGAAACACACTGATCAAGAAAGTTGTCCTGTACATATTTCAGGAATTCTCAGCGAAATAGATTCTATCTTTGAATCCTCAAGCCCATATTCCCTTTCCATGTATCTTTGGTCAATACTGCCTCCACCACCCCCCCATTCCTTTCTTTCCTTCCCTATTCCTCCGGAATACATTGTAGCCAGGAAAGTTAAGTTCCCATTCCTGTCCCTGTTTAAGCCGGATCTCTGTTATTGCCCTTATATCATATCCCCATGTGGCAACTTGTGCCTGCAGCTCACCAACATTCTTTAGCACATTCACTCCAACCCCACCTTATTCTGCTTTGCATTTCTCTCCTGTCTGATCCCTTCTCTTTCTGGACTACCCTAGTGCAGTTTGTCTCTCTCAATCCTCTACGCACCTTGTTTCTTCTCTATGATGCATCTTGCTGGTTCCCCTCAACCTGCCAAATTAGTTTAAACCTTCCCCTACAGCATTAGTTAACCTGCCTGTGAGGACATTGGTCCCAGCCCTGTTCAGGTGCAACCCGTCCATCTTGAACAGGTCTCTCCTGCCCCAGAACTGGTCCCAATGCCCCAGGAATCTGAAGCCCTCCCTCTTGTATTATTGCTCCAGCCACGCATTAACCTGCTTTATCTTGCTATTCCTATAATCACTAGCATGTGGCACTGGGAGTAAGCCATTCACAAGGCTGATACCTGGGATGGCAGGAATGACATATGAGGAGAGATTGGGTCGATTGGGCTTATACTCGCTGGAGTATAGAAGAATGAGAGGGGATCTCATCGAAACATATAAAATTCTGACAGGTCTGGACAAACTAGATGCAGGAAGAATGTTCCCGATGGTCGGAGAGTCCAGAACCAGGGGTCATAATCTAAGGATAACGGGTAAGTCATTTAGGACAGAAATGAGGAAGAATTTCTACACCCAGAGAGTGGTGAACCTGTGGAATTCTCTACCACAGAAGGTAGTTGAGGCCAAGTCATTAGATATATTCAAGAATGAGTTAGATACATTTCTTAAAGCTAAAGGTATCAAGGGATATGGGGAGAAGGCAGGTTCAGGGTACTGAGTTTGGATGATCAGCCATGATCTCATTGAATGGCGGAGCAGGCTCGAGGGGCCGAATGGCCTACTCCTGCTCCTATCTTCTATGTTTCTATGTTTCTAAATAGGAGGGGGCCGAGGATAGATCCTTGGGGAACTCCAGAGGTAACGATGCGGGAGTGGGAAGAGAAGCCGTTGCAGGTGATTCTTTGACTACAACTTGATAGATAGAAATGGAACCAGGCGAGGGCAGTTCCACCCAGCTGGACAATGGAGGAGAGGTGTTGAAGGAAGGTGGTGTCGCTCCAGTATGACGTAGACTTACAGTCATGAATTACATTAAATATTTGTTATGTTACATATTACTCATGTAATTAATGATTGTAGTTTCAAAATATCTACATCCTGGAGCAAACAACACATTTTAGTTCATCAACTGCCTCGGTTTCAAAAATTATGATCATCAATAAAAATAAATATAAGACTTACATTTATATTGCACCTTTCGCAGCCTCAAGCCATCCCAAAGCACTTTACAACCACTGAAGTTCTTCTGAAGTTTAGACACTGTCATAATGTAGGATTACAGATGAATGGAACAAAGTTAAAAAGCAAAATGGAACAAAGTTTATGCAAAATGATGCAGAAGCTACAAAATAGATCTTGAAAGTAGTTAGTTAAGAAGAGAGATGCAGTATGTGTGAGGACATGGAGAATCTCCTAACCTTTGGGATCTAAAGATTCTGCTGAAGATGTTTCTTTGCTGGGTAACCTTTCCATAAAACATTGACCCAATTCTTTTTTTCATAGCCAGCATTATTAACAATTTCACTGGGCTGCTTGTACTCAGCATGATTCATACTACCCAAGGGAATTGAGTTACAAGCTTGAAAATTCAATTGAAGATCAAATCAAAGAAACTTAGCAGTGGGAGTAAATATATATAAAACAAGGAATCAAATGGAGATTTACTTGTATTAATATCAATTTCTCAAGTGCAGTGCCATGTATCTGTCTACAACCAAACCATAGCAATTCTATTTATAGCAATTTTCTTGTATAATTTTTCTCTTTGCAATCGTCATAATCATAAATTAGTTTTATCTGAAAAAGAAAGATTTACCTCCTATAATTAGGCAAATAAATATATATGCAAACAGGAATGAGCATTCCTCCCTTAACAAACTATCTGTTACAAATTTGTTTAAAGTTGTTTAAAATGGCATTGTTAGTAAACATCTACATTATGGGAACAGGAGCACAGTGGTTATGTTATTGGACTAGTGATCCAGAGGCCTGGACTAATGATCCAGAAACAAGAGTTCAAATCCCACCACGGCAGCTGGGGAATTTAAATTCAGTTAATTAAATAAATCTGGAATTAAAAGCTAGTATCTGTAATGGTAACCAAGAAACTAATGGATTGTCGTAAAAACCCATCTGGTTCACTAATGTCCTTTCGGAAAGGAAATCTGCCGTCCTTACCCGGTCTGGCCTATATGTGACTCCAGACCCACAGCAATGTGGTTGACTCTTAACCGTCCTTTGAAATGGCCTAGCAAGTCACTCAGTTGTACCAAACCGCTATAAAGAATAAAATTGGACGGACGACCTAGGCACTGGACACCTAGCCCAGTCAGCTAATATCTGGGGACTTGTGCCAAAATTCAGAGAGCAGTCCCACAGACTAGTTAAGCAACACAGCCTGACATAGTCATACTCACAGAATCATACCTTTCAGCCAATGTCCCAAATGCCTCCATCACCATCCCTGGGTATATCCTGTCCCACCCCACCAAAGATGGCGGCACAGTGCTATACAGTCAGAAGGGAGTGGCCCTGGGAGTCCTCAACATTGACTCCTGACCCCATGAAGTCTCATGGCTTCAAGTCAAACATGTGCAAGAAAACCTCCTGCTGATTACCACCTACCGCCTTCCCTCAGCTGATGAATCAGTACTCCTCCATGTTGAACACCACTTGGAAGAAGCACTGAGAGTAGCAAGGGTACAGAATATACTGTGGGTGGGGGACTTCAATGCCCATCACCAAGAGTGGCTCGGTAGCACCAATACTGGCCGAGTCCTGAAGGACATAGTTGCCAGACTGGGCCTGCGGCAGGTGGTGAGAGAACCAACATGAGGGAAAAACCTACTTGACCTCGTTGTCACCAATCTACCTGTCACAGATGCATCTGTCCATGACAGTATTGGTAGCAGTGACCACTGCACAGTCATTGTGGGGACGAAGTCCCGTCTTCACATTGAGGACACCCTCCATCATGTTGTGTGGCACTACCACCGTGCTAAATGGGATTGATTCAGAACAGATCTAGCAGCTCAAAACTGGGCACCCATGAGGCACTGTAGGCAATCAGCAGCAGCAGAATTGTATTTCACCACAATCTGTAACCTTATGGCCCAGCATATCCCTCACTCTACCATTACCATCAAGCCAGGGGACCAACCCTGATTCAATGAGGAGTGTAGAGGTGCATGCCAGGAGCAGCACCAATAAAATGAAGTGCCAACCTGGTGAAGCTACAACACAGGACTACATACATGCTAAAAAGCGGAAGCAGCATGCTATTGACAGAGCTAAGCGATCCCACAATCAACGGATCAGATCGAAGCTCTGCAGTCCTGTCACAATTAAGCAACTAACGGGAGGCTCCATGAATATCCCCATCCTCAATGATGGTGGAGCCCAGCACATGACTGCAAAAGCCAAGGCTGAAGTGTTTGCAACCATCTTCAGCCAGCAGTGCCGAGTGGATGATCCATCTCGGCCTCCTCCTGAGATCCTCACCATCACAGAAGCCAGTCTTCAGCCAATTCAATTCACTCCACGTGATATCAAGAAACGGCTGAGTGCACTGGATACAGCAAAGGCTATGGGCCCCAATAACATCCCGGCTATCGTGCTGAAGACTTGTGCTCCAGAACTAGCTGTGCCTCTAGTCAAGCTGTTCCAATACAGCTACAACACTGGCATCTACCCAACAATGTGGAAAACTGCCCAGGTATGTCCTGTCCACAAAAAGCAGAACAAATCCTATCCGGCCAATTACCGCCCCAATAGTCTACTCTCAATCATCAGCAAAGTGATGGAAGGTGCTGTCTACAGTGCTAACAAGCGGCACTTACTCACGAATAACCTGCTCACTGATGCTCAGTTTGGATTCCACCAGGACCACTCGGCTCCAGACTTTATTACAGCCTTTGTCAAAATGTGGACAAAGGAGCTGAATTCCAGAGGTGAGGTGAGAGTGACTGCCCTTGACACCAAGGCA
The DNA here is from genome assembly GCA_030390025.1 of Squalus acanthias. Taxonomy (NCBI): domain Eukaryota; kingdom Metazoa; phylum Chordata; class Chondrichthyes; order Squaliformes; family Squalidae; genus Squalus; species Squalus acanthias. The sequence goes on from CM059432.1 coordinate 111,049,350, forward strand.
GCATTTGACTGAGTGTGGCATCAAGGAACCCTCTTAAAATTGAAGTCAATGGGAATCAGGGGGAAAACACTCCACTGGCTTGAGTCATACCTAGCACAAAGGAAGATGCTTGTGGTTGTTGGAGGCCAATCATCGCAGCCCCAGGGCATCACTGCAGGAGTTCCTTAGGGCAGTGTCCTAGGCCCAACCATCTTCGGCTGCTTCATCAGTGACCTTCCATCCATCATAAGGTCAGAAGTGGAGATGTTTGCTGATGACTGCACAGTGTTCAGTGCCATTCGTAACTCCTCAGATAAAGAAGCAGTCCATGCCCGCATGCAACAAGACCTGGACAACATTCAGGCTTGGGCTGATAAGTGGCAAGTAACATTCATGCCACACAAGTGCCAAGCCATGACTATCTCCAACAAGAGAGATTCTAACCACCACCCCTTGACATTCAACGGCATTACCATCATCGAATTCCCCACCATCAACATCCTGGGGGTCACCATTGACCAGAAACTTAATTGGACCAGCCACATAAATACTGTGGCTACAAGAGCAGGTCAGAGGCTAGGGTATTCTGCAGCGAGTGACTCACCTCCTGACTCCCCAAAGCCTTTCCACCCTCTACAAGGCACAAGTCAGAATGTGATGGTATACTCTCCACTTACCTGCATGAGTGCAGCTCCAACAACACTCAAGAAGCTCGACACCATCCAGGACAAAGCAGTCCGCTAGATTGGCACCCCATCCACTACCTTAAACATTCACTCCCTCCACCACCGGCGCACCGTGGCTGCAGTGTGTACCATCTACAAGATGCACTGCAGCAACTCGCCAAGGCTCTTTCGACAGCACCTCCCAAACCCACGACCTCTACCACCTAGAAGGACAAGGGCAGCAGGCGCATGGGAACACCACCACCTCCAAGTTCCCCTCCAAGTCACACACCATCCTGACTTGGAAATATATCTCCGTTCCTTGATTGTCGCTGGGTCAAAATCCTGGAACTCCCTCCCGAACAGCACTGTGGGAGCACCTTGACCACATGGACTGCAGTGGTTCAAGAAGGTGGCTCACCACCACCTTCTCAAGGGCAATTACGGATGGGCAATAAATGCTGGCCTTGCCAGTGGCCCACATCCCATGAACGAATAAAAAAAATTGAACATGTGATGTGCTCAAAATTAAAAACTGAATATATTTCATGCTTTGATCATCAATGTGCAAACTCTTCATGCATCATTCTCCCCGCACACACCTCAAGCCTGTGTCATCACTCCTTCTCCCTAAAGAGCTCACCCTCAACCTTTCTACTTTCATTGACTCGTGCCTGACCTCCATCCTCCAAGGTCCTCAAATATGCCATCACCACCAAATTTTATAGCCACCTCTCCTACCACACGATTCAAATCCCTTCTGTCTGGCTCCTGCCTACACCAGTCTATCCTGGTAAAATTCACCTACTGTATCCTGCGTGATTGCAGTCGGAGCACATTTCCCCTCCTTGCCCTCTCTTCAGCTTCAATATGACTTTCTTCCAAACCCCTCCATTTGGGCATGTCAGATTTAATGCATCTGAAGGGAGTCCTGGGAGTGCTCCATCTGACCTGACCTGAGCCCACCCTTATTGGCAGGTTCAGGTCATTTAAATCAAGCTGATGTTCCCCAGGAGCAAGCCCACTTCCTTGGCAGGGCCATGTGCCTGGAAACAGGGGCAGAAATCACCCCACTGCTGCAGACCGCTAAGGCCTGCAGTATTAGTAATGGCTGTCAGCCTCAGGGACTACTGGTGCTGTCCAAAAACAGCAGCCAGAAGGCCTCCCTTTAACTCCAGTCCTCGTCCTGTTGGACTCCATAGATGGCAAACACTTTAAAAGCCCCGATTTTAACTTGGGTGGGAGTTGGACAGGCAGGGGCTGAAGCGGGCAACAAACCATCTCAACCTCGGCAGCATGATTCACATATTTTGAATACTTACGAGGCCCCCGCCTGCCTGCAGCCTATTCACAAGGTGAGTGCCACGCTTCCCGGTTTTAAATCCCGCATGCCCTTAGGTTAAAATCGGGCCTTGCTGTTTCCTGCACTGTCATTCCTGACTCTCATCATAAATACAAGGGCAGTGATGGCTCTGGAGAAAATTTAACTAACATGCTTGATCTTCCTCTTCCCCTGTGTTGGCAGTAATTTTATTGCAGACTTACTGTTTCAGACTGGGCTTTCATTCCTCCAGGGCTCAGTGTCAGAGGAAACATCTGTCTCCAAGTCGATTATGCATCCACATTTGCATCTAGAAAATTTCACCCAGCACCTTATAACTAGCCTTTATTGACTTGTTCATATTATTAATCTACTTTCACTTAATATCTTTTGTATATTTTGAGGTTTTGGCATTATTTAAATTATATTACTGGTGATGTTTTACTGCAGAGAGGAGCAGTGCTAATGGGCTTTCCCCAGAGAGGATCAGATAATATCATGAATTAAAATGTCTCCTGGGAGCTGCAAAATGTCTCATTCTCTGTCTCTGATTAGTCCCCGTTGGCTGCTGCTTTATGCAGACTAATTTTAGCAGACAGTGCCTGTTCTGCTCTGTGTTGGAATGTGCAACCACAGCACAAAGTCTCATTGATTTTATTTCACTTTGTAAACAAGTATGATTATCCACTTGCAAAAAATGAGGCATGGAATCGCAGTAATAGGGTAATGGCATGCTCTCTACAAATGCTAAGCAACATTAAGGCTATTATTTCTTTCAGCATTCATACCTCAAGATCATAAATAATAGTACTGCAGTGATTACAAATGATTTTCAAGGAATTCAGCAACTTGCCCGTCACTGGGCTCGGTCCAATTCCTGCAAAGTCATCAGACTACTACAAAACATAATCCAGCAAACAGATTACAATGTTGAATTTCTTTTCCTAATATGAAATTCAATACATAGATCTGAAAACATATGCAGGCTGAGGTTCTATGGGGGTTGCACCAATTTCTCATTGGAGTTACAATAGGAGACCAGTAGAACCCCATGAAGTGTCTGCCCTGTGAGCTCTTGTGCTGTGGCACGAAGCAAGATGTGGCAGCTGTCTCCTTGCTGAAATATTGCACACTACACCACTCATCCCATACTTCTATTTCTATCAATCAACAGGCACTTACTGTCAGTTTCTTGTAACTTCAGCAACCTTGACTTAGAAGGGTAATTGCAAGACCCTTTGCATCACACAGAATGCCTGCAAGGAGATGGAGCCAAATTTCAGGCCACAGCTGACCACTATTGTCCCTGGAGTGCGACCCCATGCTGCATTCCTTGCAGAAGATGGCATGACTCTGATGACCCAGATTATTGAATACAGTTCCTCACAGTCATTGTCAGGTAAGTGTGCCAGGGCCTGCAGATATGGTTGGTGGCACCTTGGCCGGTGAGGGCAATCAGGATACTCCAGATTTGGATCACCCCAGGAAGCCTTGTTTCATGCAATGTCGCAAAAAGAATGGCAAACTGTGATTTGAGAGTTCCCGAGGAAGCATGCAACATTACAGCTGGTTAAGCATTCACATATCTTCATGGTGTCGAGTCTGCTGTCCAAGATTCCTTCTGGAATAGAAGTCTTTGCAAAGTGTATCTACAGATGTGGGCGCGTGTGCACCAGCAGGCAGACACAGAGCACCTCTCCCACAGCCTCCACTGCCCTTTGTTAACCCTCCTCTCCTTCCAAACTCATCAGATTAGGAAAGTCATTGTAGCCAGTACATTAGGAGCAATTCGCATAAAGCCCAATGAGAATCTAAGTCCCAGAGCGAAAACAATACAAAGTGGAAAAATCATCAGGAAGTGGCTTTAAACTGCACCCTTTAAGTTAATTCATCCTCACAGCTGATTCTTTAGCAGCCCTATGCACCTAGCGGCAGAAAATCCACAGGTTGCTGGTGCAAACCCACATCCCACCCTAACTCCAGTTAGTCTGCAGTGGAAGGGCCGGAATTAGTCTGGGATCTAATTGGTCCTGGCGTTCTGTAAAGATTAGGTGGGACCTTGTAAGGGTGGAACCTCTGCCTGTCCCCAGACAAGAGCAACAGTGTAGGAGGGGGCGTGCCTGGGGTGGGGACTTCCAGGTCTGGAGCTTCTGTGCACTTTGGTTGGACATTAGTATGCTGGCGGAAGCAGGCACATCAGCCCGCCCAACAGTGGAAGTGAGGACCACCTTGGGGGATCCATGAAGAAGTATTGTTAAATTAAATTTCAGTCTCCTTACAAAGGGATTAAGGCGCACTTATATTTATTTCCAGAAAGGGAGGCCGAGAAAGGTGAGTTAATTTTATATTCATTTTCCTTGTGGGCCAGGAAGATCAGGAATGCTCCTCCGGGCCCCACAAGGAAACCTTGGGCTTCTCCAGCCCTGAGCTTCCCTCATAGAATCATAGAATGGTTACAGCACAGAAGAAGGCCATTCGGCCCATCGAACCCGTGCCAGCTCTCTGCAAGAGCACTTCAGCTAGTCCCACTCCCCCGCCCTTTCCCCGTAGCCCTGCTAATTCTTTTCCTTCAGGTACTTATCCAATTCCCTTTTGAAAGCCATGATTGAGTCTGCCGCCACCACCCTTTCAGGCAGTGCATTCCAGATCATAACCACTCGCTGCGTAAAGAAGTTATTCCTCATGTCGCCTTTGGATCTTCTGCCAATCACCTTAAATTTGTGTCCTCTGGTTCTCGAGCCTTCCACCAATGGGAACAGTTTCTCTCTATCTACTCTGTCTAGACCCATCATGATTTTGAACACCTCTCTCAAATCTCCTCTCAATCTTCTCTGCTCCAAGGAGAACAACCCCAGCTTCTCCAGTCTATCCACGTAACTGAAGTATCTCATCCCTGGAATCATTCTCGTAAATCTTTTCTGTACCCTCTCTAAAGCCATCACATCCTTCCTAAAGTGTGGTGCCCAGAATTGGACACAATCCCACTCCTCGCCAGGCTCCCTGCGTACGTTTTCCACTCATAGGGAACATATAGAAATTAGAGGAACAAACTAACCTAGTAAAATGTGACAAACGTGTCACAGGCACACCCTGACATTTGTGCCTTTGGAAAAATAGAGCAATGGTGCTTATTCATGTCATTAGCAGCCTAGTTGAAATTGTATTTTGTAAAATCCCAAATTATCAGCTTTCTGAAGTTGAAGCCTAAAGTTATTTAATCTAAATGCTAATCACTAATGTGATGGATCTGGAGCATCAAAGCTACTGGGCTTGGGCATTGATTCAAGAAAGCTTGAGGACCTGGCAGGGATAACTTTAAGCTTTACAAAACTCATCAATAATTTATGCCTGACCATTTTCTGTTCACTGTGTCTACATAAGTTTGTTGGCTCCTATAGTCAGCTTAAAACTTAATGCTTATAATTCTACCTTTAATTTTGATAGTTTAACTATTTTGGAAATTATTAAGTGTCTGGCTAATATTGATCCCTCAACAAACATCACTAAAAACAAACTCTCTGGTTATTATCTCATTGCTGTTTGTGGGAGCTTGCTCTGCACAAATTGGCTGCCGCGTTTCCTACAAACGTCTTTCAGATGAGACGTTAAACCGAGGCCCCATCTGCTCTCTCAGGTGGACGTAAAAGATCCCATGGCACTATTCGAAGAAGAGTAGGGGAGTTATCCCCGGTGTCCTAGCCAATATTTATCCCTCAATCAACATCACTAAAACAGATTATCTGGTCATTATCACATTGCTGTTTGTGGGACCTTGCTGTGTGCAAATTGGCTCCGCGTTTCCTACATTATAACAGTGACTCCACTTCAAACAGTATTTCATTGTCTGTAAAGCGCTTTGAGACGTCCGGTGGTCGTGAAAGGCGCTATATAAATGCAAGTCTTTCTTTCTTTCTTCTATTACAACAGTGACTACACTTCAAAAGTACTTCATTGGCTGTAAAGCGTGTTGGCATGTCCTGAGGTCGTGAAAGGCGCTATAGAAATGCAAGATCTTTCTTCTTTCTTTATGATTAAGAGCCAAGAGTGAAGTTTAACAAAAGTATAAACTAGTATTATAGTGATAAAGGGAGAGGAAAGGTGATTTTTCTTTACAAAAAGGATTATTAGGACATGGAATGCTTTACCAGAAACAATGACAGCAGCAAAATCCATAGTAGCTTTAAAAGGAAAGTGGATAAGAAAGAAAAAATTACAAGAGTATAGGGAAAGGGCAGGAAAATGAGACTAAGTGCATAGGTCTTTCAGAGAGCCAGCGCAGGGGCAATAGGACAAATGGCCTTCTTCTCTGCTGTAAGTTGTTGTGATGCTACAGTAGCACCAGTCACACCCAGTGCCATGTTTCTGAGCTAATGAGTTGCTCGAAGATTAGCAGACACAGATGGCTGGGGCAAGCTAGAGGCCTGTTGAGTCTATGAATTTGACTTTTGGCATCCCAGTAAGGGCAAAAATTGAAAATCATTCCAAAAGAGCTTCAGAATTCAACATCAAGACAGCAGTCCCAATTACATAAGAAATAGGAGCAGGAGTAGGCCAATCAGCCCCTCGAGCCTGCTCTGCCATTCAATAAGATCATGGCTGATCTGATCCTAACCTCAAATCTAAAGAACACAAGAAGTAGGAGCAGGACCCGACCACTCAGCCCGTGGGCCCGCTCCGCCACCCACAGGGCCTTGACCGATCCGAACTCAGCCTCATGTCCAATTTCCTGCCCGCTCCCCGTAACCCCTAATTCCCTTTACTTCTAGGAAACTGTCTATTTCTGTTTTAAATTTATTTAATGATGTAGCTTCCACAGCTTCCTGGGGCAGCAAATTCCACAGACCTACTATCCTCTGAGTGAAGAAGTTTCTCCTCATCTCAGTTTTGAAAGAGCAGCCCCTTATTCTAAGATTATGCCCCCTAGTTCTAGTTTCACCCATCCTTGGGAACATCCTTACCGCATCCACCCGATCAAGCCCCTTCACAATCTTATATGTTTCAATAAGATCGCCTCTCACTCTTCTGAACTCCAATGAGTAGAGTCCCAATCTACTCAACCTCTCCTCATATGTCCACCCCCTCATCCCCGGGATTAACCGAGTGAACCTTCTTTGTACTGCCTCGAGAGCAAGTATGTCTTTTCTTAAGTATGGACACCAAAACTGTATGCAGTATTCCAGGTGCGGTCTCACCAATACCTTATATAACTGCAGCAATACCTCCCTGTTTTTATAATCTATCCCCCTAGCAATAAAAGCCAACATTCCGTTGGCCTTCTTGATCACCTGCTGCACCTGCATACTAACTTTTTGATTTTCTTTCACTAGGACCCCAGATCCCTTTGTACTGCAGTACTTTCCAGTTTCTCGCCATTAAGATAATAACTTGCTCTCTGATTTTTCCTGCCAAAGTGCATAACCTCACATTTTCCAATATTGTATTGCATCTGCCAAATCTCCACCCACTCACCCAGCCTGTCTATATCCCCTTGTAGGTTTTTTATGTCCTCCTCACTTTCTACTTTCCCTCCCATCTTTGTATCATCTGCAAACTTTGATATGTTACACTCGGTCCCCTCCTCCAAATCGTTAATATAGATTGTAAAGAGTTGGGGACCCAGCACCGACCCCTGCGGAACACCACTGGCTACTGGTTGCCAGTCCGAGAATGAACCATTTATCCCAACTCTCTGCTTCCTGTTAGATAACCAATCCTCCACCCATGCCAGAATATTACCCCCAATCCAGTGATTTTTTATCTTGAGCAATAATCTTTTATGTGGCACCTTGTCGAATGCCTTCTGGAAGTCTAAATACACTACGTCCACTGGTTCCCCTTTATCCACCCTGTACGTTATGTCCTCAAAGAACAGGTTGTAAATTCTTTGGTTTACTAAATAATAAGCATTAAATTCATTTTGGTATGAGAACCTTTCCTTGGAATGAGTCTAGAATTTTTACAGTGACCCTATGTAGCTTCAGACTAGATTGAAATCTTAATGGGGGTGAAATTGGTCTTCGTCAAAAGCGTGAAACGAGTGACAGCGGTTTGCAGTCCATTTTACACCGCACCCAATTTTCTTTACCATTGTAGCTTTACTGGTCCCAGAATCTGTACTCGCTAACTCTGCTGTGATATCCCAGTGTCTCGGAGCATTTTATTAATCTTAATCTGTTTTGATTCACATAATAAAACTACAATGATGCTTAAAGAGAAGGTACGACCACTCAAGGATAAGGAGGGTAAATCCATAGTTTTTACAAATGATGGTGGATTGAGAGTGCAAATGTACCAGAGGTGGATGTGGAACAACTGTCAGAGATAATAGTAGAAAATAAATTGGTTCTAAAAAAAATGAGCAGAACTCATGGTGGTGAAGTCATTGGATCCTCATGGCATATACCCCTAAGTTGTCGAAGGAATTAAGAGAGGAGCTAGCATTAAGCCTGACCAGTTTTTCTAATCTCCCTTAGATATGGACATTTTTCCAGGGACTGAAGGGGAGCCAGTGTAACACCTCTATTTGACACAATGTGCCAGTGCCAGCTCTGAAAGAGCTATCAATTAGTCCCACTGCCCTGCTCACTCACCATTCCCCTGAAGTATTTTCCTTTTTAAGTAGAGATCCAATTCTCTTTTGAAGGGATCATCAGCATGATGGGGCTGTCAATTTTCATAGAGTGACAAGATGGCATCAACTGGACCCAAGTTGCCATGCATGCACCTTTCTAGAATGCTGTCATCTTCATCAACAGGAAGGGTTTTCAGTCCATGAATGTTTAGCTGTTTTGTAATCTTAACTCTTAATAATACACATGAAAGCTTGCTACCCACGAAGCTGCCAGGGGTTTAAAGGGGCAGTGGCAGGGTAGGTACGAAATTGGCTGAGAGACAGACAGCAGAGAGCAGTAGTGAACGGTTTTTCGGACTGCAGGGAAGAGTCCCCCAGGGGTCGATATCACGTCAAAGCCTTGGAGAGGATGCAGAGGAGATTTACTAGAATGGTACCAGGGATGAGGGGTTATCTGGAGAGACTAGAGAAGCTGGGATTGTTCCCCTTAGAGCAGAGAAGATTAAGAGGAGATTTAAGAGACGTGTTCAAGATAATTAGGGGTTTTAATAGAGTAGATAGGGAGAAACTGTTTCCAGTGGCAGGAGAATCGATAACCAGAGGACACAGATTTAAGATAATTGGCAAAAGAATCAGGGAGGATAGCAGGAGAATTCTTTATGCAGCGAGTTGTTGTGATCTGGAATGCACTGCCTGAAAGGGCGGTGGAAACAAATTCAATAGTAACTTTCAAAAGGGAATTGGATAAATACTTGAAAAGGTATGCATGCCAAGGAGAAAGTGCAGGGGAGTGGGATTAACTGGATAACTCTTTCAAAATGCCTGCACAGGCACAATGGGCTGAATGGCCTCCTTATATGCTGTAAAATGCTAAGATTATGGAGCAAAATCTAGACCTATGTCTGCCAGACCATTGGCAGTGTAATCCCAACACCAAATACGCCTTACCCTCTCTTTCTCTTCTCATCTTTCTGGCGAGACTATTTCCTCTATGACATCATTGTTCACTCATCCATTTAAAATAAAGTTGTCAATTTATTCTCAGACTTTTGTTTATTATCTTTGTCTTCATCTGTCTGCCTTAGTTGCTGTCATCAGCACAGCTGTATTAATGATTAGGTTATTTATGTGGCTGAAGCACGCACACAATTTATTGTTTCTTTTTAGTTAATTCAGACCCTGGAATAAAGTTGTCTGAGTAGCAGATACATTGGCTGTAATTCTCTTTTGATTCATTAATGAAGTCACTGACTGGGTAATCAGTCATTTTGCTGTTGACTCTTTGTTGCTGTAGCAGTGACCGCAGGCGGCTTTGATTCATTGCTGGGTGGTGAACAGCAGTGAAAGGTTGGAGACTGTTGCTGTATGCATAATGTTGGGAACAGCAGTTGATTTCAGTGCATCTCATACATTGCATTTGGTGGAGGAGGATGAGCAACAACTGGAAAGGACAACTCGGTATGGCACACAGTGACCTCATGCTGTTATTAAGCACAGAGGGGTACACTGTTCCAGGCAGAAGCACCTGGGAATATGAGGGGCGCGATAGCTTAGGAGACTCTGGACTAGAAATTGGATTAGGCCCGAAAACAGGAGGTGTCAAGGGCCAACACTATTTGCCTGCTCCCGTTGAAAGTGGTCGAGGCAACACACAAAATTGGTGCAGCCTGCTCATTATAATGATTGGAGGGCTGATCTCAGCGTTAAACGCGCTGCTAATTGCTTAGCGCTCAACAGGCGGGTCAATATCGGGTGCAGTCTAATGGCCAGTAATGTTTGGTCTAGGCTCACTCCACTACTTAAAGGGGAGGTGCTCATGAGGCACCTCATTGTCAGTCAGACTGAAGACATGGCTCAGTAACCAAGGGAGTGAGCACGAAGCTTCTCGTATGCTGCACTGGAGGCCTTGGTTCTGGCCGTACAACGAAGTCGGGCTGTCTTATTCCCGCAGAGTGGCAGGAGGCCATCCAAGACCACTTGCGGAAGGCTCTGGGAGGAGATAGCTAACTCCGTCATGGCCACCAGTATGGTCCCAAGGACGTGGATCCAGTGCCGAAAGAAGTTTAATGACCTCACACGGCAGGTCACGGTGAGTGAAGGCTTCAGCAAATGCCATATCCCACCCTCTGCACCACAAGCCTCACACACTACTCAATGCACCACACCCCCAGCACTCACCTACCAACAATCTCTAACAATCACCACTCAGACCTCACACTCAAAGCTTCACTTCACCCTCACAACCTCACCACTGCTGCAACACTCACACCCACATCTCACACCTTGCACACACTGACAGCTATTCAAATATGGGCAGGCACATCACCCAAATACATTGCACCACACTCACGAAAAAACTTTCCTTTCTCTTGCAGGCCAAGGTGGCACACAACCAGAGAGAGCAGTGGCAGATGGGAGGGGACCAAGCTGCTATACAAAACCTGCTTGACATTTTTGGAGGGACAGTGACCGAGACTGTGACAATGGGAGAAGTTGAAGTCCTTGCTATTAATGATGGTATTGTCATTCGTAATCATTCTTCTCACATCCCACTTCCCGCTCATCCCACAATCTCTTCTCACTTACATGCTGCTGATGGTGTTTTTTATTATTCGTTTATGGGATGTGGGCATCGCTGGTAAGGCCAGCATTTATTGCCCATCCCTAACTGCCCTGGACAAGGTGGTGGTGAGCCGCCTTCTTGAACCACTGTAGTCCGTGTGGTGAAGGTACTCCCACAGTGCTGTTGGGGAGGGAGTTCCAGGATTTTGACCAACGACGATGAAGGAACGTGAGATATTTCCAAGTCAGGATGGTGTGTGACTTTGAGGGGAACTTGCAGGTGGTGGTGTTCCCATGCGCCTGCTGCCCTTGTCCTTCTAGGTGGAAGAGGTCGCGGGTTTGGGAGGTGCTGTTGAAGAAGCCTTGGCGAGTTGCTGCAGTGCATCTTGTAGATGGTACACACTGCAACCACGGTACGCCGGTGGTGGAGGCAGTGAATGTTTAAGGTGGTGGATGGGGTGCCAATCAAGTGGGCTGCTTTGTCTTGGATGGTGTCGAGATTCTTGAGTGTTGTTGTCCATCACACTCCTGACTTGTGCCTTGTAGATGGTGGAAAGGCTTTGGGGAGTCAGGAGTGAGACACTCGCCGAAGAATACCCAGCCTCTGACCTGCTCTTGTAGCCATAGTATTTCTGTGGCTGGTCCAGTTAAGTTTCTGGTCAATGGTGACTCCCAGGATGTTGATGGTGGGGGATTCGGCAATGGTAATGCCATTGAATGTCAAACGGCGGTGGTTGGACTTGCTCTTGTTGGAGATAGTCATTGCCTGGCACTTGTGTGGTGCGAATGTTACCTGCCACTTATCAGCCCAAGCCTGAATGTCGTCTAGATCTTGCTGCATTCGGGCACGGACTGCTTCATTTTCTGAGGAGTTGCGAATGGCACTGAACACTGTGCAATCATCAATGAATGCCCCACTTCTGACCTTATGATGGAGGGAAGGTCATTGATGAAGCAGCTGAAGATGGTTGGGCCTAGGACACTGCCCTGAGGAACTCTTGCTGGGTATGACTCCAGCCAGTGGAGAGTTTTCCCCCTGATTCCATTGACTTCAATTTTAAGAGGGCTCCTTGATGCCACACTTGGTCAAATTCTGCGTTAATGTCAAGGGCAGTCACTTTCACCTCACCTCTGAAGTTCAGCTCCTTTGTCCATGTTTGGACCAAGGCTGTAATGAGGTCTGGAGCCGAGTGGTCCTGGTGGAACCAAAACTGAGCATCGGTGAGCAGGTTATTGGTGAGTATGTGCCGCTAGATAGCACTGTCGACGATATCTTCCATCACTTTACTGAAGATTGAGAGTAGACTGATGGGGTGGTAATTGGCCAGATTGGATTTGTCCTGCTTTTTATGGACAGGACATACCTGGGCAGTTTTCCACATTGTTGGGTAGATGCTAGTGTTGTAGCTGTACTGGAACAGCTTGGCTAGAGGCTTGGCTAGTTCTGGAGCACAAGTCTTCAGCATGACAGCCAGGATGTTGTGGAGGCCTTTGCTGTATCCAGTGCACTCAGCCGTTTCTTGATATCACGTGGAGTGAATCGAATGGCTGAAGACTGGCTTCTGTGAAGGTGGGCACCTCAGGAAGAGGCCGAGATGGATCATTCACTTGGTACTTCTGGCTGAAGATGGTTGCAAATGCTTCTGCCTTGTCTTTTGCACTCACGTGCTGAGCTCCGCCATCATTGAGGATGGAGATGTTCACAGAGCCACCTCCTCCTGTTAGTTGTTTAATGGTCCACCACCATTTACGACTGGATGTGGCAGGACTGCAGAGCTTTGCTCTGATCCGTTGGTTGTGGGATCATTTAGCTCTGTCTATAGCATGCTGCTTCTGCTGTTTAGCATGCATGTAGTCCTGTGTTGCAGCATCCCCAGGATGGCACCTCATTTTTAGGTACACCTGGTGCTGCTCCTGACATGCTCTTCTGCACTCCTCATTGAACGAGGGTTGGTCCCCTGGCTTGATGGCAATGGTAGCGTGAGGGACATTTTTTTTTTCATATTCGTTTATCGGATGTGGGCGTCACTGGCAAGGCCAGCATTTATTGCCCATCCCTAACTGCCCTTGAGAAGGTGGTGCTGATCCGCCTTCTTGAACCGCTGCAGTCCGTGTGGTGAAGGTACTCCCACAGTGCTGTTAGGTAGGGAGTTCCAGGATTTTGACCCAGCGACGATGAAGGATCGGTGATATACTTCTAAGTCAGGATGGTGTGTGACTTGGAGGGGAACTTGGGGGTGGTGGTGTTCCCATGCGCCTGCTGTCCTTCTCCTTCTAGGTGGAAGAGGTCGCGGGTTTGGGAGTTGCTGCTGAAGAAGCCTTGGCGAGTTGCTGCAGTGCATTTTGTAGATGGTATACACTGCTGCCACGGTACACCGGTGGTGGAGGGAGTGAATATTTAAGGTGGTGGATGGGGTGCCAATCCAGTGGGCTGCTTTGTCCTGGATGGTGTTGAGCTTCTTGAGTGTTGTTGGAGCTGCACTCATCCAGGCAAGTGGAGAGTATTCCACCACACTCCTGACTTGTGCCTTGTAGATGGTGGAAAGGCTTTGGGGAGTCAGGAGGTGAGACACTCGCCGCAGAATACTTAGCCTCTGACCTGCTCTTGTTGCCACAGTATTTATGTGGCTGGTCCAGTTAGGTTTCTGGTCAATGGTGAACCCCAGGATGTTGATGGTGGGGGATTCGGCGATGGTAATGCCGTTGAATGTCAAGAGGCGATGGTTAGACTCTTGCTTGTTGGAGATAGTCATTGCCTGGCACTTCCTTGGCGCAAATGTTACCTGCCACTTATCAGCCCAAGCCTGAACGTCGTCTCGGTCTTGTTGCATGCAGGCATGGACTGCTTCATTATCTGAGGAGTTGCGAATGGCACTGAACACTGTGCAGTCATCAGCGAACATTCCCACTTCTGACCTTATGATGGAGGGAAGGTCATTGATGAAGCAGCTGAAGATGGTTGGGCCTAGGACACTGCCCTGAGGAACTCCTGCAGCGATGCCCTGGGGCTGTGATGATTGACTTCCAACCACCTCAGCCATCTTCCTTTGTGCTAGGTATGACTCCAGCCTGTGATGAGTTTTCCCCCTGATTCCCATTGACTTCAGTTTTACTGGGGCTTCTTGATGTCACAGTCGGTCAAATGCTGCCTTGATGTCAAGGACATTCATTCTCACCTCACCTCTGGAATTCAGCTCCTTTGTCCATGTTTGGACCAATGCTGTAATGAGGTCTGGAGCTGAGTGGTCCTGGCGGAACCCAAACTGGGCATCAGTGAGCAGGTTATTGGTGAGTAAGTGCTGCTTGATAGCACTGTCGATGACACCTTCCATCACTTTGCTGATGAGAGTAGACTGATGGGGCGGTAATTGGACGGATTGAATTTGTCCCTTATCTATTTTCCCAGTTACATCCTCAAAAAATTCCAGTAGATTAGTCAAGCACGATTTACCTTTTGTAAATCCATGTTGACTTTGTCCGATCCTGTCACTGTTTTCCAAGTGCTCTGCTATTACATCTTTTACAATGGACTCTAGCATTTTCCCCACAACCGATGTCAAGCTTACCGGTCTGTAATTCCCCGTTTTCTCTCTACCACCTTTTTTGAATAGTGGGGTAACATTAGCTACCCTCCAATCCATGGGTATTGTTGCAGATTCCATCGAATGTTGGAAGATGATCAGCAATGCATCTACTATTTCTAGGGCCACTTCCTTAAGTACTCTAGGATGTTGATTATCAGGCCCTGGGGATTTATTGGCCTTCAATCCCGTCAATTTCCCTAACACCATTTCCCTACAAATACTGATTTCTTTCAGTTCCTCCCTTTCATCAGACCCTATGTTCCCCGACATCTCTGGGAGGTTATTTGTGTCCTCCTTTGTGAAGACAGAACCAAAATATATATTTAATTGGTCTGCCATTTCTTTGTTCCCCATTATAAGTTCCCCTGATTCTGACTGCAAGGGACCTACGCTTGACTTCACCAATCTTTTTCTCTTCACATATCTATAAAAGCTTTTACAGTCAGTTTTTATGTTCTCTGCAAGCTTCCTCTCATATTCTATTTTCCCCATCTTAATTAATCCCTTTGTCCTCTTTTGTTGAATCCTAAACTGTTCCCAATCCTCAGGTTTACTGCTTTTTCTGGCCAATTTATATGTCCTCTCCTTGGATCTTATGCTATCCCTAATTTCCCTTGTTAGCCACGGTTGAGTCACCATATTTGTTTTATTCTTATGCGAAACTGGGATGAACAAATTCTGTAGTTCATCCATGCGGTCTTTGAATGTTTGCCATTGCCTATCCACCGTCAACCCTTTGAGTGACATTCCCCAATCAATCCTAACCAACTCGCGCCTCATACCATCGTAGTTTCCTTTATTTAAATTCAGGACCCTAGTCTCTGAGTCAACTACTTCACTCTCCATCTTAATGAAGAATTCTATCATATTATGATCGCTCCGACCCAAGGGGCCTCATACAACAAGATTGTTAATTAATCCTTTCTCATTACATAATACCCAGTCTAAGATGGCCTGATCTCTGGTTGGTTCCTCGACATATTGGTCCAGGAAACCATCCCGTAAACACACCAGGAATTCTCCTCCACAGTATTGTTACTAATTTGGTTAGCCCAATCTATATGTAGATTAAAGTCACCCATGATGACTGCTGTGCCCTTATTGCATGCTTCTCTAATTTCCCTTTTAATGCCATCCCCAACCTCCGTATTACCGTTTGGAGATCTATATACCACTCCCACTAATGTTTTCTGGCCCTTGGTATTTCTCAGTTCTACCCATACAGATTCTACATCATCAGAGCTAATATCCTTCCTTACAATTGTGTTAATCCCCTCTTTAACCAGCAATGCTACCCCACCTCCCTTTCCTTTTTGCCTATCTTTCCTGAATATTGAATACCCCTGGATGTTGAGTTCCCAGCCTTGGCCACCCTGGAGTCATGTTTCTGTAATCCCAATCAAATCATATTCGTTTACCTCCATTTGCGCCGCTAATTCATCCACCTTATTCCGAATGCTCCTCGCATTCAGACACAAAGCCTTCAGGCTTGTTTTTTTAACGCTCTTAGACCTATTAGAATTATTATTTACTGTGGCCATGTTTGATTTAAACCGTTGATTTCTCTGACTGCCACTTTTGTTTTTGTCCTTCCTATCTTTTGCTTTTATCCTTGTTTCCCTTTCCTCTGTCTCCCTGCTCAGGTTCCCAACCCCCTGCCATTTTAGTTTAAACCCTCGCCCAGAGCACTAGCAAACACTCCCCCTAGGACATCGGTCCCGGCCCTGCCCAGGTGCAAACCGTCCGGTTTGTACTGGTCCCACCTCCCCCAGAACCGGTTCCAATGTCCCAGGAATTTGAATCCCTCCCCCTTGCACCATTCCTCTAGCCACGTATTCATCTGAAATATCCTTCTATTTCTACTCTGACTAGCACGTGGCACTGGTAGCAATCCTGAGATTACTACCTTTGAGGTCCTATTTTTTAACATTGGACTGGGCTTTGCGCAGAGCTTGGAGTTCACGATTTCCAGGATGGAAATGATGGAAAACTCCAGGAGAGACCTTGTTGACCCAGACATGATGCTGCGTGTGATGGGCGACATCGCGGTTTCCATTGCAGCACAGGCGGAAGCGAACCAACGTCTCAGTGCTGCAGTGGAAGCTCAGACTGCTCTCCTGCAGGCTCAGCTTGCTGCCACCTGAGCTCAGACTGCCTCCATCGTGGCTGGGATTAACACTCTCGACCGGGGCTTGCAGGGTGTCACAGCAGGTCAGCAATCTGTGCTCCAACAGATTGCTAGGAATGCTGAGGTGCCGCCCTGGGGGGGAGTGGCAATGGGTCTATGGAGCAAGAACCTGCTGTCCTCTCTCAGGATGACAGCATTCGCACTCCTACCACTGGCACTCCGCCATTGCCCTTGTCGCTACCTGTCAGCCAGCCAGCCCAGACTGCTGCTACCCATGCCGAGGTGGTGCAGTCTACAGCCGGGCCTCCTAGGCTCAGAGCTGGTCGAGGGCGTCCTGCAAGGCCATCTGTAGTCTCTCCCACTGAAAGTCAGCAGCCTTCCACCAGCCATTCTGCAGCCAGTGGGGGAGCACTTCGTAGGAGCACAAGATCAGGAAAGGGCACCCGAACGACAGGCACTAAGGGATTGCACAAGGGTGATTAGTTGATATTGTAATGTTGATTGGATTCTTATAAATGTTTGGAATGTTTGTTTTGTGGTGGCTCTCACTTCAGCTTTGTGCCCAGGAGAAGGCTGTGATATTCCGTGACAGAGGGATGGTATGATGGGGATGTGGTGAGCAACGGGGATCTGGGGTTTCATTCACTGGAAGCGGAGTCTGATGATTCGTTCACGGACAGCCTGTCCAGAACAGGGATCTGCTGCCTGCCTCCTCCCTTCCTCCTCGTCCTCATCCTCGTCCTCATCCTCGTCCCCCTCCTCTTCCTCCTGAGTTGGTCCCGCAATCCCTGGTGGAAAGGGCTGCGCCCTCATAATGACCAAGTTGTGGAGCATGCAGCAGACCACCACAAAATGGCACACCCGCTCCACCGAGTATTGGAGGGCTCTTCCCGAGCGGCCAAGGCAGCGGAACTGTTGTTTTAGCATGCTGATGGGCAGGAGTGGTGGGGTTGAGGAGGGGAATCATCAGCCAGGTGCAGAGCGTTTAGCCCTTGTCTCTGAGCAGCCACCCTCGGGTTTGACGTGGTGGCTGGAAGATTGCTGGCACACTGGACTGGCGCAGGATGAATGCATCATGACAGGTGCCAGGATAGCGGGTATTCAGCATCATGATGTGCTGGACATGGGCCCACAAAACCTGCGGAGCCTCTGACTATACTGCTCCTCGCTTAAGTGGAGGTAGGAGAAGTGCTCTCGGAAGACCCTAGGTGGGTAAGGCCTCCTGTTGAGAGCCCTCCTGGCCCTCCTCCTCCTCCCTCTGCGCGCATCTTCCTGTCTTCTTCGCTGCCTCCGCTCCCTCTCCCGAAAATACTTGAGCTCAAGGGGGACTGCAAGTAGAGCCCCCATGACAGTGAGCAAGTGTTGTGAGCAGAAGCCTTTAAATGAGAATGAAGATGTTCTCCACTTGCACCAACACTCCCTGTTACCTTAGGAACTTTAAACAAGTTTAGAAAGCTGCAAAAGTTGCAGAAAGTTGCACAGAGCCTGTCAGCTGTAAGTTGTTGTTGATGATCCCTATAAATAGTGCTGCTGGAGGCTCCTTCCTGCTTGTGAACGCTGGGTCAGCTAGCCGTGATTAACACAGGTCGGTAAGTGGAAGATTGGGCATCAAGTGAGCGTTGCACACTCATTGACGTCACAATCTGTCTAATCTAAATACTTGCCGTAAGCACAGGCATCGGCAGTGCTACCGACCTGCCCAAAATGGGGGCCACTGCAGGAACCACTGGAAGTGGGTGGAAGCGAGGCGGCCACCATTATTCCTTAAAAATTGGCCTTAGCGGCCAGCACTGAACCCCCGAATTTCGAGGCCTCATTCTCTGATTTTAACTCCCCACACCTGGTGGAATACAGCTGCCATCCTAATGGGTCCGAATATTAACCTCTTTCGAGCAAGTGAGCAAGACACCCATCCCAAGCTGGTGGGGTCCTGTTTAAATATGCAGATCAGGGCCAAATAACGTCACGGGGAACTGATCTGCTATTTTAGTCCGAGGCCTGAGCGGGGGAGCAATCGTCAGGCCAAACCTGTTGGAGGGGGATCCTGGGCTAGAAGGGTTCCAGGCAGATAAGTTTTACATTTCTTTGAGGTTTCCTTGTGGGCCAGGAGAAGCAGGAGTGCACCTCCGGGCCTCACAAGGAACCCTTTGGCCTTACCCCGCACTTCCTCCCCCCCCACCACCCCCCACCCAATATGAAAGTTATGCTAATGTGGTCCAGCTGTTACGATCAGCCGGGCCGGGCCTCCATGCCCCCGGACTCCTCGGGTGCTCCGCCCCCTTTGAGGCTTACACGCACTATAACCACCCCCCCCCCGCTTTAAAATTGGGGCCTTAGACTAAGCTGGGAAGCTCTAATGGAGCTCTGCCAAATTGATAAGGCCATAAAGGGTGCAAACAAAGTACTGCACCTCATTTCTAGAGGAATAGAATACAAAAGCAGAGAGGTTAAATTTACATAAAACTTAGGTTAGACCACATTTGGAGAACTGTGTACAGTTCTGGTCTCCATATTACAAAAATTGCCCTTACCTACTATCCCTCTGGGTCCTTCAAGGTCAGCACAGGGAACATTAGTTGCATCCGGCAGTTTACTGTAAGTTGGCAGATGCCTTATTCTGCAGAGTCCAGAATTTGTTGGAAAAAATTCTGAGGGTGTAAGGTTTCCAAAATTTGCAGATCCCCAAAACCTAAGGAAAAAGGACTTTGGAACTACCTCAGAGTGACAATATGCATTTGAGCCTAACATAAGAGACTGTAAGACCAAAAACCAAGTTTTGGCATTTTAAAACATGTCTGGGCCTGTAAAGGGAGAAAAGGCTGTGAAGGAAGGTGGGAAGAACCTCTGTAAAAGCAGTTTTGGGTATTGCAGTTAATTGCAATGTCTGGGGAACCGGGATGACCTCACTCAAAGCCCCAGCATGCATTAACATTTTGACAATAGACCCTGGGAGAAGACAGTCCCACCCAAAACAATAGGTCCCATCAAACCGATTACAGGGCCCATCAAGAAACATGCATAATACAGAGCACCCAGGACTAGGCTATAGATCAGCCTAGGAACCCAAAACACAAAACCAATCACCAGCAATCAGCCAAGAAGATCGACAGGATGCGAACCATCCCAAAAATCCATTTGACACTTACAGAGCAGTTACTGGTAGCAGGCCCGCCAAATTCAGACAATGAACTGAACAGATTTGGCGGGTAGATAAGGCCATATTCAATGGGTCAGATTGAAGGCCTGTTAAAACCCAGTTAACGTGCTAGTAAATCGTTACCGATTTACGAGCCCGCCAAAAGTAGACAATGAACTGAACAGATTTGGCGGGTAGATAAGGCCACTTCAATTCTGTATAATTGAAGGCCCACCAAGCACACACCAAGCTAGCAAGAAGAGAGAGAAACACCACAGTTCAGCGTTCGTTCGGTCGAGCAGTCAGTCGCAACCAGTGGTCATCAGAAGGAGGAGAGACCAAGAAGAAGAAGGCCCGAGCTGGAAGCGAGTCGGCATCGCTCACCACTCAGACACACCTGAGTCCAGCTCGTGAAGATACCACCTCGACGGACCTCCAACCACGGCCCCAACACAGTCACCCGGAGCAACAAGCAGCAACAAGTCACCGACGGCTCCACGAGGTCGACCGACACACCAACCAAGGCCTAAAGCCATCGCGGAAACCAAAGGCCTCACGAAACCAACAATCGCGCATTACCCCCAACTGACCGGGTAATCGCAGGCCACCGCGATCAACAAAGACCAACTCCAGGGAAGAAAACCCGAAGAATCGCAAAGTTTCCACGCTACAAACTACTCCTGACTTACCCCTGGGTAAGATTTTCCCCAAAGACTCTAAGCCCTACTGCTAAACTAAAGAAATTGGGTACTCACCAGATAAATCCATAATGACATCCTACCGCATCAGCGGACTCGCGAAGACTGACCAGAGAACCAGGTGAAGTCCTCTACCACGTACGGGGTACAGCAGACACTAACCGCCCTAAACAGCGAACCCCAAAACCGCGATTTAGCCCAACTGTCAAAGGATTGGTGAGCATTATCCCTGGTCCTTCAAAACCTAACTTAGCTAGTAAAGTGGGGTTGGGAGGAGTGAAGTATTGTTCTACTGTCATTTCCCTCGCTTGTACCGAAGTGTTCCCCACCTTTAGAGTGATAAGAGTGTTATTATTTGTGTCTTACCTTTTAATAAAGATTGAAGTTCTTTCATCAAACTCAGTTGTCTGCTGCACTTTTGTATCACAACCCCCAAATAAGTCCAAGGTCTAGAACCAAGGGAGTGGGAGCAATTCGAACTGCTCAGAAGTCAGAGGTAAAGCTGACACAAAAACACCACCCCCTACAAGGGACATTATTAATCGTCATTTAGAAAGGCACAGATTAATCAAGAACAGTCAGCATGGATTTGTTAAGGGAAGGTGGTGTCTGACTAAATTGATTGAATTTTTTGAGAAGGTAACAAGGAGGGTTGATGAGGGTATTGCATTTGATGTAGTCGATATGGATTTCAGCAAGGCTTTTGATAAGGTCCCACATGGCAGACTAGCCAGAAAAGTAAAAGCCAATGGGATCCAAGGGAAAGTGACAAGTTGGATCCACAATTGTCTCAGTGGCAGGAAGCAAAGGGTAATGGTCAACGGATGTTTTTGTGACTGGAAAGCTGTTTCCAGTGGGGTTCCACAGGGCTCAGTAATAGGTCCCTTGCTTTTTGTGGTATATATCAATGATTTAGACTTCAATGTAGGGGGCATGATTAAGAAGTTTGCAGATGATACAAAAATTGGCCGTATGGTTGATAGTGAGGAAGAAAGCTGTAGACTGCAGGAAGATATCAATGGACTGGTCAGGTGGGCAGAAAAGTGGCAAATGGAATTCAATCCGGGCAAGTGTGAGGTAATGCATTTGGGGAGGACTAACAAGGCAAGGGAATACACAATAAATGGTAGGATACTGAGTAGTGTAGAGCAACAGAGGGGCCTTGGAGTGCATGTCCACAGATCCCTGAAAGTAGCAGGACAGGTAGATAAGGTGGTTAAGAAGGAATACGGGATACTTTACTTTATTAGCTGAGGCATAGAATATAAGAGCAGGGGGGTTATGCTTGATCTGTACAAAACACTAGTTAGGCCACAGCTAGAGTACTGTGTACAGTTCTGGTCACCACATTACAGAAAAGATGTGATTGCACTCGAGAGGGTGCAGAGGAGATTTACGAGGATGTTGCCAGGACTGGAGAATTTTATCTATGAGGAAAGATTGGATAGGCTGGGGTTGTTTGCTTTAGAACAGAGGAGGCTGAGGGGAGACTTGATTGAGGTGTATACAATTATGAGGGGCCTAGATAGAGTAGATAGGAAGGACCTATTTCCCCTAGCAGAGAGGTCAATAACCAGGGGGCATAGCTTTAAAGTAATTGGTAGAAGGATTAGAGGGGAGTTGAGGAGAACTTTTTTCACCCAGAGGGTGGTGGGGGTCTGGAACTCACTGCCTGAAAGGGTGGTAGAGGCAGAAACCCTCATCACATTTAAAAAGTACTTGGATATGCACTTGAAGTGCCGTAACCTACAAGGCTACGGACCAAGAGCTGGAAAGTGGGATTTTTTTTCGGCCGACACAGACACGATGGGTTGAATCGCCTCCTTCTGTGACATAAATTTCTAGGATTGTATGATCCACAACTTTGTCACCTCTCTTACTTATCAACAGTGCCAGCAGACCAGAGCAGCACAATTCTAGAGATCCACCAGCTTCCTCAGAGTCCTGGATGCCATTCATTACATATATGTGGCCATTCAGGCTCCTGTGCACAATGCTCTTCCCTACCTCAATGAAAAGGGTGCTTACTCCATAAATGTCAAGCTTGTCTGCATTGCAGACAAATGCAGGCAAATGCCCACATTCCTGACAACTCCCATGATGCCTTGATATTAAGGGAATCTTCTGTGCCCATGACATTCACCCATTTTTGCACTTTACCCGTCTAGGATCTACAAAGCCTAGTCAGCAAACTCATATATTCTACAAAATTGCTGGCTACAAATAAATTCTTGTCCTTTTAAAGGGATTTAAATGCCTGTTAAGGCCCTTAATATGCTCATTAAAAACAGATTGCAGCCATGATCCAATGGGCTACCCATTTTACACTAAAGCGACTAGTATACATGGAAAAACCAGCAAGATTGCACCTTCTGCTGTGTACTTAACAATGCTCTCAAAGTAAAACATAGGCATCATTACTCCCTACTCACCACAAAGAACAGTCATTTCCAGGCTCCCATTGTTACTGGTTGAATTGCAGTAGTGCTGATATACAAGGAGCAAATTTGGTGCCATTGTGTCCCAATCAGAGATTGCTTGATGTCAGAAAGTGTTATAGTGAAGAGCTGTTGTGATGAAGTTAGTGGTCATATCGTTTAATTATACAGTGACCACCACCTATGCTGCTTTGTGATTTCAGCCTTTTTTCAATTTTGAGTTCATCAGCAGATGGAATGGTTTATCCATTAGAAGCAGAGTTTTGATAATCAAATAGGAAGGTTGAATTTCAGAATAATTTAATACTCAACACTTTGTACCTGACAGTGATTTTCAAAGTTAAAAATATCATAAATAAAATGTAATAATTATAGGTATTTGGAGTGTCAGTAGTTTTAAGCTGACTTATTGGGCTAAATCTTGCTGGAACAGGGCACCTTCACCAGTTAGACTTTTTCCTGCACCCTTCAGCTCGAAAATGTTTTGTGCTGTAACTTGCTGGAAGTGCGAGCTGGTAACGGGGGCAAGAAGGCATCTGGAACCTCGGTGAATGCCGGGACTAACAGGCTATCTCCTTAATCAATGAGATTTAAGGATTGAGAAAGAAACAAAGAAATAAAGAGAAGGGAAGAAAAATTGGATTAATAGAGAGAAAAAAAGAGATAGAACGGAAAAGTAGAAACAAAATAACGGCCCTGAAATTCGTCTCTCCGGCTTGCCGCGGGGGTAAGGGTCGCGCGCGCACTTACCTACCGCGCCTGCCGTTGTGTTTTGGGCCCACGGGAACTTCAGCTCCTGGTCCTGCTCCAAGTGCCGGCGCGCAGTGTGTGCGTGTCCCAGGGGCGTAGTTAGTGCGATGCGTCCCCTGGGATCACGTGGGCCATGGTGAGCCAATGGCAGCAGACCATCTTTCATTCATAGATTTGACAGGAAGACCTGTCAAATCTGTGAATTGAAATCGGCCCCAAAAGAACAACTAAACTTAAAATTAATTTTTTTTAAAACCATCACATTTATAAAATAACTATAGTTAATTAAATTAACCACTTTAAACAAAAATTTAAATTTTTGAAAAAATTAAAATACTTTTTAAAAGTGATAAAAATAAACTTACCTTTCTTTAAAGTATCTAAAAAAGATAAAGCTGTTGAAAAAAAATTTAAATTATACTTAATTAACCACTTACCTTGTTGAAAATGGCTCCTGCGCCTCCTTTTTAAATGTGCAGGTTCTTCACTACTTACCCTCCCGTAGAAACCTGAAAAAAAATCTAAGTTTGCTGCGTGCGCGCAGCCTCTACCACGCACGCGGTTCACCTAGGAACCGCCCCCTTGACCATACCGGAAGTTCCGGTTTCCCGCGCATGCGCAGTGTATGCAGGAAACCGGCACTTCGGGACGCATTACGGGTGAGTACGGACTGTGTACTCACCCGGGAAGGGCCGAATTTTTGGCCCAACATCTTAAACTTGAAATTTTTAAAATCTCTAAGAAGAATTTACTACATGCAGGAATGAGATTGAACACTTTAAATTTTTTCCTTTCTGGGCCAGAGAGGTTGATTGGCATTGCATTAACAATTGTCGCATTGTTAATAGGGTAATTATGCTTTTAATCACCAGCCTTAACTTTCTGCGGCGAGTTTAATGGGCAATTAATGTGCAAATCCAGCAATTTCTTAAAAATAACCAGGAGGTTAAGGGCGAGATATCGATTGTGCGAAGCAAACAGAGGGGCAACATAAATTGATCAATCAGTTCTGAAGATTCGTATCTCATGGCACATCTCTTTGTTGGCCGATTTGCGCATAATAGCGATGTGCATCATTGGCACACCATTATTTTTCCAGCAAGGTTTGGCCCATTACCGTTCCTATACGTTACTATGTAATACCATACAGTAAAACAAAGAGTCCAGAGGTATCAAAACAGTTCTGTTTTCCTTCACAGCGTGCACATTCTGTTTTTGGGGTACATCTTCAACAAATTTCTGCCTTTCTTTTCTAACTTCTAGCTAACACCTTGTACTTGTTATTCTTACATTTCTCCATATCAGTTTTATTAAGGTAATTGTTGGATTATACATTCCACAAATTGCTTCAAACTGCACAAAACTGCAGGATTATTCTCTGGAATATACTCGTAGCCAAATTTGCTGATGATACAAAGATAGGTGGGAAAGCAAGTTGTGAGGAGGACACAAAGGGGGAGAAATTCGGTATCGCCCCGTTTGGGGCGCAATTATCGACTGGGCGCAAAGTTTAGTGCCTGGCGCTAATTATCGCCTCCGACTGCAATCTTGGCTTCTATTGCCCCTGGAGGTGATTGGAGCGCTAAATCAGGTGCTACACACCTCTCTTAAGGCGCTAACGCCGAGGAGCGAGGCGCTACCTCAGAGCGCTGGTGAAGCTCATGTGATGTCAGTCAGCAATGGAATGCAAACACACTGGCGCCGGCCAGTTCTTAAAGGGGAGGGTCGATCTTGCTCTCCATCCACACCCTGCTCATTGCAGCCTTGAATCTCGGTCTGGAGAGACCTGTACATCAAATCTGCTGGAAAGAACAATGGAGAGTCCCAGGGAAAGAGCTCAGAATGCAGCCCCCTAAGTCTCTTCTAAATCGATGCAAGGAAGGTCAAATCAAAATGAACCTGCAAAGTGCTGCTCAGTACCCAAAACTCCTTCACACAGCGTTGAATCTCTCCAGAAGTCTCTCTCACTCTCTCAGAATGCATGGTGCAAAAATGTCGCCGACAAAAAAAGGCAGGAAGCGGTCGCCTTTAAATAATGCTCCCCCAGTCCCTTCCCGACTGCAAAACGCTCCCCTCAACCTGTCGTTGTTAGCGGCAGGCGGTAAGGCAGGGGGCGCCACTCAATATCCGGTCCGGGGCATTGTACGCGCGACTGACGTCACGATCTGCGGGCGCAAGAGATCGTGACGGTAGTGTTTAGCGCCGCCGCAAAATGTCTGGTCAATTTCGCGAGTGGCGCAAACAGATTAAGTGAGTTGGCAAAATTTTGGCAGATGGAGTATAATGTGGGAAAATGTGAAGTTATCCACTTTGGTAGGAAGAGTAGAAAAGCAAAATATTATTTAAATGGAGAGAGACTACAGAATGCTGCGGTACAGAGGGATCTGGGTGTCCTCGTACGTGAAACACAAAAAGTTAGCATGCAGGTACAGCAAGTAATTAGGAAGGCAAATGGAATGTTGGCCTTTATTGCAAGGGGGATGGAGTATAAAAATAGGGAAGTCTTGCTACAGCTGTACAGACTTTGGTGAGACCACACCTGGAGTATTGCGTACAGTTTTGGTCTCCTTATTTAAGGAGGGATATACTTGCATTGAGGCAGTTCAGAGAAGGTTCACTAGGTTGATTCCTGGGATGAAGAGGTTGTCTTATGAGGAAAGGTTGAGCAGGTTGGGCCTATACTCATTGGAGTTTAGAAGAATGAGAGGTGATCTTATTGAAACATATAAGATTCTGAGGGGTATTGACAGGGTAGATGCTGAGAGGATGTTTCCCCTAGTGGAGTATCTAGAACTAGGGGGCATAGTTTCAGAATAAGGGGTCTCCCATTTAAGACGGAGATGAGGAGGAATTTCTTCTCTCAGAGGGTCATGAATCTTTGGAATTCTCTACCCCAGAGAGCTGTGGAGGCGGAGTCATTGAATATATTCAAGGCTGCGATAGACAGATTTTTGAACTACAGGGGAGTCAAGGGTTATGGGGAACAGGCAGAAAAGTGGAGTTGAGGCTAAGATCAGATCAACCATGATCTTATTGAATGGCGGAGCAGGCTCGAGGGGCCGAATAGCCTACTCCTGCTCCTATTTCTTATGTTCTTATGTTCTTATAAGAGCAGGGAGGTTATGCTTGAACTGTGTAAAACACTAGTTAGGCCACTCCTGTGTACAGTTCTGGTCACCACATTACAGGAAAGCTGTGATTACACTAGAAAGGGTACAGAGGAGATTTACGATGATGTTGCCAGGACTGGAGAATTTTAGCTATGAAGAAAGATTGGATAGGCTGGGGTTGTTTTATTTGGAACAGAGGAGGTTAAGGGGAGACTTAATTGAGGTGTATAAAATTATGGGGGGCCAAGATAGAGTGGATAGGAAGGACCTATTTCCCTTAGCAGAGAGGTCAATAACCAGGGGGCATAGATTTAAAGTCATTGGTAGAAGGGTTAGAGGGGAGTTGAGGAGAATTTTTTCACCCAGAGGGTGGCGGGGGTCTGGAACTCACTGTCTGAAAGGGTGGTAGAGGCAGAAACCCTCACCACATTCAAAAAGTACTTAGATATGCACTTGAAGTGTCGTAACCTACAGGTCTACGGACCAAGAGCTGGAAAGTGGGGTTAGGCTGGATAGCTCTTTTTCAGCCGACACAGACACGATGGGCCAAATGGCCTCCTTCTGTGCCGTAAATTTCTATGATTCTATGATTCACTACTTTGCAGCTGTGAGCTATCAGATCAGCATGAGTGCCACTTATGCGATTTTATTTTGGACCAAGATTACCAGCAGCAGGTAGAGCACCACTACTAGTAGCAGGAGCAGCAGGAAGATCACCAGCAGCAGGAGCAGCACCAGCAGGAGCAGCAACAGCCTGCTCCTCACAGACCTGCCGCTCCGCAGGAGGGGTTGAGCAGAGAGTTGCAGCTCACAGGAGGCCATACCTAGCACATAGGTTACACAGGCGGAGGATGAGCTTCCTCGACGTGTTGGAACACCAGTATGCCAGGAGGCTTAGGGTGTTGCATCAGGTGGTGGCAGACATTTGCAGCCTGCTGGAAGAAGACCTGCTGCCAAGTTGACCTGGTGGCCACACTTTACCAGTGGCTGCCAAAGGCACCACCGCCCCCAACTTATTTGCCTCTGGATCCTTCCAAGGCTCAACCAGAGACATTTACAGGATCTCGCAGTCGGCGGCCCACAAATGCATAAGACTGGTGACTGATGGCTTCTTCGCCAAGGCTGGCAATTATATACAATTTGCCACTGATGAAGCCAGTCAGAATGAGCGGGCGCTCGGTTTGCGGCTCTAGTTGGCTTCCCACAGATGCAGGGCATCATTGACTTGCACGTATGTGGCAATTAAGGCACCCCCAGAACACCCGAGTATTCATCAACTGCAAGAGCTTCCACTCCATCATTGTGCAACTGGTGTGCAACCAAAAAAAGATGTCTATGCAGGAGTGCGCAAGATTCACAGGCAGCTGCCATGATGCTTTCGTGCTGCGGCAGTCCACCCTCCCTGATCTCTTCGCACCTCGGAGCAGACTTAACCGGCTGGCTCGGAGACAAGGGATACCCACTTAAAAAGTGGCTGATGACACCTGTGAGGAACCCAACTAATGAGGCCCAGGACCGATACAATGAAAGCCATATGACAAACAGATGTGTCATTGAGCCTCCAATCGGCAAGCTGAAGTTACGCTTCAGGTGCCTGGACAGATCTGGAGGAGCCCTTCAATACGCACCAGACAGGGTCTCCAGAATGGTCGTGGTGTGCTGCTCTCTTTACAAAATTGCACAGCAGCAAGGTTTGGATCTTCAGGAGGAACAAGACTCAGAGCACAGAGCTTCTTCTTCGGAGGAGGAGGAGGAACGTGATGCCGCCAATGCACCAGCAGTGGCGCACATTGCTTCCCGGGATGCTCAGGATTCCCTCATTATTGCGAGGTTCAGTTAGGTTCCACCAGTGCACCTATGTGGCAACCACATGCAATACCCACCTCCCCCCGCCTCCCCAAAACAAAGCAGTCCTGCAAACAACCAAACATCCCTTCCACAGCCCCCATTGCTCGGCGTTCAGTCTTGTCTTACTATTCATCACAAGTGAAAAGACAACTTGCCAGCAGCAAAAATGGGCAACACGGTAAACAAATAATATTTATGTGGGTCAAAAATGAAACAGAACTTACCAATCTAACAATATGTAACATACCCTTGTGCAACTACAAATCTTTAATCTTCCTCTTCCTAGCACTTCTACGTGGTGCTACCCTGTGGCTTCAGCAGAGGTAGAGGCAGGCTGTTCAGATCCCTGCTCTGACTGCTGAGATGCTCTTGGCTGATGTCCGCTGGGTTTTGGAGCCCGTGAGGGCCCCATCAAAGACTGCTCCACCTGCACCTGTGCAGGGGCAGACTTGGCCATTGGGTGATGAGGTAACATGTGTGGCATTGACTGAGGAGGGGGCAACGGGTGAGTAGTGGAAACGCTTTGAGCCGAGTCCCTACTTCCATGTCTCCTTTCACCATCATCCCTCTCATGGCCCACCCGCACTTCCCTGCTAGCACTGAGCTGGAGAATACTTTGCTGCAGATCAGTGGGGCAATGAAATGCCAAGGCTAGGGTATCATTCATTCTATTTAAGGTGGCATTAAGAGTGTGCAAACCATTGGTGAGGGCCTGCATGCACTCGTTTGATTGCCGCGTTTGTTGCTCCATGCAGGTGGTCATTCTTTCCATCGATGAAGATATCATCGGAAAGGCCTGCGACGTCATGCCACTCATGCTTGAGACGGACTCCTCCAATCTCTCTGCAATGGTGCACAGTGTGGCTGGAACGCCTGCCAGAATATCGCACATTCTCTGCTGCTGCTCAAGAAACATCCTGTTCGTCGACGGCCCCCGGGTTACAGCATCTGTGTCCAGCAGAGCAGAGCTTGGAGTGCCCTGTGGCCTCCAACGTGACCCCACCACTGTCCCTGTCCCCACTATCTGCTCTTGCTCACTTGTGATGTGTGAGTCACCAGGTTGAAACCCAACTACCTTCCTTACCGGTCCCACTGAAGTGTGAGTATCTGAGCTGGTGCATGATCTGCAAGAGTCCTGTGACGGTGCACTCTCAGAGAGATTGACCTCCTCTGAGGAGTGGGCGGCGACCTGGACCACCTCCTGTGGGACGCTTGAAGGCCCCGTGGGAGATAAAAGACATGAATACATACTGTCCAGGTAAGAACGCTTGAAATTATCATTAAGCACACAATCATATTTCACTCGCTGCTGACATCAAGTCAGCATGACTGAGTGTTGTGTGCCATGTGGCTGTCTGAAATTTAATTCTCTCACCAAGTAGATGGGAGGCCCCCATCTTTCCATCTCAAATGGTCAAGTACGCCGAGGCTCCACTGATCTCCAGCGCCTCCTCCTCTGCAGCTGTCAGTTGAGAGATGGCTGGAGGGCCACCTCCAGTTCTCTGCCTCTCTCTCGTGTTCTGTGCTCTCTTCTCCTGCAAGGGGGGAAAGAAGAGACCTATGAGTGAGAGTAATGACATGTGTTGAAGGGATGGATGGAGAGCATTTGTTGAGGGTGACTATGAGGGAGAGGCATGACATTGCATAAGGATGAGGGTGAGTGTCAGTGGTGGATGTCAGTGGTGGATGTCAGGAAGTGCATAGACAGAGAGGGATGGGTGTACCTGCAAGCTAAGTGGGTGTGAGGAGTGATGTGCTGGAGTAGGCTTGAGAAGGCAGAGTGAAGGTTGGCGTGATGTGCACATTAGGATGTAGGTGAATGTGCCACTGTGCTCACCTTTCCTGTCCTGCCTAGGTCATTAAACCGCTTTCGGCATTGAATCCACGAGCGTGGCACCACAGTTCTGCTGCTCACCTCATGGGCAACCTCCAGCCATGCTTTCTTCGTTTCACCTGCAGGCTTCTTCCTCCCATAGTAGGGAAGAATATCTCCCTGCGGGCCCTTACAGCCCTCAGCAGTACATCCAGGGAGGAATCATTAAAACGCGGCGCAGACTTGGAACATTGGAACGCCAATCTGACAGTTCCTTCTTCTGTTCTCCCACCTCCAGAATACATCAACTATCATCTTTGCAATGTCCCTTTAAATACTGGAGTTGAAATCAACTCGTGCGAGTCGTCATCACGCCCGCTCAACCTAATTGGTCAGGAAACCTGGATGTCAGATGCAAATGCTGTGGCTGGGTTAAAAAGCCACTGACAAATGCGCTGCACTTACTTCCAGGTTTCCCGCGTGCTACCGGACCCCCACCCCCAGTGGGTCGACAAGTAAAAATTCCCCCCGTAGAGTACAAAAGCCAGGAAGTTATGCTAAACCTATATAAAACACTAGATCGGCCCCAGCTGGAGTATTGTGTCCAATTCGGAAGGACGCAAAGGCTTTGGAGAGGGTACAGAAGAGATTTACGAGAATGGTTCCAGGGATGAGGAATCACAGTTACGTGGATAGATTGGAGAAGCTGGGGTTGTTATCTTTAGAGCAGAGAAGGCTAAGAGGAGATTTCATGAAGGGTTTTGATAGAGGAAATAAAGAGAAACTGTTTCCAATGGCTGTAGGGTCGATAACCAGAGGACACAGATTAAGGTGATTAGCAAAAGAACCAGAAACGACATGAGAAATTTTTTTTTTACCCAGTGAGTTGTTGTTATCTGGAATGCACTGCCTGAATGGGTGGTGGAAGCAGATTCAATAATAACCTTCAAAAGGGAATTGGATAAATACTTGAAGAGGAAAATTTGCAGGGATATGGGGAAAGAGCAGGGGAGTGGGATTAATTGGACAGTTCTACCAAAGAGCCAGCAGAGGCACTATGGGCTGAATGGCCTCCTACTGTGCTGTATCATTCTATGATTCTATCCCAAGGTGCTTCACAGAAGCAGTATTGGACAAAAATTAATACCGCGTCAAAGAACAGGCATTGGGATAGGTGACCCAAAGCTTGGTCAAAGGTTTTGAGAGAGGGAGAGAGACAGAAAGGATTAGGGAGGGAATTCCAGAGCTGAGGGCCTAGACGACTAAAGGTACGACTGCAAATGGTGGGTCGAAGGAAGTTATGGATGCAGAAGTGACCAGATTTGGAGATAGGGAGGGGCAAAGCCATGGAGGGATTTGAACACGTGGATGAGAATTTTAAAATCAAGGCGTTGATAGACAGGGAGCCAATGTAGGTCAGCAAATACAGTGGTGATGGGTGAACGGGACTTGGTGCGAGTTAGAATACGAGCAGAAGAGTTTCAGATTAGCTTAAGTTTATAGAGAGTGGAAGATGGAAGCCTAACAAATTTGATTGAATTCTTTGAGGAGGTAACTAAGTGTGTAGATGAAGGTAGAGCAGTTGATGTCGTATACATGGATTTTAGTAAGGCGTTTGATAAGGTTCCCCATGGTCGTCTCATGAAGAAAGTAAGGAGTTGTGGGATAGAGGGAAATTTGGTCGATTGGATAAGTAACTGGCTATCTCATAGAAGGCAGAGGGTGGTGGTGGATGGAACATTTTCGGACTGGAGACCAGTTACCAGCGGTGTGCCACAGGGGTCGGTGCTGGGTCCTTTGCTGTTTGTGATTTTTATCAATGACTTGGAGGAGGGGACTGAAGGGTGGATCAGTAAATTTGCTGATGACACCAAGATTGGTGGAGCAGTGGATGAGGTGGAGGGCAGTTGTAGGCTGCAAAGAGACATTGATAGGATGCAGAGCTGGGCCGAAAAATGGCAGATGGAATTTAACCCTGATAAGTGCGAGGTGATTCATTTTGGTAGGGCAAATTTGAATAAGGATTACAGGGTCAACGGCAGGGTTCTGAGGAACGTGGAGGAGCAGAGGGATCTGGGGGTTCATATCCACAGATCTCTGAAGGTTGCCACTCAAGTGGATAGAGCAGTAAAGAAGGCCTATGGTGTGTTGGCGTTTATTAACAGAGGGTTTGAGTTTAAGAACCGTGAGGTTATGCTGCAACTGTACAGGACCTTGGTGAGACCACATTTGGAATATTGTGTGCAGTTCTGGTCACCTCACTATAGGAAGGACGTGGAAGCATTGGAAAGAGTGCAAAGGAGATTTACCAGGATGCTGCCTGGTTTGGGGGGGAGGTCTTATGAGGAAAGATTGAGGGAGTTGGGGCTTTTCTCTTTAGAGCGGAGGAGGATGAGAGGCGACTTAATAGAGGTTTATAAGATGATGAGGGGGATAGATAGAGTGGATGTTCAGAGACTATTTCCTCGGGTAGAGGCAGCTGTTACAAGGGGGCATAACTATAAGGTGCATGGGGGGAGATATAGAAGGGATGTCCGAGGTAGATTCTTTACTCAGAGAGTGGTTGGTGTGTGGAATGGACTGCCTGCTGTGATAGTGGAGTCGGACACTTTAGGAACTTTCAAGCGGTTATTGGATAAGCACATGGAGCACACCAGAGTGATAGGGAGTGTGATAGCTTGATCTTGGTCTCGGACAATGCTCGGCACAACATCGAGGGCCGAAGGGCCTGTACTGTGCTGTACTGTTCTATGTTCTATGTTCTATGTTCTATGAGAGGCTGGCCAGCAGAGCATTGGAACAGTCAAGTCTAGAGGTGTCAAAAGCATGGATGACTTTGCCTCTGTGTTGTCAGACTGTTTGTCTAAAATCCAGTCTTGGATGAGCCACAATGTTTTCCAATTAAACATTGGGAAGACCAAAGCCATTGTCTGCTGCCCCTGCCACAAAGCCCATTCCCTAGTCATTGATTCCCCTCCCTGGACACTATCTCAGGCTGAACTAGACTGTTTACAATCAATGTTCCCTATAATTTGTTTGGCGCCGTGCGGCCCCTTTAAGGGGCTGCACTGGCCATTCAAAATACTGCCCATACGCGGTTTTTGCATTGAAAAGCCAGCTTTGCGGGGTCCCTGGAGCGTCACACGGTCACACCTCTTACAGGAAACATTGTTTACAATCTGATTGTCCTATTTGACCCTGAGCTGAGCTTCCAACTCCATATCCTTTCCATCACAAAGGCTGCCTACTTCCATCTCCATAACTTCGCCAACCTCTGGCCCTACCTCTGCTCACATGCTTTTGAAATCTTCATTTATGCCTTTGTCATCTCCAGACTCGACTATTCCAATGTTCTCTTGGCCACCCCCACCCATCCTCCACCTGCCCTAAATGTAAGCATTGGTTATATCTTATCTTATTGGATATCTTATCCTGCATCAAGTCCCACTCACCCATCATCTCTGTCCTCGCTGACCTACATTGGCTTCTGGTCTCCCAACACCTTCTTGTGTTAAAATCTATGCAGGGCCTCACCTCTCCCTGTCTCTGTAACCTTCTCCAGCTCTACTCCCCAAATTCTTCGATCCTCCAACTCTGGCTTTTTGTGCACCTCCCCCACCCTTCGTTCCACCATTGACAGCCACGCCTTCAGCCACCTCTCTCTCCTCCTTTTAGACCCGCCTTAAATCCCACCTCTTTGACCAAGCTTTAGGCCATCCCTCCGAATATTCCCTTCTTTGGCTCAGACTCCATTTTTAATGGAATTACGCCTCTGTGAAGCGCCTTGGGACTTTATTCAATGTTTAAGGTGCTATATCAATATAAGTTGCTGTTGCTGTTGGTGGTGTTCCCATACCAATTTTTCTCAGAATGACAAACTTTTTTCTCATCTGCTTCCAGTTTTTGGGGATGTCGTTGACCCTTTCCACCACCTTCACCCATGCAGTGCAAATGGATTTTCTGTGAGGAGGATGGCTTTCTGGCCCAGAGGAAACAACCTCCTTCTTTAGATTTAGGGGGCGAAATTCATTCTCGTCCAGGAATGGGCGGTAACTTCAGAAAAGTTTGAGATTTAGCGCCAGGAACTAATGAATCTCGCTGCATGCAAAATTCAGAGCCATCGCTCAAAGAAAGGATGGGAGCCCTAAATCAAGCGCTAACGATCTAGCTCAGTGGCGTTAGACTCAAAGCGCTAAGCAATTTCAGGGGCAACCTAATTGCTCGTCATCATTGCCACGGGCTCTTTACAGTTCTTAAAGGGGAGGTTCATTGATGCTGCAGAACCTCATTCTCAGCATTGCTGGCTGTGAACCTGTGTTAGCAAGCAGGAGCAGGCCAAGCCCAAGGAGCCAGATGACTCAAGCAGGTGTCATGATGCCAGATCCACGCCCCAGGGAGAGAGCCCGCAGATTTTAGGATCAATCATTGGAGGAGTTGTTGTCCACTGTGGAGAGACGGAGGGCGGAGCTCTACCTGGCAAGTGGCAGGAGGCTCTCGTCGCAAGTCTTCCGCGCCATATGCAGGGAGGTTGGCCAGCATGTCTCGGGCAGCACTGTGGTCTCCAGGACCCACACACAGTGCAGGGAGAAATTTAACGACCTCACTTGGGTAGTCAGGGTGAGTCAATGCTTCAACAAATGCTACATACCACCATCTGAACCTCAGTCTGCACACGCTGGCCAAAACACCACATCCCCCACGCTCACCCACCAACAATCTCCACCTACCAACACTCACATCCACATCTCACACCTTGCACACAATGACAGCTATTCAACTATGGCAGGCACACAGACTGCAGCGGTTCAAGAAGGCGGCTCACCACCACCTTCTCAAAGGCAATTAGGGATGGGCAATAAATGCTGGCTTTGCCAGCGACACCCACATCCCAAAAAACGAATACAAAAAAAAAATCACACAAACACATTGCTCCACACTCACTCACACACTTTCCATTCTCTTGCAGGCCAAGGTGGCTCACAACAGGAGGGAGCAGGAGCACACAGGCGGGGGACAAGCTGACAACCAACCAACCACTCCCAGAGAGACTGTGGCGACTCAGACCTGATGCCGCGTGTGATGGGCGATCTGGCAGCTTCCATTGCAGCACAGGCGGAAGCAACGCAACGTCTTAGTGCTGTAATGCAGTCTATGCTTGGTGGCATCGATTCTCAGACTGCTCTCATGCAGTCTCAGCTTGATGCCACGCAAGCTCTGACTGCTGCCATCGTGGCTGGGTCTACCACCATCCACCGGGGCTTTCACGGTGTCGCAGCAGGCCAGCAATCTGTGCTCCAACAGATTACTAGGGATGCTGAGATGCTGCCCCGGGGGAGTGGCAGTGGGTCAGTGGAGCAGGAACCTGCTGTCCTCTCTCAGGATAACAGCATTCCTGCTCCCACCACTGGCACTCCGCCATTGCCCTTGTCGCTGCCTGTCATCCAGCCAGCCCAGACTGCTGCCGCCCATGCTGAGGCGGTGCAGTCTGCAGCCGAGCCTTCCAGCCCCAGAGCTGGTCGAGGGCGTCCTGCAAGGCTATCTTATGTGTCCCGCATGGACAATCAGCAGCCTTCCACCCGCCCTGCTGCAGCCATTGGGCCAACACTTTGTAGGAGCACAAGAGTGGACAAAGGCACAGTAACGAGAGGCACTAAGGGATTGCACAAGGGTGAATAGTTAATATTGTTGTTGTAAATATGTGTTAACTGATTATTGATAAATGTATTAATTCAGTTTGGATTATTTTGTGGTGTCTCTCATTTCAGCTTTGCGCTGTGAAATGGCCTGCGACAGGGATGGAATGATAGGGACATGGTGAGCAACGGGGACCTGGGGCTTAAGTTATTGGAACCGCAGTCTGATGAGGCGGTGACGGACCGCCCTTCCAGAAGGCTGATGGAGTGGCTGCCTCCTCCCTCGCTCCTGTTCCTCCTCCTCCTCCTTCTCGTCCTCCTCATTTTCCTTTTCCTCCTCCTCTCCCTCTTCCTCCTCCTGAGGTGGTCCTGCAATCCCTGGTGGAAAGGGCTGGGCCCTCATGATGGTCAAAAGGAGACGACGACAAAATGGGACACCTGCTCAGCTGAGTACTGGAGGGCTCCTCCCAAGTGGTCACCCTGATGATCTGCTCGATGATGTTCCTGGTGGCGGCATGGCTCTCATTATATGAGTGCTGTGCAGGAGTGTTGGGGTTGCGGAGGGGAGTCATGAGCCAGGTGGAGAGCGGATAGCCTTTGTCTCCGACCAGCCAGCCGCTAGCTTGACGTGGTGGCTGTAAGAATGCTGGTCTGGTGCAGGATGAAGGCATCGTGGCTGTTACCAGGATAGAGGGCATCCACATTGAGAAAGGTCTTCGACCTGAAACGTTAACTCTGTTTCTCTCTCCACGGATACTGCCTGGCCTGCTGAGTTTTTCCAGCGTTTCCTGTTGTTATATTGAGAATTCACCGTGTGTGGTCGTACTCCAACTGCACATTAAGTGAGTGGTAGCCTTTGCGGTTATGGAAGACCTCAGGATTGTTATGCGGTGCCCGCAAAGCCACATGGGTGCAATCAATGGCGCCCTGCACCATGGAGAATCCCGCTATCCTGGCAAAGCCACATGCACGCTCGTCCTGCTTCTCTCTGGTGATGGGGAAGGAAATGTAATCCCTTCTCCTACTGCAGAGAACCTCTATGACCTCCCGGATGTAGCAATGGACGGTGAACTGTGAGATGTTAGCTATATCTCCTGTTGCAGACTGGAAGGATCTGCTGGTGAAGAAATTGAGGGCGACGGTGACCTTGACTGCCACTGAGAGAGCCATGGTTGTCCTGATCTGAGGCTTGAGGTCTGGTTGCAGGAGGTGGCAGAGTTCTGTGACCACCTCCTTGGTGAAGTGGGGCCTTCTAATACACTGCTCCTCACTTAATTGAAGGTAGGAGAAGTGCTGTCGGAATACCCTCGGAGGGTAAGGCCTCCTATTGAGAGCCCTCATGGCCCTCCTCCTCCCTCTGGCTACATGTTCCAATCTTTCTCGCTGCCTACTGAGGGCGAGGTCGACTGCCAGTACCGCCCCCATTAATGTAACCAAGTGTAGCACTTTGATATGTTGTGAGAATAAATGTAACTAATTTTTAGTAGCCACAACACTCCTGATACTAAACAACCTTTAAATGACTAAATTAAACTGTTGCACAATGTCAAACTGACAAAGAAGCAGTGAAACAGCACTAACCTGAGAGCTGCGACTCATTACTCATGCTCCCTTTAAGTAGCGCCCCCCGCCAGGCACTAATTGGAGGCCTTAAGGTACTGAATTTCTCCGCCTCTGTACCTCAAGTATTGGGCAGTTCTGCTGCTTCTTTCCTTCATGTGGCTGCATTACATTGGAGGAGTTCCAGCAATAAATTTGGGCCTGGCCAAACCACGAGCTACTCCCATTTTAAGGAAATATAACTCCCACAAACAGTGAACTCTCAATGCCAAACCCAACCTGGGTCAGGAGCTTGCAGAAAATATTTCAATGGACTGACCTCAACGATAATGTGAGAGTTGCTTTTCCAAATACAGTCCATTTAAACTTCAAGCAGTATAATGTAGCAGGGAAATAAATTCTACATTGTGTCTCATAAGACATGTTCTTACAGTGTGTTAAATAATAGTATTGTATTGCTTTATTTTCTTGCACATCAAAGATAAAAACATTTAATCACTGCAGCATTTCTTACCTGTGCTTCAAGAATTTTCCCCACTGAGCACTGTTTTCAATGCACACTAATTTACATCAGATATTATAAAGCAGGATAAGATCATTGTGCAATCAATACAAATGCTGTGACTCACCAATCATAATCTTGGATAATCTTTGGTACACTTGGCCAGAACATTGGCTTTTACATTGCTAATTGTGCCCTTTACTCTCTCTGCATAAACACTCTGCCCACTGCTGATGTGACTAACTGGTATTGTATAAAACACCAGTTAGGCCTCATGCGACTAACTGGTATTGTATAAAACACTAGTTAGGCCTCATGCGACTAACTGGTATTGTATAAAACACTAGTTAGGCCTCATGCGACTAACTGGTATTGTATAAAACACTAGTTAGGCCTCAGCTAGAGTACTGCGTGCAGTCCTGGTCACCACATTACAGGAAAGATGTGATTGCACTAGAGAGGGTACAGAGGAGATTTACAAGGATGTTGCCGGGAGTAGAGAATCTTAGCTATGAGGAAAGACTGGATAGGCTGGGTCTGTTTTCCTTGGAACAGAGGAGGCTGAGGGGAGAACTTATTGAGGTGTATAACATTATGAGGGGCCTAGATAAAGTGGATAGAAAGGACCTATTTCCCTTAGCAGAGGGGTCAAAAACCAGGGGGCACAGATTTAAAGTAATTGGGGGAAGGTTTAGAGGAGATTTGAGGGGAAATTTCTTCACCCAGAGGGTTGTGGGGGTCTGGAACTCACTGCCTGAAAGGGTGGTAGAGGCAGGAACCCTAACCACATTTAAAAAGTACTCGGATGTGCACTTGGGATGCTCTAACCTGCAGGGCTATGGACCAAGAGCTGGGAAGTGGGATTAGGCTGGATAGCTCTTTGTTGGCCGGCGCGGACACGAAGGGCCGAAATGGCCTCCTTCCGAGCTGTAACTTTCTATGATTCTATGATTCTATGAAGTTTAAACCATGTCCGAAAGCTGTTTACATCTATAGTTAGACAGTTTTTGGAACTGTAGTTATCAAACAGTAATTGGTTTCTCTTTACAGATCAGAGACACTGAATCTGAAGCTCTATTCTCTGCTGTTACCATGCCAGCAATTTGCTTCATGCCAAGACAATTTCCAGTACAGAGATATTAGGACAGGTGACCAAGAGGTTGGTCTTAAAGGAAGAAAGTGAGAAGTCGCACAACACCAGGTTATAGTCCAACAGTTTTATTTGAAATCACAAGCTTTCGGAGCTGCTGCCCCTTCGTCAGGTGAAGTGAAGGAATACGAATCGGCAAAGCATATATAGACAGAGAACAATGCCTGTGCAGCGTACAATGTCAGACGACTACAGTTAATCTTTCTGACTGCCTTTTATCACACCTCGGCAGAGAAACAATCAGGTCAGGAAGGCATTATATCAAAGACATAGCAAGATACAGCTAAGACAATGAGGTGGGGTCACAGGGGGCCTAATGTGTCAAATGCAGTCTGTATGGAAAACCATAAACTTCAAAATTTTTACTTTTTTTTACTGGAAATCACATCTGTGAACAAGCCAACGATGACTCGAGTCTGGATGACTCTACGTCATGTAGCGTGACATGAACCCAAGGTCCCGGTTGAGGCCATCCTCATGGGTGCGGAACTTGGCTATCAGTTTCTGCTCGATGATTTTGCGTTGTCGTGTGTCTCGAAGGCCGCCTTGGAGAACGCTTACCCGCAGATCCGAGGCTGAATGTCCTTGACTGCTGAAGTGTTCCCCGACTGGGAGGTAACAATCCTGCCTGGCGATTGTTGCGCGGTGTCCGTTCATACGTTGTCTCAGTGTCTGCATGGTCTCGCCGATGTACCATGCTCTGGGGCATCCTTTACTGCAACGTATGAGGTAGACAACGTTGGCCGAGTCACATGAGTATGTACCATGTACCTGGTGGGTAGTATCCTCACGTGTGATGATGGTATCTGTGTTGATGATCTGGCATGTCTTGCAGAGGTTGCCGTGGCAGGGTTGTGTGGTGTCGTGGTCGCTGTTCTCCTTAAAGGAAGAGAGAGAGGTAGCGAGGCAGAGAGGTTTAGGCAGGGAATTCCAGAGCTTAGTGCTTGGGAATAGAAGGCACAGTCACCAATGATGGAGTGATGAAAATTGGGGATGCTTCAAGAGGCTAGAATTAGAGGAGCGCAGATATCTTGGGGGTTTGTGGGGCTGAAGGAGGTTACAGAGATAGGGAGGGGGTGAGGCCATGGAGGGATTTGAAAACAAGGATGAGAATTTTAAAATTGATGCTTGCCGGACCGGGAGCCAATGTAGGTCAGCGAGCACGGGGGTGAACGGTACTTGGTGCGAGTTAGGACATGGGAAGCAGATACTCCAGATATATAAGGGTAAAAGTGACATTAGCCTGGAAATGACTTTGAGAGATGTTATTTTACAAACATTTAACACAGACTTTGCAAATTCCTCTTTGCTATTTTAATGGAGACATTAACCTGTTTGCCTCTTAAATATAGTGGAGAGAGGAATTTGTTATAAATGATAGCATCTAATTTCCATGCTATTGTGATTTGGCCCATACAAATACCTCATGTAATCCATTCTCCATCCCATGCATTTTTTTATTTGTTCTCCAGTTATGAGCAACGCTAGTGAGCATGCATTTATTTCCATTGTTTCTTTTGACAATGTGTGGGTTGCTAATCCACTTCAGAGGGTATTGAGTCAACTATGTATTGTAGGAACTAAATAAACTAAATAGTGGGGGGAGGGTTCAGGTGAAGGGGAATTTAGAAAGTCAAAGAGAAAGGAGAAGGCAATAGTGCAGGGTAGCGATAAGCGTAATGATAACCAGAGTGTGACAGGAGGAGACAGAACTTATGAACATAAGCGTGCACCAGCAACTAGTTTCAGAGTAGGTAAAAATGATATAAAGAAAAAATTAAAAGCTCTTTGTCTGAATGCACGCAGCATTCGTAACAAGATAGATGAGTTGACGGCACAAATAGAAATAAATGGGTGTGATCTGATAACCATTACAGAGACGTGGTTGCAAGGTGATCAAGGCTGGGAACTGAATATTCAGGGGTATTTGACATTTCGGAAGGATAGGCAGAAAGGAAAAGGAGGTGGGGTAACTCTGTTAATAAAGGATGAGATCAGTGCAGTGGTGAGAAATGATATTGGCTCAGAAGATCAAGATGTAGAATCAGTTTGGGTGGAGATAAGAAATAGTAAGGGAAAGAAGTTACTGGTGGGAGTAGTCTATAGGCCCCCTAACAATAGCTACACTGTAGGACAGAGTATAAATCAAGAAATAATAGGGGCTTGTAAGAAAGGTACTGCAATAATCTTGGGCGATTTTAATCTTCATATAGATTGGACAAATCAAATTGGTCAGGGTAGCCTTGAGGACAAGTTCATAGAATGTATTCGGGATGGTTTCTTAGAACAATATGTTGTGGAAACAACTAGGGAGAAGGTTATTTTAGATCTGGTAATGTGTAATGAGACAGGATTAATTAATGATCTCATAGTAAAGGATCCTCCAGGGAAGAGTGATCATAGCATGGTAGAATTTCAAATTTAGTTTGAGGGTGAGTAACTTGGGTCTGAAACTAGTGTCCTAAACTTAAATAAAGGCAATTACAAAGGTATGAAGACAGAGTTGGCTAAAGTAGACTGGGAAAATAGATTAAAGGGTAAGACGGTAGATAAGCAGTGGCAGACATTTAAGGAGATATTTCATAGCTCCCAGCAAAGGTTTATTCCAGTGAGAAAGAAAGACTCTATGAGAAGGATGAACCATCCGTGGCTAACTAAGGAAGTTAAGGATGGTATCAAATTGAAAGAAAAGGCATACAATGTTGTGAAGATTAGTGGTAGGCCAGAGGATTGGGAAATTTTTAGAAACCAGCAAAGGATGACTAAAAAAATAATAAAGAGGGAGAAGATAGATTATGAAAGTAAACTAGCAAAAAATATAAAAACAAACACTGAGAACTTCTACAGGTATATAAAAGGGAAGAATTTAGCTAAAGTAAATGTTGGTCCCTTAGAGGATGGGACTGGGGAATTAATAATGGGAAACAGGGAAATGGCAGAGACTTTGAACAAATATTTTGTATTGGTCTTCATGGTAGAAGACACTGAAAGCATCCCAATAATAATTGATAATCAAGGGGCTATAGGGAGGGAGGAACTTAAAACAATGACTATCATTAGAGAAAAAGTACTAGGCAAACTAGTGGGACTAAAGGCTGACAAATCCCCTGGACCTGATGGCCTACATCCTAGGGTCTTAAAAGAAGTGGCTGCAGATAGTGGATGCATTGCTTGTAATCTACCAAAATTCCATGGATTCTGGAGAGGTCCCAGCGGATTGGAAAATCGCAAATGTAACGCCGCTATTCAAGAAAGGAGGGAGGCAAAAAATAGGAAACTATAGGCCAATTAGCCTATAATCTGTCATTGGGAAAATGCTGGAATCCATTATTAAGGAAGTAATAGCTGGACATTTAGAAAATCATAATACAATCAAGCAGAGTCAACATGGTTTTATGAAAGGGAAATCGTGTTTGACAAATTTACTAGAGTTCTTTGAGGATGTAACGAGCAGGGTGGATAAAGGGATAAAGTAGATGAAGTGTTTTTGGATTTCCAGAAGGCATTCGATAAGGTGTCACATAAAAGGTTACTGCACAAGATAAGAGCTCACGGGGTTGGGGGTAATATATTAGCATGGATAGAGGATTGGCTAACTAACAGAAAACAAAGAGTTGGGATAAATGGGTCATTTTCCAGTTGGCAAACTGTAACTAGTGGGGTGCCACAGGGATCAGTGCTGTGGCCTCAACTATTTACAATCTATATTAATGACTTGGATGAAGGGTCGTGTGTACTGTAGCCAAATTTGATGATGATACAAAGATAGGTGGGTTAGCAAGTTGTGAGGAGGACACAAAGGGCTGGATTTTGAATGCCCCATGGAGTCGGGTTTGGAGGCGTGTGGGGGGTTAAAGTAGCAGATTCGGGGGTCCCGACCTCATCCCGACTCCAACACGCCTCCACGCAATTTTGACAAAATCGGTCGCGGGGTTCCCGACTCCGTCCTGCCTCCAAGAGGCGCGAAAGGCCATTATCGCTCTTAACTATCCCTAAAGTGGCTCAGTAATGCCATTTTGAACCATTTTAGGCACTTTAACCCTTTTCCCTTGTGAAGCACGCCTGATGG
Organism: Squalus acanthias; assembly: GCA_030390025.1. Classification (NCBI taxonomy): domain Eukaryota; kingdom Metazoa; phylum Chordata; class Chondrichthyes; order Squaliformes; family Squalidae; genus Squalus; species Squalus acanthias. Next base: position 111,092,867 of record CM059432.1, read on the forward strand.
GAAACACTCCAGTGAAACCTGGCGGGAGCACAAGTGGATTGCTGACTATCAGCTGCAGCGCAACCTTTAAATAGGAGATTTGATCAGCCATCAATTGTAGGTGGCAGGACTTTGTTGTAACAGGTCTGAGGGAACTTTTAGAAGGCATAACCACAGCTCTGGAAGTTTGGAGCCTGACACCCATCTGCAGTGTGACCTCCTGGGAAACCCCTCTCGCCACCCTCATTGAGGGCTTCCTCAACTGAGACATATACCAGAGGCATGGGAGCCATTTATTTCCTTCCCTCCTGGATATCTGATGAGGAGGAACAGCAGCCGCAGCACCAGCAGAACCATGAACAACAGCACCACCAGCAGCAGCAGCAACAGCAGCAGCAACAGCAGGAGCGCCAAGCTGCTGCTCACCCACCTGAAGCTGCACAGGACAGAAGGGGCCAGCGCATGGAAGGCCGCAGGAGATACCCCCCAACCAGGGTCTACAGACAGAGGGTCAGCTACCTCAACATGTCTGAGCAGCAGTGCCAAAGGCGGCTCCGACTTTCGCGAGAGGTAGTGGGTGACATCTGCGCAATGCTGCAACAAGACCTGGAGCTCAGAGGACCAGGTGGACGCCCCTTGCTAGTGGCCACCAAAGTCACCACCGCACTCAACTTTTTTGCCTCAGGCTCATTCCAGGGATCAGCAGCAGACATCAGCGGCATCTCCCAGGCGGCCGCACACACCTGCATCACGCAAGTAACCGATGCCCTCTTTGCCATCGCGCACAATCACATCCATTTCACCAAGGATCGAGCAAGTGTCACGGCGCGTGCGGTTGGATTAGCTAATCTGGCAGGCTTTCCAAGGGTGCAGGGCATCGTTGACTGCACACATGTGGCCCTTAAGGCACCCCATCGCAATCCAGGTATTTTTGTCAACCGGAAGGGCTTCCACTCCCTCAACGTTCAGCTGGTGTGTGACCACAAGGAAGTTCTGCATGTTTGTGCCAAGTACCCTGGCAGTTGCCATGACTCCTTCATACTGCGCCAGTCTAGTGTGCCTCCGCTATTCAGTCCGCCAGACCAACTTCACAGATGGCTACTTGGAGATAAGGGCTATCCCCTGAAGACGTGGCTAATGACGCCGTTGAGGAGCTCATCCAATGCAGCTGAGGAGAGCTACAACTCCAGCCACATTTCCACCAGATCCATAATCGAGCAAACCATCGGTATGCTGAAGATGCGCTTCAGATGCCTGGATAGATCAGGTGGAGCCCTGCAATACTCAGCAGCCAGGGTCTCCAGAATCATCGTGGTTTGCTGTGCACTTCACAACATGGCACAGCGTCGTGGCTTGCAGATGCTGGAGGACCAAGTGGCTCCTCACATAGCCTCTTCAGATGAGGAGGAGGAGGAGGAGGAGGAGGAGGAGGAGGAGGAGGAGAGAGAGAACGAACAAGTTGCAGAGGCCCCTCAACCAGCGGCAGCATTACGCGAGAACATAGCTGCCCGGAATGCAAGGAATGCACTCATCTTGGCCAGATTTGCTTAGCCTAGACAACAAATCACTTTTGCCTCGCAGCTTCTTACCAGAGCTATGACAATGGCCCAGACCCAGCGGATCCCTAACAATGTGATCACCATACTGACAATTGCAAGTTATCCTAAGGCCTCATTGTGGAAGTCCCATTAGCGAAATGACAGACGCCACAACTGCAGCTGTAGCCATCAGAGTTTTTAATTAAACTTTAGACCTGATGGATTTTTAACAATACACATCAAAATTCACCCAAGTGACTACCCTTGTGACTATTTGTGCAGTTTCTTTCTCTTACGCGTGCTCCTACGTGGTGCTTCCCCTGTGGCTTCAGCAGAAGTGGAGGCCCCCTGCTCACTTTGTTGCTGCTCCTGTCTCGACTCCTTTGGCGGGCATCCTCTGGGGTTGCGAACCTGAGAGGGCTCGGCAACAGTCTGCTGCTCCTGCGGCTGGGCAGGGGTTGAGACGCCGATCTCACTTGGGTGTGGACTCTGGTGGGGCTCTGAGCGAGGACCTGTCAGTGGCATGGAAGTGTGAGCGCTTGGAGAGGAGCCCCCACCTCCTTGTTGTGTGCCACCAACATCCCTCTCATGGGTCAGGTCCACCTCAGCGCTTGCAAGTGGATTGAGAGCACCTTGCTGCACATCAGGGGGGCCATGGGGACCCGTATCTGTACTGGAAGTCCTACTCAGAAGGACTTCCATGAAGGTCTGGTTTCTCTGTTCAATAGATGACCATCGCTCCTCCAGAGATGTCATTCTATTCAGAACAATTACCATGTTTTCTGCACTCTGGCGACTTATCACCTCCATGGAGGTTGCCATCCTTTCCATGGTGATGCGTTCATGCGCCAATGACTCCACAAAGGCTCTGCTCATGTTCGCTATGGACTCCTCCATTCGCTCCACACTCACAGTGACCCTGGAGATAAAACCTGTCAGAGACTCCTGCATCTGTTCCTGGAGTCCCAGCACCACTGATCTTATGGATGGCCCCAGAGGCAGAGGGTCGACATGCAGCTGAGCCGAGCTAGGAGAGTCCTGCGCCCTCCGACTAGGACTCTCCACTGCTGTCCCTGTCTCCACCATCTGCTGATGCTCACTTGTGAGCTGTGATACACCAGGTGACAACACTACTCTATGTCCCGAGGGTCCCACCGAGGTGTGAGTGTCTGCACTGGTGCTGGGTGCGCTTAGTTCTGCTGACGCTGCGCCCTCAGAGGTTGCAGCTTCCTCTGAGGAGTCTGTCTGCTCAGGCTGGTCCTCCTGGCTAGTGGGGACGGGTGCTTGCGATGGTCCTGTGGGGGAGTAAAGGAAAGAGTCAGAGATGTGATGCCAAGGTTACATGCACATTGCATATTGCAGATGATCATAAATCCATCTGTTAGAGCTTCAGATTCATTATCAGCGACTCATGCAATGTCAATGAGAGAGATGGAACACTATTCAGTCACCAGCTTGCTCTGCTGCACCCGTCTGTCCGTCCCCCACTTGCGTTTCCTCCTGGACGCCCACGATTTCCAGGACCGCCTCCTCCCAGGGGGTGAGCTGGGCTAATGAGGGTGGGCCTCCTCCTGTCCTGGCTCTTTCTCTTTTATTGTGAGCTCTCTTTTCCTGCAATGAGGGAGACAAGTGGAGTTTGAGTGAGATTGAAGGAGTGAGTGTAGAGAGTCCATAGCATAGATGCTTAGAAGGAGACAAAGATGGAGTGAGGTGGCAAGACCAAGGGCCCTCCCTGTGTGTTGTAATTTGTTTTCATAGCATGACAGTGATAGGGAGTGTGAGGGCTGCATAGTCGAATAGTAAGGTGAATGTGACCATAGAGGGAGAGGGAATGGGTAAGGGTGCATGGATGTCAGCGTCAAGTGGGATATGGAGGAAGAGGTTGCTAAAGCTGAGTGCTGGTGAGGAGAGGCAATGGGGATCAGATTGAGGGTGAAGGGAAAGTCATACTCACTTTAGCAGTACGTAGAAGGTCATGAAACCTCTTCCTGCACTGGATCCAGGTTCTGCTTGTCAAAGATAAAGAGGTGACCTCCTGGGTGATCTGGACCCACACAGCCTTTGTCTGCTGGGGAGGCTTCTTCCTCCCTGAGGAGGGGAAGAGCACCTCCTTGTTGGCTCTTGCTCCATCTACCAAAGCCTGAAGGGCAACGTCATGGAATCTGGGAGCAGCCCTGGGCCGTTGGCTGGCCATTCCTGCTGCAGGTGCTTAGATTTGAGGTCCAAAAGCTTGGCAGCCTGCAGAGGAAGCAAGGCTTGCTGCAGACCTTAAATGCAGCAGCAATGATGACGTCAACGGAGGCGACTTTCAGACTGGAATAACTCATTGGCCATGGGTTCCCACATGTTGGAACTCAATTGGCCAATTAAGTTAAAATCGCATCATTAATCCACATTAATCTGGAGTCGGGGGGGGGCAACACGAAATGTGGCGAACATGACCCCAACCCGACCCCAAGACAAAATCCAGCCCAAAGAGTCTGCAAAGGGATATAGATAGGTTAAGTGAGTGGGCAAAAATTTGGCCGATGGAGTATAATGTGGGAAAATGTGAGGTTATCCACTTTGGTAGGAAAAATAAAAAAGCAAATTATTATTTAAATGGAGAGAGACTACATAATGCTGCGGTACAGAGGGATCTGGGGGTCCTCGTACATGAAACACAAAAGGTTAGCATGCCGGTACAGCAAGTAATTAGGAAGGCAAATGTAATGTTGGCCTTTATTGCAAGTAGGTTGGAGTATAAAAGCAGGGAAGTCCTGCTACAACTGTACAAGGCGCTGGTGAGACCACACCTGGAGTGCTGCGTGGAGTTAGGTCGCGCCCCATTTGGGGCGCAAATATCGTCTGGACGCAAATATTAGCGCCTGGCGCTAATTATCGGCACTGACTGGAAACTTCACTTTTACCGCCCCGGGAGGTGAGTGGAGCGCTAAAGCAGGCGCTGCACACCTGTCTTAAGGCGCAAAGGCCAAGGAGTGAGGCGCTAACTCAGCGCGCGAGCGCAGCGCAGCTGCTGCCAGTTAGCGAGGGAACACAGACACACTGGCGCCGGCCACTTCTTAACGCGGGGGGGGCCACTTGCTCCCCAGCCACACCCTGCTCATTGCAGCCTTGAATCTCCGCCTGGAGAGACCTGTGAATCCATTTTGTTGCCAAGCATGGAGAGGGTGAGAGAACGCGCTCATCGCTTCACCGAGCGGGCCTTGGATGCTCTGGTTGGCGCAGTGGAGCGCAGACGATGTATGCTGTTCCCTGAGAGTGGCAGGAGGCCTTTGCCACGCGAGTTCAGAAGAGTGTGGAGGGAGGTGGCTCAGAGCGTCTCCTCCAGGAGCATGGTGCCCAGGACCCATACTCAATGCCGCAAAAAGTTCAACGACCTCACTCGGGTCGTCAGGGTGAGTGGCTTTTTCTCAATACCTCTCCATCCCTCCATCTCAACCTCACTCTATGGCCAGAGGGTCTTAAAACCCCAATGCACAACACTCATCCAACACCTATGGCCCTTTCATCAAACACACACACACATTCCACACTTTGCATACAGTAAGGGCTATTCACCTATGGGAGGCACATCAGGCAAGACCATGGCTGTATATTGTAAGGGCTATTCACCTATGGGAGGCACATCAGGCAAGACCATGGCTGTATATTGTAAGGGCTATTCACCTATGGGAGGCACATCAGGCAAGACCATGGCTGCATATTGTAAGGGCTATTCACCTATGGGAGGCACATCAGGCAAGGCCATGGCTGTATATTTACTCAGATGCTGTCCTTTTTCTTGCAGGCCAAGCTGGCTCATAATAGGAGACAGCAGCAACGGACAGGTGGAGGGCGGCCTCAGCTGCAACCCCTCAGCGATCTTGAGGAGCGCGTCCACAGGATTGTGGCAAGCCGGGTGATCGGTCCCGTCGCCACTGGAGACGCCGACCCCGTTCTGGACAGCAATGGTAAGGTCATCACCTTTTTGTCCTCTGTCCTTCCACTTGTCCCTCACAACACCAGCCTTTGACACTTTCAATCCAACTTGCTAACTCGCTGCACTTATTCCTCCCTTACTGCCACCCTGTCCTCACGCTAAAGCCACTCTTGTACCTCCCTGCTTTCAGATGGTGATTCACCAGCTGAGGAGACGGGCCCTGAAGCTGCCACTGGGAGTGATGCTGCAGCTGAGGAGGAAGAGGAAGCCAGAGCATCAGTGCCACCCTCTCCCGAGGAAGCCCATGCCCACACTGGGAACACGCCTTCCCCGGAGGGGAGCAGGGGGGAAGGGGCTGATGAGGGTGAAGCTCCAGGACCCAGCGGGCTGCAGCAACGCCATGGCGGGGGGTAGGGAAGAACGGGGGCCTTCTCCCCAGAGGGAGAGTATGCCAGACACTCCTACTGCAATGGACGCAGAGGAGGAGCGGCTGATCGCAGAAATGAACACCCAGGCGGTGGGCATGCACACTGAGCTCATGGGTGCAGTGGGAAGGGTGCCCGAATGCATTGAGTCACTGGCAAGGAGTGTGGAGCACTTCGCTGTAGCACAGGCGGATGCCACACTAATGCTTAGTGCTGCAATTCAGTCACTGGCTGCCGTGATCCCATCTCTGACTGCTCTCATACAGACTCAGATTGAGGCCACGCGAGCACAGACTGCTGCCAACCTCGATGGTTCGTGCACATGTCCCCGGGGCTGTCACCGCGCCGCAGCAGGCCAGCAATCTGTTCTCCGGCAGATTGCTCCGGATGCTGAAGTGCTGCCCCGTGGGAGTGCCAGTGTGTCGGGCGAGCAGGGAGTTGCTGTCCTCTCTCACGATGACAGCATTCCTGCTGCCAACACTGTCACTTCTCCACTGCACTTGCCACCGCCTGTAGGACAGACTGCTGCCGCCCATGCAGAGTTGGTGCAGTCTGCAGCCGGGCCCTCCAGGCCCAGAAGTGGTCGAGGCCGTCCTTCAGGGGCATCTGCAGTGTCAGGGTCTGACGAGCAGCAGCCTTCCACCAGCCTTGCTGCAGCCACTGAGGTCCCATTACGGAGGAGCAGTAGGGTTAGAAGGGGGGAAGTGCGCAAGGGAAGGAGATCACCCTCGAAGGGCAAAAAGTAGGAGGTGTGACAAAATGCTGGTCATTTTTTTATTAAAGGCCGAGGTTCATGGTCCAACTTTTGTTTAGTGTTTTGGACATTATCTCCAGGTTGTGAGAACCAGTTATGTTATTGACTGTTTTTTTGTGTTTATTTCTATGAGTTTGTCATGAGGAATTGACACACACAGAGTTTGTAAAATAAATAAGTTTCTGTATTCAAAATATACATGGCTGGTGGTTGGAATTATTGGTGCCTTGGCCGGCTTAGGGGTTGCGTGCTGGGTTGATTAATGTTGGTAGCAATGGCAGGGGCCCTAGAAGCGGCTTGCTATTAGCCGTTGACGGACGGCCCTTGCAGTTTGACCATTGTGGGCCGCCCTCCCGCCTTGGTGCTGCTGATGATCATCGTCCTCGTCCTCTTCCTCCTCTTCCTCCTCCTCCTCTGGTGGTGCTCCAAGGCCTGGTGGCATTGGCTGGGTCCTGAGGATTGCCATGTTATGCAACATGCAGCACACGACTACGAAGTTCGATACTTGCTCAGGCGAGTACTGCAGGGCTCCTCCGGAATGGTCTAGACAGCGGAACCGTTGTTTCAGCACGCCGATTGTGCGCTCAATAATGTTCCTGGTTGCTTGATGGCTTTCATTGTACCGCAGCTCAGCAGGGGTGTTGGGCGTACGGAGCGGTGTCATCAGCCAGGTGCTCAATGCATACCCCTTGTCCCCGAGAAGCCAACCAACTGGCTGATGCGGTGCCTCGAAAAGTTCTGCCACAGTAGTCTGGCGCAGGATAAAAGCATCGTGGCAGCTGCCAGGATAGTGGGCATTGACAGCGAGTATCAGCTGTCTGTGGTCACAGACCAACTGGACATTCAAGGAATGGAACCCCTTTCTGTTCCTGAATTCCTCTGCATTCTCACGCGGAGCACGCAAAGCCACATGCGTGCAGTCAATGGCGCCCTGCACCATGGGGAAGCCCGCTACCCTCGCAAAGCCCAGAGCGCGGTCACGCTGCTTGTCTGGGGTCATAGGGAAAGAGATGAACTCTCGTCTCCTTCTGAAGAGGGCATTTGTGACCTGCCGGATGCAGCAATGCACCGCGAACTGGGAGATATTGGCGAGGTCTCCAACAGCAGCTTGGAATGAGCCAGTGGCGTAGAAGTTCAAAGCCACTGTGACCTTCACTGCCACCGACAGAGATGTCCTGGACCTCAGTTGAGGCTACAGATCTGGCTGCAGCAGGTGGCAGAGCTCAGTGACCACCTCCTTGCTGAATCGCAGCCTTCGCAAACACAGCTCCTCGGACATATGGATGTAGGAGAGCTGTTCACGATATACCCTGGGAGGGTAAGCTCTCCTGTACATGCGCCTGATGGCCCTCCTCCGTCTGGCCATCATTGCCACTCTCTCTCTGCGTCTCTGTATCCTCCGATTCAGCTGGAGCAGGACGACGCCCCCAATCAGTGCAGCCCCCATATTCTCTTTGCAAGCAAAGTAATGAGGGACAGCAACTAAAGTAGCAACTAAGTTAGGATCAATAGGCAAAACTACCTCACAAAGCGTTGAGTCAATGTAGAAGTCTCTCTCTCTCTCTCTCCGAATCTCTCTCTCTCTCTCAGAATGAGTGGTGCATAAATGTCGACCACAGAAAAAGACAGGAAGAGGCCCCCTTTAAATAGCGCCCCCCCCAGCCCCACAGCGATTGATAGCGTTCCAGTCTTCCGGTCGTTGGATGCGCCAGGCGGTAAGGCAGGGGGCGCCACTCAATTTCCGCTCCGGGGCGCCACAAGGGCGTTGCACCATGGAATGACGTCATAATCTGCGCGCGCAGGTGGTCGCAGCGGTAAATTTTAGCACCGCCGCACAATCTCTAGTTAAGTTCTCGAGCGGCGCAAACATCGCTGCGCCCGGGCGTTAGCGGCTTTGCGCCCCATTAGCGCCCTCTTAAGGCGCTAACGGGAGGCACAACCAACTGAATTTTTACCCCTTGGTCTCCTTATTTAAGGAGGGATATACTTGCATTGAGGCAGTTGAAAGATGGTTCACTAGGTTAATTCCTGAGATGAAGTGGATGTCTTATGAAGAAAGGTTGAGCAGGTTGGGCCTATACTCATTGAAGTTTAGAAGAATGAGAGGTGATCTTATCGACACATATAAGATTCTGATAGGGCTTGACAGGGTAGATGCAGGGAGGATGTTTCCCCTCGTGGGGGAATCTAGAATGAGGGGGCATAGTTTCAGGATAAGGGGTCACCCATTTAAAACAGAGATGAGGAGGAATTTCTTCTCTCAGAGGATCGTGAATCTTTGGAATTCTCTACCCGAGAGAGCTGTGGAGGCTGAGTCATTGAATATATTCAAGGCAGAGATAGACATATATTTGAGCTACAGGGGAGTCAAGGGTTATGGGGAGCAGGCGGGAAAGTGGCGTTGAGGCCAAGATCAGATCAGCCATGATCTTATTGAATGGTGGGCAGGCTCGAGGGGCCGAATGGTCTACTCCTGCTCCTATTTCTTATGTTCTTATTAGGAGTAGAATCACTTGTAGACGAGTCTGGGTACAGGGTGACAGGATCCCTTCCCTGAAGTACAATAGCGAAGTAGTTGGATTTTAAGGAACAAAAAAAAAGTTTGTTGTTGTAATTTTTTGTTGCGTCAGCCTTCAAATTACAAGATTTATTAAGATCAATTTCATAACTCAACATGGTCAGATATGAACACCTAACCTCTGGGATGCTCATCCAGGACTGTAACCACGGTACAACCAGATCCTACCTACAGCTTTTTAAAATCTGTCATTTTCACTTCTTCGTTAGCATTTCTCTATATTAGTATAGTTGTTTTTAAGCATATATCGTTAACAATTACTACTTTCCTTCATGTTGCTATATGTCCTGCACTGATACTTTACTGTAATATTATTCAAGCATTACCCTTTTGTGCTTTTCTTTTCATTTCTTTGAACTTCCTGACAACTGCTCCAAGTATTTGACGTTCACTTTGTCAATGACATATTGGCACATTTGTTGTTTGTTAGCAAGCTGGACTTTTTCAAAATGTCTTTGGAGACACTGTCCTCTAAAGTTGTGCACTTCATCTTGGGTTAACAAACAGTTCTACCCGTTATGTGACTCAATAGCTGCCTGAGAAGCATTAAAGAAGCGTTATTAAAGGAAATTTGTGGTTAGTTTTTTTCTTTGTTCCCAATAAAGAAATGACTTGCAGATGGTACATGTTCCTAACCGCACATTACCACAATTTCATTAGAGGGTCTTAAATTAGGATAATAAACGACCATTTGTCCCTTTATTCCAACAGAGGAAATGTGGCCCTGGATGACACTTTGTGCTGAAAAATCACTTTAATTTTGTCGGATGTATTCCAATACTGCATTGGCCAATGTCACACTCACAACATTAGACTCAGTGGTTGAGAGGGGAGGCGGGGCTGGAAACATTTCATCCTCTGATATTCAGTGCTTCAGCTTTCCTATGTCGGGGATTTGCCAACATCTCCGATTAGGAAGCCAGCTACATGGTGGGTGAAGTACGATTAGTTTTTATTTGATATGGCTGTATCATCCCATGTTACCACACATTTACTGGTGAGTGTGATATGTTGGCACTGACAGTAATCTAATATTCATGGTAATTACATTACTTTACATCGTTTAAATACTAATAAACAAAGCTTTCATAGAACAGGCAAAACTAAGCATCTGTTTAGAAAATTCGGGAGTGGATCTCACTTGCGCAGTCAGATTCTTATTAATCTTTATGCTATTGGATGTACTAAGGTTGTAAGGGCTTGTCTTCCTATGCTGTTGCAATTTCAGCAGCGAGGGACTTCTGCCTGCCCCATGCCTGCTCCCCTGACACTGGCCAATGTCCTGGGTTCAAGGTCAGTTGAGTATATTGAACAGGTTCTTGATGGAATTTCAACTGCAATGGGGAGCCCACCTAGGTGACGGGAGGGCAGGAAATTACTGCTGCGGGTCTGACGAGTTTGCAGCAGTATAGCATGGCCGGCTGCCTCTGGGGTAACTGAAGAAACTTTAAAAATGTAGGTGTAAGGAGTGTAATCGATCACTCACAATAGGTTACACACTGTCAGGGCCTTTAAAAATGAAATCCCTCTTCCCATGCAATAGTATCACTGTAAACCAATAATGCATGGTGTCCTCTGATCATTTACAATATGTCTACTATAATTGAGTGGGCATATTCAATGCCTGCTATCACTTCCGATAGGAGTTCCTGGGGAACCGACATAACTCCAGAGTAAAATCTGTCCCCTAACATCTAAATACATTCAGTCGAAAAGCTTAATACTTTCTGCAGTTGTGCACTGATATTTACTCATTGATGTCAGATTATTTTTTTGCAAATGAAACTCCTGTGAGTCATTCAAGTAGAGAGCTTTATTGTTCCTTACGATAGAGAGTATTTACTTTAATTGGTGGTTTATTCTTTTAAAGACGAATTCAAGTTTCATTATACATTGCTCTCCTGTGGCATTATGTGCAGGAAAATTAAAATTAAATGTCAGTGTCTTTCTCTTTGTGTATCTGTTCTTTGTGCTTGTCTCCCACTCTACAGTTTGCATTTGTAGCTCGCTGTCATTGTTTGTCTTACTTTCTGTCATAGGCCCGAAAATTAGACCTAATACGCGAGAGTACGCGCGTTTTAGGTCTCCAATTGCCGGTTTCCAGCATGCACTGCGCATGCACGGGAAACTGGCACTTCGTGAATTCAAAAGGGGGCGGTTCCTAAGTGAACCGCATGCGCGCTACAGGCTGCGCGCACGCAGTGCACTTAGTGCTTTGAATGCACAGGTAAGCATGGAAGATTTTACACAAAGAAAGGAGGCGTAAGACCCTCTTTTAACAAGGTAAGTAGTTAATTAAGTATTATTTTAAATTTTTTTCAACAGGTTTATCTTTTTTAGAGACTTTAAAGAAAGGTAAGTTTATTTTTATAACTTTTAAAAAGATTTAAAATTTTTCAAAAATTTAATTTTTTGTTTAAAGTGGTTAATTTATTTAACTATACTTATTTTATTAATGTGATGGCTTTTATTTTAAATTTAATTGAGGTTTAGCTGTTCTTTTGGGGGGGTATAGTATTCATAGCTTTGACAGGTCTTCCTGTCAAAACTATGAATGAAAGATGGTGTGCTGCCATTGGCTCTAACTGAATCACGTGATCCCAGAGCTCGCACGAACTAATTGCGTCTCTGGGTCACGCAAGCACTGCACAACTGCAGCCTTGAAACTAAAGTTTGTGTGGGCCCGGAGGAAAAAGGTAGGCGCGGAGTGAGATATCGCGGGGAAGCCTTACCCCCGCGTGAACACTCAGGGGTAAAAATTCAGTTGGTTGCGCCTCCCGTTAGCGCCTTAAGAGGGCGCTAATGGGGCGCAAAGCCACTAACGCCCGGGCGCAGCGATGTTTGCGCCGCTCGAGAACTTAACTTGAGATTGTGCGGCGGCGCTAAAACTTACCGCTGCGACCACCTGCGCGCGCAGATTGTGACGTCATTCCATGGTGCAACACCCTTGTGGCGCCCCGGAGCAGAAATTGAGTGGCGCCCCCTGCCTTACCGCCTGGCGCTTCCAACGACCAGAAGACTGGAACGCTATCAATCGCTGTGGGGCTGGGGGGGGCGCTATTTAAAGGGGGCCTCTTCCTGTCTTTTATTGTTGGTGGCATTTTTGAACTACGCATTCTGAGAGAGAGAGGGAGAGACTTCTGGAGAGATTCAACGTTGTGGGAAGGAGTTTTGGGTACTGAGCAGCACTTTGCAGGTTCATTTTGATTTGCCATTCCTTGTATCGATTTAGCAGAGACTGTGGGAGCTGCACTCTGAGCTCTTTGCCTGGTACTCTCCATTGTTCTTTCCAGCACATTTGATGTGCAAGTCTCTCCAGGCCGAGATTCAAGGCTGCAATGAACAGGATGTGGATGGAAAGCAAGATTAACCATCCCCTTTAAGAACTGGCCCGTGCCATTGTGTGTGTGTTCCATTGCTGACTGACATTACATGAACTTCGCCAGCGCTCTGAGTTAGCGCCTCACTCCTTGGCCTTTGCGCCTTAAGACAGGTGTGCAGCGCCTGCTTTAGCGCTCCACTCACCTCCCGGGGCGGTAAAAGTGAAGTTTCCAGTCAGTGCCGATAATTAGCGCCAGGCGCTAATATTTGCGTCCAGACGATATTTGCGCCCCAAATGGGGCGCGACCTAATTTCTACCCCTCAGTGTTTAATTTCTGGGCCATAGTCTATATGACTCGAAGACACAAGCCTAGATTTCCCAATGGAATGTGATCCCTGTCGGAAGTGTGGGGACAAGAACGGGGCTCACCCTATACCATGTGCTGATCCCATTGTCAGTAACAGCGACAGACTCATTTGAATAATTAAGGCGAGGTCTTGGCATTGGCAGTTTCACCACTGGGAGACCAAAAGTAATTGCCCGAAAATTAAACCTAATACGCGAGAGTACGCACTGTGTACTCTCGCGTATTGGATCCCGAATTGCCGGTTTCCTGCATGCACTGTGCATGCGCGGGAAACCGGCACTTCGTGAATTGAAAAGGGGGCGGTTCCTAAGTGAACCGCGTGCGCGCTACAGGCTGTGCGCATGCAGTGCACTTAGTTTTTTTTTCAGCTTTGAACGCGCAGGTAAGTGGTGAAGATTTTACACACAAAGAAAGCAGGCGTAGGACCCCCTTTTAACAAGGTAAGTAGTTAATTAAGTGTTATTTTAAATTTTTTTCAACAGGTTTATCTTTTTTAGAAACTTTAAAGAAAGGTAAGTTTATTTTTATAACTTTTAAAAAGATTTTAAATTTTTTCAAAAATTTAATTTTTTGTTTAAAGTGGTAAATTTATTTAACTATACTTATTTTATTAATGTGATGGCTTTTTAAAAATTTAATTGAGGTTTAGCTGTTCTTTTGGGGGTTTGTAGTATTCATAGCTTTGACAGCTCTTGCCGTCAAAACTATAAATGAAAGATGGTGTGCTGCCATTGGCTCTAACTGAATCACGTGATCCCAGAGCTTGCACGAACTAATTGCGCCTCTGGGTTACTCAAGCACTGCATGGTTCCAACAGAGAGAGCCTTTGAAACTAAAGTTCGTGTGGGCCCGGAGCAAAAAGGTAGGCGCGGAGTGCAATATCGTGGGGAATCCTTACCCCCGCGGGAACCATCCATGTTTAATTTCTGGGCCAATGTACTGCTGCAGGATGTAAAGGCCTGCAGCAGCTTAAAGGGCAAGACAGCACCAGCATCATTTTGGCATTAAAGATCTTTTTTATTACTTTCCAAATGTCAGAGAGGTCTGCTGCAGGGCACAGAGCCCCCCACTTTGTATATTGAAGTATTGAAGTGCTGCTATTGGAAGTTGGACCAAGGAGAGAGGCCCTTTTTTTGGAAAGGACAGATTTAAGGACCCATTGTGGATCAGGGCAGGTGAAACGAGGAGGCCAGTGAGTGCCAATGCAAGCACCCCATGCATGGCCATTCAGTGCCTGAAAAGGTGGAATACCTTACCAGGTCAGGCAAAGTAAGAGGAGCTAGCTACATCTTCCAAGAATGCACTGCACTGAGCCACAGACAATGATTTTGCTCTCGCACTGTGCTAAAGTGTCTGCTTACCCATTAATGCCCATCAGATAGCAAGATGTCCTTTACATTCCCAGCCACCACCTGGAGCATTCCTTCACTTACATCCTTATAGAATCATACAATCATAGAATGGTTACAGCACGGAAGGAGGCCATTGGGCCCATCGAGCCCGTGCTGGCTCTCTGCAAGAGCACCTCAGCTAGTCCCACTCCCCCGCCCTTTCCCCGTAGCCCTGCAAATTTTTTCTTTCAGGTACTTATCCAACTCCCTTTTGAAAGCCATGATTGAGTCTGCCTCCACCATCCTTTAAGAACATAAGAAATAGGAGCAGGAGCAGGAGCAGGAGCAGGCCATTCGGCCCCTCGAGCCTGCTCCGCCATTTAATGAGATCATGGCTGATCTGATCTTGGCCTCAACTCCTCTTTCCTGCCCGCTCCCCATAACCCTTGAATCCCCTGTTGCTCAAAGATCTGTCTATCTCAACCTTGAATATATTCAATGACTCCGCCTCCACAGCTCTCTGGGGTAAAGAATTTCAAAGATTCACGATCCTCTGAGAGAAGAAATTCCTCCTCATCTCCGTCTTAAATGGGCGACCCCTTATTCTGAGACTATGCCCCCTCATTCTAGATTCCCCCACGTGGGGAAACATCCTCTTAGCAACTACCTTGTCTAACACCCTCAGAATCTTATATGTTTCAATAAGATCACCTCTCATTCTTCTAAACTCCAATGAGTATAGGCCCAACCTGTTCAACTTTTCCTCATAAGACAACCCTTCCATCCCAGAAATCAACCTAGTGAACCTTATCTGAACTGCCTCCAATGCAAGTATATCCCTCCTTAAATAAGGGGACCAAAACTGTACGCAGTACTCTAGGTGTGGTCTCACCATCGCCCTGTACAGTTGTAGCAAGACTTCCCTACTTTTATACTCTATCCCCCTTGCAATAAAGGCCAACATTCCATCTGCCTTCCTAATTACTTGCTGTACCTGCAAGTTAACTTTTTGTGTTTCATGTATGAGGACACCCAAATCCCTCTGTACCGCTGCATTCTGTAGTCTTTCTCCATTTAAATAATATTTTTCTTTTCTATTCTTCCTACCAAAGTGGATAACTTCACATTTTCCCACATTATACTCCATCTGCCAAATTCTTGCCCACTCACTTAACCTATCTATATCCCTTTGCAGACTCTGTGTCCTCCTCACAACTTGCTTTCCCACCTATCTTTGTATCATCAGCAAATTTGGCAACAGTATACTCGGTCCCTTCATCCAAGTCATTAATATAGATTGAAAATAGTTGAGGCCCTAGCACTGATCCTTGTGGCACCCCACTAGTTATTGATTGCCATCCTGAAAATAACCCATTTATCCCGACTCTCTGTTTTCTGTTGGTTAGCCAATCCTCTATCCATGCTAATATATTACCCCCAACACCATGAGCTCTTATCTTATGCAGTAACCTTTTATGTGGCACCTTATCAAATGCCTTTTGGAAATCCAAGTAGACTACATCAACTGGTTCCCCTTTATCCACCCTGTTCGTTACCTCCTCAAAGAACTCTAATAAATTTGTAAAACACGATTTCCCTTTCACAAAACCATGCTGACTCAGTTTGGTTGTATTATGATTTACGAAATGCTCTGCTACTACTTCCTTAGTAATGGATTCCAGCATTTTGCCAATGATAGATATTAGGCTAACTGGCCTATAGTTTCCTGCTTTCTGTCTCCCTCCTTTTTTGAATAATTTGCAGTTTTCCAATCCGCTGGGACTTTTCCAGAGTCAAGGGAATTTTGGAAGATTACAACCAATGCATCCATTATCTCTGTAGTCACTTCTTTTAAGACCCTAGGATGCAGGCCATCAGGTCCAGGGGACTTGTCAGCCTTTAGACCCATAAGTTTGCCTAGCACTTTTTCTCTAGTGATAGTGATTGTTTTAAATTCCTCCCTCCCTTTTGCCCCTTGATTTCTACTGTTACTGGGATGTTTTTAGTGTCCTCTACTGGGAAGACAGATACAAAATATTTGTTCAAAGTCTCTGCCATTTCCTTGTTTCCCATTTTTATTTCCCCAGTCTCGTCCTCTAAGGGACCAATATTTACCTTAGCTATTCTCCTCCTTTTTATATACTTGTAGAAGCTCTTACTGTCAGTTTTTATATTTCTTGCTAGTTTACTCTCATAAGCTATTTTCTCCCTCTTTATTATTTTTTTAGTCAGCCTTTGCTGAAATTTCTCGAGCTGCAGACACTTACTGCAGATGTGGTCGCCCTGGATCACACTGGTGTCCACATGCTACAGCTGCAACACATCACCTGCCTTGGCATCTCTATTGTATTTTATTTAATTAATTATGTCAATATCAATCAATTGTCTATTTATAGTTTTTAATCTAGGTAAACTAGGTAATAACCTTGTTTAATTTATTAAATTTATTAAAATAAGTTTAGTTAGTTATAAATTTAGTTATTAGCTATAGGTCTTTACTGTAACTTAGCCCTCAGTCCTAAGAGAAAAGAAATACTCACCACTAATCACCTACCTGCTTACCTGTGATGTCACACATTGATTTTCTTTGTTATAGAATTGGAGCCTCGCTGCTCTTCCCCCGCTGGCTCTGCTCTCAGGCCTCCTCTCGCCGCGCTCTTTATTCTGCTCCCGCTACCACTTCGGTTCCGCCCAGGTCAAGGCAGTGCGTTCCAGATCCTAACCACTAGCTGAGTAAAGAAGTTTTTTCTTATGTCGTCTTTGGTTCTTTTGCCAATCACCTTAAATCTGTGTCCTCTGGTTCTTGACCCTTCGGTCAGTGGGAACAGTTTTTCTCTATCTATTCTGTCCAGACCCCTCATGATTTTGAACACCTCTATCAAATCTCCTCTCAATCTTCTCTGCTCTAAGGAGAACAACCCCAGCTTATCCAGTCTATCCACATAACTGAAGTCCCTCATCCCTGGAATCATTCTCGTAAATCTTTTCTGCACCCTCTCTAAGGCCTTCACATCCTTCCTAAAGTGCGGTGCCCAGAATTGGACACAATACTCCAGTTGAGGTCGAACCAGTGTTTTATACAGGTTCATCATAATTTCCTTGCTTTTGTACTCTATACCTCTATTCATGAAGCCCAGGATCCCGTAAGCTTTTTTCATTGCTTTCTCAACCTGCCCTGCCACCTTCAACGATTTGTGCACATATACCCCCAGGTCTCTCTGTTCATGCACCCCCTTTAGGATTATACCCTTTAGCTTATATTTCCTCTCTTCATTCTTTCTACCAAAATGTATCACTTTGCACTTTTCTGCATTAAATTTCATCTGCCACGTGTCCGCCCATTCCACCAGCCTGTCTATGTCCTCTTGAAGTCTATCACTATCCTCCTCACTGTTCACAATACTTCCAAGTTTTGTGTCATCTGCAAATTTTGAAATTGTGCCCTGTACACCCACATCCAAGTCATTAATATATACCAAGAAAAGCAGTGGTTCTAGAACTGACCCCTGGGGAACACCACTGTATACCTTCCTCCAGTCCAAAAAACAACTGTTCACCACTACTCTCTGTTTCCTGTCACTTAGCCAATTTCATATTCATGCTGCTACTGTCCCTTTTATTCCATGGGCTTCAACTTTGCTGGCAAGCCTATTATGTGGCACTTTGTTGAACACCTTTTGGAAATCCATGTACACCACGTCAACCGCATTGCCCTCATCAACCCTCTCTGTGACCTCATCAAAAAACTCGATCAAGTTGGTTAAACACGATTTGCCTTTAACAAATCCGTGCTGGCTTTCCTTAATTAATCCACACTTGTCCAAGTGACTGTTAATTTTGTCCTTGATTATTGTTTCTAAAAGCTTCCCCACTACCAAGGTTAAACTGACCGGCCTATAGTTGCTGGGTTTATTTTTACACCCTTTTTTGAACAAGGGTGTAACATTTGCAATCCTCCAATCCTCTGGCACTACCCCCGTTTCTAAGGAGGATTGGAAGATTATGGCCAGTACCTCCGCGATTTCTTCCTTCACTTTCCTCAGCATCCTAGGATGCATCCCATCCTGTCCTGGTGACTTATCTACTTTAAGTACAGTCAGCCTTTCTAGTACCTTGTCTTTATCAATTCTTATCCCATCCAGTATCTCCTCTACCTCCTGCTTTACTATGTCTATGGCAGCATCCTCTTCCTTGTGAAGACAGATGCAAAGTACTCAGTTAGTACCTCAGCCATACCCTCTGCTTGCATGCGTAGGTCTCCTTTTTGGTCCCTAATCGGCCCCACCCCCCCCTTACTACCCATTTACTATTTATATGCCTAGAGAAGACTTTTGGATTACCTTTGATGTTAGCTGCCATTCTATTCTCATACCCTCTCTTTACTCCTCTTATTTTCATTTTCACTTCTCCTCTGAACTTTCTATATTTAGCCTGATTCTCAGTTATATTCTCGACCTGACATCTGTTATACGCGCTCTTTTTCTGCTTCATCTTACTCTCTATCACTTTCGTCATCCTGGGAGCTCTGACTTCAGTTGCCCTACCATTCCCCCTAGTGGGAATGTACCTCGACTGTACCCAAACGATTTCCTCTTTAAAGGCAGCCCATTGTTCCACTGCAGTTTTGCCTGCTAATCTTTGATTCCAATTTATCCGGGCCAGATCTGTTCTCATCCCACTGATATTTGCCTTCCTCCAATTAAGTATTTTTACTCTAGATAGCTCCCTGTCCTTTTCCATAGCTAATCTAAACATTATGATACTATGATCACTGTTCCTTAAATGTTCTCCTACTGACACTTGCTCCACTTGACCTACTTAATTCCCCAGAACCAGATCCAACAATGCCTCCTTCCTCGTTGGGCCAGAAACATACTGATCAAGAAAGTTCTCCTGAACACACTTCAGAAATTCTTCCTCCTCCTTGCCCTTTACACTATTACTATCCCAGTCTATATTAGGATAGTTGAAGTCCCCCATTATCACGACTCTATAGTTCTTGCATCTCTCAGTAATTTTCCTGCAAATTTGCTCCTTACATGCATTCACCCTGCAATAACCTCATGTGGAATGTAATTGCTTATTGCATTCACCTGTCATCACATTATGGGCTGCATACTGATATCTGGGTTTTAGTGCATGTCATAGCAGCAAAAGGAAATTCTGACTTTTTGTGCTGTTTTTCAAGAAGAAGACAGCCCACAGCACTCAGGAGAGGTTGGCATGAGGTGACAGGCCCTCAAAGCTAAGACCACTCACCCCGATGAAGAGGAAGCTTTGCAGGTCCTGGGGAGGAAAGCCATAAAGTGTATCAGAAATGGAAATATAGGACAGCACAATGTGGAAGATTGTCTAATCCAGAAAAACATGGACAAATTAATTTGGCCAAATACCACCCAATCAGTCTCCTCCCAATCATCAGTAAAGTGATGGAAGAAGTCATCAATATTGTCATAAAGTGACACCTACTCACCAATAATCTGCTCACCACACCTCAATTTGGGTTCTGCTGGAAGAACTCAACTCTGAACCTCACAACGGCTTTGATCCAGACATGGACGCAAGAGCCGAATGCCTGAGGGTGAGTGAGAGTAGCTGCCCTCAAAATGAAGGTAGCTGAGTATAGCACCAAGGAGCCTGAGTAAAACTAAGGTCAATGGGGTTATAGGGAAAACCCTCCAGTGACTGAAGTTATAACTGACACACAAAAAGATGACTATGACTGTTGGTGGACAATCATTACAGCTCCAGAACACTGATGCATGGAACTCCTCAACGAAGCATCCTTGGACCAACGACCTTCAGATCCCCACCATCGTATCAGGAGTGGGGCTGTTCACTGATAATTTAACAGTGTTCAGCCCCATTCGCAGCTCCTTAAATAATGAAGCAGCCCAGGTCAGCCTACAAAAGGACTTGGATAACATCCAGGATTGGGCGACAAGTGGCAGATAACATTCAGTAAGTGTCAGGTAATGATCATCTCCAACAAGAGAAAGAACAGCAGTTCCTTCTGACCTTCAACAGCACCATCATTTCTGCGTCTTCCACCATCAACACCTTAGGGGTCACCAGAAGCTTAACTGGAGAAGTTAGATCAACATTGTAGGTACAAGAGCAGGACAGAGGTGTGGTGCTCTGTGACGAGTAGTTCACCTTCTGATTCCTTCGCCATCCACAAGGCTTAAGTCAGGAATGTGATGAAATACTCACCACTTGCCTGAATGAGTGCAACTCCAACAAGACTCAAGAAACTCAACAACATCCAAGATCCAACCCCTCCACTGCCAGTGCAATGTGGCTGCAGCCTGTACAATCTACAGGATCTACTGCAGCAACTCACTAAGGTTAATTTGCCAGCAACTCCCTCCCTTACAACCTCGACCACTGCAAAGGACAAGTGCAGCAACGTCGTGGGAACATCATCCCCTCCAAGTCCCACCATCCTGACTTGGACATATTTCTGTTCATTCATCAATGCTGCATTAACATCCTGGAATTGTCTACCTAACACCATTGTGTGAGCAACATCACCACAAAGACTGCAGCAATTCAAGGATAAAGCCAAACTTCACAGAACAATTAGGATTTGGGCAATGCATGTGGCCTTGCCAACATTGCCCACATCCCAAGCAAATGAAAAAAAAGCTAAAGGGTTTGTCATGGCATTATGCTTCTATTTCTTCTCTTCCTATTTGACCCTGCATGAATTGTCAATGAACCACATCATGACACCCTCAGGTCACTCCGACTTAATGTGGTATATGAGTTTTGCGCCACATAAAACCATCCCAACCTCTTTTCCTCCTCCAGATGTACAGGTTCTCCTCCAAAACCCCTTCAGACTGCTACTGCTCCTCTAGCTGACCCAACCCCCCACTCCATAGGCAGTTAATTGGCACTAATCCTCTTCCCACCACGAGGAGACGGGACCCGGCGCGGGTCGGGTACCAGCCTCCTGGGAAAAGGGCACGGAGGTGGGTTGGGGGCGGGATGGGTACCCACAACCAGATTCTGCCATTTTCCTGGCAGTCCCACCTCCAAACCCGCCTCCCCAGGGCTGGCAAAATCGCCCCCTGATGGGCAACCATCACAGCCAGCACCATGCCAGTCATCTGACCTGCCTGACCCTCACCTGACTCTCACGAGCCAGCAATTCATTTGCAAAGTTCAACATTAAAACTAAATGGCAAACTATATTTTTAATACATTTTTCATTGGTTAGATCCAAAAATAAAAATCTATTTTCTGAATGAGTGGTGTTTGAATTATCACAATTCTCTGACAACACTCCTTCTGGATGGCACGAGCGAACCATTCTGCCTGAATAATTGGTGCATGCGAGGTTAGAGGTTTCGATAGAGTGAGGGCTCTGAGTATTGGAGACAGTGAGTGCTCCGGGTGTTGGGGACAGTGAGGACTCTTGGGTATTGGGGACAGTGAGGGCTCTGAGTATTGGGGACAGTGAGCGCTCCGGGTATTGAAGAGAGTGAGGGCTCCGAATATTGGAGACAGTGAGGGATCTGGGTATTGGGGATAGTGAGAGCTCCGGGTGTTGGGGACAGTGAGGACTCTGGGTATTGGGGACAGTGAGGGCTCCGGGTATTGGGGATAGTGAGAGCTCCGGCTATTGGAGACAGTGAGGGCTCCGGGTATTGGGGATAGTGAGAGCTCCGGCTATTGGAGACAGTGAGGGCTCTGGGTATTGGGGACAGTGAGGGCTCTGGGTATTGGGGACAGTGAGGGCTCCGGGTATTGGGGACAGTGAGGGCTCTGGTTATTGGGGACAGTGAGGGCTCTGGGTATTGGGGACAGTGATGGCTCTGGGTATTGGGGAAAGTGAGGGCTCTGGGTATTGGGGACAGTGATGGCTCTGGGTATTGGGGACAGTGATGGCTCTGGGTATTGGGGACAGTGATGGCTCTGGGTATTGGGGAAAGTGAGTGCTCCGGGTATTTGGGACAGTGAGGACTCTGGGTATTGGGGACAGTGAGGGCTCTGGGTATTGGAGACAGTGAGGGCTCTGGCTATTGGAGACAGTGAGGGCTCTGGTTATTGGGGACAGTGAGGTCCCTGGGTATTGGGGACAGTGAGTACTCTGGGTATTGGGGAAAGTGAGGGCTCTGGGTATTGGGGACAGTGATGGCTCTGGGTATTGGGGACAGTGATGGCTCTGGGTATTGGGGACAGTGATGGCTCTGGGTATTGGGGAAAGTGAGTGCTCCGGGTATTTGGGACAGTGAGGACTCTGGGTATTGGGGACAGTGAGGGCTCTGGGTATTGGAGACAGTGAGGGCTCTGGCTATTGGAGACAGTGAGGGCTCTGGTTATTGGGGACAGTGAGGTCCCTGGGTATTGGGGACAGTGAGTACTCTGGGTATTGGGGACAGTGAGGGCTCTGGGTATTGGGGACAGTGAGGGCTCTGGCTATTGGAGACAGTGGGGGCTCTGGGTATTGGGGACAATGAGGGCTCCGGGTATTGGAGACAGTGAGGGCTCTGGGTATTGGGGACAGTGAGGGCTCTGGGTATTGGGGACAGTGAGGGCTCTGGGTATTGGGGACAGTGAGGGCTCCAGGTATTGGAGACAGTGAGGGCTCTGGCTATTGGAGACAGTGAGGGCTCTGGTTATTGGGGACAGTGAGGTCCCTGGGTATTGGGGACAGTGAGGGCTCTGGGTATTGGGGAATGTGAGGGCTCTGGGTATTGGAGACAGTGAGGGCTCTGGCTATTGGAGACAGTGAGGGCTCTGGTTATTGGGGACAGTGAGGTCCCTGGGTATTGGGGACAGTGAGTACTCTGGGTATTGGGGACAGTGAGGGCTCTGGGTATTGGGGACAGTGAGGGCTCTGGCTATTGGAGACAGTGGGGGCTCTGGGTATTGGGGACAATGAGGGCTCCGGGTATTGGAGACAGTGAGGGCTCTGGGTATTGGGGACAGTGAGGGCTCTGGGTATTGGGGACAGTGAGGGCTCTGGGTAGTGGGGAAAGTGAGGGCTCCAGGTATTGGAGACAGTGAGGGCTTTGGGTATTGGAGACAGTGAGGGCTCTGGGTATTGGAGACAGTGAGGGCTCTGGTTTTGGAGACAGTGAGGGCTCTGGGTATTGGGGAATGTGAGGGCTCTGGGTATTGGAGACAGTGAGGGCTCTGGGTATTGGAGACAGTGAGGGCTCCAGGTATTGGAGACAGTGAGGGCTCTGGTTATTGGGGACAGTGAATGCTCTGGGTATTGGAGACAGTGATGGCTCTGGTTATTGGGGACAGCGAGGGCTCTGGGTATTGGAGACAGTGAGGGCTCCAATTATTGGAGACAGTGAGGGCTTTGGGTATTGGAGACAGTGAGGGCTCTGGGTATTGGAGACAGTGAGGGCTCTGGTTTTGGAGACAGTGAGGGCTCTGGGTATTGGGGAATGTGAGGGCTCTGGGTATTGGAGACAGTGAGGGCTCTGGGTATTGGGGACAGTGAGGGCTCTGGGTATTGGGGACAGTGAGGGCTCCGGGTATTGGGGACAGTGAGGGCTCTGGTTATTGGGGACAGTGAGGGCTCTGGGTATTGGAGACAGTGAGGGCTCTGGGTATTGGGGACAGTGAGGGCTCTGGGTATTGGGGACAGTGAGGGCTCTGGGTATTGGGGACAGTGAGGGCTCCAGGTATTGGAGACAGTGAGGGCTCTGGCTATTGGAGACAGTGAGGGCTCTGGTTATTGGGGACAGTGAGGTCCCTGGGTATTGGGGACAGTGAGGGCTCTGGGTATTGGGGAATGTGAGGGCTCTGGGTATTGGAGACAGTGAGGGCTCTGGCTATTGGAGACAGTGAGGGCTCTGGTTATTGGGGACAGTGAGGTCCCTGGGTATTGGGGACAGTGAGTACTCTGGGTATTGGGGACAGTGAGGGCTCTGGGTATTGGGGACAGTGAGGGCTCTGGCTATTGGAGACAGTGGGGGCTCTGGGTATTGGGGACAATGAGGGCTCCGGGTATTGGAGACAGTGAGGGCTCTGGGTATTGGGGACAGTGAGGGCTCTGGGTATTGGGGACAGTGAGGGCTCTGGGTATTGGGGAAAGTGAGGGCTCCAGGTATTGGAGACAGTGAGGGCTTTGGGTATTGGAGACAGTGAGGGCTCTGGGTATTGGAGACAGTGAGGGCTCTGGTTTTGGAGACAGTGAGGGCTCTGGGTATTGGGGAATGTGAGGGCTCTGGGTATTGGAGACAGTGAGGGCTCTGGGTATTGGAGACAGTGAGGGCTCCAGGTATTGGAGACAGTGAGGGCTCTGGTTATTGGGGACAGTGAATGCTCTGGGTATTGGAGACAGTGATGGCTCTGGTTATTGGGGACAGCGAGGGCTCTGGGTATTGGAGACAGTGATGGCTGTGGGTATTGGGGACAATGAGTGCTATGGGCATTGGAGACAGTGAGGGCTCTGTGTATTGGGGACAGTGAGAGCTCTGGGTATTGGAGACAGTGAGGGCTCTGGGTATTAGGGACAGTGAGAGCTCTGGGTATTGAGGACAGTGAGGGCTCTGGGTATTGGAGACAGTGAGGGCTCTGGGTATTGGGGACAGTGACGGCTCTGGGTATTGGGGACAATGAGTGCTATGGGCATTGGAGACAGTGAGGGCTCTGGGTTTTGGGGATAGTGAGGGCTCTGTGTATTGGGGACAGTGAGAGCTCTGGGTATTGGAGACAGTGAGGGCTCTGGGTATTGGAGACAGTGAGGGCTCTGGGTATTGGAGACAGTGAAGGCTCTGGGTATTGGAGACAGTGAGGGCTCTGGGTATTGGAGACAGTGAGGGCTCTGGATATTGGTGACAATGAGGGCTCTGTGTATTGGGGACAGTGTGTGCTCTGGGTATTGGAGACAGTGAGGGCTCTGGTTATTGGAGACAGTGATGGCTCTGGGTATTGGAGACAGTGAGGGCTCTGTGTATTGGGGACAGTGAGAGCTCTGGGTATTGGAGACAGTGAGGGCTCTGGGTATTAGGGACAGTGAGAGCTCTGGGTATTGAGGACAGTGAGGGCTCTGGGTATTGGAGACAGTGAGGGCTCTGGGTATTGGAGACAGTGAGGGCTCTGGCTATTGGGGACAGTGAGGGCTCTGGGTATTGGAGACAGTGAAGTCTCTGAATATTGGAGACAGTGCGGGCTCTGGGTATTGGGGACAGTGATTGCTCTGGGTATTGGGGAAAGTGAGGGCTCTGGGTATTGGAGACAGTGAGGGCTCTGGGTATTGGGGACAGTGATGGCTCTGGGTATGGTGGAAAGTGAGGGCTCTGGGTATTGGGGAAAGTGAGTGCTTTGGGTATTGGGGACAGTGATGGCTCTGGGTATTGGAGACAGTGACGGCTCTGGGTATTGGAGACAGTGAGGGCTCTGGGTATTGGAGACAGTGAGGGCTCCGGGTATTTGGGACAGTGATGGGTCTGGGTATTGGAGACAGTGAGTGCTCTGGGTATTGGAGACAGTGAGGGCTCTGGATATTGGAGACAGTGAGGGCTCCGGGTATTTGGGACAGTGAGGGCTCTGGGTATTGGGGACAGTGATGGCTCTGGGTATTGGAGACAGTAAGGGCTCTGGGTATTGGGGACAGTGAGGGTTCTGGGTATTGGGGACAGTGAGGGCTCCGGGTATTGGAGACAGTTATGGCTCTGGTTATTGGGGACAGCGAGGGCTCTGGGTATTGGAGACAGTGAGGGCTCACTGTATTGGAGACAGTGAGGGCTCTGGGTATTGGAGACAGTGAGGGCTCTGGTTATTGGGGACAGTGAGGTCCCCGGTTTTGGGGACAGTGAGTACTCTGGGTATTGGGGAGAGTGAGGGCTCTGGGTATTGGGGACAGTGAGGGCTCTGGCTATTGGAGACAGTGAGTGCTCTGGGGATTTGGGACAGTGAGGGCTCTGGGTATTGGGGTCAGTGAGGACTCTGGGTATTGGGGACAGTGAGGGCTCCGGGTATTGGGGACAGTGAGGGCTCTGGTTATTGGGGAAAGTGAGGGCTCTGGGTATTGGAGACAGTGAGGGCTCTGGCTATTGGAGACAGTGAGGGCTCTGGTTATTGGGGACAGTGAGGTCCCCGGGTATTGGGGACAGTGAGTACTCTGGGTATTGGGGACAGTGAGGGCTCTGGGTATTGGGGACAGTGAGGGCTCTGGCTATTGGAGACAGTGAGGGCTCTGGGTATTGGAGACAGTGAGGGCTCTGGGTATTGGAGACAGTGAGGGCTCTGGGTATTGGGGACAGTGAGGGATCTGGGTATTGAAGACAGTGAGGGCTCCCTGTATTGGAGACAGTGAGGGCTCTGGGTATTGGAGACAGTGAGGGCTCTGTGTATTGGGGACAGTGAGGGCTCCGGGTATTGAAGACAGTGAGGGCTCTGGTTATTCGGGACAGTGAGTGCTCCGTGTATTGGAGACAGTTAGGGCTCAGGGTATTGGGGACATTGAGGGCTCTGGGTATTGGAGACAGTGAGGGCTCTGGATATTGGAGACAGTGATGGCTCTGGATATTGGAGACAGTGAGGGCTCTGGATATTGGAGACAGTGAGGGCTCTGGGTATTGGAGACAGTGAGGGCTCTGGGTATTGGAGACAGTGAGGGCTCCAGATATTGGGAACAGTGAGGGCTCCGGGTATTGGAGACAGTGAGGGCTCTGGGTATTGGGGACAGTGAGGGCTCTGGGTATTGGGGACAGTGAGGGCTCTGGGTATTGGGGACAGTGAGGGCTCCAGGTATTGGAGACAGTGAGGGCTCTGGTTATTGGGGACAGTGAATGCTCTGGGTATTGGAGACAGTGATGGCTCTGGTTATCGGGGACAGCGAGGGCTCTGGGTATTGGAGACAGTGAGGGCTCCAATTATTGGAGACAGTGAGGGCTTTGGGTATTGGAGACAGTGAGGGCTCTGGGTATTGGAGACAGTGAGGGCTCTGGTTTTGGAGACAGTGAGGGCTCTGGGTATTGGGGAATGTGAGGGCTCTGGGTATTGGAGACAGTGAGGGCTCTGGGTATTGGAGACAGTGAGGGCTCTGGGTATTGGAGACAGTGAGGTCCCTGGGTATTGGGGACAGTGAGGACTCTGGGTATTGGGGACAGTGAGGGCTCAGGGTATTGGAGACAGTGAGGGCTCTGGGTATTGGGGACAGTGAGTGCTCTGTGTATTGGAGACAGTGAGGGCTCTGGGTATTGGAGACAGTGAGGGCTCTGGGTATTGGGGACAGTGAGGGCCCTGGGTATTGGAGACAGTGAGGGCTCTGGGTATTGGAGACAGTGAGGCCTCTCGGTATTGGAGACAGTGATGGCTGTGGGTATTGGGGACAATGAGTGCTATGGGCATTGGAGACAGTGAGGGCTCTGGGTTTTGGGGACAGTGAGGGCTCTGTGTATTGGGGACAGTGAGAGCTCTGGGTATTGGAGACAGTGAGGGCTCTGGGTATTGGAGACAGTGAGGGCTCTGGGTATTGGAGACAGTGAAGGCTCTGGGTATTGGAGACAGTGAGGGCTCTGGGTATTGGAGACAGTGAGGGCTCTGGGTATTGGTGACAATGAGGGCTCTGGGTATTGGGGACAGTGTGTGCTCTGGGTATTGGAGACAGTGAGGGCTCTGGTTATTGGAGACAGTGATGGCTCTGGGTATTGGAGACAGTGATGGCTCTGGGTATTGGAGACAGTGAGGGCTCTGGGCATTGGAGACAGTGAGGGCTCCGGGTATTTGGTACAGTGAGGGCTCTGGGTATTGGGGACAGTGATGGCTCTGGGTATTGGAGACAGTAAGGGCTCTGGGTATTGGAGCAAGTGAGGGCTCTGGGTATTGGGGACAGTGAGTGTTCTGTG
Organism: Squalus acanthias; assembly: GCA_030390025.1. Lineage (NCBI taxonomy): Eukaryota > Metazoa > Chordata > Chondrichthyes > Squaliformes > Squalidae > Squalus > Squalus acanthias. The sequence continues at coordinate 111,120,906 of CM059432.1, forward strand.
TATTGGAGACAGTGAGGGCTCTGGGTATTAGGGACAGTGAGAGCTCTGGGTATTGAGGACAGTGAGGGCTCTGGGTATTGGAGACAGTGAAGTCTCTGAATATTGGAGACAGTGCGGGCTCTGGGTATTGAGGACAGTGATTGCTCTGGGTATTGGGGAAAGTGAGGGCTCTGGGTATTGGAGACAGTGAGGGCTCTGGGTATTGGGGACAGTGATGGCTCTGGGTATGGTGGAAAGTGAGGGCTCTGGGTATTGGGGAAAGTGAGTGCTTTGGGTATTGGGGACAGTGATGACTCTGGGTATTGGAGACAGTGACGGCTCCGGGTATTTGGTACAGTGAGGGCTCTGGGTATTGGGGACAGTGATGGCTCTGGGTATTGGAGACAGTAAGGGCTCTGGGTATTGGGGACAGTGAGGGTTCTGGGTATTGGGGACAGTGAGGGCTCCGGGTATTGGAGACAGTTATGGCTCTGGTTATTGGGGACAGCGAGGGCTCTGGGTATTGGAGACAGTGAGGGCTCACTGTATTGGAGACAGTGAGGGCTCTGGGTATTGGAGACAGTGAGGGCTCTGGTTATTGGGGACAGTGATGGCTCTGGGTATTGGAGACAGTGAGGGCTCTGGATATTGGTGACAATGAGGGCTCTGGGTATTGGGGACAGTGTGTGCTCTGGGTATTGGAGACAGTGAGGGCTCTGGTTATTGGAGACAGTGAGGGCTCTGGGCATTGGAGACAGTTAGGCCTCTGGGTATTGGAGCAAGTGAGGGCTCTGGGTATTGGGGACAGTGAGTGTTCTGTGTATTGGAGACAGTGAGGGCTCTGGGTATTAGGGACAGTGAGAGCTCTGGGTATTGAGGACAGTGAGGGCTCTGGGTATTGGAGACAGTGAGGGCTCTGGGTATTGGGGACAGTGAGGGCTCTGGGTATTGGGGACAGTGATTGCTCTGGGTATTGGGGAAAGTGAGGGCTCTGGGTATTGGAGACAGTGAGGGCTCTGGGTATTGGGGACAGTGATGGCTCTGGGTATGGTGGAAAGTGAGGGCTCTGGGTATTGGGGAAAGTGAGTGCTTTGGGTATTGGGGACAGTGATGGCTCTGGGTATTGGAGACAGTGACGGCTCCGGGTATTGGGGACAGTGAGTGCTCTGGGTATTGGAGACAGTGAGGGCTCTGGGTATTGGAGACAGTGAGGGCTCCGGGTATTTGGGACAGTGATGGGTCTGGGTATTGGAGACAGTGAGTGCTCTGGGTATTGGAGACAGTGAGGGCTCTGGATATTGGAGACAGTGAGGGCTCCGGGTATTTGGGACAGTGCGGGCTCTGGGTATTGGGGACAGTGATGGCTCTGGATATTGGAGACAGTAAGGGCGCTGGGTATTGGGGACAGTGAGGGTTCTGGTTATTGGGGACAGCGAGGGCTCTGGGTATTGGAGACAGTGAGGGCTCACTGTATTGGAGACAGTGAGGGCTCTGGGTATTGGAGACAGTGAGGGCTCTGGTTATTGGGGACAGTGAGGTCCCCGGTTTTGGGGACAGTGAGTACTCTGGGTATTGGGGAGAGTGAGGGCTCTGGGTATTGGGGACAGTGAGGGCTCTGGCTATTGGAGACAGTGAGTGCTCTGGGGATTTGGGACAGTGAGGGCTCTGAGTATTGGGGTCAGTGAGGACTCTGGGTATTGGGGACAGTGAGGGCTCCGGGTATTGGGGACAGTGAGGGCTCTGGTTATTGGGGACAGCGAGGGCTCTGGGTATTGGAGACAGTGAGGGCTCTGGCTATTGGAGACAGTGAGGGCTCTGGTTATTGGGGACAGTGAGGTCCCCGGGTATTGGGGACAGTGAGTACTCTGGGTATTGGGGACAGTGAGGGCTCTGGGTATTGGGGACAGTGAGGGCTCTGGCTATTGGAGACAGTGAGGGCTCTGGGTATTGGAGACAGTGAGGGCTCTGGGTATTGGAGACAGTGAGGGCTCTGGGTATTGGGGACAGTGAGGGATCTGGGTATTGGAGACAGTGAGGGCTCCCTGTATTGGAGACAGTGAGGGCTCTGGGTATTGGAGACAGTGAGGGCTCTGTGTATTGGGGACAGTGAGGGCTCCGGGTATTGAAGACAGTGAGGGCTCTGGTTATTCGGGACAGTGAGTGCTCCGTGTATTGGAGACAGTTAGGGCTCTGGGTATTGGGGACATTGAGGGCTCTGGGTATTAGAGACAGTGAGGGCTCTGGGTATTGGAGACAGTGATGGCTCTGGATATTGGAGACAGTGAGGGCTCTGGATATTGGAGACAGTGAGGGCTCTGGGTATTGGAGACAGTGAGGGCTCTGGGTATTGGAGACAGTGAGGGCTCTGGGTATTGGAGACAGTGAGGGCTCCAGATATTGGGAACAGTGAGGGCTCCGGGTATTGGAGACAGTGAGGGCTCTGGGTATTGGGGACAGTGAGGGCTCTGGGTATTGGGGACAGTGAGGGCTCTGGGTATTGGGGACAGTGAGGGCTCCAGGTATTGGAGACAGTGAGGGCTCTGGTTATTGGGGACAGTGAATGCTCTGGGTATTGGAGACAGTGATGGCTCTGGTTATTGGGAACAGCGAGGGCTCTGGGTATTGGAGACAGTGAGGGCTCCAATTATTGGAGACAGTGAGGGCTTTGGGTATTGGAGACAGTGAGGGCTCTGGGTATTGGAGACAGTGAGGGCTCTGGTTTTGGAGACAGTGAGGGCTCTGGGTATTGGGGAATGTGAGGGCTCTGGGTATTGGAGACAGTGAGGGCTCTGGGTATTGGAGACAGTGAGGGCTCTGGGTATTGGAGACAGTGAGGTCCCTGGGTATTGGGGACAGTGAGGACTCTGGGTATTGGGGACAGTGAGGGCTCAGGGTATTGGAGACAGTGAGGGCTCTGGGTATTGGGGACAGTGAGTGCTCTGTGTATTGGAGACAGTGAGGGCTCTGGGTATTGGAGACAGTGAGGGCTCTGGGTATTGGGGACAGTGAGGGCCCTGGGTATTGGAGACAGTGAGGGCTCTGGGTATTGGAGACAGTGAGGGCTCTCGGTATTGGAGACAGTGATGGCTGTGGGTATTGGGGACAATGAGTGCTATGGGCATTGGAGACAGTGAGGGCTCTGGGTTTTGGGGACAGTGAGGGCTCTGTGTATTGGGGACAGTGAGTGCTCTGGGTATTGGAGACAGTGAGGGCTCTGAGTATTGGAGACAGTGAGGGCTCTGGGTATTGGAGACAGTGAAGGCTCTGGGTATTGGAGACAGTGAGGGCTCTGGGTATTGGAGACAGTGAGGGCTCTGGGTATTGGTGACAATGAGGGCTCTGGGTATTGGGGACAGTGTGTGCTCTGGGTATTGGAGACAGTGAGGGCTCTGGTTATTGGAGACAGTGATGGCTCTGGGTATTGGAGACAGTGATGGCTCTGGGTATTGGAGACAGTGAGGGCTCTGGGCATTGGAGACAGTGAGGGCTCTGGGTATTGGAGCAAGTGAGGGCTCTGGGTATTGGGGACAGTGAGTGTTCTGTGTATTGGAGACAGTGAGGGCTCTGGGTATTAGGGACAGTGAGAGCTCTGGGTATTGAGGACAGTGAGGGCTCTGGGTATTGGAGACAGTGAAGTCTCTGAATATTGGAGACAGTGCGGGCTCTGGGTATTGGGGACAGTGATTGCTCTGGGTATTGGGGAAAGTGAGGGCTCTGGGTATTGGAGACAGTGAGGGCTCTGGGTATTGGGGACAGTGATGGCTCTGGGTATGGTGGAAAGTGAGGGCTCTGGGTATTGGGGAAAGTGAGTGCTTTGGGTA